>OY728134.1:337952679-339181243 GCA_963277665.1 Viscum album | reverse complement strand
CATGTCTTTCTCAAAGTTTCTCCCTGTAAAAGTGTGATGCGTTCTGGTAAGAAGGGAAAGTCGAGTCTGAGGTTCATTGGACCCTATGAAATCTTAGAGAAAGTTGGATTAGACGCCTACAGAGTGGATTTACCCCCATGTTTATCCCATGTACACAATTTTTTTTTCATGTTTCAATGTTGATAATGTATGTTTTGGATCCATCTCATGTTTTGAGTCAAGAGGTAGTTCAGTTGGAAGAGAATTTCCCTTATAAGGAACAACCCATCCAGATTCTTGACCACATAGATAAAGTGTTGTAGAATAAGGTAATCCATCAGGTAAAGGTTTTTTGTAAAAACAATATGGTTGAAGAGGCAACGTGGTAATCTGAAAATTTTATGAGGGTTAAATACCCCCATTTATTTTATAAGTGAATAAAATTGCGAGAACGCGATTTCCAAAAGGGGGAAGGATGTAACATACAAGGTAAAGAAAGAATAAGTCATTTTCATATTTATTTTCATATTTATGGATTAAATATAAACTTTACTTTAAAGGGGATTCTATGTTTGATAGCGTACCTGATACTCAACAACGAGTTTCTTGGAAATATTACATTGCACAAAACGTTGAGTTATACTGAAAAATAATAATATAATATTATTTTAAATGGTAGTTAACACCTAGCCATTATATCGGAAGGAATGAACAATAACTAACCATATTATGATTACACATGTTTTTTAAATGTTTTTATTTATCCAATAAAGGATAGAGGCTTAAAATGGTAATGAATCTAATTTTAAGCATAAATATTCTAATATTATTTAAAATGTCGATTTACCGCCTTTTGATGGAGAACCCTCTTTAAATCTAGTTTTATTAAATTTTATATGTTCTATTTGACAAAATAATATTATTAATTATAATTGGGATATCAAAAATTACTTTGGGTAAATTTTTGTATTTTTCTGATAAAATTCATTTTTTAATGAATAGTGAAAATACTGTATTTTAATTCCAAACTGCCTTTTAATCTAATTTATTTATATGGTTAGATTATCTTTTTAATTGTTATTATAGTATAATTAGATTTTATTTTTTCCATTTAATACAATTTTGGTCATTGGAAAAAATTTCACTTTGAAATTTGACATAAACAAGTGTCAACCTTTTGATAGTTATTATTTCTTAAAAACACTCTTTTTATTTTAAAAACCAGAATTAATATTAAATTAATTTTTTCCAATTATGTGTTTTGAATTTGGAAAAATTGATTATATATTTAAAACCATGAGGTACAAATTTTTTAAATTGGTAACTTTTATTTTTAGACATTTTAAATATTTACTTCATTAAATATTTTATTTACCATGGTTAAACAGTAAATCTGAAAAATAAGGGTAAACAATTAATATTATAATAATATTAAATTACCCTAACATGTAACAGAATACTATTGGTCGATACATGTCTGACCATGGGAATCTTTTGGTCTATGTGGGGACCCAATGGAGCCACTTATGAGTGATAATGTCACTTTATGTTAATTAATTTAAAGTAAAGACAAAAATGACATAAACATATATCTTTTAGTAAATAAATTTTTACACGGGGCTATATAAGTTATTTATTTGATGAAAAATATTAATTATAAAACTAAAAACATTTCTTACATCATGTTATTTTTTTTATAAATTTTAGAAATCAAATAAATAAAATTATTTATGAAACAATAATGATGCAGTGGTTACATCATTAATGAATGATTTAAATAAATAAGATTCTAAAAAATTAAAACAATATCAAAAGCCTATCCAATTATTATTGGATGATTTTATTTCGAACATGAGTCATCTTAGATTTTACTTTAATGAGTTTTTGACCTTTTGAAACCGAATATAAGTTTATAATAAAATAATATTTTCAAACATTCCTAAAGAGCCCATCCCCCCTTATAAAAAGCCCTCACCTCTAACCCATTATTCACACCTATAAAGTCCATTGGCTCGTCCAAAATATGCCAAATTAATCTCTCTATATCCATATCTTCCTCCTAGAATCCTTCCATTATGCAGAAGTAAATTCAAGTAATCCTTTTAGTTCAAACCAAAGGGAGTTACCCGATTTAAAGGTAATGTCTTCTCTTAAGTTATTTTCTTTTATTTTCCTTATCCACTGCCTAAAATCTTTTTATTATTTTTTTACATAAAAAAACAGTATCCTAAATATACTAGGATTTTTTAAAAGAATTATTCCAACTACACCTACACACACCTCAATATATTGGGTAAAGAACATACTGTTTTTGTGGACGATAAACTACTGCCTCATGAAACGATGATTGTTCAATCTTCTCCTACCACCCCTTATGGTGGACATTATGATGGAACTATAATTATATATGATATTTATGGAATTTATTTTATCTATATTATTCTTTAATTCTATTTTATAACATACCTTTATTCTTTTCATGTTGTATATATACGATAATTTCATTTGAGGAAGTGCGGACTACTGCCCACTCAAAGTGATGTGACTCATTTATAACATACATGGAACGTATAAAGGATGGTGTTAATGAATATAAGTAACGCATATAAAATATTATATCATAATATAATAATAATATATTTATGTATCATTTTTATTTCATTCCTTTTAAAATGAAAAAAATGAAATGGAAGTAGCGTTCATGCGTACGTACAACTTACCATCTCTATGAACGGTGCATTTAATTTTCATAAATCCAAATGATATGGACTATACTAAATACATATATATTGGATATATATGATATATATGATATATAAATCATGAATATCATTCTGGAGATAATGGAATTTTGACCACATGAACAATTTATAACTATAACAAGTTCATTTTTAACTCATGTTCTGAACATCGAAAAAATGTCTGATATGAACTCCAATAATTAACTAATTGTTTTAGAAATGTAATAATTGATATAAAAGGAATAAAAATAATGAAAAAATTTCTCAATAAATTATAAATTAACTTAATTTTACTATTTTGTAAATTGAAGAATGAATGGGTCAAGTCGGAAACGTGGTAAGGGAACTTCTTAACCCAATTTCAATTCTTTGGGTTAATCATCTACTTCATTATTATGACGTGCTATGATTATCTGAGAAATTAATTTTGATATATTCTCTTTTATTTATACTTTCTTTATGTGTATTTATAGTGAATACCTATAATTGACCTATTTTATTAACAAAATGATCTTTTTAAGGGTCTTCATCTCAATATCCTTTCATTGAGGCATATTTTGTTTTATACACAACTTTATTTTATACGGTGTATAAACACCTTTGAATTTCCATTTCATTGAATGATAATATTTTTCTATGAGGAGTTTTACTAAATTAAATAAAATAATGTTTCTTTTTAACGTAAGCGGGGACAACGAACTTTTCCGCTGCCGTGAGTATTATTTGATCTTTTGCTTCCTTAACAAGGTGAATTATTTTTAAACAGAAAATAAATACCATATAATCTTTTATGTATTTTGGTATTAAAAATGGTTTTGAGAGTTTAGTTATTATTTCAATATCTTGAAATGATATATTGTTATTGCAATGTGGGAATTATATATTTACTTTATGTTTATGTTATGTGTTATGATTATGTTATGTTTCTTAGGCATTGTTTACATATACAGGTGGTTCTGTGATAAACCTAGGGCGGGTGAACCCGAGATAGCTCTCCAATGCATTGAGAAACGTGAAAGAGGTAAACATTAATGTTTCTTCTAATAGATTTAGGGAATATATTATTATGGGTATTTGAACATAACTCCCAATTTTGTTGTGATAACTACAATGTAATAATGATATGGATGCCACAAGTTACCATTATGATTTATGATTTCTATGTGTTATTCATAAATATTATGATTTCATGAGGTATGTTAAATAGATTATGATTGGTATGTATTGATGGACTAATTTTTTATTTCCTTGTTTTATAACCCTTACTGAGATTTTTATCTTATCCCAAGTTTTGAAATGTTTTTCACAGGACTTAAAGATGAATAGAGTCAAGGATGGGATCAAGGAAAAGTCATGCTGTCTAAAATATGGAACTAAACATGAATATTTTTTTTAAAATTTTTTATTTTATAAAAAAATGGATACTAAGTAGAAGTGTCTACTTTGTAATATTTGAGATGTAATGTATATGTTATGGCCTAATTCTCTAAAACTATAAACCTAAAAAGATCCCAATGTGAATTATTAAACTTAATTCAAGATTATGTAATTTTTAAGGCCATGGCCTTATATTTTGGGTGAATAATTATTCCCTAAAAAGGTTAAGAGTTGGTGAAATTTTTTATATTATAATTATAATCTTATATTTGTGTTTTTAAAGTATTCTTTTTTGAATAATCTTGAAAATGATTAAATAGTATTTAATGTTTAAAAATTATTTTTAAATCATTAAAAAGTAATATAAAATCCTATAATAAATAAATTATATTGGAACATGTTGAGGATATCATTAATGGTTCATTTATGTGTCACTTGTAATTTTTAAAATTACTTTTATAGGCCTTAGAGTTTGAAATGTGTTTTTCCCACCGTTAAGGTTAAAATGGTAAATGAGGGGATTAAAATAAGAGATAAAGTTCAAAAGTCCACCTAAAATTTTCTAAATTTTATTTATTGAAATTACTTATACCTTATTCTATTTATATTTTAAAATATAGTACTTTTAAGGCATTTTACATTAGTTATAAAAATATTATATATTAATATTTCAAGTATTTACAATATTTTCATCCACCTCACTTATAAAAGGGAATATCCTTTCCTATATTCCTCAAAGATATTGGGCTATTTATTTAAATAAATATATATCCAAATCCCTTTCAAAACTTCCTATCCTTTTCCTATAGTTATTTTTCTCCAAAAAATCCAATCGAGAAGGCTTAAGGTGTAATCTTATGTAGGTTTTCCAAAGAAGAGGTATAACTCTTAACATAGTGTTTCATGTTTACTTCATCTTCCACATACTTAAAATATTATATAAAAATGATTATAATATAATTAATTATATAATATATAATTTTATTTTATTATTTTTATGGATCAACCCTTTATCATCTATTTCCATCCATTGAAAAAATGATAATGTTGCTAGTGCATATGTATCTACTACTACTTCCATGAATTCATGTGATTTGTTTTCTATGTCAAAGTTTCATGGATTGTAATAAAAATTATTTTATTTCTTAAACATGATAATTATTTCATTATTAATATTTTTTAGATTATTTAACCATAACCCCTTTGACCATGGTCAACCTACTGATTTTTTTTGAATATGAATCTAATGTCCACACAACATCTAACATAAACTTATCCAATTTAGTAACAAAACTCTTGGTCGGAGTAGGACACTCAAGAGGGGGGGGGGGATTAAGTTCCTATAAAAATTTCTATAAAAAAGTTTATTTAAAAGGATTCCTCCAATTAAAAAAAAAGACAGTTTATCAAGGTAATAAAATTATAATAGTTTGACTGTTCAATTAATTTATCTGCATATTGATTAATTATCAGTTATAACAATGTGAGATACTGATACAACTTTTGAAACTACTCTAATAAGGAAAAATAGTTATAACTACTATCCAAGACTAACTATCGAAGAAAAATTTAGTTTTTTGAAAAATGAATTAAAAAATAGAAAGACTAAATTGAAAAACACAGTGGATAAAAAAAGAGGTTTAGTCTCAAGATGAGACCTAATCCAATCTACTTGGTGATAAAATTACACTAATAAATATATATAAAGCTTTTTAACCACAACCTGGATAGGGGTTAACAACAGTACACAGGACCATCCAGGTCATAAGACCTCTTCCATTGTTCTACATGGGAAAACAAACAACCAGGTCACACATGAACTCTTCCACAGTTATACGTGGGTGAAACATTGTGTAAAAATATGTTTGAGTGAGGATATATTGTATCCTCCAATTTGAAGTAGGAGATAGTGTGTGTCTTAATATAGATACACACAATACTCTAAAGGTAATAAAAATAGTACACAATTGAGAAAAGATAATTATAAAGTATTTGAAATTCTTTGAGCATTGTTCTATACAGCTTTGTACTTGTAGGATGTAGAATATGTAATTTTTGAGTCCTCTTGTGAAAACAGAGCATCACGAGTCTCATGTTATGGTTTCCAGTTTGATGAGATTTTCTTTTTAGCTCTTGTTATTATTAGGGTTTCTACTACGAGAATGTTTGAGTTTTTGATCTACAACAGTTCAACCTTCAGGAATCGTGAGTTCTTCATGTTTTCTTCAGTATATATGTGTTCTTCTCTATTCGCATGCATTCAATGTCACAAAATCTAATTCTCCAGTGCCATTCATTTCTTTTTATTTCAGGTGCATGTGTTGGATCCAATAGGATGTACTATCTCTATACCTCGTACCTCATAATGTCCACTAAAAGGACTGTAAAAGAACATTGAATATATCAAGGTCATTAAATGACTCAATTATGACTGATAGAAGTACCTAAACAAATTTAATTGAAAAATATTAAAAAATGGTTAAGTATGGAACAATGTCATAGTTCCAGTGAGATAATCACGATGCCACTATCATGGTGAGGAAATCATGGTGCCACTATCATGGTGAGACAATCATGGTACTACTATCACATTGAGACTGTCATTGTTCCACAATTGCATTGAGATCTGAAACCAGTAGCACAATTTCAATATCTGGTCATTTGTGAATTCTGGAATAAGTAGCAAGACTATGGTATCAGATAATCTGTGTCTTAGGTGACTATGTCTATTCCTTTATCAAAATACTGAACAGTTTCTTGGAAATAGTAGCAAGGAAACAGTTTTAGGCTGTTTGCGAAAATCTGAAACTGGTAGAAATCTTACGGTGTCACAAACTTTGTGAAAATATGGAACCGGTAGAAAGGCCACAATGTTTGGGACTTAGCCAATTTTTAACACCAATGTCGAGACCATGATCATAGAAGCAATGTCTTATACTTATGAAAATATCTATAAATTGTTTTAAGATGAAATACTCATAGAATGGATTATAATTAAGCATTATTATAATAAAAGATCATGGAACAAGATTAAACCTAGTTTAAAATATTAAAACATGATTTGTGAGATTATGAAACATGACCTTGTGAGATTTTAAACCATTATTTTTATGCATTAAAACATAAGTAAGCCAAAAATATCCAAACATTATTTGTGATATATTAGGTATTATAAACATGATTTGTGAGCATCAAAACATAAGGATTCCAATAAAAATAAGTCATTAAAATAAATAAAATAAATGGAATTATGATAATGTAATAAATATGAAAAAATTTCCTAAAAAAGTAGAAAAAAATTTAATTTTATTATACAGGAGTTATAGAATGTATGAAATGATTTGAGGCTCAAGATAAGACATTTCTCATCTTAATTTCCTTTCATTGATACTCATTCCATGTTCACCACATGTTTTCATTTTTTTTGGTTCATATAATACCATACAGAAATATTTTATCATTAATATGATGAAATTCAAGTGGTTTACAAATATTTTTCATGTTATATCCTTCAATGATATTTTGATTCAAAAGTTACTAAAATGGTAAAGGTTTATTCTATAATTTCATTTTTATTTGGTATTATTTACATTTTAATTTCCATTAGAAATATGATATGATATTTTTCTCCTAAAACCCATAAATTTTATTCTCTTATGGTAATTTATAGTGTTTTTATGTGTTTTTTTCAACCTTTTCTCTATATGGTACTTAAAACATTTTTAAAACATATTTTAAGAACATTTAATCCTATTTATCCCTAAGTCGGTGAACTTTTTCATCCATGTGAATTATCTTTAAAATGTTTTACGGAATGTTCATTAATATGATCAAATTGTTGTTTAAAATTATTTTGAAAATTATTTTAATTTATTTGGAAATTATTAAAAAGGAATTTTTAAATGTTTTTATAGACATGTTGTTTATGAATTTTTTTAGAAAAGTGTAAAAGGAATCTTTGTTTTAACATCTACCGCATGAGCGCCCTTTTCTGTGGTCATGATCATTCTTTTATTTAAATATTAGTTTATAGTATTACATGATTATTTCCAAATAAATTCATTTTCTAAATATTATTGGATTTTTTATTTAAAATTTTATCAAAATAAAAGGATATTTATTAATTTTTTCAAAGAAATATTTAAATGTTATTTTAAAATTATTTTTAATCAATGTTAACATAAGTAAAGATTATTATATTTGATGGAGGATATAAATTACTAATACCATCCAAATTATTTATTTTTAAGGATTATGATCATTATGTTCTATTTATTTACTAAGGAAAATATTGAAATTTCATATTTTATTTTTTAAATATGAATGTTTATGTTTATTATGAATTTTATTATTATTCATTTATTTCATATGATTAATGAATTGTACTTAGTTAGCGACAATAAAGGCCTATTATAGCCCATTGGCAGATCAATAGGTTTCATGATACAATCTATCTTGGGTATTTTTGTGTATGCTTTACCAATTTTTGTATGATATATTGATAGAGGGCATTAATGTTAATATTATGTTGTCTAAAATTATGTATTTCATCATTATGAAATTAGTTTGTATTATCCCAAAAACTATTTAAATTTTTTCCAAGGATATATTTCATTTTTATATTATTAGTGGTTTTTTATGGAAATCCTTTAATTTCATAAGGTAGGATAATGATATTATGATTTAAATGAATGTTCATGATCTTTTATTGAAAAAAAATTTGTTTTTAAGGATATTTTTTTCATGTTTTTTAATAAAAACCTCTTGAATTATTAATTTTATTTATTATTTATTATGAAATGTTTTATGAAATAATATGAGAAAAAATTTAATTTCAAGAGTAAGTTCTTATTTTTTAGATCAATTTTTATTATGTGAAAATGGTGAATACCTTCATGGGTTTTCATGTTTTTCACTGGAATATCAAATATTATTTTTTTATATCCCTTAATAAGAATTATCTTGCTCATCCCAAATTTTAAAAAAAATTTCACATGGCATAAAAATGAGTAGAAACTATATCAAGGACAATATTTCTATCATACAGATTAAACTTAAAATAATAAAACATATTTTTGAATGAAACATAAGTTTAAATTTAAGAATTTTGTTTTTGTAAAAAATAGAAATTGGATGTAAGTTTCCATTTTATATTATAAGGGTTTCATACGTAAGAGGTTTTTCCTAATTCTCTATGTTGGATTTCTACGACACCTCATTGTTTCTATTATCCAAAATAATGTTTATACTATATTTAAATAATTTCATTTTTTCTTTTAGTAAATTATTTTTTGGACAGAACTATAAAAATGGATAAGTTTGGAACTTTCCATGATAACATATCACATGTGAAATGTGCTTAATGTGTGACTAATTTGAACTAACCAGAAGATCAAGTGACTATTTCACCTTACCACATGTTATATTACACTAGACCATATGATCAATATACCTACCATACATTTGATTAGGATATTATATCAAAATAATAAACCTACCTTGCATTGAAGTTTCACCAACCATGCATTATACTATGAAGTAAACTTAAGCTTACCATGCATTAAAAATTAGCTGACTTCATGATCAATAAACCTACAATGTGAATAAATTATGTTTCCATGTGAATCTGTGATGTGATCATGTAAAAAAACAACCAACTATATAATGAAAACAAGTTACCAATACTATGTTTGAAAAATTTTCATCAATTAATATACTGACCATGTTAATTATTTTAGTAACCACATAAAGAGGAATTCCTACCACATAGGAAAAGGAATTGACTGTTCTAAGGAATGGATCTACTGTGTCAAGTTTCCATGCTAATTGACCTTGACAAGAAACTATGAGATCAACTAACCATACATTAAGTAAAGAAAACTTGTCATGTATAACATAATAATGATGCATTTCAAATACCCAATGGTTAGTTTTTGATGAATTAATTAGAGTGTTAGTGAATTTAATACTTCATTGATTAACCTCTAATGACTATTTTTTTATGAAAATTCTTTAAAGAAGAAAACATGGTCATGAGAAGTTCAATGGAATATATATATACTCTTATAGAGAATAATAGGGGATCCTACATGTGAACCTATGTTAAAAAAAGTATCATTTAGAAATATAAATGACAATCTATTTTCTTGAACCTACTATGAAACTTTTCCAAGAAAATTACAATGAAAAATAAAAGGATTTATGGAAAACTAAATCTATTCAAATCAAGCTTCATTATATTTTATTATCTAATATCTCTTATTATTTATATTTATGTTGTACATTCAAGCTATGGTTTGTTTTTTATGTCTATTTATAAAACACAGCTTTTGGTGCTAAAATAGATAGTACTTGATACACTCTCAAATCGTTTCATTTTTTTCCCATGATAAACTATGAAAGAAGTCCTGTGTGGCTTGATATTTTATTTTAGCTCATGCATAATAATAGAAGACACTCTTTTACTAGACAACTCTAAGTTCTATTGTCTCTAAATCCCAGTCTAGGTTGTGGATTTGTTTATTTAATAATAAGCTACTTGGAATTAGGTGATTTAAAAATAGAGGGGATTAAATCATGGATTGAGAATAAACCCCTTGTTAAATTTACTGTATGATCTTTATCTGTTTTGTTTTCTTTATATTCTAATTTAATTAATTTCTATATGTAGTTTATTAAAAAAAATAAACTCTGATAGTTAACTTTAACTAGTGTTTTATATAATGTTTTTAATATGAGTAGATTATTTTCAAAAGTTAGAGTATTTTAAAAATTATTTTAGCTGATATATGATCAAGATTTAGAGATTCATATCAAAATATCAATTATATATTTCTGTTGTTTTTGATAAATTGGTGATTTTATCAAATGGGGTGATTTATGTTTCAATTTTTTTTGAACTAAAATTTCATTTATAACTCAATGCATCCCCTATTGAGTTATCCAATGAGGCCAATATTTTTTATTATAGGTGATTTAATAATATAATTTTACTATGATCTATTTTTACCTAAATATATTAAATTTATTTTTTATTTAAATTTATATATTAATAGATAATACTAACACTCAAAGAACATCCACTAATCAAACTAATTATTTTAATGGAATAAATTTTTCTCAATGGAAGATTAAAATGAATATTTATATAGGGATAATGGGGCTTGATATCTAGACTATGATGGAGAATAAATATGAAATACCTAAATCTCCTAGAAAATATTGGAGTGATTCCACTAAAGAATCATATGATTGTAACTATAAATCCATGAATACACTGTATTATGAATTAGGAGAAGATGAGTTTAATATAATATCATCCCGTTATACTACTTTTAACATTTGGGATACCCTTTATATATCACATGAGGGAACATATAAGGATAAATAAATGTGTTTAAATACATATATTATTAAATATGATAATTTTAAGATGAAAACTAATGAATCTATATATAACATGTATCTCATGTTTAAGGAGATTGTTCGAAAATTAAAAGAACTTGGAAATAAAATTACTCATAAGGACCAAGTCATGAGAATTTTGATATGTTACTAGATAGGTGGAGATGCACATCTGTTTCGATACGGGAATCATGTGATATAAGTAAGATTCCAATTAAGTTAGTAATTGGAAATATCATGATTTATGAAGAGTAATTACAAGTGAACAAGAAGGAATATGATGAACCCAAATGTAATTTAGTAGCCTCTAAGACTTATGATTCTAAACAAAAAGAGAAGTTAAATGAAAAAATTTCTAGTGATATGGAATCACCTTCAGATAGTGATAGAGAAATGGAACACCTGGACCAACATTTCAAGATGTTATATAGGAAGAATGGTTTTTTCAAGTAAGAAAACTATAAAGGTAATTATTATAATAAAGGTAATTAGAGAAAATAATGGAATAAGGATGGTGATACCAATGAAGTAATCTACAATGAATAAAAAAGGAAAGGAAAAATCAAAGAGGATTTTACAAAGCTCAATTTTTAGAAGAAGTATGAGGGAAAAGGCCAAAGTATAATATGCCTATGAAATACACTTGGAGTGAATATGAGGATAATTTGAGTGAATCAAACTGAATCAGAGAATAGTTAAATGATAAAGGTAATAATTTTTTTATAAAAAACATATATGAGGTATTGGAATTTTTTCTCAAATCATATACATATTTCTATTCCCTTTGAAACTAAAAAAATAATTAAGATATTCCCAATGATTAATTATTGGAATATTTTTACATGATGGAATATATTTTTAATGAATTTAAAGATAAATATAAAATTTTAAAGAAGCATCATGTTATGTATGCTCACTTTAAAACTGATATTATTGTTGAAAAAAGATAAGAATGCTCAACTTCTTAATAAAAATAATTAGGTGAAATTATCTAATAATCAATTAAATAAATAACTAGAGAGATTTAAAAATGGAAGAAAGACTCTTACCCGGATTCTTGGCAAGCTAATGACTCCTAAATATACTACAAGAATTGGATAACAACTTGGATAGGGGAAAATATATAAAAAACAATATTTTCCATGTTTTAGTTCTACTAGTTATTCTAATATTTATTATTCTACTAGACCTCATAATGTGTTTATTTATTATAGTTTAAGATCTTATTTTTGGAAAACAGTAAAAAATTATGGATTCATAAGGAATTTATTACTAATATCTCTAGTCCCAAGAAAATATAGACACCAAAATAATTCTTGGTTTAAATCCATTTTGTAGGAAACCTTATTAAAGTGTTCGAGTAAGTAATTATGGTATCTATATAGTGGATACTCTAGATATATGACTAAGAACTACTCAAGTTTCAAGAACATAATTAATGCTGATGGTGGACATGTCACTTCTGGTAATAATGCCAATGGGAATATAATAGTACTTGGATAAATTTGTAAACCTAGTACAATTTTAGTTTTAAAGATTAATATTTTGGTGGATTAAAGTATAATTTTCTTAGAATTTTACTATTATGTGATTATGGTTTTCTTTTTAATTTTGAAAACAATTATTTCAATGTTTTTGATTCCAAAGATCAGATAGTTTTCACTACTATGTGAAATGATAATGTTTATGATATACATTTAGATTCCTTAATTTCTCTAAATGTTTCTTATTTGAGAGACTTTAAAAACTCATCTTGGATGTGGAATAGGATACTATACCATTTAAATGTACATTCTCTTATATGTATTACTAGGAATGTTTTAGTCAAGGATCTACCCAAGATAGAATTCCCAACATACAAAGTCAGTAATCCCTATCAAAAGGGAAATCATCAATAAATCTCTTTAAAAACAATGAAAGAAGTCTAAAATTATCAAAATTTTGAGTTGGTTTTCTAGGATTTATTTGGACCTCCTAGAGTCTCTTGTTTAGTAGGAAAACATTTTTCTTATTTTATAGTGGATGACTATTCAATATATACATGAGTGTTTTTCCTTTCTCATAGAAGTGGATCTCTCTCATGTTTTTATAAATATGAAATTTCACACCCATGTTATTAATTAAAGGTATTTATATTTCTTATATTTTTATCCTAACATCCCCTCTATGTCCCCCCTAAGACCCCACAAATTTTGGTGGTTTTCAAAGATGTTTTTAGGGGATAAAGGAGGGTGCATGGCTTAGGTGCACAGTTTTCAAAATCATTTACACAAACTGTGCGCCTATGTCTAAGTCATTAAAATGTGTGTTACAATTACCTCTTTTACCTCCCAAGATTTATCCTAACTCGCCCATTTATTCCCCCATTTGATCATTTCAGCCATGGAAGCCCTCAAAGCCTCTCAAACCTTCATTTGAACTCTTTTTTGAAGGAGGATTTGGTGCAGGAACTTCACACAACCTCAAGTAAGTGTATATACATCTTAGTTACTCCCCTTTACATGAAGTTTTTTCCATTTTCATGAATTCCTAAATTAATAGAGGTTAGGTTTTTGAACCTAGGGTTTAACCTTGGGTTTTCTTGGTCCAATCTTATGTTTTTAGGCTTGATCTACCCTCCTTGAGGTGCGGCGGTGGTTTGATTGAGTTTTCGCACATAGGATTCAAGGTTTTAACAAATTTGGTAGGTTATTCCAATATGTATGAAATCCTTGGGAGTTATATCGCTATGTTTATAGTATTTTTACCTTTTTTCCATCTCATTATTGGGGATAAAATTGGTTTTAGAGGTATTTGTAAAGCAAATATATTTTTAGTGCCATTTTCATGTGAAATTGAGGGTTTTTCATAGAAATATTTTATTGGTTCATTTGGGGATTCCCTATGGATACTTACTTGATGTTATTGAAATTTAATAGGTCTTAAAAACATGTTTTTAATGTTTATATCCTTTGGTGGTTGCTATGAGAATCTGTTTTAATGGTGTTTGTGAAGCATATGAACTTTAAGTGCCATGTTTGTGTGAAAATGGAGTTTTTAAAACTATATCACTTCTTAAATTATATGGGTCTTCAATAAAACTGATTTTATGGTTTCTTTGAATGCTGTTGGGATTCCATTTCTATTTTAGTGACTTTAAAGTATGCACATGTAGTGTAAAGTTGGGATTTCAATGAGTTTTGGGTGCAAAACAATGTGAGATTTTGGAAAGTTATTTTATTGAAAATACAAATATTTTGTTGTGTGTGTTAAGTGGTATAAAGTGTGTATAGATATTGTATTTTTTATGTGACCATTATTGGTGTTTTTATGTGAAAATGGTTGTTTTTAGCATGTTGAAAATTTTTGAGCACAGAGGGGGAAGCCCGGGTACCTAGGTGGGTGGATGTGTACTAGTACGACTAGAGATCTAGATGGGTATTGTCCCTATTTCACTGAGAAAATGGATAAAGACAACTCTAACTAAAATATATGGATTATTTTTTGGGAAAAATAGGTTATGAGTATTTTCCCTACTAGTGGCTTGTGCACGAAAAAGGATTTGTGACATGGTTATTTTACACTGAGCTATGTGGTACATAGGGCCCAAGACTATTTAGATGCCTAGGGGTGTTAATGGTTTTGGTTATCATTTTATTTGTGGTATTTATCCTTGTATTAAGGTGTTTTTATGTACATTACAATAGCTAACATGTATTATTTAATTGTGTTAACATCCAAAAAGTTTTATTTTGAAAAATGTTTACAATTGAAAGTTACGTTTCTTGGAATTTATCGTCATTTTTCTTTACATAGTAAAAATGCATGCTTCTCACTTTATATTTCATTCCCTTTGGAATATTTGGGTGGTATACTAATGGTCTTAGGATAACACCCTACTTATACCCCTTGGGTGTAAGTAGACTTAATTATGTTTGACACAGGTAAAGGCAAATCCTCAGGTGAAGGTGGTTCGGGTTCTTAGTCCCCTCCTATGGTGCGGTGTTGTGGAGACGGATCAGGGGATATGAACCCTTGTCCTGTGGAGTCCTTGTGGATGTTTTGATTATATTTTTATTTATGTTTTGACCTGTTGTAACTTATATAAAACAATGTATTCAGTTCTGGATTTTTCTTAAGTCTTGTTTGTCATGGAAATTTCAGATTCATATTATTGATTTTTTTAATGTTTTATGATTTTATACTAGATTAAATCATTCCAAAAACTAATTTATTGATACTCGATCACTTGTGATATCACGTGGGGATAGGGAACGCCCTTCGGGCCTTGTCATGGGCTGGATTTTGTGCCAGTATTAGTGGAAACTCGATTTGGTTTGTGATAAAATCGTATCAGAGGCAGGTTAATGTTTTTGGGTTGTATTACTATTTTGGAATGAGTTGGGATAGATAGGATCTAGTATTGTAAAGGATCAGGGTTTTGGTCATGAGTAGGGTTCCTGGCCCGAACCTATCGTGGAATACCATGAGTCACCAGGGGACATTGGAATTGAATGATTAATTTCACTTCCAGGTGAGACGTGTGGGCTGCAGACACTACGTGGACATCGGGCAGGGGTGGAGTAGTTGTTTCTTTTATTATTGTAATGTGTTTAGATTATTTATATTTGATGTATTTAATTAAAATTTTCAGGATTGTCATATTGACTATTATTTTTTTGACTGTTGCATTTTGTAGCAACATGCCTCCCCAGGAAGCTCCCATACGCCCACAGGAGGAAGCCAAAGAGAGTTCTACCACAACAATTGATCAAAGGATAGTTTAGGACATCATCTACACTGTCTAGGATCTAGGATATAGACTAACACCTATTCCATCTCTTGTTAGAGAGGATGAGACTCGTCCAAGAAAGTAAAAGGCTCGGGAGTTCCTGAAAAATAAGCCTACCACCTTCCGAGGTAGCATAAAACCCTAGGAAGAAGAGGAATAGATCAAGAAGATCTAGAAAATGTTCACGTTCCTAGATACACCCTATGACCTCAGGGTGAAATGTGTCTCCTTTATGTTGTAGGGGCCCAGCCACAAGTGGTGGGAATCGGTACTTCAGACTGGAAAGAATGAGCAAATGCGCTGGGGATATTTCAAGGCTGTCTTCAATGAGCAGCACTATCCCAAGGTCATGGAATATGCCAGGTCCAAAGTACTCAAGGATCTTGTTTAGAGGAAACTATCTATTATGAAGTATGCCAACTGTTCTGTTGAGTTGGTTTGGTATGCTCCTGAAGTTGTCTCCAATGAGAAAGCGAAGGCCCAAAGGTTTGAGAAAGGCTTGCGACCAGAGATATACTCCCAGGTGTCATTGTTTAAGTTGAGGACATATACTGAGGTGGTTGATCGGGCATGCATGGTGGAGATTGACCGGAAATGCATGGATTGTTTCTCTGGGTCAGTATCATTAGTGGGAAGTGGCAGCTCTTCAAAAAATAAAAGGAAGTGGGAGGAATAGGAGAATAAGGGAGGTGGTAGTTTAGGCCACTCTTCCAGGAAGTTTTCATCTGTATATTCATATGTGAGATCAGTCATGTGCCACCAGTGTGGGAAGACGGGGCACATTCGACCACCATTACCACTTCGTCCAAAGACTTGTTCCCAATGTGGAGGTATAGGTCATTTTCATCACTTCTATGGGGTGGCATGTCTACTTCTGAGTAGGATAGGATCAACGACTTCAAGTGGAGTGCCAACATAGTCCAAGATGTTGAGGAAGCCGTGATCTAGATTTTGTGGTCATGTTGGTAGGGCTAGATCATCTTCTAGGGAGAGCCAGTTTAGGGCACATCCCCAAACTAGCAGTCATCCTCAGGAAGAGACTGGACAAATCCATGCAGTGGATCAGGCACCACCAGGATCAGAGGCAGGACCGTCAATTGTTTGAGGTATTTTTATGATCACATATTCTATAGATGCTACTCTTTTTGATACTAGTTCCTCTATTTCATTCATTTCTGCCTATTTTGTGGATGTGATGGATTTTCCAACCGAGTTGTTGTCTTTTGCGATAGAGTTGGTTACGCTGCTAGGAAAGAAGGAGCGGTGTCTTAGGTGCCTGTCATGTGTGATCTCCATGTCAGGGTTTGAGATGGAGTGGGACCTTTTGGTCTTAGATATGGATCTTTTTGACATGATACTTGGCATGGATTGGCTATTAAACTTCCAGGAACACATTGATTGGTACATGTGGCGTATGAGTTTCATGGCACCTGATGGGAGTCATCAGGTTTTTCGTGGAGAATGGGTCCTTGGTAGAGTCACGAAGGACCTCCAATCCTAGAGTTTGGAAGTCTTATATTCCATTTATTGTCGTTTATGCTAGAGGATTATATTCTTTCAATTGAATATGCACTACCTCATGTAGTGAATGAGTTTTAAAAGTTATTCCCAGATGACTTTTCAGATTTTCCACTGGAGCAGGATGTGGAGTTCATGATTGATCTGGTGCTAGGAACACATATAATATCTCTTCCCTCATATCGCATAGCCACTACTGATCTGAGGGAATTAAAGATACAATTGGATGACTTGGAATCCAATGAATTCATTCTCCCTAGCATCTCTCCTTGGACTGCTTCTACGTTGTTCGTGAAAAAGGCTGACGGATCCCTCCGGTTGTGCATTGAATACCGGAAGCTGAATAAGGTAACAATTAAGAACAAATACCTTTTTCCCAGAATAGATGATTTTTTCGATCAGTTGAATGGGGAAAGTGTCTCTCAAAGATAGAATTGCATTCAGGATACCATCAACTTAGGGTGAGATAGGCAGATATCTCAAATATAGCCTTCTGAAGTAGGTATGAACACTTTGAGTATTTGGTCATACTGTTTGGATTGACCAATGCTCCAGTGGTCTTTATGGAACTCACGGATAGGGTGTTCCATCAGTATCTAAATTCCTTCATTGTGGTGTTCATGGATGAAATTCTAGTATACTCTGGCTCTAGGGAGGAACATGAACATCACTGGAAGATCTTCTTGGTCACTTTGAGGGATCACTGTTCCTATTCAATGTTGTCAAAGTGAACCTTTTGGATCAGGGAGGTGAAATTTCTTGGGCATCTGATCTCGGAGAAGGGGGTTTCAGTGGACCCTGAGAAGATCGGTGCAGTTATTTCATGGGAGAATATGAAGAATGTGTTCGTGATCAAGAGTTTCCTTGGCCTCTCTGGTTATTACATGTTGTTTTTTCCGAATTTCTCTCAACTTTCTACACCAATTATCGTGCTCACCTGAAAAGGGGTGAAGTTTTTATAGGGACCAGAATGTTAGGAATCCTCCAAGGAGCTGAAGTAGCAGTTTACTACCACCCCCATGCTGATTTTTCCAGAGGATAGAAAGGTGTATGTGGTCTATTGTGATGCTTTAGGTATGGATCTTGGGTGCGTGCTTATGCAGGATGATCACATGGTGGCATATGGATCTCACCAACTCATACAATATGAAAATACTTATCTGACACATGAATTGGAGTTAGCAGCTGTGATGCATTATTTGAAGACTTGGAATCACTATATCTTTGGGGAGAATTTTTTGGTCTACTCTAATCACTAATGCTTGGCCTATATCTGCTCGTAGAAGGACCTCAACTTGAGGTAGCATTGCTGGATATAGTACTTGTAGGGGTTTGAATTTGACATTTTCTATACCCCATGAAAGGGTAATGTGGTGGTCTATGCCTTGGAAATAAGATTTCTAGTGTAGGATTTGAGAAAGTCTAGTGATGAGTGGACGTTGATTTGACTCTTTTCTCAGATGCATGTGAAGATGAAGGAGAAAAAAAGGGGTGCATTCTTGGTGAGCGTTCAATTGAATCCTTATCTCCTAGAGTTTATTCAGCAGGAACAACCTAGTGATGATATTTTTTAGAAGCCGAGGCAGTTTCATCATGGTGGGGAGATTTCCTCTTATTGGTTGTCATCTCCCGAGGGAATCTTGTACTTCAAGGGCTATTCAGTAGTGTCATTATCTTTACAGAATGTGGTGAGGAAGGATAGCCATTGGTCTCAGTGGGCTTTCTATCTTGGTGACACCAAGATGTATTATGATGTGTGATGATATTTTTGGTGGCCAGGTATGCGACGTGACATAGAGGACTTTATGTCGAGATGATACACATTCTCGCAGGTGAAAGCAGAGCATCAAAGGCCCTCCAGTTTGCTCACGCCATCACCCATTCCTACCTAAAAGTGGGATGAGGTTTCCATGGACTTCATTTTTGTCTTGCCTCATAAACCGCGGGGTAAGAATTACATTTGGGTGGTGATTGATCATCTAACCAAATCATCCCACTTCACTCAGATTAGAGATACCGCTAAAGTGGATGAGTTGGGCCATTTGTATCTTCAGGAGGTTGTAAGGCTCCATGGTGTGCCTCTAGTAGTTGTCTCAGATAGAGACCCCTTTTTCACTTCTCATTTTTGGGAGGGATTTCAAAAGGCCTTGGGGTCTCAGATCAATATGATCACCGTATACCATCCTCAAACAGATGGTCAGACAGAGTGGGAAAATCAGATTTTGGAGGACATGCTCTGTGCATGTGTTATGGGATTTAGAGGTTCATGGGATATCCATTTAGGTTTGGTTGAGTTTTCCTATAATAAAAGCTACCAATCTTCAATTTTAATGGATCCTTTTGAGTCACTCTATGGTCAATGTTTTCGGTCCCCCCTATGTTGGGCTAAGGTGGGTGAGACCTCATTGCTAGGACCGAGTTTGGTGCAGGAGATGTCTGAGAAGGTCAAGTTGATCAGTTAGTGCTTATTGACAGCTCAGAGTCACCAAAAATCATATGCTTACTGAAGGCGTCAAGACCTAGAGTTTTCTATGGGTGACATAGTATTCTTGAAAGTGGATCTTCATCTGGGCCATCATCAATTGGGAAAGCAAGGGAAGCTGATGCTGCAGTATGTCAGCCCTTTTGAGATCACCGAGCGTATTGGAAAGGTGTAATACATGTTGGATTTACCTTCTTAGTTTAAATTCATCCATGATGTCTTCCACGTCTCCTATTTGAATAAATACAACCCATGTCCATCCCATGGGATGAGTTTGGAAGAACTGGATATAGGGCTTGACTTGTCAATTTTCGAGCGTCCAATACAAATAATAGAATCCCATGAGTAGCTGCTTTAAGATAATTATATTCCATTGGTCCAGGTTCATTATAATCATGGTGGTTATACGCATGAGACCTGGGGGTGGAATTCATGGGTTTAGGATGAGTACCTATTCTTGTTTTTTGATTAAGCCTTTAGTCGGCTTTTCAGGACGAAAAGTTTTCATGTTGGGGAGAATTGTTACACCCATGTTCTTCATTAAAGGTATTTATATTTCTTATATTTTTATCCTAACAAACCCCTAAGTCCCTCCTAATCCCCCAAAAAATTTGGTGGATTTTGGAGATGTTTTGATGGGGGAAAGGAGGGTGTAAAATTTAGGTGCACAATTTTCCAAATTGTGCACAAAAATCGTGCGCCTATGTAAAGGTCATTAAAATGTGTGTTAAAATTACCTCTTTGCCTCCCAGGATTTATCCTCACTCGAATATTTCTTCCCCCATTCAATCATTTCATCCATGGAAGCTCTCAAAGCCCCTCAAACCTTCATTTTAACTCTATTTTGAAGGGGTATTTGGAGGAGGAACTTCACACATCCTCAAGTAAGTGTCTCTAACTCTTAGTTCCTCCACTTTCCATGAGGTTTCATCCATTTTTATTGAATTAATAAATGATTAGAGGTTAGGGATTCTATCCTAGGGTTTAACCTTTGGGTTTCATGGTCCAATCTTCTATTTTTAGGCTTGATCTACCCTCCTTGATGTGCGGCTATGGTGCGAATGAGTTTTCGCACAAAGGATTTAAGGTTTTAACAAATTTGGTAAGTTATTCCAATATATATGCAATCCTTGTGATTTATCTTTCTGTGTTTATAGTATTTTCACCTTTATCCAATCTGATTATTGGTGCGAAAATTGGTTTTTTATGTATTTGTAAATCAATTGAATTTTTAGAGACATTTTCGTGTGAAATTGGGGGTTTTTCATAGAATTCTTTTATTGGTTCATTTGGGGATTCCCAATGGCTACTTAATTGATGTTATTAAAATTTAATAGGTCTAAAAAACATATTCTGAATGTTTATATCCTTTGGTTGTTTCTATGGAAATCTGTTTTAATGGTGTTTGTGAAGCATATGAACTTTAAGTGCCATATTTGTGTAAAAATGGAAGTTTTAAAACTATATCACTTCTTAAATTATATGAGGCTACCCTAAAATTGTTTTTCTGGTTTCATTGAAGGTTTTTGGGCTGAAAATTCTTTTTTAGTGACTTTTAAGTATGCACATGGAGTGCAAAGTTGGGATTTCAAGGAGTTTTGCAAGCAAAACAATGTGAGATTTTGGGAAGTTGTTTTATTTAAAATCAAAATGTTTTTGTGTGTGTGTTAAGTGGTATAAAGTGTGTATAGCTAATGTATTATTTTTATGTGACCATTAGTGGAGTTTTTATATAAAAATGGATGTTTTTATATAAAAATGGATGTTTTTATATAAAAATGGATGTTTTTATCATGTTGAAATTGTTTGAGCACAAAGGGGGAAGCCAAAGTACCTAGGTGGGCAGATATGTACTGGTTCGACTAGTGATCCAGATGGGTATTGTCCCTGTTTTCTAGAGAAAAGGGATAACGACAACTCTAACTAAACTATATGGATGATTTTTTATGACCACTAGGTTACGGGCACGTTCCATGCTAGTGGATCATGCACATGAATGGATTTGTGACCGGGTTACTTTACACCGAGGTATGAGGTACATAGGGCCTGAGACTATCTTGTTGCCGAGGGGTGTTCCGGGTTTTGGTGATCATTTTATTTGTGGTATTTACCATTATATTATAGTGTGTTTTAATATAATTTAAAATATATAACATGTATTATTTAGTTTTTTTAACATTATGAAAGTTTTAGTTTGGAAAATATTTACAATTGAAAGTTACGTTTCTTGGAATTTATCATCATTTTTTTATATAGTAAAAGTGCATGATTTTAACATTGTATTGTATACAGAATATTTGGGTGGTGTCATTCTTGGATTAGGCTCAAAACCTACTTACACCCCTTGGGTGTAAGTAGATTTCATTATGTTTTACATAGGTATTGTCAATGCCTCAGGTGAAGGCAGTTCGGGTTGTTAGTCCCATCCTATGGTGCGATGTTGTGGAGACAACTCGGGGGTGATGACCCCTTGTCACGTGGAGTCCTTGTGGATATTTCTATGATGTTTCTATTTATGCTTGTACCTATTTTACCTTATCTCAAACCATGTATTCACTTCTGGATTTTTCTTAAGTCTTGTTTGGCATGGAAATTTCAGATTCATAGTATTGATTGTTTTTAATGTTTTATGCTTTCATACTCAGGCAAATCATTCCCAAACCTAATTTATTGATACTCAAGAACTTGTGACAGCCTATGGGGATAGGGAACACCCTTAGATCATTTTCTTGGGATGGATTTGGTGCCAATATTAATGGAAACCAGATTCAGTTCGTGACATGAATGATCTATTGAAAATCTTGGTAGATGTAGAATTAAGACCTTAATAAGTGATCAAGAGTTTAAAAATAAAGATTTTTGATTTTTATTCTCACAACATGGATATATTCATAACTTATTTTCTCCTAGGGACCTATAGTATAATGATTTAGTATAGAGAATAAGTAAAAAAATTCAAGAAATTTCTTGGACCATGCTAAATGAGTATGATATTCCTATCTATTTTTGGGTAGAGGATGAATATAACCAGATATATAATTAATAGAGTATTAATTATACCTCATTTAAAGAAGAACCTATATGAAATTTGGAATGGTAGAAAACCTAGTATTTATTACTTTATAGTTTTTTGGTTGTAAAGGCTTTATACTCAACACAAAAGAGAATTTAGAAAATTTTTATTCCTAAAGTGATGGAGGAATTTTAATTTGATATTATACATCTTGTAAATCATATAGGTTCCATATAAATTAAATTATTATTCAAAGAGAAAAATAACAATGAGAAAGGGAGGGCCCAAAAAACCCAAGACGGGAGGCCTAAGTTGGCCGAAAGTAGTAAAGGCCAAGGGAATCCCCTCTAACCAGTTTGAATCCCTCTGGATTCATGGTGATAATAGAATGAAAACAAATGGGATCCAGAATGGGAATGTCAAGAGAATCTAGATGGTCCCTAAATTTGTTCCCATCGTGCCAAGTATGGAGAATATTCATGTTTCCACTGATCATGCCTTTGTACATCATGATGATGTAAAGAATTGACCATGGGATAGAGACAGTTCCTTGCATGGTGTTGTGAAGAATTTGGGAAACAGTTTTGACCACCATTAGGATGATCCCCTTTTGATGACATAAGAGGAGGCCAAAAAACATTGCCTTGGCCTCCACTTAGAGGGAAGATCCATGACCCAGTCGAGTAGAGAAAACCATTATGACTGACCCTGAGGAGTGGAGAACCACCCCTCCTCCACGAATCAGTCCCATGTTGCATGACACATCAACATTGAGTTTGAGTCTATTGCTGGGTGGTGACCAAGAGAACCAATTGCCTATATTATTCTTCCTACCCAAAGGAGTGATATTATTGTGAGCATGAAGCCTTTGAAGAGTAGGCGCCTCATTCCACCTGCTAACAGATCATACCATGTCCAGAAGGAGGAACTTCATTCGATGGATGATGCCATGGATGGAGGAAATGGTTCCTTCATGACTAGCTTTATTCCTCACCTACCAGAACGACCAATGGCCTATGTGTAGGACCACAGAGCATGCCATCTACTCTGGACCTCTATCCTCTGTTCCATGGAACCATTGATCAAGGAAAGGCATGGACTCCATGCGACTATCCTAAATGCCTGTAAACTCAACAAAGTACCACCACACCGCTCAAGAACAGTCTCCTTCAAAGAATAAATTCCCAAAACTATTCTCTAAGTGGTCCATGCATCAAAGGAACCTTGAATCAAACAAGATTGCAGATCGCTTGATGTTCTCATCGGTGGAAATAGCATTGGGTCGCAGCCCTGAGGTAAGAAAGTTGAGTTTAACCAAGGTGCCTTTGGACCAGAGAATGTCATCCCATAGATTTATTTATTCCTATGTGTACAACGTGCATCGAATGTATCTTGAGGATAAGGACACCGAGGAAGAAGGAGTGAGGCACATCATTCTGGTTTGATGTTGACCTCGATGAGGTTGAAGGTGTCCTGTTGGTCCCTATGCAAACTGTGTCAATAAAGGTTGGGTGGTTGCTGACCTCATTAAAGGTGATCGAAGTGGCCAAGCACCCAGGGAAGCCAAGGATAGTCCCATCCCAATTGTGATTCCAAAAAGAGATGTCACCCCTCCCTACGAGCCATCTAGAGTGGGGTTTCAGGGTAGTAATAAGAGGGGAGATGATAGACCATAATGAAGAGACTTGGCTGGAAGATGGAGCCTCAGACCTAGAATATCAGTTTTTCATGGTGATCCCTTAAAGCGTGCATTGATCCAGAATTTACCATGCAGTCTTTGCATGCATGCAAAGAAGGGTGTCATCGAGCTAACATACATTGATGCTGCCCTCCCTGGATGGTCTTTCCACCCTCTTCCAGGATTCCCATCGTCACCTTCCTTCTGAACGCGGGTCCTAAATGAAGCCTGTAAGAATCTTATCAATCTTTTTAATGATACTTGTCAGAATTTTGATGGATGATAGTGAATGTATGGAGGTGGCTAGGAGATGACTATTATCCAACATTATCTGATCCCTAAATGAGAGATAGATGTTCTTCCAATTGAGAATCCAGTCAGTAACCCTATTGATTAGGGTATTGAAGTCGCCTACATAGAGCATCCCCATGGAAATGGGGGAACCTAGGTACTCCATGGGGAAGTTCCCCCTATTCATGTCCAGGACGAGCTGAATAGCGGGGATCTGGGTGGAAGTGCCTCTGTTGGAAATAAATAAATTTCTTTTGTCCTTGTTGATAACTTGACCACTCCAGAAGAAGTACTCTTGCAATACCCTATTGAGGCCTCTAATATACCACATGCTAGAATTTTTTAATATGAAGATCTCATCCATGATCATCAGGTGAGAAATAGAGGGGGCTCTAATTCTTTTATGATAATCCAAAACCTCACCGTGGGAAATACCCCTGTATAAGAGTCAACTGAGGATGTCCTACGATAGAATGAAGATGCTTGGGGATAAAGGATCCCCCTATCCTGGGCCACGTCTTACCTTGAGAAACCCATACACTTTCACCATTAAAGTGACCTCCAACTAGGAAGAGGTGAAGCACCAATATTTTATGTCTATATTCCAAAAGGAGAAACCCATACTAGCTAGAAACTTGTTGATGAAGCCCCCTCCACCCAGTCATATCCTTTATTCATATCAAGCATAATGGCCAGATTGGATCCGTTAGACTTGAAGTTTGTGTCCCTAATCATCTCTTAGGCTAGAACAATGGACCCTAGATTGAATGTCCCTTCACAAACCCATTCTATTAAATGGAAACCCATTGGGGGATGTGGGAATACATCATCGCATTGATAAAGTTGTCCAGGATCTTGTATATAAAATTACACAAACTCACCATCTTGTAATGAGTTATGGAGGAAGGGGTCCTAATATTGGGGAGGAAGATGATGTTTGTGGCACAAGAAACCCTAGGGATATGACCCCCTAGAAGAAGTCTCTAACAACAGTTGTGACATCGATTTTCATGATATCCCATGAGGCTCTGTAAAACGATCCTGGTTAACCATTGGGACCAAGTGCACTTTTAGGGTTGAGGCTCAGTATAGCCTCATTTATTTACTTATCATCAGGTATGGAGCTCAGTTTGGAATTGTCCTGGATAAATAGCCTATTGGTAATCACATCAAAGAATCCACCATCCTCCCCAGGGTATCCATTGGGAAAGTGAGGATTGGGGCCAATGATGAGGTCATGTAATGAGGACATGGCCATAGCCCACACAACATTCCTGTTATCGGTGAACATATTGTAATCCATCAAAATGTTCTAATTCACCCTCAATTTCAATTCCTTTATATAGACATGGAAGAAGGTAGTGTTTATGTCTCCCTCCTTGAGCCACTTGATCCTGAACTTTTACCTCACCAACTATTATTTTTTGAGGATCATGTCCACCATGAAAATATTCTTGTTGGATAGATCTTCAAACACCCTATCATCCCAGGTGTCTTCTAGGATACTCTCCAAGAAATCCATGTCCTACTTGGAGGCTGCAATATCACTGGTTATGGAAGGAGTATCTTGCGCCCATTCTTAGAGCCTTTCCTTGAGCTTTCGCAGCTTTTTGTGGACCACTATCCACAAATGAACCTAAGTGGGATCATCCCTAGTGATAGACACCAAGTCATGGAATCATGGAAGACGGTCCTAGTGGTGATAGTAGTAAAATTTTGCGGTCTGATCCTGTCTTGAGGACATGAAAACTAGAATGGGGGAGTGATCAGATATATGTCATACTAGGTGACTTACCTTTGTGTTGGAGAACATGGAGATGTCTTGGATGTTGGCTAGACATCGATCCTGGTGGCTCCATGAGTGGTTCCTCCCTCGCTGGTAATTACACCATGTGAATCGGTCTTTTGAGAAACTAAGATCAGAGAGACCTTTCCCTTCCATAAATTGGACGAAGTCCATGCTCACATTACTCTAAAAAGGACCTCATCATTTCATCTCCACTATGGAAGAAACCACATCGAAACCCCCCCAATAATCCAAGGGTGGTTCCCCCAGTCGAAGGAGTTAAGGTCACTCCATAATGATAACCTTTTTTAGTGTTTCAGCTTCCATAGATGAGGGATATAAAGAAATAGATGTCTCCATACCCCACCCTCATGGTGATGAAATGATTACTGGCATGAACCAAGTCCATGGAGAGGTTCCTGTGGCAAAAAATCCACATATGGCTATTGGTGGGATAACCATGCATGAAACCATGTAGGTTAATCTTTCTAGATAGGAAATTGATGTTGGTGGGGCTCTGTTTGTGCTCAAGAACAATGAAGATGGAGGCCTTGTGACTTATGATTTCATTCGTGAGGAAATACACCTTAACCCAGGATCAAATTCCATGATAATTCCATATTATATTTGGAATAATTTATCAAAAATTATTTAGGAATTGGCCCCAAAATTCAGGGCCCTATCAAAGTGGGAGGTAGAATTCTCCTATTGGTTCCTTGATCGAGAGTGGGTACATACTCCAGAACCCTTTGGCGGCATCGATACAACGGAGGGTGAATCCTCCCTGGATGTGGTAATAAGGGTTCCCTTTGCACTGGATGGGGCCCTAGAAAGTCTCCATTGCACCCTAGAGATAAGGTAATAAGGGACTTCATTCAGACGCAATGAGGTAACTGGGGAAGGCAAGTCTGACTACCACTAGGAGGAAGAAACCTAGGGGGAACTATATCCGAGTAATGATACCCTCTGGGAGAGGCTCCCTATATGAGGGAGGAAAAAGCTGTCGTGGCAGGAGCCTCTGAGGTGCAAGAAAGAATCAAGGGTAAGGGGGAAGACAGAGCTAGTAGGCCAGAGTTCCTGGACATTACATTTAAAAACCACCCCTAGAAGAGAATCTTGGGATAACACAGTGAGAAGAATAGGAGGGGGAATGATGTCTTCCTAGGAGAAGGATACAACTCTAGGGATTAAATAATCCTGGTCTAATCAGGTAAGAAGGGTTCGATAAGGCAATGAGATTAAGACTACATCCAAACCAAGTAATGTGCTGGAGGGAGCCACCACTGGCCTATCAACAAGGAGAGAATCTGATACAGAGGGAGCATCAGGAAAATAAAAAAGGCCCAAATGAGGCTGCTAGGGCTAGTCTTTAGAGGAGGGATGGATAGCCTTATGTCGGCGATGCTTGCATACCTATATAGAGTGCCTTTGGAGTAGGAAAAAGGAGCAGTACCTTGGGAATACTGGGTAGGATATGGCCTAATCTCATGAGAGACCATCCTTCACCTGGAGGGAGAGCTGATCTGAAATGGGTAGAGAGAGATCCATCTCTACACAGATACAATCCAATGAATCATCCACACAACACATCTTATTGTCACCCGCATAGTGGAAACCACCCAAGGAATCAACGATCACTTTGAGAAAGTCCCTTTTCTGAAAGGGGATATGGATCCCAGGTAGGTTGATCCAGACAGCAGAGTGAGGGCTTCCCTTTCCATGTGAACGTCCATGGACCATCGGGACAAGATGAAATTCCATCTACGAAGAGACCCAGGCGCCTTGCACCAAGTAGACACTAAATCTTCCTTTAAGGCTAGAATGAGACAGTACAAATTCCTAGGAATTGGCAAGATCCGCATCGGAAGCTAGAGGCACCAAGAGATGGAAAAGCACTGGACGATGGTGAGGGGGGGGGGGGGTTCATGGAGCTGAAGTAAGCTACATAGGTCCACTTGAGGCACACCTATACCTCTATAAAAGCTAACATAAGAAATAACACATAAATTCAAAAAGCACCTCTCGAAGAAACTGTGGCATCCAGGTGAACCCTAGGGAAGCAAGGCACCGTGGAAACCCCACTCGAGCCTCTAAGAGTATCTCTATAGGAACCAGGCCATGGGCCTGTGAGGGGAGGCAATGATGAAAGCGGAGAAACACCTGGGGTTGGGAAGGAGGCTACCGTGGGGACCTGCACAGAGGTAGAATAGGGGCCCTTGGTAAAAATCTGAAGGCGATCACTGGAGGGATGAGAAAAAGAGAAAGCTAGTGTAAGATAGGGTCGTAGCCATGACCAGGCACAAGCGGTGGATGATCTGGGGGCCTAAAAGGGGAAGGATCAAAAGGCAAAACATTTGAAATGGCTGGTGGCACGTGGGGAGCGTTCTCCCTAAGAGAAGAGTGATCCATCTCCCCTTATATTCCCCAAGCTATTGTAACTCATAAATATCACCCCTTAGATACTATTATAGGTAACCTAGATAAAGGAACTCAAACTGGATATTCTCTTAGAAACCAAGTTGAACATCCATATTTCTTATCATATATTGAACCTAAGAACATAATTGAAGTAATTAATTATTAATTCTATTAAATGAATATATAATAAGAATATATTCCATTTTAAAGAAATAGAGTCTAGAAACTAGTTGAAATCCCTAAGGACTACCTAACAATTAGCCCAAATTGCGTGTTTAAAAACAAGGTTGATGAGTCAGAAACTATTTTTATAAATAAAACTGTATTATTTTCACAAGTATATAATTAAGAAGAAGGTATTTACTATAAGGAAACATTTTCACTAATAGCTAGACTTGAATCCTTCAAGATATTTCATTCCAATCCAATACATTTGGATTTAAAACTATATAAAATGGATGTCAAGAGTACATTATTAAATGGTTATATAGTTGATTATGTATTTTGAATAGCCCCCTTTATTTCAAAACCATACTTTCCAAATCATGAATTTAAATTAACAAAATATTTATATGTTTAAAAACAAGATTCTAAATCTTGGTATGATTAGTTCGACTCATTTATGATGTCAAAAGGTTTTACTGAAGAGATAGATGGCCATAAATTATTTATAAAAATAATTTAAAAAGTTATACTAGGTGTAAAAATATATTTTGATGATATTATTTTTGGATCTTCAGGAAATTATTTGTGCATTAAGTTTTTAAAAATTATGAAAAAATGAATTTGAAATGAGTTTGATGGGTAAAATTGAATTCTTTCTTAATTTTCAAATATTTAAAAATAAATATGAAATTATTTTAAATCAAAAAATTACACTAAATATCATTTAAAATGTTTCAGCATAGCACAAGAGGTATTGGTGCTTCTATGAGTACTATGTGTAAGTTGTATCTTGATGAAATTTGGAAACTAGTTGATCAAATCACTTATAGAGGTATTATTAGAAGTTTACTATGCTTAATTACTATGTATACTAATATTATGTTTAGTGTGTTTATGTGTGTTTGTTTTTCTGAAAAATAAAAAGATTTCTGTCAAAATAATTTTTAAATACCTCAAAAATACAACAAACTTAGGATTATTTAATTTGAGAGGATTTTTTTTTGATTTAATAAGTTATTTAGATGCAGATTTTGGTGGTTGTATGTTAGATAGAAAATGAAATTTTGGAGTCTGTCACTTTTTGGGAAAGTATATAGTTTCATGTTTTAGTAATAAATAGAACTCTATTGAATTATCCACTGATGAAGCTGAGTACATAGCTGCAGGGAGTTGTTGTTCATAGATTCTGTAGATGGAGAACACTTTATAAGATTATGGATAACAATTTTTACATGTCCCTATAAATCATGATAATATAAGTGAAATAAATATTTCTAAGAAACCAATATCACATTTTATAATTAAACACATTGATATAAGACATCAACTACTAAGAGATATTTTTCATGAAGGTAATATAAATATAGATTTAATTAGTATAGAACATCAGATTAAAAATATATTTATAATGACCTTAAATGTAGAGAGAATCAATTTTATTAGACATGAACTGGGAATGATAAATTATGTCTAATTGTTTTAATTAAATTTCATACTTTGAAGTTATTATAGTTCTATTTATCTTCTGTATTCTTATATTTTTTGTAAGTAACCGTGAAGTATGATTCACATGGTCACTTTTCCAATCGTATGTTTTTTGGTCATGCGGTTAGTAAAATTACCATGAGTATTTACTCACAGAATCCCTTTTATTATTGTGAACATTTTATTTACGTGGTTAGTTTTCCCACCACGAGGTCACATTCAGTATACCCACCATAAATTTTTTTCCACATATGCATGGTTATCAGAACAACTATGTGTGTTTCATTATAAATTTTCATGAAAATATTTTAGTAGGATTATAAATAAGTTTATTATTATTTTAATTCCTAAATATTTTAAATAAGATTATAATTTGAACTTGATTTGACACCCATATTTTATCTTGTATTTTCTTTATCCTTTTGAAATATTTTGTGTTAATTGATTTCTATTTTCTTGAACCCTTAACCCTCTCCAAAACAAAACTCATTCTTATATCTCTCATATTTGAGACTTTTGAACCTAAATCTTATAGTTTCAAACCTCTCTCATGAACCTAAATCTTTCTTGAATGAAAATCAAAACAAAAAATTCTATGAGTAAGTAATGTATTATAAAATAATATTCTTATTCATTCTCCACATTCAAAGAAGAAAAATAATTCCAAAATATAGATCGATCATGTTAGTGGAGAAAATGAATCTACACATGGTTGATCATACTATCTCTATAGAAAAGTAAATTGATGTTCTATGGTTGAAAACCAGAAAATACTTGGTTTGGAATGAAATTAAGGAACAAGGATGTGATTATTGTTTTCAATACAATAATAAAACTATGTATTTTAATATTATTAAGTAATTTTAAGTGACCCTTGAGTTCTTACATAGAGATAAAAAGGATACAGTTCAATCACTTATTAATGGTGAAATTATGAAGTTCTCTTTAAGGTGATGGGAAAAGAATTAGGTGTATATAAAAATAGAGAGTTTTGAGATTACCCTAGTTCATATCCAATTAATCATCAAAACTTTTAGTTTAAATATAATATAGATAAACCCACTATAAATGGAACTCCTCAAATAACTTTGGCTATTAAGTTGAGTGGAAAATGTAGTCTATTGGTTAAGTTTATTCATTACATAATTTTTCTAAGGAAATAAGAATTTAGTATCTTGAAGCATTAGTATATTTTTTTTTATTTAATGAATAATGGTGTTTAGATCAACCTATGAAGATATTTCATGTAAAATATGGGTGAGTTGTGTAAGGATACATTAAAATTTAGTTCTTTAACTTAACAGAAGTTGATTTTTTCCATGTTTGAGTACAAAGGATTAGTTCCTCAAGGGAGTAAAGAATTACCTCATTATATGGTATCTAGAATATATAGATGATCTTTAAAAAGATGAAAGTAAATTGGATCGCATGGAAAAAGGAATGGGTGGATGAACCAAAAAAGATTGATGAAAATTTTGATCATGTGAAGAACTTGATTGAAACCTAGGGATCTTGTGGATCCAGTTCTTAAACCTAATGAGATAGTTCGGTATTGAGATTATGAGGTGGATATTGGTGATACAGAAGTAGAACAAGAGTTTTAATTTATTTATTTTGATAAAGAAGAAATATTTTCTCATGATGATAGTATAAGAGCCTCTCTGGCCATTTCCTTTTAATCTCTTAGATCTCTATTTCCCTTTCCTTCTCATGAAAAAAGCCTTCAGTTCAAAGATTTTTCTGACACAGATGTTTATGTGAGTGGATATAATCCTGATATAGATGAGTTAGAGGAATTTGAAAGTGATAAAGGTAGTTCAGGTGGACTACTTTCTTATTGGAAGAAATCTTAGGAAGCATATTATAGATTCACCTTATAAGAGGGTGAAATCCCCAAGATCTCTGGTTTTGGGGCTAGACTATCCAGATTAATATAATGATGGGGGTAGTTCACCTAGAAATAGTGGCCCAACCATCTATTCTACTCATAGAGTTATAGATGTATATCTTAATAATAATATAGTTACTTAAATGAGATTTAGGCATATCCTATTAAACCTTTAGTTTACCAGACTCCCTGTGATATTATTGGTCATACGCCAACCAAATATGGTGAAAAAACTGAGTAAGTTAGTGAAAAACATAAATATATTGAGGAGGAATATCAATTTTTATAGAATAAGGAAGTAGATTCAAATGTTTGAATTTTAGTTCATCTAGATAGATCTGAATCGTTGAAGGATCCCTAAATTAAATGGTAGGTACCTATATTATGATCTATCAATGTCTACCCCTTATATATATTATGTTACCAAGAATGATTAAAATGAGTTAAAATCATATTTTTTTAGTGTGTTCAAAGAAATATTTCATAGTTTTATAAATACCTTAGAATCCACTCATGAATAACATCTCAAAAGATCTATGATGTTGGTAAGTTATCATTTCCATTTTAAGTTCATTCTTAATATGAATATTCTAAAAAATGAGATTGGTTATCTATAAGCTTAGTTGGGATCTCTCCATGAAACACCATGAGATTTTAAAATATAAACATAATATTTGATAGTGTATATGAAACACAAAAAAAATCATATAAGGTAATACAAAATCCTGAGACTTTATGATACATTTATTTTTAAATGAATATAATTTATTTGATAGCTTGCAATGCAATAAACACTAGGTTTGAATGAGACATGATACTCTATTAAAATATTATTATTTAAGCATTACCATCATAACATAGAAATTAAAATGGAGGGTATGAATAATAATCACTAAATTATAAAGATAATATGGTTTACAGATGTATAAAATAAATAAAATGGATATCTATTGACTAGATATAAAATTAGAACCATTTGAAAGTAAAAGAAATGTTTTCTAAAAAAACTGTATTTTTCTAAAAGGAAATTTATCCACGATTTGAACATATAATTTATAATTAATTTTTACCATTTTTAGAAAATTTATTTGAAAAAAAATAATGTTTTAAATATAAATGTTAAATTTATCTTAGGGTGTTTTTTTGGATTTTTTTTGGAAAAGTTTCATTTTTTGATGAATATTGAAAATACAGAATTTTAATTGAAAACTACCTTTTTTGTTTGAATTATTTATAAAGTTAAATTATATTTTAAATTTATTTTAAATTAAAAATATTTTAATTATATATATATTAATACAATTTAGTTCATTTTAATCATTTTAATATTAAATTTTGATTTAAAAACTTTTAAAATTTTGAACATTTTCTCTTTGAAAACCCACATTCTCATTACATTAACAAGCTTAATTTTAAATTAAAAATTTCAAATTATGTTAATGGAATTTGTAGAAATGGATTAAATATTTTTAATAATGATAATTTATGTTATATAATATGGTTAGCTTAATTTTTTACAATAATGAATAGTAAATATAGTAATAATTATCTACAACGATTAAGGTAAAAATGGGTTTATCAGAGGGGTAAACCAAATAGATAAGGATTAAAATGAACTAAAAACTTGTATAAAATTTATTTTATGGATATATTTATAACTTATAATGTCTAAGGGTAAATAATAATCCATTTCTTACACTTTTGGAATGTAAAAAACGCGAGTACACCTTTTTCTTTTCTAAAAATTAAATTTGTTAAACTCACCACCCTTATTAAAGGACACATTATATCCTCTCTTATTAACACCATAAAACCATTTTGTTTCGGAAAATACCTATCCAAATAAATTCACAAATTTCATCCCCTAATTCTAGAAACCTTTTTTTATTCATAAATCCATTCTTAGAATAATTTTGGCATAATTCAAAAGAGGTGGTCCGAGAAGAGGTAAAATTCATAATTATACCTTTTTATATTATTTCTTCACACACCTCCTTAAATTAATTTTAAAAAATTACAGTATAATAAAATAATTATATTAAATATACTAATTTTTTTATATTAAGGTTATTACCTACAACCATCCCCACTTCCATCAAACGAGTTACAAAATCATTATTCGTTTGTAAGATGAACTTCCACCTCATGAATCGATGTCATTAATTTTTCACATCAGAACCTATCATTATAGTAAATTATGATAGATATAAAGTATATATATGATATATATAACATAATTATATATCTGGAGTCATTATATCATATATTTGTTTTTTAATTTCCATTTCTTATGGGATACGATAACGTCGCTTGTGTGTACAGTGGACTACCGCCTCCAGAAGCGATGTTATTAATTTTACACCAACACTTTAAATGTAGGGTAATAAGGATAAATTTAACGAATATGTGTGATATAAATGAAATAATTATGATATTAATTACATATTTATATTTATTAACAGATAATATATATCATTTTGTTTCTTACATTGAAAATTGATAACGTCGTTCATGTATGCGTGGACTACCACCTTCATGGAGTGATGTGACTCTATTTTCATAACCACCCACATAGAATATATATAAGTATATTTAAATAAATAATATTTTATATAAGATATCATGATAATTCATTAAAGATAAAATATTACTTACCTTCTTTATATAATGATCATTGAAAAATGGAAATGTTACTCATGTGTACGTACGAACTACCATCTCCATTTTTTTAAATGGTTAAGGCACTGGCCTCTTTGTTGAAAAGAAAAAAGAAAAGTCAAATGTCGGGGCTACAAAACAGAATCGTAAAGGAACATCAGAAAACATAAAAAGAGTTCACCCGGGTCTCGAGTGGGTACTCATGTAGTGATAAGGAAATCACCCACCCTTGCTATCAGGATGCCCGCCTCTCTTTCCAGTCCGTGCTGGCATCCACGAACCACCTTTATCACCCTCCACAGGAATGGTAGTAGACGTAGAGGGATCATCATTATTTGATCCAACTTTTTCACAATTTGTAGTGAGCATAATAAAAGTGTTAGAAATGTTAACATTACAAAGTACCTTCTCACATGGGGATGAAATGTTCTGTATTTCCATTAGTCCTTTGTCATTGGGCTTGTCCATCTTCAGCATGGAAGTGGACTGAGCCACCATTTCCTTGCTGATGGATTCATTCCTAGTTTCCGCTTCATGGCTGCTTATCAGGCTGTATAACATCACTATCTAGTAGCCCCGCAAGGGGGGTGGGAAGTATGGTATCAATCTGAATGTGAGAGGAGATTGCATAACAATGCAAGGTTTCTGGTGCAAAATCAGTGTGTACAACTGAAGCCCGCGGTAATGAAGTATCTCCAGTAATATTTTTCAAATCATAAAAAACTAAGGCTTGTCCATGTGCTGGACAAACATGGTCTTTAGCTGTTTTTTGAGAATTGGAATGGCAAGATGGCATACCAACTTCAACATCAGTAGTGGGCCTTACGGACTACCGTCTCCATGATTATAATGTAGTTAATTTTTTAGAACCATATTTCAATATTTGTTTAAAAATAATAATTGATGTATAAATATTTTATTATTTAATGATTATTATTATTTATATTTATAAATAATTACATCTTTGACCATATTCAACCTACTAAAGTCATTTTTGACACATAAGAAAAATATTGCCGAAACATATGAGGTAAACTTAACTAATTATGTAATAATATATAACATAGTAGTAAGTGAAAATAAGGAATAATAAACTTGAAATTTGTTCTTAAGAAATTAAATAATTGACATAATTTTATTATTCAGGAAGATAAAGAACATATGTGATGAGTCCAAATCAAGGTAAGGGTTTCTCATCTCACTTTTACTTACATGAGACATACAATGTATTCACCACTTATTTAATTTTTTATGGTTTATATACTTATTTTTTTATATTATATCATTAATTAATTTATCTCCAAGACATTTAAAGTTTAAGTTTATGTGATTTAAATCATGGGGTTAATGATTCAAAATTTACCAGTGGTATGGGTTTATTTCACAATATCACCATATTTGAGATTGTTTTTGTTTAAGTATACCTTGTGGAATTATTTGATATTTATATCATAAAAACAATATATCTTATTATCCTGTACTTATTCATTAATTTTTTCAATTAATAGCTCCATTTTCCATCTCTTTAGTACTTAAAATGATTAATAAAATGTTTTTAAGAAAATAAATATTTATTTATCCATTCGGTCAAAAATAATTTTTCTTTGAAAACCACATTTTCTAAAAATGTTTTAACATTATAAAAATGATTTATTAAAGAATTTTTTATCAATGTTATAATTTTTATAAAATGGGTTGAAAGGAATATTTTTGTCATTTTGCAAACTATACAATTTTCTAACCTTTTTACAAAGAAAACTTAATGTTATTTTAAACTTATATGACATGTAAAAAACTAGCTTCCATCATGAACTTTATTAATTTGATGATTCCTTTAAAGGTTTATAAGGATATTATTAAAGAATGTTTTTCCTAATATTCTAGAAATTATTATCTTTTAAAATTTATTTTAATAGAAAATTATTTTGTTAATACTTTATAAATTTTATGGTTTTAGACTAAAAATGGTGTTTTTCAATGAAAGGTTATTTTCTTCAAGGAATGTTACAAGTGATATTTAAAAAAAATTCCATCTAAGAAGACATCATTTTATGCCAATTGTAATTTAATTGGTATATACTCCAATGATACCCTATTTATTATTTCTATGGATGGTTTATGATCATTTTTACTGAGGATGTACTATTTTGATACCATTCACATTTCTCTTGATGGTTTATGATTATAAATATTTATTGGGAAAAATATTTACATTTTATTTTCTATTTTAAATACGAATGTTTATGTGAATTATGTTTCACCCCTTTCATATGAGTAAAATATTTACATTTAATATACTAGCTTAAATATGAATGTTTGTGTGTATTATGTTTATATGCATTATGTTTCACCCTAGTAAAGTAATTTTTACCTTAACCATGATAATTAATTTCTAAGGTTTATGACTATTCAATATGTTCAAAAATTATGCTGAACAAATTATAAATTATAAATTATTATGATTCATAATATGGAGTATATTCTTACAAATTAAATTCAAATAAGTGTAAAAATTTAATTTAAAACGAACCCAGTAGATGTGACAAGAAAACGGGTTATTAAGAGAAAATATTCAAATGTTTTAATTTTTTTATATCAAAATTCAATATGAAAATAATTAAAACGACAAAAATTGGATTAATTGATATTAAATTCAACTAATTTTTCTTTTAATCCACTTAAAAATATAATATACCATTATAAATTATTTAAATGAGAATAAAATTTTAAAATAAACACTATTTTTCAATATTCATCAAAAAACAAAACTCTAGAAAAATCACAAATAATTAACCCTAAGATAATTTTGGTATTATAATTTTAAAAATTATGTTTATTTTTTCAAATAATTTTTTAAATAGTGGTAAAAATTATTTTTAAATTTTATTCCTAAAGCATGACTAATTCTTCTTTTAAAAAAATACAGTTTTTCAAAAAACATTTCTTTTTTTATTTTAAATGATTCTTATTTTATTTATATTTAATAGAAAACAAATGAATATGTGTAAAATACATATTTTCATAATTTAGTTAATCCTATTCATACCCACCTTTCTAACAGCTAGGCGATATATTAAATAATAATATTTTAATAGTGTAACATATTTTTTAAAATCAGTAATGTGTATAACATAAGCTAAACTCTGTGTTTCATGTAATAAAATATTATATCAATATTGTGTATAATAATAAATATCAAAAAGATTAAATTTAATTGAATAAAAATCCCAGTGTTTCATTATAACCCCCTTAAAATGAATTTATCCCTCAAAATCTTTATTAGTCATTAAAATATTAAAATTTTAAAAAATACTTCATAGAAACCCAAATCATACAAAGGAATTATAAAACTTTCTTTAAAAATGGAAAATTTGAAATATAAATTTTACCTAATGTAACTCGTAACTAGGTTTCAATATGCGAGAACATAGGTGGGAAGTAAATATTTGGAACTATAAGAAATGTATAAATAATTATAGAGAGTGATAGAGATCATTAATCACATGAAAGTGGATGATATATATAAGGTTAACAACTAAAAATCCATAAATATGAAATGATTTATGGGACCATTTGATTCATCAAAAATGAAGGTACATGGATAAAATTTATATTCTAAGAACATTTTCATAATTTTCGGGAATTAATTTTCCATCTAGACTAAGAACATATTAAAATGTACATACATGACATATTTTTATTTTATAGGCACAATTTCATCCTTTGGTTTTTACCTAATCAATTTCCACTTCATCTCTTACTCTAAGAGGTTTTTTATATGAATCACTAAATAATATCTATAATAGAATGAAAATTCATTCCTTTTATCTTGAAAAAAATGTAAAAACTAGGTATCAAATATGGATAAATCTTCATATAGTGAAGTAATACATTAATATCCAAAAAATACATCCAATGATAAACATAAAAAATTTCATAAATTCTTAACCTTATGACCCTTCCAAATATTAAGATCCAAAATAGTATAGAAAAGGTTATTGAATTTCCAAAATGAACTTATCATTAATCCCCCATATATCGTAAAGAATCAATTGATTATTACTTTCCAAACATGTGAATACCTTCATCATATTTTTTTATTGAAACATGGTAATAACCTAAATTACCATACAACCATATTGAAAACATACATTATTCTACATTTCTTATATAAGTAATAGATTATTTTATATATTCCTTAAATATAAAAATGTTGTAAACTCCATCAATTATATCATAAACCACTTTTTCAATAAATTCTTTATAAGTTATGAGGTCATCAATACTATCCAATTTAATTTATCCAAATAAATAATCTATTTATCCAAACATAATTATATCAAATTCAAGAACATATTAAGGGTTTTATTTTCCTTAAACAGGTGTTTTCCATGAATATCACCTTTCTATTAAATAACTTTTCCAGGTCATCAACAACTTTGAACAAATTATTTCAAATCCTTAACAAAAATATTATACTGAAAAATCCTTATATATTTCACAATTCATATAACATAATTCATAAATCCAAATACATAAATACTTTAATCCTTATACTTTAATGATTGGCATTGAATAGGTCATTCCATAGAAAATAATATAATTCTTGGATCATGGAATTTAGTTGGTTAATACCCATGTTCCCCACACAGAATACATTGAACTTGTCGAAATTGTTTCACACTATCACCTTCCTTTCCACATAGATAACACATTCTCCTCTATTTGAGATATTACTCAAGGTTCTTCTTCCCACCTTCATGACATGTTTAAAGATGAATATTAGTCCTTATATGTTCATTACAATTTAAAATTTTCAAAAATTACATCTTCCTCTTATTCTATGTGTTAAGAATATCATTAAAGTTCATATTTTTAATCATATATCACAATATATGATTTGAAATAATCAAAATATATTTTTCTCTAGTAAAAATCCAATTTAGTTTATCATAATCACCAAATTTTCCATCAGATTCTGTGTTAACATGATCCATTCAAGTTTAAGAAATTAACTAAAACAAAAAACACAGTGTGAGAAAAACTAATCATAGTGGAAAACTACATAATCATGATAAATACCTTATATGATATATAAATCATGACACCTTATTTTTAATCTATGAAACCTTAGGTTTATCCTATTACATTCATTGTCATCATCTATTTTAATTCATTCATGATGGATCATAAATAATTTTTTCATTTCCAAAGAATATCCCTTAGAAGTTTCAAACTAGGTGTGCAATAAGGCACATTGTCAGTCACCAGTTCCAAATTGAGTCTTTCTCAACATAGTGTTTTCAAGGTTATTACCCCTAAGTGTATCTGTTCCAGATTCACATCCACTCATAATATCCATACAAGGATGAGATTTTTTGTAATCCTCTCACTCTATCCTTTAGTAAAATTCCTAGAAATTTATAAGCTTTTTTTACAGTTGTACATATGAGTAACAACCCCAGAAACACTGTATTTAGGAAAATAATACATTATAACCATTGGAAACATAGGAACCAAATTCTAATTTGAAAATTGATCTAAAATGTTTCCCACTAAGATATTCAAATTTAGTACTCATCATAGACTTACCCTACATAAAACCCTTCATCATAACATAGGGAAAGGAAACATAATAAAGCGTGAGCTCATATTTTCAGTAAGGTTAAACATAAAATATATGAATAAATGATCTTGTGAATGAATAAGATAAACATATGTGTATGATAATGAAGATAAATTTTTAAGTTCATACCCAACCTATAAAAAATCATAAACATTAGTCATGGAATAAAGATTAGCAGTTCATAATACATGAATCATAAGGAAATAAAAGAATATAATCCATGAGAGAATAACATTGGAAAAAGAAATAGATTTTTTGGAATACACATAACCATAGAAAATATTATATCAATGATACCCACCAAGAAATTCATAACATGTAATTCTTGGGATGACCATTCATGTACCTTCTTTGGGATTAGTATGACCTCTCATATACTCACTTTCGAGATTGGACTAAACACCAATGTACCCTCTTTTTTGGGATTGGGATAACCACCTACATAACCTCTAATATCATAAAACAATTATCATTACCCAATTATTTGGAGGGAGATATATATCCCACCCATCACATAATGAAAATTATACACATGTGTGGAACTATATCACAATTTATCCATCATAAAATAAACTATGAAATGAAATGGGTTTCATAAAAATTTTATCACATCATAACCTGTTGGAAAAAGAAAAGTTTCCTAATAATTTCATCATTTCATCATATCATAATCAATCATAAATAGAGTATTTCATAAGAATTATATAAGTATATAACCCATGTACGATAAATACATTTTATAAACATCTCATCATAATAAATCATTCAGAGAAATAATAAGAGTGGAACCCCTATTTCATATCCGCTATAAATCATAGGTAATAACAAAAAATGTCATCTTAGATGGAAAATTATTTTGAATGGCCATTTAATACATTTATTGAGGAAAATAAATGTTCTTTGAAAATCTATTTGTAATTTTTTTGAAATGTTTTTTAGAGAACAATGCTTTTGGAAGAAAAAGTGTTTGCGGCCGAAATGGAAATTTTTCATAAAAATATTCTTTTTGAACACTTGAGGTAAATGAGGGGAAAAAATGTATTCTCATTATACAACCATAGGATAAGAAAATTTATGAGAATTATTGAGAGGTGTATCATGTGGTTTCAATGTTGGAGACTTAATAATAATCAATCTCTATAAATGATGATATTGTAATATGAAACCTTTACCACTTTGGTAACATTGGATCATAATACCCATGAAGGAATAACATAAAATGTTTCACATCCATGATTTTATTTTTCTATATTTCATTTTTATATTTTTTTCTAGTATTTATTATATGGATTTCTAAGAGTTTTTGAGGAAAATAGAAGTTTTTAGGTTGGATAGAAGAAGGAAAAATATTGGTGTATGATCAGCACAAACCAAGCTCTAGCCTAGTAGAAACTATGTTCCATAGATAGTGGCACTTTCTAGGATTCATGGCCTAGCGCATGGGCATGTGACCATCTAGGGATAACTGTGCACCAAGGAAAGTGGAACTATTTGAAGAACATGGATAATCACTTGGGCATGCACCCCCTCGAAAAAGTCATGCGGCATTTCTTCCTTTGGTAAAGATGTGACGTGTGGTTGGTGCTTGGTCCGACAGACCGTGTGATAAAACTATGAAGCATTATAGATATTTATAAATATTGAGATTCTAGTTTTTCTCCTCCCAGATTTTTACCCCAAATCACCCCTAACTCACCCCATTCAGCCTCTCGAGCCCTAGGTGAACCTCCCCTACTCTTCCTTTCCCTTGCGTTCCATTTCTTGGGTGATTTATCCTTGGATCTTCCTGAATCCATCACGTAAGTCTCTCATTTTCTTCTCCCTTACCTTCTCTTAGTCTCTTCTCTATTCTTTATCAACTTCTCATTTTGTTATAAGATAGGTTGACCAAATGTGGCTATAATATACTTACTTTGAGTTATATATTGATGGATATGGTGTGAAATTTCTCTTATAGGGTATATCCTTTGTGTAATTGTTGTTCCCAACTAGTTTCAAGTGATTTCCAAGAAAGAGGTATGTGGTTCCATGATTTGAAATTATTTTATGATTTTAATATTCTTTATTTTTTCTCTAAATGTGTTAAAAGAATTATGTGGGTGGTAAGAAACATGTTTTCCAAGAGTTTTGGTGTGTGTTAAGGTTTTAATGAAGATTTTTCCATTGTAATGGTTGTTTTTCATTTTTTTTCATATAATTGAAATTTTGATTGTGTAAGAGGAATATAATTTAATATAGAGAATGAAATTTAGAAATGGGAATCCAAGGTATCTAGGTAGGAAGACTAGATCTAGTACATTAGGTGAGTCAGCAGTGCCAATGCACTATCTCCCTAACATGATTACATAAAAAAACTAACTAAACATTTATGCGATGGGGGTTGGTGGCTTGATCATGACCTTTGCACCCAAGGGATGTAATCAATGAGAGTACGAGGATACGAGGACCCCACTAATCCAAGTTCCTTATAAATTACCCATTGTGTTCATGCTATTCTTACCTTTCATCATGTTGTCACCTTTACTTTCTTCTAAATTTCAAAGTATATTTTATTTAAATTGCATATTTATTTTATTTAAAACTATAATATTAATTTTTTATATAATGTAATTATGTGGAATATATTTTTTTGGTATCCTACTGGTCATGTTGGATCACACCATACATACACCCTCAAGTGTATGTCGACAATTTTTTTGGTTGAATTAGGTAAATCCAAGGCCTTCTCTGATGGTGATGTTGGAAGCATGTGTTAGCGGTATCCTTTTTTTGATAGGTGCGGATGGTGATGGGATGAAAAAATTGGACCACATGTTTCTTGATGGTTGGTTTTCTAGTTTTTTTTTGTTATTTTGTTTTCTTTTGAAAATTGAAAAACGTTTTACTCATGTTGTTGTGTTATATATGGTCTCTTGTATTACAGATGTTGGATATGATGTGATGTAATTATTATTCATTGTAGATTGGTTAAAGTTTATTCTTATGGGTGAAATCACTGCCAAATGAAATTTCTTGATTCCCATGAACTCGTTTCTGGCCCATGGGGATCGGGAATTCCCTCAGGCCATGTCACGTGATGGTTCAGGTGTCGAGTTTGATGGAAGACCGACCTAGTTCATGAAAAAATGGTATCAAAGCTAGGTTATCCCTTTATTTCAGTCATGTTATTTGGGAGAGTTTTGGTAGACTAGAGCTAGGATTGTTGGGGATTGAGGTTCTGGTTGCAAGTGGGGTGTCTGTCCAACACTCCTCATAACTGGACTTGGGTCACCATGGGATGTTTGGAATGTAGTTTTTCTCCTCCTACAGGTGTGATGTACCAGTTTTATACTATTAATTGACACCAAGATGGGGTAGAGTGGTTTGAATTGTTATTGTGTCTGTTATATGTTGATTCTACTTTATGGAAATGTTTGAATGTTTTTTTTTGTTGAAAATTTATATGGATGATGTATTTTGGTTTCTTTGGTCTTGTTGATTTACGCAGTATCATGCTTCCCAAGAGACTTTCTATAAAACCGTGGGAAGATGTTATAGAGAATTATAACTCACTAGTTGATCATATAATAGTGGGATCATATGTTTGGGATATTTGGGAAATGGATCAGAGAGTGAGAGATGGTTCTTCTCATGCTAAGGAGGTTAAACCAGTTTCAAAAAAGGAAAAATCTAATTAGTTTCTTGAGAAAAACTTCCTTAAGATGTAGAAAAGATGCCCCACCCCAAGAATCTCCGTATTGGATTGGAAAAGTTGAGAGGATTTTCATGTTCCTAAGGTGTAACATCCAGGTTCTGGAAGCCACCCAGAGGTGCCCATACCCGGTTGGTCACATGACCTAAACTGAATTTCCCCAAATTCCAGAGGCTTCCGACTAGTAGAGAGGAACTTGGGTGTGATAGTGGGGAAACTATTCCCTCATTGGTAGAGTACACAGCAGAAGTAAATAGAATATGCGATTGTGGAAATAGTAAACAACCAATAATAATAAACAGCAGAAGACCAAAACAGTAAACAACTGGAGCACATATATATATATATATAAAATGATGCATGATACATATATCTAGGAAAGTAGCCAAAGAAGTCACATGGATAGAAATAAAAATAGTACCAAAATAAGTACAAAAGGAAAGTAAACACCTCCTCAGCATCGCAAGCCAAATCTTGGTCCCATGCTCTCCTTCTCCAAAGCAATCAAGTACAAGAAGTCGAAGGGTTCTTTCCCTTGTCTATAACTGAAACAACATAGTCTGTTTGGGTCCAAGAGCATGAACCAAACAGGGTGTGAGAATAAATACTAGTAGGAAACCACCCGAAGATCTGTGCCTAGCAGTCAGTGAGTATATGGCAGGCAATAGTCAAGTAAGTAGTAAACAACAAGCAGTAACAGAAACCATTACAGGATGATATACAACAGTAATCAATCCAAAGAACACAATAACAGTAAATAAAATAGTTAACCACAATAGGAAAACCTCTGGGAAGTACTCATAGCCATCCCCTCTGGTCATATCCAAGTAGTACCAACAACCCTATGGGTAGTGCCCTCAGCCTAACCCCTCTGTTTTGGTTATACGAATTTATAAGAATCTATGGGGAAGCTCGATCGATCAATTCCACTTATAGTCTAGGGTAGTCAGGAAATCTTTGAGGAATATCACATCGTCTAACCCTCTATATCCCCGATGTCTAGAAACTCTCTGAGGAAGCTCACTCGGTCAATCCTCCTATAGCCTCAGGTATATCGTAGACTCTCTGAGGAAGCTTTCTCGGTCAATTCCTCCTATAGTTTGGAAAGGTTTTAAAGAAAATTCAAATAAAGTAAAGACTCTTTAAGGAATCTCACTCGGTCTACCCTCCTATAGTATATAATATCCAAGACTCTATAGGAAGCTCACTCAGTCTATCCCCTATAGTCTATAATGTCCATGACTCTCTGAGGAAGCTCACTCGGTCTATCCCTGTATTGTCAATACTATCCAAGAATCTCGGGGAAGCTCACTCGGTCTATCCCTTATAGTATATAGCACCAGGTTCTCACGGTCCCATTCTAGTCAGTTCATAATAATGTTGTAAGGACAAAGTACACCTACAGAGCTACTTGTCTAACCAGTCTACAGAAAACAAGCATGTCAAGAACAACACTCCATCCTCTGGTCACAAGGCCTGGAAAACATGGATAATGGCCAAGGCTAACAAGACCGAAAGGTCATGAATAGAACAAGGCATGGGAAAAACATCCAAGAACAAAATATTATCATTATAAATGATCAAATTACCTCTACACAAGCATACAATCAAGGTGAGAAAACAACGAGGGTAAAATGGTAAACACACAATACCCTGTTCACAGGTATTGGTGGAATTTTCACATAAAACTCAAAGACTTTGAAATGAAAGTCACAAAACACCAACCATGATTCTAGGAGATAAATATACTTGAAACACAAGGGTTGGTTCTCCTTAGAATGTCATAGATCTATGAAAATGCACAAAACGTTCAACCCACAATAGCATGAGAAAGAAGAGGAATTGGGAAATGAAGCTCTAGGAGAAGGGAGAAATCACCACTGTGATTCCAATTCCCTCATCGGTGTTAAAATCGGAGGATGGATGGAGGTTTGGGGGCTCGTAGAAGATCCATGGTTGTACGAGTTCTCTCAGATGAAGGCGACCTAGAAGTAGAGCGTTCTGTCGGTCAGACGCGCCCCCATGCATTTAATGAAAATAAGAAACTACACGACATTTACTTTTAGAGTACAAGGCGTGTAGTAGGTTTTTTTGTACTCCTCATTAATCGGCATCTATATCACCCCTAGACACCGTGTGTGTGGCCTGGACATGGACAACACATGGCCTGACGCAGTAAGGGAGTACATAGTTTGTACTTTAAAAATTTCCAAAAACTCCTCTTTTCTCAAAAACTCCAGAAAAAGAAAAAAATAACTGAAATGAAGATCCGGGTTCTTACAAACTTCCCCCCTTAAGAAATTCGTCTCTGAATTTCCCTAGTGAGGCATAGATGAAGAAACCCCGAACAGCTCTGACCACTGTGATCGTACCTTGGCCTCCCTCTCCCAAGTCCTGTCATGTACTCGCCCGTGATGCCATAGCACCCATACTAGAGGAACAGACAAGCACAGAGAACCTTCGTACTATGATAGACAATCTGAATAGGATGCTCTTCAAATGATGCATCCCCTTTAAGCTCAACCTCTTCTAGTTTAAAGACATGAGACTAGTCTGAAAATTAACGTCGGAGCTGAGAGATGTGGAAGACGTTGTGTATATCCTTGTACATCTGAGTTAACTGCAACCGATTGGCAACTAGACCAACTCTCTCCAACACCTCAAATAGCCCGACGTACCATGGTGAAAGCTTACCTAGTCTCCAAATACTATTGCATCCCAACCTCGGTGCGACATGTAGGAAAACCTGATCCCGTACCTCAAACTCCAGAGGTCATCACCGCTGATCAGCATAATACTTATGTCAAGACTGTGCTGTAGCCATCCTCTTCCAAATCAACTCTATCTGCTCTAAGGTCTCCTGAACAAGATGAGGTCCCAGCAAAGCTTCCTCTCTTGCCTCCATCCACCATGAAGGTGTTCAGCATGGTCTACAGTACAAATCCTCAAAAGGTTCCATCTGAATATTCGCCTGAAATTTTTTGTTATAGACAAACTCCACAAGAGGTATATGTTTCTCCCAAGAACCTCTGAAGTCTAGAATGCAATCTTGGAGCATATCCTCAAGCACCTGGATTGTACACACGGACTGACCATCCGTCTGGGGATAATATGTTGTACTCAAATGAACCTATTTACCCAAAGCCTTCTGAAGCCCCTGCTAGAACCGAGAAGTATAGCATGCATCCCTATCTAAAAAAACTGGAGTGTGGAAATCCATGTAGACATAGAATCTCTCGAATGTACAACTGCCCTAACTCATCAACACTAAAGGTCTCCATGATTGGAAATAAGTTTTCAACCTTCATAAGCCTGTCGACGACAACCCAAATAGCATCACTCCCACGGGGTGACCTCGATAACCCGGTCACGAAGACCATCGCGACATCGTTCCACATACACTCGGGAATGGGTAACTACTAAAAAATCCCTACTGGTCGTTGATGCTCTTCCTTCACCTGCTGACAGGTAGAACATATCATGACAAACCCAGAAATATCTCTCTTCATACTTGGCCACTAATACTGGTGGTGTAGATCATAATACATTTTAGTGACGCCGATATGAAATGCCCAAATAGAGGAATGAAAATCCCGCATCAGCTCCTCATGTATGTCTGCTGGCACCCATACGCGTCCCTGGAAATTAAAGATATCATCCTCACCCACTATCCATCCAGGAAGAGGGTCCTCTCCTGAGACACTCTCCCGTAGGACTAATCCTTCTGAGTCTGATAGCTACCTCATCTACACCCGATCAAGAAGAGTAGAGGTAACAGGTATAGAAGAAATAAAAGTCTGTCCCTGTCCATCGTGCACCTCCAAGTGAATCTTAGAGAACAGAGTCATCAGCTGTCACTCACTGCTGGCCTCCTGAACTACCTGAATCTTAGTTCTCTTACTCAACGAATATGCCACTACGTTGACCTTTCCCGGTGTACAGGCAAGATCAAAGTTGAAGGACTGAAGATACTCAAACCACCTGCGCTGTCTCAGATTCAGATATCACTGAGAGAAGATGTACTTGAGAATCTCGTGGTTGGTGAAAACTACAAAGTGATATCCCAGAAGGTAGTGTCTCCAACAACGCAAGGCATGAACAATAACTGCCAACTTCAGATCGTGCATTGGGTAATTCCTCTCGTGTGGCCTCAACTGCCGACACCTATACGCAACGACTCCATCTCCCTGCATAAGCACAGCTCCCAGCCTGACACTTGAAGCATCACGGTAGACTGTATAGCTCTTTCCCAGCTCTGGAAAGACTAGTATCGGTGCTGATGTCAACCTCCCTTTTAGATTTTGAAAGGATGTATCACAAGAATCTGACCATAAGAACTTCTCTCCTTTCTTGGTTAGACCTGTAAGTGGTGCTGAAAGGCGTGAAAAGTCCTGTATGAAACGCCTATAGTATCCATCCAGCCCTAGAAAACTCTACACCTCAAAGACGTTCTTTGACTGCTCCTAGGAAACTATAGCTCTCACTTTCTCTAGGTCCACTGATACAACTGTCTCTGAGATAACATGACCCAAGAAGTGAATTTGATCCATCCAAAAGTGGAATTTCGAGAGTTTAGCATATAACTGATACTATCTTAGTGTACTAAAGATGATCTCATGATGGGTAGCATGGTCATGTTGAGTGTGAGAGTACACCAAGATGTCATCCAAAAAAACCACCATGAAGGAATCCAAGTATTGATGGAACACTCGATTCATCAGTTCCATGAAAATTGCTGGCGCATTCATGAGACCGAACGACATGACCGTATACTCGTATAGACTATACCTACTTCTAAAGGCTATAAGAGGTATATCTGATGGTCTAACATGCAAATGATGATAACCAGACCTCATATCGATCTTCGAGAACACATGAGCTCCTCAAAGCTGGTCAAAGAGGTCATCGATCCTCGGTAAGGGATATTGGCTCTTGACCGTCAACTGGTTCAGCTTCCGATAATCCACACAAAGCCGAAGGGTGCCGTCTGCCTTCTTTGCAAATAGGATATGCGAACCCCAAGGAGAAATACTGAGTCAGATGAAACCCTTTGCCTGCAACTCCTCCAATAGCTTCTTGAGCTTCTGAAACTCAGGTGTAGCCATCCTATAAGGATGAATGGACACTAGTGTCACCCCTGGAATGAGCTCAATCGAGAAGTATACCTCACGCTCCAGAGGTAACCCTGAAAATTCCTCTGGAAAGACATCCCCGAAACGATCCACCGCTGGAGTAAATTCTAATTGTGAAGTCCCCTGGTCATCTAGATAAAGACTGAAAATATGGGTTGTAACTCCTCCTAGCCCATGATGCTCTAGTCCAGCTTTACCTGCCTGGACATCCCACTTGCCTCTATGAAGAAAAGATCCACCCTCTGGTGATCTGAAACTCATCATGCGGCGATAGCAATCATAGACTGCCTGCAAGGGAACTAAGAAGTCTATACCGAGAATGACATCGTAACTTGTAATTTCTAGGACACAAAGGTACCATAAGAAGTGACACCCTGCAACCTCAAGAGGGCACTCTCTACACTGAAGTACGCTAGATTTCTTCGTTCCCAACAGTGTGTCAAGAGTCAACATGTCAGCAGACAAAACGATACAGAGCCCAAGGCTCTCCACAACAGTAATAGAGATAAAGCTATGTGATGTACCAATATCGAAAAGAGCTGAAGATAAAATTGAGGCTACTAAGATCGTAACTCTAACTATAGAAGGGCCGAGATTATACTCCCGATAGGTCTACTCCATGGCGAAAGTCTTGCCTGCACTGTGGCCCTATGTCCCTAGCTGACCACTCTGAGCTGACCAAATCTGTTGTCGCTGGTAACCTGGTTACTGACCACTATGACCGTGACCTCCACCTCGGCCTGAAAGGCTAGGAGAACTCTAGTTCCCAGACTGGTGAGAAACTGGTGATGCATCTCCTGAACGCGGGGTCATAGAAGAACCCTTACCACCAGCTGTAGGCGATAAGTTATGACAAAAACACTGAAGATGGCCCATTATGCCACAATATCAGAACTCCATCGGGTCTCTATGACATTGAGGCCTAGTATGTCCACTGCTACCACACTAGTGGCATACAACTAGGCTGCCCGAAGATACATTCCACCTACCCTGATATCCTCGAGAAGACTCCTTGTGGTGCTTCCTGATACCAGTAGGAACACTGACTCTGGATGTTGAACCACCCTGGCTCACTTCTCTAGAATATCTAAGATTGCGCTCAGTGATCAGCGCTTGGTTGATGATATAGGGTATCAAAGTCAACCTTAAGATATTCACCTTGGAACGGATCTCCTGCCTGAGACCATCCGTAAAATTCCTAGAATGGAACAACTCATCACCTGCTGGAATCGGCATGAAGCACTGCGGCTCGATAAAGCGAGACGAGTACTCTATAACAGAAAGAGTACCATGCTCTAGACTCATAAGCTTCTGGGCTCGATTGTCCTGCAAAGTCTTTGGGTAGAATAAATCACAGAAGATGCACCGAAAATCATCCCAATTCATACTCTACTGGCACCCTGACTGTGAGATCACCTCTCACCACCTCTTGGCAGTGTCCCAGAGCATATAGGTGGCAAGATTTACCCTCTTCTCTGGTGGTGTTTCTAAATGCTCGAAGATCGTCAGTGTGGCCTCTAACCATGAGTCGATAGGCTAGGGTCTTCCATCCCCTGAGAAAGTAGGAGGATGTAGCTACTGGAAAACCTGCATCATCTCAGCCATCGACGGGGCAAGAGGTGGAGCTCCCTGAAAGGTCTATATCATCCTCAGGAAGTCCTCCCTAAATTGCACATCTGCGCTTGAAATGGGTATAACTGCTGGTGCCAAGGCTGGCACAACAGGAGGATCTGCAGGAGGTCCCTGATCAGCCATATACAGTGTCTGATCACTATCTAGCAATAGACGAACAACAGGATGACGTCTTGGTGGCATATCTCTGAAAGATAAAAGTACACCTTATATTAGGATTAACAGGTACTAAGAACACAAAAGTATCAAATGGGAACAGGTGAAGAAACATTCAAGTCTTACAAAACATGACTACACATCATGTTTTCCACACACACAACGTGTACTCGAACCCTATTCCCCTACCTGAGTCCCTCTACACAGCTAACCCACATGGTCCGTTTAACCCTAGAATACACGAAGTTTTCACTAGGGACACGGTGTGTACTAGATAAGGTTTTGATGACCCGTTTTGTTAGTTACACAGCCAGCTACACGACTGACCCTTACATGGGGTCTTTTGAAAAAACACGACGTGTATAGAAGAGGGTATCACCGACCCATGTTGTTCGTGACATGGTCGGGTACCTGGAACAAGTCTACATAGCGTGTTCATAACAAACACGACGTGTACTACTCGAGATTCCCTGAACTGTGTTGTTAGTGACAGAGCCAGGTACATGGCTCACCACTACATGACATGCACCTACCGTACACGGCGTGTTCCAGAAAACTTTTTCACAACACCGTGTCTCTGCTCACAGAATTAGTGACATGGTCTGGAAACTACACGACATGTAATAATAAAGTACAGATCATGTATTTTGGGTTTTTTCAGGTAGTAGCTCAGAAACTGAACGGAAGCCCAGAAAACACAGAAAACACGAGTTAAGGTTCCAAATTCTGATCCATGAGGGCCCATACTTCCCGCGAATCAAAGCATGGAATCTCATATAGTAATATACAAGGGAAAACGGGTCAACGATCCACCAAGTTCTGATTCATGAGGGCCCATAACACCTCTAGAACCAAAATTTGGCGTTCGTTTAAGCAAGGTACAATAAAAACAATTTCTCTATCAAAACAGTAGGGATTCTATCAAGAATCTATCACAACAACATGCATAATCTACACAAAGTCTATCACAACAACATGAAATTGCTAATGCACCCTAGATGGAATGGCAAGAATGCCTGGCATGTGATTTCTAACAAGTGCCTATATGATGCATGAGATAGAATACCCTCATCTCATCGGGTTCTGACAGAAATAGAACCGAAATAGAAACAACAATAACAACACAGGGCATGTGAATCACTCTAGGTGAAATCATATCAACTGTAAAATCTCAAAACCAGAAAAACTGCAATAAACAAGGTATTATGGATTTTCCCTCTACACAGGTCAGATACTCCCAGGCACAACATATTACAATCTTCTGAACCCATCATATCCCTGGATAAAGGTTCAAAATAGTAAATCAAGAGAAAATAATTCCACTTATACCACATTGTAACATCCCGGTTCCGAAAGCCACCCAGAGGTGCCCGTACCTGATTAGTAACATGGCCTCAAGCGCATTTCCCCAAACGCCAGAGGCTGCTGACTAGCAGCGAGGACCTTGGGTGTGATAGTGGGGAAACTATTACCTCATTGGAAGAGTACACATCGGAAGTAAATAGAATATGCAATATCAAAAATAGTAAACAACCAAAACTAATAAAAAATAGAAGACTAAAAGAGTAAATAACTGGAACACATATGTATATATGAAATGATGCATGATACATAAATCTGGGAAAGCAGCCAAACAAGTCACAAGGCTGGAAATACAAACTGTTCCAAAACAAGTTCAAAAGAAAAGTAAACAGCTCCTCAGCATCGCAAGCCTAAGCTTGGTCCTATGCTCTCCTGCTCTAAAGTAATCGAGTACCAGAAGTCAAAGGGTGCTTTCCCATATCTATACATGCAACAACATAGTCTGTTTGGGCCCAAAAGCATGACCAAAATAGGGTGTGAGAATAAATACCAGTAGGCAACCACCTGATGATCTGTTCCTAATAGTCAGTGAGTATATGGCAGGAAATAGTACAATAAGATGTAAACAACATGTAGTAATAGTAACCAGTACAGGATGATATACAAAAATAATCAATCCATAGACCACAATAGAAGTAAAGCAAATAGCTAACCATAACCGAAAACCCTCTGGGAAGTACTCACAGCCATCCCCTCTGGTCCTATCCAAGAAGTACCAAAAACTATCTGGGTAGTACACTCAGCCTAACCCCTCTGTTTTGGTCATATGAATTTATAAGACTCTTTGGGTAAGCTCGCTTGGTCAATTCCCCTTAGAGTATAGGGTAGTCAGGGACTCTCTAAGGAAGATCACGTGGTCTAACCCTCTATAGCCCCGAGGTCTAAAAACATTATGAGGAAGCTCACTCAGTCAATCCTCCTATAGCCTTGGGTATATCGCACACTCTCTGAGGAAGCTCCCTTGGTCAATTTCTCATATATCCAGGAAAGGTTTTAAGGAAAATTAAAACAAAGTAAAGACTCTCTGAGAAAGCTCAATCGGTCTACCCTCCTGTAGTCTATAATATCCAAGACTCACTGGGAAATCACTCATTCTATTCCTTGTAGTCTATAATGTCCAAGACTCTCTGAGGAAGCTCACTCGGTCTATCCCCATATAGTCTATACTACCCAAGACTCTCTGGGAAGCTCACTCGGTATATCCCTTATAGTCTATAGCACCTGGTTCTCACAGTCTCGTGCCCGTCAGTGCATAATAATGCTATAAGGCCAAAGTACACATACAGAGCTACATGGCTAACTAGTCTATAACAAACAAGCATGTCAAGAACAATACTCCATCCTACAGTCACAAGGGATGGAAAACTGGCATAACGGCCAAGGTTAACAAGACCCAAAGGTCACGAATAGAACAAGGCATGAGTAAAACATCCAAGAACAACAAATAATCATTATAAATGATCAAATTACCTCTACACAAGAATACGAGAAATGCATGAAAACAAAGAGGGTAAAACGGTAAACACGCAATACCCTGTTCACGGGTATTGGTGGAATTTGCAAATAAAACTCAAATACTTCTAAAGGTAAGGCACATACCACCTTCCCTAATGATAGGAGATCAATATAATTGAACTAAGAGGATTGATTCTCCTTATAAAATTGTATATCTATGAAAACGCACAAAACGTTCAACCCACGATAACTTCAGAAAGAAGTGGAATTGAGAAATAAAGATCTAGGAGAAGGGAGAACTCACCACTGTGATTCCAACACACTCTCCAGTGTTCGAATCAGATGATAGAAGGAGGTTTTGGGGCTCGTCAAAGATCTGTGGTTGTACAGGTTCTCTCAGACAAAGGCAACCTATAAGTAGAGCGTTCTGTCCATCAGATGCAACCCCGGTGTGTTTAATAAAGAAAATAAAGTACACGACATGTACTTTTAGAGTACACGACGTGTACAAGGTTTTTCCATACTCCACTTTAAGCGGCCTCCACATCACCCCTACACATAGTGTGTGTGGCCTGGACACGGCTAGCACACGGCTGGTGCGACAAGGGAGTACACGGTGTGTACTCATAAAGTACAAGATGTGTACTTTAAAAATTTCCAGAAACTCTTCTTTTCTCAAAAAATCCAGAAAAAGGAAAAACATACCTGAAACGATGATCCTGGTTCTTACATAAGGACTCCTAGGGCCATTAATGTAATTTGTTATTAATTCATGTTGAAAGGGACTAACTAAAGATAGTGGGTGTCAGTGGTCCATAATTAGAAACATGGGTAGATTGGCTGGAAAGACTTAAATGTTGTCTTCAATGAGCAGTATATCCTTGAGACCTTAGCCCTTTAAAATACCTAGAAGTTTATGGATCTCTATTAGGGGATATTACTATATTTAAGTATGAAAAACATTTCATAGAACTGATCCATTTCACAATAAGGATGGTTTCTAATAAACAGTTAAAGGATCATTTTTTTTGAAATGGGGCTACATCCAGACATCTAATATGATGTATTCTTGTTTAAGACAAAGATGCATGCTGAGGTTGTTGATTGAGCGCTGATGATGGAGATTGATCATGTTGGAAAATATCATTTTTATAGAGCAGTTACAATAGTGGGACATGGTGGTCATGGAATGTTTAAGAATAAAAAGAAGTATGATGAGAAGAAAAATAAGGGAGGTTTTAAAATTGACCACCATGCCTAACCTCCTTTCTTGAGACCACTGGTGGTGGGTCAATTATATTCCACTAGTTTGAATGGTCGAGGAAAAAGTGTTTAGTGTGTCCAGTTCCACATAGACCCTACCATATGTGTGGGTGATTAAGTCAGTTTAAGAGGTTCTTTAATAGTGGTATGCTAACTCAGAGTGGTTTAGGATACTCATCCCATAGAGACTTACCAACTCAGTCTGGTGCGTCAAGGGTTATAGGTTATTAGTCTGTTTGGCATGGAAGAATGGTTAAATCCTCTTATGGGGACTGTTATCTCAAGGAAGATCCACAGGTTAGTAATCGATCTCAGTCATTGGAATAAGAAAAATAGCACTATGATATGGATTAGTACAAATGGAATTAGATTTAGGTTCTATTATAGTTCATGGTACAATTTTTATTGCATAATCCATAACTATTTTTTATTTTAAGTTGGTGATTAAAATTATTTTTTTCTTCTAGTCTTATGGAATTATTTAATTGGCAATAAAAATTATTCCTTATGCCAAGGATTTGTTGATACATCTTGGAAAGAATATGGAAAAATATTTCAGATGTTCATATAGTAATCTCACTCTATCAAGAGTTGAATTGGAGTGGGTGTTCTTGGGTATGGAAATAAATCTCTTTGAAATGATCCTTAGTATGGTCTGGATGGTGCGTTTTAAGGAACACATCAATTTTTACCACTGTTGAGTGAACTTCGTGGAACGTTATTGAAGTAATAAAGTGTTCCCAGGTGAATGTGATCATTGATAAAAGAGTGATGTGCATCCCCTTCATGAGTTGAGAAATATCATTTTCTAGGTCTCTTATCTCATGTTGGAGGGTGATAACAGAGGTTTTGAGGATGATTCTCCACCTATAGTGGAGGAGATTCCAGTAGATTTTTCAATGTTTACTCTAAAATATGATATTGATTTTACCATCAATTTAGAATTAGGAACAAAACTAATATCTCTTCCCTTGTATCATATGGACCCCACTGATTTGAGGGAATTAAATAGATAATTGGATGATTTAGAATCCAAATGATTTATTTTCCTGACTATCTCACCTTGGGATTCCTGAGTCATATTTTCTAAAAAGTATGATAGATCCCTATGGTTGTGTATTGATTACCATAAGTTTAATAAATTCATAATTAATTACAAATACCCCTTTCCCAGAATAGATGCCCTTTTTGATAAACTTAAGGGGGAAAGGTTGTTGTCCAAGTTCAACCCTCGCTATGGGTATCGTTAGGTTAGGGTTTGAGAGGTAAAAATTCCTAATACATCCTTCCAAATTACGTATAACCACTTTTTGTATTTTTTTCGTTCCATATAGGTTAAAAAATGACCTGCTAGTTTTGAAGTCTCTTCTGAATCAGTTGTTCCATCAATAACTAAACTCATTTTTCATAGTGTTTGTGGATGACATCCTAGAATATTCCAGGATAGAGGAGAAGCAAGATCATCACTTAAGGATTATTCTAGGAAATCATCAAGATCATATAATTCATTCTAAGCTCTCCATGTGTACTTTATTGATTAGGGAGGTAATGTTTCTGGGCCATGTAATTTTACAGCATGGGGTTTCAGTGGACCTAGATAAAATAATGGTGAATATTTCATGTTAGAAAATGAGGAATATATTTTAGATTAAGAGATTATTGGGCCTATAAGGGTACCATAGGTAGTTTATGAGGCATTTCTATTGGATTTATTCACCAATGACCACACTTACACAAAAATGGGTAAAGTTTGAATAGAGCTCAAAATATTGGGAGTATTTTGAATAGGTTAAGCAAAGTTTAACCACCACCCTTGTATTGAGATAACCAAAATATGGAAAGGGATATATGGTCTGTTATTATGCTTTAGGTAAGGTTCTGGGGTGTGTGTTACTATAGGATTACTATTTGGGGGTGTACCATTATCACCAACTCTAACCACATGAATGAAATTACCCAACCCACAACCTGGAACTGGATGTGGTGATGAATTCCCTGATGACATGGTATTACTATCTCTTTGGAGAGAGATTTGTGGTTTACTCAGAAAAAAGATATTTTCCAACATTTTCTTGTAGAATTGTATGAATCTAAGGAAATGCAAATGGGTTGAGTATATTTAGGGGTAAAAATTTGATATTGTCTATACCCCAGGCTAGGGGAATGTTGTAGTGGATCTCATAAGATGGGAGATGCTAATGTAATCCATGAAGGAGTCCCATGATGAATGGATTTTGATGGGGATTTTTCACAGATGCATCTAGAAGACAAAGATAACAGTGGATCCACATTCTTGGATCATGTTCATGTGAGTCCTTATCTTATAGAGATTATATTGGAGGAACATCCTAGTGATGATTTGTGTTATCACTCTGGGAATATTCTAAATAGTTGGGGTGGGGGGAGGGGAAGTGAATGGTTATTGTATTATAAGGGGATTATTTTATTAAATGTCATATCTAGTTTTGGTTTTCCTTGAAGAGGGTGGTAATATAGAAATCCACTTGTCTCTGGGGGATGTTCATCCTAGGAACCCAAAGATGTTCTACAATGGTCATCACCAATTATGGTGACTACGTACGAGACATAATATATATTACTTTGTTTCCTTGTGTTATACTTTTTAACAAGTTAAAACTATGTACCAGAGGCCCTAAAGTTTTCTTCATGCACTAACCATACCTACTTGAATGTGGTATATGGTCACCATTGACTTAATCATTTTCATACCTCATAAACATAGGGGAAGGAATGTGATTTGGGTGGTGATTGATTATTTGGCCAAATTAGACCATTTCATACTGATCAGTGGAACCAAGCCTTGGAGTTCTTAGTAGGTGATTGGGTGTTTCAAAATGTGGTCCCTTTCCTTGGTCATAATCATCTTGGTAAGTAAGGGAAGATAAAGTTGAGGTATATCAGACTTATTTAGATTACTTAGAGAATTGGCATGGTGGAATAATTTTTAGATTTAACGACCAGGTTTACATTGATCCATGATGTTTTCCATTTGTCAAAATTGAAGATATACAATATAGAACATTCACATGTGCTGAATTAAGAAGAGACAGGGCTGGAATCTGCTTTATCTATGTTTTATTGAATGGTGTAGATCTTGGACTCCCGAATAAAAGAGCTTTAGGGTAAATCCATATTATTAGTTCAGGTAATTTTGTAGAATGAAATTGATGAGCATGATACATGATAGTAGAAGTATTGGGTGTAGGATTAATATTCTCATTTATTATTGGATTATACTTTTATTTTACTTTTTCAGGGTGGATATATTTCATAGTGGGGAGAATTGTAACATACATGGTTTTATTTTGGGGTATTTATATTTTATTTTTTTATTATCTTTATTACTTGTATTTCTTGAGAGTTTTTGAGAAAATGGTTGTTTTATATCCATACATAAGGAGCCACATGGTTGGAGTAAGATTAGTGGAAACTGTGCACCAAGCTAGTAGAAACCACATGCCCTGGAAAGTGGCAATGTCCAGGCCACACGACCTAGAACCTGGGAATGTGGTCCTCTAGGGATAACCATTCACCCAGGATAGTGGCATATTTTAAGGTTAATGTCTAGGAACATGGGTGTGTTCCCAATCTAGGAATATCATGCAGCTTCTTTTCCCTTGGGAAAGATGTTTCACATGGTTGGCACACTGTTTAAAAGGCCCTATAACCAAACCATGCATCCTTCAAGATATTTAAAAATAATGAAATTATAGTTTTTGCCTCCTATATTTTAAACCTAAATCATCCATAACTAAACCAGTATGGTCTCTCCTTAGTGGATCCCTCATTCCACCTTTGGGTCAAATCATGATGGTTTTATCTGCTCATGCCTCAATAGGGGCTCTCCTTGGCGTGGTTGTGGTTTCCAACCAATTTGGGTTGATAACAATGAAAAAGGTTTGTGGATCCATGATTTGGAATTATTATATTATATTATTATTTTTATTTTTTAAATGGGTTTTTATAAATTGTGTGGGTAGTGAAAACATGTTTTCCAAGGGTTTTGGTGTGAGTTAAGTGTTAAATGATGATTTTACCACTACAATGGATATATGTCATGTGTATTTCTATCATAGGAATTGTTATTGTATAATAGGGTTCTAATTTGATATAGAGAATTAAATTGAGCCCAAAGTAATCCTAGGTATCTAGGTGGGAAAACTAGGTCTAGTACATTAGGTGAGTCAGTAGGTATGAGGCCTGGTCTCCCTAAAAGGATTACATAACAACACTAACTAAGAATTTATGTGATGAGTATTGGTGGATTGAGTAGGATCTTGGTGTCTAAAAGATGCGATCACTAAGTTTAAGTGGATACTAGGACCCCATTAACCCTTGTTCCTTAGTGTTTTCCCATAGTGATCTAGATATGCTTACTCTTCACCTTGTTTTAACCTTTAGTCACGTTTTAATTTCAAATAATGTTTTATTTAAATTGCATCTTTATTTTATTAAAAACTATCATGTTAATTTTTTAGGTAATTTAATTTCATAAAATTTATTTCTGTGTTATCTTACATGTAATGTTGGATCACACCCTACATACACCATTGGGTATATGTAGACCTTGTTATGTTTAACTCAGTTAAAGGTGAAGCCTTCCATGATTGATACATTGGATACATGGTTTATAAAATTCCTATTTGTGAATGTTGTTAATGGTGATTACATGATGGAATTGTCCCACATGTATCTTGGAGTCTTTTTTTTATTCGAACTATCCCATTTTTGGTTATTTTGGTTTTTTTTATATTGAAATTTTTTTAACTCATGTTGTAATATTATATTTATTATTGTGTATTATGGATTTTGGATATGATATGATGTAATAATTGTTAATTTTGGATTTTTTATAGTTTATTATCATGGGTGAAATTTTTTCCCAATAGAATTTCCTGATGCCTAGGCATTAGTTTCTAGCACTTGGGGATTGGTAATGCACTTCAAGCCATGCCATTGGATGGGTCAGATGTTGGGTTTGATGTAAGACCAACCTTATTTTTGAAAAAAATGAAACTTAAAATATCATGAGGATGAATAAATTCATTATATTACAATTTAATAAGGCTTTATACACACCTTGTTAAAGAATATACCCACATAACATAACATATGTCTCAAAGAAGGAAAATTGAGACAAAAATGATTTATCGATTTGGTAAAATTTTAACCATAAAGACCATGCAAGAGAGATCCTAAAATGTATTTGTAAACAACAATATGTTTTAGATGTATAATAACAAAATATATTCATGCAAAGTATATACACAACGTAAAATAAATAAGTGGTGAATTTGAAATGCATTTCAGAGATGTAAAAAAGTGGGATGGAAATCCGTTATTGATATATTAGCTTTTGAATAACAATACCTATTATATAATAAAATAAAGGAAACATTAGTTATTAGTAAATGAGGTAGATTCATGATATATCATGTCATAGTTTATTATCCATCCAAAATAAATTAGTGGTGAATATAGAATAATATTGTCAAAAATAAAAGTGAGACTAGAAATCCCTTTTTCTTATGTCTTGATTTCCGTCATACTCATTCAAACATCCTATATAATAATGATATGTTTATTATGAATCTATTAAAGAACCATATTCATATATATCATACCATATATGATTTTTATGAAATTTTATTACCTGTTTATTATTTATTTCATATTAATGTTATGTCATGGGTAATAGACACTATGTTTTCATATATGTTTTGAATTGTTATAATTTTGGTCTAATTACTTGGATCATGGTAGACAATGCCCACAATGATAAACCTGATATAAAAATCATATATATTCAGTATATATTTGTTTATATTAATCCATAAAATTTAGTTATTGTAAATGAAATACACCGTTTATGGAGTTGGTAGGCCGTACATATGTATGAACCCGATTTTTCTTTTTCTTGTTGGGTTTAAAGAAAGAAACATATATGATATATATTATCATAGTAGAACAATGGTTATATAATATATATCAATTTTTTTTATTAAACCTATCTTTAACACATTCCCTATAAAGCGTGAATGAATAACATCATTTCATGAGGCCGTTGTAAATCGTACACTCGAACAATGTAATATTATTCTCAAAAAATGGAATGAAATAAGGTATGTGTGATACAAAAATATTAGAATCATAATAACATAATAAATATCATAAATATAATATATAAATAAATAAATACCTCATAATGACTGGCCTTGGTAGGTGGTAATGGAAAAATAAATGACATTGGTTTGCGAGGTGACAGTCCGCTGTACACATCAATGGTGATTTCACAACCCATTTAATTGCATTTGAGAAGATTTTAGGTCATTGAATTTATATTAAAATATCTAATTATATGTAATATAATTATTTTATTATATAATAAATATATAATAATAATTTAAGGAGGTGGAGAAAGAAATAAAATAAAGATGCTTATTAAAGGACATTACGTCTTCTTCAAGAACCCTCCTTAGGTTTACACTGAAGCCTTATTAGGATGAATTACTGACCAAAATAATAATTATAGAATAAGAAGAGGTAATTTGGGAAGTGATTTGGGTAGGGAATTAGTGAACAAAATATGTGTCAATGTTTGAGGAAGAGTGGGGAGTGAGTGTCCCTCTATAGTTGAGGAAGAGTGACATTCTTGTAAATACTCAAAAGTATTCACTATTGGGAGGTCAATATTAACTAAAGTTGATAAAAAATTTATAATTAAAAATTTGGATGGATTATATGGTCTATAAAAACCTATAAAACAAAATGAAAGAAGTTTTTTAAACATTTACTTCTTTAACTTATATGTTTTCCTATTTTTACCATTTTGGTTCTATATTAAGGTAACTAGTTTTATAACCATCGAAATTTATCCTTTATTACTAAATTAGATAGATAATTATTATATAATTTAAATAAAATAATTCTAAATATGATATATAATTTATAAAATATAAATCCTTGTTGTGTTGGAGGTTAATTTTATCACAAGTGCAAGTAACGTGAAAAACACCACTTTAACCGTAACCGCACTAACTGGGTTTTTACTATTTAATGGTAAATATAGTAATTATAATATAAAGAAGAGGTACATTAATGGATCATAGATTATATATATTATCATTTAAAAATTAATTGGAAGAATATAGTATTCTTAGTAATTTTAAATCATTTAACAAAATATCATTTATTAAAAAATAACATTAATGTTCATTCTAAAATTATTCACTTAATTTATATTTTAAAAATAACTATAATATGATGGAATTTGAATATTATTATTTTAAACCTTGTGTAACATGATATATTAATTTTAAAAGTTAATGTAACATAATAATTCATTCAATTTACTTTTCATCCAATGTTTTTAGTATCATTTATTTTATATAATTATTTACTAAATAATTCATGTGTTGGTGTTTCTTAGGCTTTTGAAGTAATTAATTATCACTAAAAAATTAAAATAAATTATCATGGTAAAAAATTAATTTATATTTTAATATTATATCTATAACAGAACATATGTTGTTGTTTTACCTATCCAAATGGCATATAGATATTAAAATAAATTAAGGTTCTATTTTTTATCTTTTTCTTGACATAACTTATTTTATAAGTCACTTTAATAGAAAAGATTCCCAAAAATTCATAAAAATAGTTCTTAAGTTCATATAGGTCTAAATATTTCCATAAAATTGTTTTTTTAAAAAGTGGTAGGTCATTTTACCCCTTATATTCTTACTTTAACCCCCAGTAAAATCATTTTTACCTTAATCACGATAATTATTTTTTACAATTTCACGACTAATTTTGGTAATAAATTAAGTTGAAATTATTAGAAATTATAAATTATTATGATTCCAAATAAGTAATCCATTTTGAAAAACTCAATTAACATAATATAAAATATTTAATATAAAATTAATCCGGCATATGTGATGAGAAAACGAGTTTTTAAAGAGAAAATGTTCAAAATTTTGAAAAGTTTTTTTATCAAAATTTAATATGAAGGTTATTCCAGTAAAATAATTTTTATTAATTAATATAAAATATATCTAATGTAACTTTAAAACCATTTCATAATATAATTTTACATTATAATATATTTAAACGATAATTTAGTTTTCAATTAAATACAATATTTTTCACTATTCATAAAAAATGAAATTGTTTAGAAAAATTATGAAAATTCACGCTAAGATAATTTTGGTATTATAATTTAAAAAAATGAAGTTTATTTTTTCAAATTAATTTTATTAAAGTGGTAAAAATTATTTATAAATTATGTTCCCAAAGCATGACTAGTCCGTCTTTTAAAAAAATGTAGTTTTTCAGAAAACATTTATTTTTCATTTAAGTAATTATTATTTTATTTCTAATCAATAGATAAAAATTAACGTGTGTAAAAAATATATTTTCATAATCTATTTATTCCTATTCATACTCTCCATTTTAACATCTATGTGATATATTAAATAATAATAATTTAATAGTATGTCAAGTTTTCTCAAATAGAGTGTTGCATATAACACATGATATAATCAATGTTGTGTGAAATGAAAGATGAGATCTATATTTAATATAACAAAAAATATTAAACAGAATAAATTTATTTGTTTTTTTTTCACAAAAGCATGGTGCGTTACAAAACAAGTCCATATTTATTCCCTTATGTAAATGATTTTGTACTAACATGAATGGAATTGAAAGAGATGAAAGAATCCATTGAGGGGGAGCATAGATTCATTGAAGATGTAGGTAAGACATATGTATCTTAAGAGTGGTTTTTTTATATCTTTCTTGAGATTTGTGTAAGAAATATCTTAATAATATTTCTCAAATATCCCCTGTAATGAAGTTTTTGAAACAAGTTTGAGAATGGTATCACATTACAAAATTTGAATAGCCTTGATTCTTAGGTGACATCACTCTTGTTTTCTACACCACATTTTCCCATTTAGACTTATAGTTATCTAACTAAAATATTATTTATTTTGTTGAGTGTGGTTTAATTATATGGGAAGAAACTGAAGTAGAGTATAAGTTGGTTAAAGTAAGAACACCTAAATACACCTTTGCATTCATTGAAAATAAGGGGGAGAAAGAAAAGAAAACATATTGACATATGAGTACTGAGAACAAATACAAAGGGGGAGATTGATGTTCTCTGTGAGTTAATTGCATTTTTTTAGTAAGTATTTTTGAGAATATATTAATATGTGTTAATAATTTAATTGTAAAAATTTTGTAACTTATCTATAGTTTAAAATACATGTGTCATTAGTTAGTTGAAATGACATAATGTTTTCAACATTAAAAGAAGTAGATATCTTTGGAATTTAGGACAAAATTCCAAAATAATAAAAATAAGAATTGTGGATTGATCATGATTATGTATTAATTGTAAATTCATATGTCATGAGATGTGGAATGGTGTGGTTACTTAAAAAACTATCTATCCATACCATCCAGCATGAGGGACTCACATCCACTACTAAGGTGGGTGGGTAAACGTCTAGACAACATGGTGCGCTGCTGGAGGTATGTATAAGTGGATGCATAGATCCTATTGAAGCAATCGGGAATGGGATCATGCATGTGAAGTGGGATAGTGGGGATATGCAGGGCGATGCAATAATTTTAAGTCTAGTATGTGAATTGTGTATCTTGGTGCTGACCTTAGTATCATATCAAAATCGGGTTTCCATGATGAGTATTATTAAGGATAGTTAACCTCAACAGAATATCCATGCAGGATTTGGTTCAATTGATCATCTTTCATCTGTATTAAAATATATGGATTGAACTATAACTATCTGATCTGAATGATTTGGATCATTTTTATCACCACCAGTATCATCATCTTCCTTTTTACAAAGGATTTGATATATGCATTAGAGTTCATTGAGTGTTCTTCTTGGATGAACATCCAAATTATCAAGCCACACATTCAAGAAATATTTTATTATTATAAAGGATTGAATGAGATCAATATATTCATAAAACATTATTTTTTGGAAATATATATACTTAATCTGAGACAAAGATACATTGGTGAAACAATGACGATGTTTTTTGTTGGTGTGTAAGATGAGGAACTGCACACATGAAAAAAATGAAGAAGTCCACATATTAGTTGAGGGGGTAGATTTGATTAAGTGGGTATTTCTATAAATGCTCTAACCTGCTGATTTTTTATATAAAATATTATAATTCATGTGTGCTTTTATAGTGAAAAAAGAACCTCAAAGCACTATGATTTTGGAAGAAAAATTGTTTGCGAACGAAATGGAAATTTTTCATAAAAATATTCTTGTTGAACACTTGAGGTAAATGAAGGGAAAACATGTATTCTCATTATAAAACCATAGGATAATAAAATTTATGAGAATTATTGAGAGGTGGATCATGTGGTTTCAATGAGTGAGGCTTAATCATAAACAATCTCTATAAGTGATGATATTGTAACATGAAACCTTTACCACTTTGGTACCATTGGATCATAATACCCATGAAGGAATAACATAAAATGTGTCACATACATGATTTTATTTTGCTAAATTTTATTTTTTATTTTTGTTCTAATATTTATTATATGGATTTTCTAAGAGTTTTTGAGAAAAATGGAAGTTTTCAAGTTGGATAGGAGAAGGCAAAAGATTGGTGTATGGTCTACACAAACCAAGCTCTAGCCTAGTAAAAACTATGTTCCATAGATAGTGGCACTTTCCAGGATTCATGGCCTAACGCATGGGCATGTGACCATCTAGGGATAACTGTGCACCAAGGAGAGTGGAACTATTCGAAGAACATGGATAATCACTTGGGCGTGCACCCCCTTGAAAAAGTCATGCGGCATTTTTTCCTTTGGTAAAGATGTGACGTGTGGTTGGTGCTTGGTCCGATAGACCGTGTGATAAAACTATGAAGCATTATAGATATTTAGAAATATTGAGATTCCAGTTTTTCACCTCTCTGATTTTTACCCCAAATCACCCCTAACTCACCCCATTCTGCCTCTCGAGCCCTAGGTGAACCTCCCTTTCCACTTTCTTTCCCATGGGTTCCATTTCTAGGGTGATTTAGCCTTGGATCTTCAAGAATCCATCACGTAAGCCTCTCCTTTTCTTCTCCCTTACCTTCTCTTATACTATTCTTCATTCTTTATCAACTTATCATTTATTTATAAGATATGTTGACCTAATGTGGCTATAATATACTTACTTTGAGATATGTATTGATGGATATGGTGTGAAATTTCCCTTATAGGGTATATCCTTTGTGTGATTGTGGTTCCCAACTAGTTTAAAGTGATTTCAATGAAATAGGTAGATGGTTACATGATTTGAAATTATTTTATGATTTTATTATTCTTTATTTTTTCTCTAAATGTGTTAAAAAAATTATGTGGGTGGTAAGAAACATGTTTTCCAAGGGTTTTGGTGTGCGTTAAGGTTTTAATGAAGATTTTTCCATTGTAATGGTTGTTTTTCAGTTTTTTCATATCATTGAAATTTTTATTGTGTAAGAGGAATATAATTTAATACAGAGAATGAAATTGAGAAAAGGGAATCCTAGGTATCTAAGTAGGAAGACTAGATCTAGTACATTAGGTCAGTCAGCAGGGCCAATGCACTATCTCCCTAACAGGATTACATAAAAACACTAACTAAACATTTATGCGATGGGGGTTGATGGCTTGATCATGATATTTTCACCCAAGGGATGTAATCAATGAGAGTACGAGGATACTAGGACCCCACTAATCAAAGTTCCTTATAGATTACCCATTGTGGTCTTGTTGTTCTTACCTTTCATCATGTTTTCACCTTTACTTTCTTCTTAATTTCAAAGTATATTTTATTTAAATTGCATATTTCTTTTCTTTAAAACTATAATATTAATTTTTTATATAAAGTAATTATATGGAATATAATTTTTTGGTATCCTACTGGTCATGTTGGCTCACACCATACATACACCCTCGAGTGTATGGCAACATTTTTTTGTTTGAATTAGGTAAATCCATGGGATTCTGTGATGGTGATTTTGGAAGCAAGTGTTATTGGTATCCCTTTTTTGATAGGTGCTAATGGTGATGGGATGAAAAAATTGGACCACATGTTTCTTAAAGGCTGGTTTTCTAGTTTTTTTTGTTATTTTGGTTTTTTTGAAAATTGAAAAACGTTTTACTCATGTTGTAGTGTTATATTTTGTATCTTATATTACAAATGTTGGATATGATGTGATGTAATTATTATTCATTGTAGATTGGTTAAAGTTTATTCTTATGGGTGAAATAACTCCCAAATGAAATTTCGTGATTCCCATTAACTCATTTATGGCCCATGGGGATCGGGAATGCCCTCGGGCCCTGTCACGTGATGGTTCGGGTGTTGAGCTTGATGGAAGCCTGACCTGGTTCATGAAAAAATGGTATAAATGTTAGGTTTCCCTTTATTTCAGTCATGTTATTTGGGAGAGTTTGGGTGGACCAGAGCTAGGATTGTTGGGGCTTGAGGTTCTGGTTGCAAGTGGGGTGTCTGTATAACACTCCTCATAACTGGACTTGGGTCACCATGGAATGTTTGGGATTTAGTTTTACTCCTCCTATAGGTGTGATGTACAAGTTTTATACTATTAATTGACACCAAGATGGGGTGGAGTGGTTTGAATTTTTATTGTGTCTCTTATATGTTGATTCTACTCTATGAAAATGTTTGAAAGTTTTTTCTATTGAAAATTTATATGGATGATGTATTCTGGTTTCTTTGTCCTTGTTGATTTATGCAGTATCATGCCTCCCAAGAGACTTCCTATGAAACCGTAGAAAGATGTTATAGAGAATTATACCTCACCAGTTGATCATATAATAGTGGGATCATATGTTTGGGATATTTGGGAAATGGATCAGGGAGTGAGAGATGGTTCTTCTCATGCTAAGGAGGTCAAACCAGTTTCAAAAAAGGAAAAATCTAAGTAGTTTCTTGATAAAAACTTTCTTAATAGGTAGAAAAGACGCCCACCCTAGGAATCTTCATATTGGATTGAAAAAGTTGAGAGTATTTTCAAGTTCCTAAGGTGTAACGTCAAGGTTCCGAAAGCCACCCAGAGGTGCCCATACCTGGTTGGTCACACGACCTAAAGTGAATTTCCCCAAATTCCAGAGGCTGCCGACTAGTAGCGAGGGACTTGGGTGTGATAGTGGGGAAAATTTTCCCTCATTGGTAGAGTACACAGCATAAGTAAATAGAATATGCAATTGCAGAAACAATAAACAACGAACAACAATAAAAAATGGAAGACTAAAACAGTAAAAAACTGGAGCACATATGTATATATGAAATGATGCATAATACATATATCTAGGAAATCAGCCAAACAATTCACAAGGCTAAAATAAAAACAGTACCAAAATAAGTACAAAATAAAAGTAAACACCTCCTCAGCATCGTAGCCAAAGCTTGGTCACATGCTCTCCTGCTCCAAAGAAATCAAGTACAGGAAGTCGAAGGGTGCTTTCCCTTGTATATAACTGAAACAACATAGTCTGTTTGGGTCCATGATCATGACCCAAACAGGGTGTGAGAATAAATACTAGTAGGAAACCACCCAAAGATCTGTGCCTAACAATCAGTGAGTATATGGCAGGCAATAGTAAAGTAAGCAGTAAACAAAAAGTAGTAACCGTAACCATTACAGGATGATATGAAACAGTAATCAATCCACAGAACACAATAATAGTAAATAAAATAGCTAACCACAATAGGAAACCCTCTCTGAAGTACTCATAGCCATCCTCTCTGGTCATATCCAAGTAGTACCAACAACCCTCTGGGAAGTGCACTCACCCTAACCCCTCTGGTTTGGTTATATGAATTTATATGACTCTCTGAGGAATCTCGCTCGATCAATTCCCCTTATAGTCTAGGGTAGTCAGGTACTCTTTGAAAAATATCACGCGGTCTAACCCTCTATAGCCCCGATGTCTAGAAACTCCCGGAGTAATCTCACTCGATCAATCCTCGTATAGCCTCAGGTATATCACAGACTCTCTAAGGAAGCTCGCTCGGTCAATTCCTCCTATAGTGTGGAAAGGTTTTAAAGAAAATTCAAACAAAGTAAAGACTCTCTAAGGAAGCTCACTCGGTCTACCCTCCTATAGTGTATAATATCCAAAACTATATAGTAAGCTCACTCAGTCTATCCCCTAAAGTCTATAATGTCCATGACTCTCTGAGGAAGCTCACTCGGTCTATCCCCGTATTGTCAATACTATCCAAGACTCTCTGGGAAGCTCACTCGGTCTATCCCATATAGTCTATATCACTAGGTTCTCACGGTCCCTTGATAGTCAGTTCTTAATAATGTTGTAAGGACAAAGTACACCTACAGAGCTACTTGGATAACCAGTCTACAGAAAACAAGCATGTCAGGAACAACACTCCATCCTACGGTCACAGGCATGGAAAAAATGCATAATGGCCAAGGCTAACAAGACCCAAAGGTCATGAATAGAACAAGGCATGGGAAAAGCATCCAAGCAATAAAAATTATCATTATAAATGATCAAATTACCTCTACAAAATCACACGATCAAGGAGAGAAAACAATGAGGGTAAAACGGTAAACACACAATACACTGTTCACAGGTATTGGTGGAATTTTAACATAAAACTCAAAGACATCAAAAGGTAAGTCACAAAACACCAACCTTGATGCTAGGAGATCAATATACTTGAACCAAATGGCTTTATTCTCCTTAGAACGTCATAGATCTATGAAAATGCACAAAACATTCAACCCACAATAACTCGAGAATGAAGAGGAATTGGGAAACGAAACTCTAGGAGAAGAGAGAAATAACCACTGTGATTCCAATGCCTTAATCGGTGTTCAAATTGGAGGATGGAAGGAGGTTTGGGGGCTTGTCGAAGATCCGTGGCTGTACGAGTTCTCTCGGATGAAGGTGGCCTAGAAGTAGAGCGTTAGGTCTGTCAGATGCGCCACCATGCTTTTAATGAAAAAAAGAAACTACACGACATATAATTTTAGAGTACAAGGTGTGTAATAGGTTTTTTTGTACTCCTCTTTAATCAGCCTGCACATCACCCCTACACATCGTGTGTGTGTCCTAGACACAGACAACACACAGCCTGGCGTAGCAAGGGAGTACACGGCGTGTACTTCAAAAATTTCCCGAAACTCCTCTTTTCTCAAAAACTCCAGAAAAAGAAAAAAATACCTAAAATGAAGATTTGGGTTCTTACAAAATTCCCCCCCTTAAAGAAATTTGTCCCTGAATTTCCCTAGTGAGTCGTAGATGAAGAATACCCGAACAGCTTCGACCACTGGGATCGTACCTTGGCCTCCCTCTCCCAAGTCTTGTCCTGTACTCGCTCGTGCTGCTATAGAACCCATACTAGAGGAACAGACTGACCACAAAGAACCTTCGCACTACGATCGAAAATCTGAATAGGTTGCTCTTAAAATGATGCATCCACTTCAAGCTCAACCTCTTCTAGTTGAAAGACATGAGATGGGTCTGAAAAGTAACGTCAGAGCTGAGAAATGTGGAAGACGTTGAGTATATCCTGGTACATCTGAGTTAACTTTAACCGATAGGCAACCAGAACAACTCTCTCCAACACCTCAAACGGCCCGACATGCCGTGGTGAAAGATTACCCTGTCTCCAAATACTCTTGTGTCCCAACCTCGGTGCGACATGCAGGTAAACCTGATCCCCGACCATGAACTCCAGAGGTCATCTCCGTTGATCAGCATAAGACTTATGTTGAGACTATGCTTTAGCCATCCTCTTTCGAATCAACTCTATCTACTATGAGGTCTCATAAACAAGACGATTTCCCAACAAAGATTTCTCTCCTACCTCTATCCAGCATAAAGGTGATTGGAATGGTCTACCATACAAATCCTCGTATGGTTCCATCTGAATATTCCCCTAAAAACTGTTGTCAAAGGAAAAATCCACAAGAGGTATATGTTTCTCCCAAGAACCTCTGAAGCATAGAATGCAATATTGGAGAATATCCTCAAGCACCTGGATTGTACACACGGACTGACCATCTATCTGGGGATAGTTTGCTGTACTCAAATGAACCTGTGTACCCAAAGCCTTTTGAAGCCCTTTCCAGAACCGAGAAGTAAAGCATGCATCCCTATCTAAAAAATAGAGTGTGGAACTCCATGTAGACATACAATCTCTCGAATGTACAACTGCCCGAACTCATCAACACTGAAGGTCTCCTTGATTGGAAATAAGTGTGAAACCTTCATAAGCCTGTCGATGAAAACTCAAATAGCATCACTCCCATGGGGTGACCTCGGTAACCTGGTCACGAAGTCCATTGCGACATCGTTCCACTTTCACTTGGGAATGGGCAACTGCTACAAAATCCCTACTGGTTTCTGATGCTCTGCTTTCACCCACTGACAAGTATAACATCTCATGACGAACCTGGAAACATATCTCTTCATACATGGCCACCAATACTGGTGGTGTGGATCACAATACATTTTGGTGATGCCAATATGAAATGCCCAAACTGAGGAATGAAAATCCCGCATCAGCTCCTCACGTATGTCTGCTGGCACCCATACGCGTCCCTGAAAATTCAAGATATCATCCTCACCCACTGTCCATCCAGGAAGAGGGTCCTCTCCTGAGACACTCTCCCACATGACTAATCCTTATAAGTCTGATAGCTACCTCATCTGCACCCGATCAAGAAGAGTACAGGCAGCAGGTATAGAAGAAAGAATAGTCTGTCCCTGTCTGTCATGCACCTCCAAGTGTATCTTAGAGAACAGAGCCGTCAAATGCCACTCACTGCTAGCCTCCTGAACTGCCTGAATCTGAGTTCTCCTACTCAAAGAGTACGCCACCGCGTTGACCTTTCCCAGTATATAGGCAATCTCAAAGTCGAAGGACTGAAGATACTCGAACCACCTGCGCTGTCTCAGATTCAGATATCGCTGAGTGAAGATGTACTTGAGACTCTTATGGTTGGTGAAAACTACAAAGTGCTCTCCCAGAAGGTAGTGTCTCCAACAACGCAAGGCATGACCAACAGCTGCCAACTTCAGATCATGCATTGGGTAATTCCTCTTTTGTGGCCTCAACTGCTGAGACCCATACACAATGACTCCATATCCCTGCATAAGCACAGCTCCCAGCTCGACACTTGAAGCATCACAGTAGACTGTATAGCTATTTCCCGACTTTGGAAAGACTAGTATCGGTTTTGATGTCAACCTCCCTTTTAGCTTTTGAAAGGATGTATCATAAGAATCTGACCATAAGAACTTCTCCCCTTTCTTGGTCAGACCTATCAGTGGTGCTGAAAGGTGTGAAAAGTCCTGTATGAAATGCCTGTAGTATCCATCCAGCCCTAGAAATCTCTACACCTCAAAGACGTTCTTTGACTTCTCCCGGGAAATTATAGCTCTCACTATCTCTAGGTCCATAATACTCCTGTCTATGAGATAACATGACCCAAGAAGTGAATCCGATCCATCCAAAAGTGGCATTTCGAGAGCTTAGAATATAAATGATACTCTCTCAGTGTACTCAAGATGATCTCAAGATGGGTAGCATGGTCATGTTGAGTGTGAGAGTACACCAAGATGTCATCCACAAAAACCACCATGAAGGAATCCTAGTATTGATGGAACACTCGGTTCATCAGTTCCATGAAAACTACTGGCGCATTCGTGAGACCGAACGACATGACCGTATACTCGTATAGACTATAGCTGCTTCTGAAGGCTATAAGAGGTATATTTGATGGTATAACGTGCACCTGATGATAACCGGACCTCAAATCAATCTTCGAGAACACCTAAGATCCACGAAGCTGATCAAAGAGGTCATCGATCCTTGGTAAGGGATATCAGATCTTGATCGTCAACTGGTTCAGCATCCGATAATCCACACAAAGCCGAAGGGTGCCGTCTGCCTTCTTCGAAAATAGGACAGGAAAACCCCAAGGAGAAGTGCTGAGTCGGATGAAAGCCTTTGCCTGCAACTCCTCCAACAACATCTTGAGCTCCGGAAACCCAGGTGTAGCCATCATATAAGGATGAATGGACACTAGTGTCACCCCTGGCATGAGATCAATCGAGAAGTATACCTCACGCTCTGGAGGTAACCCCAAAAAGTCCTCTAGAAAGACATCCCTGAAACGATCCACCACTACAGGAAAGTATAACTGTGAAATCCCCTGGTCATCCAGATAAAGACTAGAAATATGGGCTATAACTCATCCGAGCCCATGATGCTCTAGTCCAGCTCTACCTACCTGGACATCCCACTCGCATCTGTGAAGAAAAGACCCACCCTCTGGTGACTTGAAACTCATCATGCGGAGATAACAATCGTAGACTGCCTGCAAGGGAACTAACCAGTCTATACTGAGAATGAAATCGTAACTTTTAGTTTCTAGGAAACAAAGGTCACATAAGAAGTGACACCCTGCAACCTCAAGAGGGCACTCTCTGCACTGACGTACGCTAGATTTCCTCGTTCCCAACGGTGTGTCAAGAGTCAATGTGTCAGTAGATGAAAATACACAGATCCCAAGGCTCTCCAAAACAGTAATAGAGATAAAGCTATGAGATGTACCAATATCAAAAAGATATGAAGATAAAATTGAGGATACTAAGATCGTACCACTAACTGTAGAAGGGCCGAGATTCTACTCCTAATAGGTCTGCTCCATGGTGAAAGTCTGGCCTGCACTACGGTCCTAGGCCCCTAGCTGACCACACTTACTTGACCCAATCTGCTGTCGCTGGTAACCTGGTGACTGACCACTATGACCACGACCTCCACCTCGGACTGAAAGGCCCGAAGAACTCTAGTTCCCACATTGGTGAGAAACTGGCGATGCATCTCCTGAATGTGGGGTCATAGAAGAACCCCTACCACCAGCTGTAGGTGATAAGTTCTGACAAAAACACTGAAGATGGTCCATCTTTCCGCAATATCGGCACTCCATCGGGTCTCTATGACACTGAGACCTAGTATGTCCACTCCTACCACACTAGTGGCATATAACCAGGCAGCCCAAAGATACATTCCGCCTACCCTGATCTCCTCGAGAGGACTCCTTGCGGTGCTTCCTGCTATCAGTAGGAGGAACACTGACTCTGGATGTTGAACCACTCTGGATCACTTCTCTAGAATCTCTATGATTGCTTTTAGTGATCAGCACTTGGTTGACAATAGAGGATATCGAAGTCAACCTGAATATTTTCACCTTGGAACAGATCTCCTGCCTGAGACCATCCTCAAACTTCCTAGAAATGAACAAATCATCACCTGCTGGAATCGGCGTGAATCGCTGAAGCTCAGTAAAGCAAGATGAGAACTCTATAACAGAAAGAGTACCATGCTCCAGACTCATAAACTCCTGGGCTCGATTGGCCTGCAAAGTATTCGGGTAGATGAAATCATAGAAGATGCACCGAAAATCATCCCAATTCATACTCTACTGGTGCCCTGACTGTGAGATCACCTCTCACCACCTCTTGGCGGTGTCCTAGAGAATATAGGTGCAAAGCTTCACCCTATTATCTGGTGGTATTTCTAAATGCTAGAAGATCATAAGTGTGGCCTCTAACCATGACTCGACAACCTGGGGTCCTCCATCCCATGAGAAAGTAGGTGAATGCTGCTACTGGAAAACCCGCATCAACTCATCCATCGACGAAGTAGGAGGTGGAGCTCCCTGAAAGGTTTGTATCATCCTCAAAAAGTCCTCCCTAAATTGCGCATCGACACCTGCAATGGGTATAACTGCTGGTGCTAAGGCTGGCACAACAGGAGGATCTGCAGGAGGTCCCTGATCAGCCATATCCAGTGTTTGATCACCGTCTAGCAACAGATGTACAATAGGATGAAGTCTTGGTGGCATAGCTCTGAAAAAGAAAAGTACACCTTATATTAGGATTAACAAGTACTGAGAACACAAAAGTACCAAATGGGAACAGGTGAAGAAACATTAAAGTCTTACAAAACATGACTACACATCGTGTTGTCCACACACATGACGTTTACTCGAACCCTATTCCCCTACCCGAGTCTCTCTACACAGCTAACCAACATGTTCCATTTAACCCTAGAATACACGACATTTTCACTAGGGACACAGTGTGTACTAGACAAGGTTTTGATGACCCGTGTTGTTAGTTACACGGCCAGCTACATGACTGACCCTTACACAGGGTGTTCTGAACAAACATGGCATGTATAGAAGAAGGTATCACCGAACCATGTTGTTCGTGACATGGTCGGGTACTTGGAACAATGCTACATAGCATGTTCATACCAAACACGTCATGTACTACTCGAGATTCCCTGACCTGTGTTGTTAGTGTCACGACAAGGTACATGGCTCACCACTACACGGCGTGCACCTACCATACACGGTGTGTTCCTGAAAACTTTTTCACAACACTGTGTCTCTGCTCACATAATCAGTGACATGGTCTGGAAACCAAACAGCGTGTAATAATAAAGTACACGTCATGTATTCTTGATTTTTTCAGGCAGTAGCTCAGAAACTGAACCGAAGACCAGAAAACATAGAAAACACAAGTTAATGTGCCAAATTCTGATCCATGAGGGCCCATACTCCCTACGAATCAAATCTTGGAATCTCATTCAGTAACATACAAGGGAAAAATGGTCAATGATCCACCAAGTTCTGATTCATGAGGGACATAACACCTCTAGAACCAAAACTTGGCGTTCATTTATGCAAGGTACAATACAAACAATTTCTCTATCAAAATAGTAGAGATTCTATCAAGAATCTATCACAACAGCATGCATAATCTACACAAAGTCTATCACAACATGAAATTGCTAATGCACCATAGATGGCATGGCAAGAATGTTTGGCATGTGATTTCTAATAACTGCCTATATGATGCATGAGATGGAATACCCTTATCTCATCGGGTTGCAATAGAAATAGAACCGCAATTGAAACAACAATAACAACACAAGGCATGTGAATCACTCTAGGTGAAATCATATCAACCGTAAAATCTCAAAACCAGAAAAACTACAATAAACAAGGTTTTATGGATTTTCCCTGTACACGGGTTCGCTACTCCCGGGCACAGCTTATTACAATGTTCTGAATCCATCCTATCCCTGGATAAATGCTCCAAATAGTAAATCAAGAGAAAATAATTCCTCTGATACCACATTGTAATGTCTTGGTTCCGAAAGCCACCCAGAGGTGCCCGTACCTGGTTGGTAACATGGCCTCAAGCACATTTCCCCAAACGCCAGAGGCTGCTGACTAGCAGCGAGGGCCTTGGGAGTGATAGTGGGGAAACAATTCCCTCATTAGAAGAGTACATAGTGGAATTAAATAGAATGTGAAATATTAGAAATAGTAAACAACCAACACCAATAAACAACGGAAGACTAAAATAGTAAACAACTGGAACACATATGTATATATGAAATGATGCATGATACATAAATCTGGGAAAGCTTCCCAACAAGTCACAAGGCTGGAAATAAAAACTATACCAAAAAAAGTTCAAAAGAAAAGTAAACAGCTCCTCAGCATCGCAAGCCTAAGCTTAGTTCCACGCTCTCCTGATTTAAAGCAATCAAGTACCAGAAGTCAAAGGGCGCTTTCCCTTGTCTATACCTGTAACAACATAGTCTGTTTGGGCCCAAAAGCATGACCAAAATAGGGTGTGAGAATAAATACCAGTAGGCAACCACCTGATGATCTGTGCCTAACAGTCAATGAGTATATGGCAGGAAATAGTACAACAAGATGTAAATAGAAAGTAGTAATAATAACCAATACAGGATGATATACAAAAATAATCAATCCACAGAACACAATAGCAGTAAAGCGAACAACTAACCACAACCGGAAACCCTTTGGGAAGTACTCGAAGCCATCCCCTCTGGTCCTATCCAAGAAGTACCAACAACCATCTGTGTAGTGCACTCAGCCTAACCCCTCTGGTTTGGTCATACGAATTTATAAGACTCTCTGGGGAAGCTAACTTGGTCAATTTCCCTTATAGTATAGGGTAGTCAGGGACTCTCTGAGGAAGATCACGTGGTCTAACCCTATGTAGCCCCTAGGCCTAGAAACATTCTAAGGAAGCTCACTCGGTCAATCCTCCTATAGCCTTAGGTATATCGCACACTCTCTGAGGAAGCTCACTCGGTCAATTTCTCCTATAGCCTGGAAAGGTTTTAAGTAAAATTAAAATAAAGTAAAGACTCTCTGAGGAAGCTCAATCGGTCTACCCTCCTAGAGTCTATAATATCCAAGACTCACTAGGAAGATCCCTCGGTATATCCCTTGTAGTATATAATGTCCAAGAATCTCTGAGGAAGCTCACTCGATCGATCCCCATGTAGTCTATACTACCCAAGACTCTCTGGGAAGCTCACTCGGTATATCCCTTATAGATTATTGCACCTAGTTCTCACGGTCTCATGCCAGTCAATGAATTATAATGCTATAAGGCCAAAGTACACCTATAGAGCTACATGGCTAACCAGTCTATAGAATACAAGCATGTCAAGAACAACACTCCATCCTACAATCACAAGGGATGGGAAATTGGCATAACAGCCAAGGTTAACAAGACCCAAAGGTCACGAATAAAACAAGGCATGAGTAAAAAATCCAAGCACAACAAATTATCTTTATAAATGATCAAATTACCTCTACACAAGCATACGAGAAATGTAGGAAAACAACGAGGGTAAAACGGTAAACACGCAATACCCTGTTCACGGGTATTGGTGGAATTTGCAAATAAAACTCAAAGACTTCTAAAGGTAAGGCACAAACCAACTTCCTTGATGCTAAGAGATCAACATAATTGAACTTAGAGGCTTGATTATTCTTATAACATCATAGATCTATGAAAACACACAAAACATTAAACCCACGATAACTTGAGAAAGAAGAGGGATTGGGAAACGAAGATCTAGGGGAAGAGAGAACTCACTGCTGCGATTCCAACACACTCTCCAGTGTTCGCATAAGAGGATAGAAGGAGATTTTGGAGCTCTCCGAAGATCTGTGGCTGTACGGGTTCTCTCAGACAAAGGTGACCTAGAAGTAGAGCGTTCTGTCCATCAGACGCAACCCCGGTGCATTTAATGAAGAAAAGAAAGTACACGACGTGTACTTTTAGAGTACACGACGTGTAATAGGTTTTTCCATACTCCACTTTAAGCGGCCTCTACATCACCCCTACACACCGTGTGTGTGGCCCGGACACAGCCAGCACATGGCCTAGCGCGGCAAGGGAGTACACGGCGTGTACTCATAAAGTACACGATGTGTACTTTAAAAATTTCCAAAAACTCCGCTTTTCTCAAAAACTCCAGAAAAAGGAATAAACTACCTGAAACGAAGATCCAGGTTTTTACATAAGGACTCCTAGGGCCATTAATGTAATGTATGATTAATTCATATTGAAAGGGACTAACTAAAGATAGTGGGAGTCGGTGGTCCATAATTAGAAACATGGGTAGATTGGCTGTAAAGACTTAAATATTGTCTTCAATGAGTAGTAGATCCTTGATACCTTAGCCCTTTAAAATACATAGAAGTTTAGGGATCTATATTAGGGGATATTACTATATTGAAGTATAAAAAACATTTCATAGAACTGATCTATTTCACATCAAGGATGGTTTCTAATAAACAGTTAAAGGATCAATTTTTTGAAATAGGGCTGCAGCCAGACATCTGTTATGATGTCTTCTAGTTTAAGACAAAGACGTATGCTGAGGTTGTTGATCGAGCACTGATGATCGAGATCGATCATGTTGGAAAATATGGTTTTTATAGAGCAGGTACAGCAATGGGACATGGTGGTCATGGAATGTTTAAGAATAAAAAGAAGCATGATGAGAAGAAAAATAAGGGAGGTTTTAAAATTGACCACCATGCCTGACCTCCTTTTTTGAGACCACTGGGGGTGGGTCAATTATATTTCACTAGTTTGAATGGTCGGGGAACATGTGTTCAGTGTGTCCAGTTCCATATAGACCCTACCATATGTATGGGTGATTAAGTCATTTGAAGAGGTTCTTTAATAGTGGTATGCTAACTCAGAGTGGTGTAGGATCCTCATCCCATAGATACTTACTAGCTCGGTCTGGTACATCAAAGTTTATAGGTTTTTAGTCTGTTTGGCATGGAAGCGTGGTTAAATCCTCTTAAGGGGAGTGTTATCTCAAGAAATATCCATAGGTTAGTAATGGATCTCAGGCATTGGAATAAAAAAATACCATTATGATATGGATTAGGACCAATTGAATTAGATGTAGGTGCTGTTATAGTTCATGGTACTATTTTTATTGCATCATCCATTACTATTTTTTTTTATTTTACATAGGTGATTCAAATTATTTTTTTCTTCTAGTCTTATGGAATTATTTAATTGACAATAAAAATTATTCCTTATGCCAAGGATTTGTTGACACCTCTTGGAAAGAATAGGGGAAAAGATTTCAGATGTTCATATAGTAATATCACTCTATCAGAAGTTGAATTGGAGTGGGTGTTATTGGGTATGGAAATAAATCTCTTTGAAATAATCCTCAGTATGGTCTGGATGGTGCGTTTTAAGGAACACATCAAATTTTTACCACTATTGAGTGAACTTCGTGGAACATGATTGGAGTACTAAAGTGTTCCCAAGTGAATGTGATCATTGATAAAATGGTGATGTGAATCCCCTTCCTGAGTTGGGAAATATCATTTTCTAGGTCTCTTATCTCATGTTGGAGGGCGATAGCAGAGGTTTTGAGGATGATTCTTCTCCTATGGTGGAGGAGTTTCTAGTAGATTTCTCAATGGTTACTTTAGAATATGATATTGATTTTACCATCAATTTATAATTAGGAACACAACCAATATCTCGTGCCTCGTATCATATGGACCCCACTGATTTGATGGAATTAAATATATAATTGGATGATTTAGAATCAAAATTATTTATTTTCTTGACTATCTCACCTTGGGATACCCGTGTCATATTTTCTAAAAAGTATGATAGATCCCTATGGTTGTGTATTGATTACCATAATTTTAATAAATTCATAATTAATAACAAATACCCCTTTCCCAGAATTGATGACCTTTTTGATAAACATAAGGGGGAAAGGTTGTTTTCCAAGTTCAACCTTCGCTATGGGTATCATTAGGTTAGGGGTTGAGAGGTAAAAATTCATAAGAGAACCTTACAAAGTTTGTATAACCACTTTGTGTATTTTTTCACTCCATATAGGTTGAAAAATTACCTACAAGTTTTGAAGGCTCTTTTGAATCAGTTGTTCCATCAATAACTAAACTCATTTTTCATAGTGTTTGTGGATGACATCCTAGAATATTCCGGGATGGAGGAGAAGAAATATCAGTACTTAAGGATCATGCTAGGAAATTTTCAAGATCATATACTTCATTCTAAGCTCTTCTAGTGTACTTTATTGATTAGGGAGGTATTGTTTTTGGGCCATGTAATTTTACAGCATAGGGTTTCAGTGGACCTAGATAAAATCATGGTGAATATTTCATGTGAGAAAATGATGAATATATTTTTGATTAAGAGATAATTGGGCCTATAAGGGTACCATAGGTAGTTTATGAGTCATTTCTATTGGATTTATTCACCAGTGACCACACTTACACAAAAGGGGTAAAGTTTGAATAGAGCTAAAAATGCCGGGAGTCTTTTGAGGAGGTTAAGGAAGTTTAAAGACCACCTCTGTATTGAGATTAAAAAAATATGGGAAGGGATATATGGTCTATTATTATGCTTTAGGTAAGGTTCTTGGGTGTGTGTTACTATAGGATTACTATTTGGGGGTGTACCGTTATCACCAACTCTAAACACTTGAATGAAATTACCCAACCCACAAACTGGAACTGGATGTGGTGATGCATTCCTTGAAGACATGGTATTACTATCTCTTTGGAGAGATATTTGTGGTTTACTCAGAAAAAAGTGATTTTCCAACATTTTCTTGTATAATTATATGAATCTAAGGAAATGCTAATCGGTTGAGTATATTTAGGGGTAAAAATTTGATATTGTCTATACCCCAGGCTAGGGGAATTTTGTAGTGGATCTCATAAGATGGGAGATGCTAATGCAATCCATGAAGGAGTCCTATGATGAATGGATTTTTATGGGGATTTATCCCAGATGCATCTAGAAGACAAAGATAACAGTGGATCCACATTGTTGGCTCATGTTCATGTGATTCCTTATCTTATAGAGATTATTTTGGAGGAACATCCTAGTGATGAGTTGTGTTATCACTCTGGGAAGCTTCTATATAGTGGGGGGTGGGTGTGGAAGCGAATGGTTATTGTATTATAAGGGGATTATTTTCATCAATGTCTTATCAAGTTTTGGTTTTTCTTGAAGAGGGTGGTGATATTGGAAATCCACTTGTCTCAGAGGGATGTTCATCCTAAGAACCCAAAGATGTTCTACAATGGTCATCACCAATTATGGTGACTAAGTACGAGACACAATATAACTAACTTTGTATCATTGTGTTATACTTTTCAACAAGTTAAAACTATGTACCAGAGGCCCTAATGTTTTATTCATGCACTACCCATTCCTACCTGAATGTGGTATATGGTCACCATTGAATTAATCATTTTCTTACCTCATACACCTAGGGTAAGGAATGCGATTTGGGTGGTGATTGATTATATGGCCAAATCAGACCATTTAATACTGATCAGTGGAACCAAGACTTCGAGTTCTTAGTGGGTGATTGGGTGTTTCAAAATGTGGTCCCTTTCCTAGGTCATAACCATCTTGGTAAGTAATGGAAGCTGAAGTTGAGGTATATCAGACTTATTTATATTAATAAGATAATTGGTATGGTGGAATACTGTTTAGCTTTAATGACCATGTTGACATTGATCCATGATGTTTTCCATTTGTCAAAATTGAAGATATACAATATAGAACATTCACATATGCTGTATTGAGAAGAGACAGAGATGGAATCTGATTTATCTATGTTTTAGTGAATGGTGTAGATCTTGGACTCCTGAATAAAAGATCTTTAGGGTAAATCCATATTATTAGTTCAGGTCATTTTGTAGCATGAAATTGTTGATAATGATACATGAGAGTTGAAGTATTGGGTTTAGGATTAATATTCTCCTTTATTATTGGATCATACTTTTATTTTACTTTTTAAGGTTAAAAATATTTCATAGTGGGGAGAATTGTCACATAAGTTGTTTTATTTTGGGGTATTTATATTTTATTTTTTTATTATCTTTATTACATGTATTTCTTGAGAGTTTTTGATAAAATGGTTGTTTTATATCCATACATAAGGAGCCACATGGTTGGAGTAAGATTAGTGGAAACTGTGCGCCAACCTAGTAGAAACCACATGCCCTCGAAAGTGGCAATGTCCTGGCCACATGACCTAGAACATGGAAATGTGGTCCTCTAGGGATGACCATTCACCCAGGATAGTGTAATATTCTAAGGTTCATGTCTAGGAACATGGGTGTGTTCCCACTCTAGGAATATCATGCAGCTAATTTTCCCTTGGGAAAGATGTGTCACACGGTTGGCGCACTGTTTAAAAAACACTATAACCAAACCATGCATCCTTCAAGATATTTAAAAATAAAGAAATTATAGTTTTTGCCTCCTATATTTTAAAACTAAATCATCCATAACTAAACCCATATGGTCTCTCCTTAGTGGATCCCTCATTCCACCTTTGGGTCAAATCATGATGGTTTTATCTGCTCATGCCTCAATAGGGGCTGTCCTTGGCGTGGTTGTGGTTTCCAAACAGTTTTGGTTGATTAAAAAGAAAAAGGTTTGTGGATCCATGATTTGGCATTATTTTATTATATTATTATGTTTTATTTTTTAAATGGTTTTTTATAAATTGTGTGGATAGTGAAAAACATGTTTTCCAAGGGTTTTGGTGTGAGTTAAGTGTTAAATGATGATTTTACCACTATAATGGCTATATGTCATGTGTATTTATATCATAAGAATTGTGATTGTGTAAGAGGGATATAATTTGATAAAGATAATTAAATTGAGCATAAAGTAATCCTAGGTATCTAGGTGGGAAAACTAGGTCTAGTACATTAGGCGAGTCAGTTGGTATGAGGCCTGGTCTCCCTAACAGGATTACATAACAACACTAACTAATAATTTATGTGATGAGTATTGGTGGATTGAGTAGGATCTTAATGTCCAAAATATGTGATCACTAAGTGTAAGAGGATACTAAGACCTCGTTAACCCTAGTTCCTTGGGGATTTCCCATGGTGATCTAGATATGCTTACTGTTCAACCTGTTTTAGCCTTTACTCATGTTTTAATTTCAAAAAATGTTTTATTTAAATTGAATATTTATTTTATTAAAAACTATCATGTTAATTTTTTAGGTAATTTAATTTCGGTAAATTTATTTTTGTGTTATCTTATATGTAATGTTGGATCACACCCTACATACACCATTAGGTGTATGTAGACCTTATTATGTTTAACTCAGTTAAAGGTGAAGCCATCCATTATTGATACATTGGATCCATGGTTTATAAATTTCCAATTTGTGAATGTTGTTAATGGTGATTACATGATGTAATTTTACCACATGTATCTTGGAGTCTTGTTTTTTATTTGAACCCTCCCCTTTTTGGTTATTTTTGTTTTTTTGTATATTGAATTTTTTTTAACTCATGTTGTAATATTATATTTATTATTGTGTATTATGGATTTTGGATATGATATGATGTAATAACTGTTCATTGTGTATTTTTAATAGTTTATTATCATGCGTGAAATTTTTTTCCAATGGAATTTTTTGATGCCTAGGCATTAGTTTCTAGCACTTGGGGATTGGCAATGCACTTCTAGCCATGCCATTGGATGGGTCAGATGTTGGGTTTAATGTAAGACCAACCTTATTTGTGAAAAAAATGAAACTTAAAATATCATGAGGATGAATAAATTCATGATATTACAATTTAATAAGGCTTTATATACACCTTTTTAAAGAATATACCCACATAAAATAACATATCTCTCAAAGAGGGAAAATTGAGACAAAAATGATTTACCGATTTGGTAAAATTTTAACCATAAAGACCATAAAAGAGAGATCCTAAAATTGATTTTTAAACACCAATATGTTTTAGATGAATAATAACAAAATATATTCATGGAAAGTATATACACAACATAAAAGAAATAAGTGGTGAATTTGGAATGCATCTCAGAGAAGTAAAAAAGTTGGATGGAAATCCGTTATTGATTTATTAGCTTTTGAATCTCAATACCTATGATAGAATAAAATAAAAGAAACATTAGTTATTAGGAAATGTGGTAGATTCATGATATATCATGTCACAGTTTAGTATCCACTCAAAATATATTAGTGGTGAATATGGCATAATATTCTCAAAAATAAAAGTGAGACTAGAAATCCCCTTTCCTTATGTCTTGATTTCCGTCATACTCATTCAAACATCCTATATAATAAAGATATATTTATTATGCATCTATTATAGAACCATATTAATATATATCATACCATATATGATTTTTATGAAATTTTATTACCTGTTTATTAATTATTTCATATTAATGTTTTGTCATGGGTAATAGACACTATGTTTTCATATATGTTTTGAATTGTTAAGATTTTGGTCTTATTACTTTGATCATGGTAGAAAATCCCCACAATGATAAACCTGATATAAAAATCATATATATTCAGTATATATTTATTTATATTAATCCATAAAATTTAGTGATTGTAAATGAAATACACCGTTTATGGAGATGGTAGGCCGTATATATGTATGAACCCTATTTTTCAGTTTCTTGTTCGGTTTAAAGAAAGAAACATATATGATATATATTATCATCCTAGAATAATGGTTATATAATATATATCACATTTTTTATTAAACCAATCCTTAATACATTCCCTATAAAGCGTGAATGAATCACATTGTTTCACGAGGCCGTTGTAAATCGTACACTCGAACAATGTATTATTATTTTCAAAAAATGGAAAGAAATAAGGTATGTGTGATAAAAAAAATTTAGAATCATAATAACATAATTAATGTCATAAATATCCTATATAAAAAATAAATACCTCATAATTACTGGCCTTGATAGGTGGTAATGGAAAAATATATGACATTGGTTTGCAAGGTGACAGTCCGCTGTACACATGAATGGTGATTTCACAACCCATTTAATTGTATTTGAGAGGATTTTAGGTCATTTAATTTATATTAAAATATCTAATTATATGTAATATAATTATTTTATTATATAATAAATATATAATAATAATTTAATGGGGTGGAGGAAGAAATAAAATAAAGATGCTTATTAAAGGACATTAACTCTTCTTCAAGAACCCTCCTTAGGTTTGAAATGAAGCCTTATTAGGCTGAATTTCTGACCAAAATAATAATTATAGGATAAGAAGAGGTAATTTGGGAAGTGATTTGGGTAGGTGATTTGTGAACAAAATATGTGTCAATGTTTGAGGAAGAGTGGGGAGTGAGTGTCCCTCTATAGTTGAGGAAGAGTGACATTCTTGTAAATACTCAAAAGTATTCACTATTGGGAGGTCAATATTAAATAAAGTTGATAAAAGATTTATAATTAAAAATTTGTATGGATTATATGGTCTATAAAAACCTATAAAATAAAATGAAAGAAGTTTTTTAAACATTTCCTTCATTAACTTATATGTTTCCCTATTTTTACCATTTTGGTTCTTTATTAAGGTAACTAGTTTTATAACCATCGAAATTTATCCTTTATGAATAAATTAGAGAGAGAATTATTATATAATTTAAATAAAATAATTAAAAATATGATATATAATTTATAAAATATAAATCCTTGTTGTGTTGGAGGTTAATTTTATCACAAGCGCAAGTAACGTGAAAAACACCACTTTAACCGTAACTGCACTAACTGAGTTTTTACTATTTAATGGTAAATATAGTAATTATAATATAAAAAAGAGGTACATTAATGGATCATAGATTATATTTATTATCATTTAAAAATTAATTAGCAGAATATAGTATTCTTAGTAATTTTAAATCATTTAACAAAACATCATTTATTAAAAAATAACATTAATGTTAATTCTAAAATTATTTACTTAATTTATATTTTAAAAATAACTAGAATATGATGGAATTTGAATATTATTATTTTGAACCTTGTGTAACATGATATATTAATTTTAAAAATTAATGTAACATAATAATTCATTCAATTTAATTTTCATCCAATGTTTTAGTATCATTTATTTTATATACTTCTTTACTAAATAATTCATGTGTTGGTGTTTCTTAGGATTTTTAAGTAATTAATTATCACTAAAAAATTAAAATAAATTATCAAGGTAAAAAATTAATTTATATTTTAATATTATATACATAACAGAACATATGTTGTTGTTTTACCTATCCGAATGGCGTATAGATATTAAAATAAAGTAAGGTTCTATTTTTTATCTTTTTATTTACATAACTTATTTTATAAGTCACTTTAATAGAAAAGATTCCCAAAAATTCATAAAAATAGTTATTAAGTTCATATAGGTCTAAATATTTCCATAGAATTGTTTCTGTAAAAAGTGGTAGGTCATTTTACCCCTTATATTTCTACTTTAACCCCTAGTAAAATCATTTTTACCTTAATCACGATAATTATTTTTTACAATTTCACGACTAAATTTGGTAATAAATTAAGTTGAAATTATTAGAAATTATAAATTATTATGATTCCAAATAAGTAATCCATTTTTACAAACTCAATTTACCTAATGGAAAATTTTTAATATAAAATTAATCCTACAGATGTGATGAGAAAACGAGTTTTTAAAGAGAAAATGTTCAAAATTTTTAAATGTTTTTATATCAAAATTCAATATGAAAATTATTCTAGTAAAATAATATTGATTAATTAATATAAAATATATATAATGTAACTTTAAAACCATTTCATAATATAATTTTACATTATAATTTATTTAAACGATAAGATAGTTTTCAATTAAATAAAATATTTTTCACTATTTATAAAAAATGAAATTGTTTAGAAATATTATGAAAATTCACGCTAAGATAATTTTGGTATTATAATTTCAAAAAATGAAGTTTATTTTTTCAAATAAATTTGATTAAAGTGGTAAAAATTATTTATAAATTATGTTCCCAAAGCGTGACTAGTCCATCTTTTAAAAAATGTTGTTTTTCAGAAAACATTTATTTTTCATTTAAATGATTATTATTTTATTTCTAATAAATAGATAAAAATTAACGTGCGTAAAAAATATATTTTTAAAATATATTTATTCCTATTCATACTCTCCATTTTAACATCAATGTGATATATTAAATAATAATAATTTAATATCATGTCAAGTTTTTTTAAATAGAGTGTTGCATATAACACATGATATAATCAATGTTGTGTGAAATGAAAGATGAGATCGATATTTAATATAACAAAAAATATTAAAAAGACTAAATTTATTCGTTTTTTTTTCACAAAATCATGGTGTGTTACAAAACAAGTCCATCTTTATTCCCTTATGTAAATGATTTTGTACTAACATGAATGGAATTGAAAGAGATGAAAGAATCTCTTGAGGGGGAGAATAGATGCATTGAAGATGTAGGTAAGACATATGTTTCTTAAGAGTGAATTTTTTTGATGTATTTCTTGAGATGTGTGTAGGAAATATCTTAATAATATTTCTCAAATATCCCCTGTAATGAAGTTTTTAAAACAAGTTTGAGAATGGTATCACATTACAAAATTTTAATAGCCTTGATTCTTAGGTGACATAACTCTTGTTTTCTACACCATATTTTCCCATTTAGACTTATATTTAACTAACTAAAATATTATTTATTTTGTTGAGTGTGGTTTAATTATATGGTAAGAAATTGAAGTAGAGGATAAGTTGGTTTAAATAAGAACACCTAAATTCACCTTTGTATTAATTAGAAATAAGGGTGAGAAAGTAAAGAAAACATATTGACATATGAGTACTGAGAACAAATACAAAGGGGGAGATTGATGTTCTCTGTGAGTGAATTGAATTTTTTTTTCAGTAAGTATTTTTTAGAATAAATCAATATGTGTTAATAATTTAATTGTGAAAATTTTGTAACTTATCTATAGTTTAAAATACATGTGTCATCAGTTAGTTGAAATGACATAATATTTTCAACATTAAAAGAAGTGGATATCTTTAGAATTTATGACTAAATTCCAAAATAATAAAAAGAAGAATTGTGAATTGATCATGACTATGTATTAATTGTAAATTAATATGTCATGAGATATGGAATGGTGTGGTTACTTAAAAAACTATCTATCCATACCATCCAACATGAGGGACTCACATCCACTACTAAGGTGGGCGGGTCAACATCTAGACAACATGGTGCACTGCTGGAGGTATGTATAAGTGGATGCATAGATCCTATAGAAGCAATCCGAAATGGGATCATGCATGTGAAGTGGTATAGTGGGGCTATGCAGGGCGATGCAATAATTTTAAGTCTAGTATGTGAATTGTGTATCTAGGTGATGACCTTAGTATCAGCTCAAAAGCGGGTTTCCATGATGAGTATTATTAAGGATAGTTAACCTCAATAGAATATCCATGCAGGATTTGGTTCAATTGATCATCTTTCATCTGTATTAAAATATATGGATTCAACTATAACTATCTGATCTGAATGATTTGGACCATTTGATCAGCCCCAGTATCATCTTCTTCCTTTTTACAAAGGATTTGATATATGCATTAGAGTTCATTGAGTGTTCTTCTCGGATGAACATCCAAATGATCAAGCCACGCATTGAAGAAATATTTTATTATTATAAATGATTTAATGAGATCAATATATTTATGAAACATTATTTTTAGGAAATATATAATCTTAATCTGAGACAGAGATACGTCGGTGAAACAATGACGATGTTTTTTGTTGTTGTGTAAGATGAGGCACTACACAAATGAAAAAAATGAAGAAGTCCACATATTGGTTGAGGGGGTAGAGTTGATTAAGTGGTTATTTCTATAAATACTCTATCCTGATGATTTTTTATATAAAATATTATTATTCATGTGTGATTTTAGAATGAAAAAAGAACCTCAAAGCACTATGATTTTGGAAGAAGGTTCCATGAATTCGTGTTGTGTTTATTCCTTCATGATCACATGAATATGGTTTGTTTTTATAAACCATTATAAATATTGGCACTGAGTTACATGATTTTGAAAATAAATAATAATCCATATATATAGTTATATACATAAGAAAGAGGAAGTACATATTCTGTTACGTGAAGAACTTAAGAATTATACTTGAAATTATATCCATTCAGGAAGTGAGTTTCATGTGTATGAATCAGGGTTGAGTGAAATAGTATTTGAGTTATTATGAAGGAGTGTGTTTCATGAATACACATTGGGATAACATAATATATTTTCATGATGAAATAATTAATTAGTGTTATTGAGATGAGCTAGTTACACGAAGAAGTATTGGCAGTGAGTGATATGCTTACATAATGGCAGTACAATATCTTCATGAAAAATATAAAGAGGAAGTATGCATGTGTATGTATTAAATAATTCATGTATAATATAAATATTTTTCATTTTTATTAATTCAAAATATTCTATGAATAATAATTATATGCATTGTACACACATTCATGATGAGTGAGACGTCCATGCATTTGTGTTTTTGGATAAAGGTTTCATAACTAGACATACAATATATGTTTCTTATATAATGTTTGATATTTTTTTATATTGAATAAATTAAAAAATTTCAATCATTGTTTTAGAAGGGATTCATATCTGAGTGTCCAGTGTTAGGAGACATTGATACTTCAGACAAAATGAATCATAGCCCGAGTAGTGTTACACTAAGGCAACTGTCCATCTATAGGTGATCAAACATACTTGAGCAAGACCATAATCTATGAAAAGGTTCTTGAATTTTACATAAGATAGTGTGATCCAACAAGAACATAGAGGATTTTTATTAATAGATATTTCTATATCAGATCAATCCATCTAAATAATACATTTTTAGCTGGGGGTTCTAACCAGTTCCTAAAATATTGTTATTGAGGGGGGGGGGGTGTCCAACCAATCACTGTAAAGAAGGTGTAGGGGGGGGGGGCTAACCAAATGTTGATGGATTCTTAGATATGGTGGTTATAACTATTTTTTAATTTCATATTTAACTAGTTAATATTATAATCACCTTATGTTATTGTAGAGAATCCATGTTTTGGGGTCTAACCAATATAGTAATGAGTAGATCTTTGTATAGATTCTTATAAACCCACCCATGATATTTTCTCTTTTCTATTGTTTCTTTTAGGGAAAGGCTGATGATTAAAGACAAGAGATCAATACTTTAATCATTCATATAGTTTTAATAAAAGAAAAAATAATTTTTAAAAAAAATTTACCACTAATTCACCCCTATCAGTGGCACCTAAACGATCCTTGGAAACTACACATAGAAGTAAAGAAATATATCCATTGATAATAAGTTTAATGTGGAAGAATAATTTCATACAACAATTGTAACACCCCAGGTAAATAAAGAATATGAAATTTTTATATTTATCCATATTTGTGAATAAAATATTAATATTACTTTAAAGGGGACGCTATGCTTGATGGCATACCCAACATGCAACAACGAGTTTCTTGGGAATCTTACGTTGCACTCTAATAATAAAATAATATTATTTTAAATGGTAGTTAACGCCTAGATGTTGTGATGGCGGGAATGAATAGAACTAACTAAAAAATGATTATATATGTTTGTCAAATAATTTTACTTTTTACAATAAATGTTAGAGGATTAAAAATGCGAATGAATCCAATTTTAAGCGTAAACATTCTAATATTCTTTAAAGGGTCGATTAACCACCTTTTGATGGTGAAAATATTTTAAATCCACTTTTTGACAATTTTATGTTTTATATTTGACCAAATAAAATTCTTCTTTAGAATCGGGACATCAAAATTTACTTTGTGTAAATTTTTGGTATTTTTCCGATAAAGTTTATTTTTTTATTGAATACTGAAAAATGTTGTATTTTAATTCAAAACAACTTTTTAATCTAATTTATTTATATGATTATATTATATTTTTAATTGGTTTTAAAGTGAATTTAAAATATATTTTTACCATTTAATCTAATAGTGGTCGTTGGAATTAATTTCACTTTGAAATCAGACTTAAACTAGTGTCAATCTTTTGATACATCTTGTTTCATAAAAACACTCTATTTGTTTTGAAAGTGGGAATTAATTATTAAATTAATTAATGAAACTTATATGTTTTGAATTTTGTAAAATATACATCATTTCTTAATTTGGAATAACAAATATATCTTAGGGTGAATTTTTGGTAATTTTCTGAAAAACTTCAATTTTTGATGAATAGTGAAACCACTAAGTGGTACTTATAAAAACTTATTTTCCATTTAAATGAAATTTTTCCACCTTTGTGTTTTGAATTTAAAAAATCCGACATACATGGTTGTCATTAAGAAGTAAAATGTGGTTCAATAAGATTAAAATAATTTTTTGGTGAATAGTAACTTTTATGTTTTTAATCGCGATTAGAGGTAATTAGTGTAGTTTAAGGTAAAAATAATGTTTTAATAATATGAGATGAGCTTGAAACATGTCCTACCCTCATTGGATGTGTCATGGCCGACCAAGACAATACATGGGCCAACTGAGGGACCCCATGGATCCACTTTTGTTGGGAAATGACATAAATAACTTTTTATTTATTGTTAAAGTAAAAATGACACAAACATGAGATGTTTTACTAAAACAATTTTTACATGGGGTTATACAAGTCATATTTTTTGACTATAAATATTCATTAGAAAGATAAAAATATTTCCTACATCATAGTATTTTTTTATAATTTTTAGACATTAAAAAAATTAAATTATTTATGACATCATGATGATGCAGCGATGACCTCATTATTTAACGATTTAAATAAAATGGAAATATAATGTAAAATATAAGACCTAAACATGTCCAAAACCTATTGGATGGGTGCATTTCGAACCCTTTTCACCTTATCCTCGAAAAAAATAAATTGGGACCATTGAAATCCGAAAATCATTCTAAAATAAAGTAACATTTTCTTACTTTCCAAGAGTGCCCCTCCCCTCCTCTTATAAAAGGCCCCGACCTCTACCTCCTTACCCACACTTCCAAAGGCTTTTTCTCAGCCAACCCCTGCCCATTTTGTATCTCCACATCCCTCTCTAACTCCTTGAAGCCTCAATTTGGGAAGAAGTCTTCCCAAGGAAGCCTTTGATCTCAAACCAAAGGGAGTTACCCGATATTAAGGTAATGTTTTCACTTGAGTCCTTTTGTTTTATTTTGCTTCATGCGTACGTACGGCTTACCGTCTCCATGAACGGTGCATTTCATTTCTTAACTCTAAATGTTATGTAATATTATAAATGCATGAATATACTGGATATATATGATATATATTATATCTACATCATGAATAAAATTCTGGATATAATGGATATTTTACCACATGAACAACTTGTAATTATAAAGAGTTTATTTTTGACTCAAGTACCAATGATCATTAAACGACCGTTATTAGCTTAAATAATAACATAGTGTTCATGACATTGTAATAAGTGATATAAAAAGAATAATAAACTTGAAAGAGGTTCTTAAGGAAGTAGAAATTAACTCAAGTTTTTTATTCATGAGATTAAAGAACGATCGAGTCAAGTCGGACCCGAGGTAAGGGATCCTACCTCTCTCTTTCATTTTAAGTACACTCTTTTATGTCATTCCTTTTAAAGCTCATATTTATTATTATTGGGATGTTATTTTATATTAATATTACTGTAATTTCTATGTTAATATGATGAGAGACTCTATTTTCTCTCATTAATCCATTTTGGAAGTCTTAAGTGGCGCCGTTAGGCTGCCGAGTTTTCGAGAGGGATTTTTCATCTCACTTTTAGTCCCGTGAGATTTATGCTACATTTTCCACCATTTCCATTAAGTGGTGTATGTAATTCCCATTATTATACTCTTTGTTTAATATAATTTCATTTATGGGTATTTATATATTCATTGTATGACCCTTCTTCAATGGAGTATATGTTTCGAAAGTTACCCAAGTCGGTAAGGGAACCTTTCACCCTCCTCTTTTTAAAAAACTTATTTTATTATGTCTTTTAATTCACATACTATTATGTTGGGATATGTTATTATATATCCTTATTGATATAAATTTTATGACCAAGTGATGAGATACCCTTTTTATCTCACATCAACTCTTTTTATGAATTTTGAAGTGACGCTGTTAGGTTGTCGAATTTTTGCAAGGGAACTTCTTAACCCAATTTTGATTCTTTGGGATAAACTTGTACACCATGAATATGTCGTTCTATGATTATATTTAAATGTCCTCTGATTGTTATACACTTAATACCCACTAATATTTTTTTGTATAATTTTTTCACACATAATTATGTAACTGATTTATCCTTAATCCAAGGATACCGTTTTTGTATGGGACTTCGTCTCAATCTCCTTTCATTGAGGCATATTTTGTTTTATACACAACTTTCTTTTATACGATGTATAAACCCCTTTGACTTTTACGTTTATTAAAAAGGAATCTTTTTTATACGAAGCGTTTACTAAATGACAAAAGATAATGTTTTTTTCATACGTATGCGGCGACAACGACTTCTCCGCCACCGTGACCATTATTTGAATTTGGGATTCCTCTACAAGCCATACCCTCTTTTCAAAAGAAAAATAAATACCATGTTTTAATTTTCTTTTATTTTGGTATTGAAAATGGTTTTCATAATGTTTTTATATCAATGTATTGTATTGATATCTTGTTATTGAAAGGTGGAAATGTTATGTTTCCTTTATGCATGTTTTATGTGATAAGATTATGTTATGGTTCTTGGGCATTGTTATGAAGACGGGTAGTTCCGTGATAAACTAAGGGCGGGTGAGCCCGATATAGCTCTCCAATGCATTGGGTAATGCGAAGGAGTGAAATGTTAAGGTTTCTCTGAAGAGATTTATTGAATATACTATGGTGGGCATTCCAAACGTAACCAAGAGGGTTAATCCCTACGTAAGAATGTTATGAATGCCTCAAGTTACCTTTTTTGTCTTATGATTTGTTTGATTTATTAATGATTTTATGAGGTATGTTAAAGTGCCTATATTTTATGGGTAAAGTATTATTTCATTCTTATGTATATATGTACTCATGTTTCCATTCCTACTTTTTATAACCCTTACTGAGCTTTTTATGCTCATCCCATGTTTTTGAAATGTTTTTCACAGGTCAAGGGAAATGTACGTGATGTGATGATAGTGTCAAGGAAGTGTCAATAAAGAATCCATGTTTTATTTTAAATATGTTTCCATTGATGGGAAAAATTAATACTGTCTTTTATGTAACCACTTTGTTTAAATGTGGAATGTAATGCAAGTTTCATGATCTAATTCTCTAAAACTCTAAACCTGAAAAGATCCTCAATGTGTAATCTTGTAATAACTCAAGATTAAGTAAGGTTTAAGGCTGGGGCCTTATAACAATGAGCACCGAAAAAGCCTATAATATATATATATATATACTAAAAATAAAAATACACTGATTCTGTGGTATATTCTTGATCCTTACTTTGTATTAATCTCCAAGTCCCATCTGAGAAATCTCACGCAATCTAGATACTTTGAGCCATTGACTATCCTAAAACTATAACCAGTGAATCTTTCTTGGGTTCCCAAGAGCCATGAATTCTTGAGTAGGGTGTGAGTAAAATGAAAATAGGGAACAAAAATGTGTCCTCATATGTAACTAGTAATAATAGTTTACATGTGCAAGTGACATGATCAAATGAATGAATAAATAAACTATGGAAGCATAAATAAATAACAATTTTTTATCCCTGATTTATACTATGGATCCTCAAACCAACCAAAAAATACATTTCCTAGGGCCAGGGTGTCTTTGAGAATGTTATACAACCATGATAACCAAATAATGGACCCAAGCACCATATATTAGTAGGAAAAAACACCAGATCCTGATAAATATCCAAAGGCATCCCACATCAACAACATGTAAGCTGATCCCTTAGAGCCGATCCTAGGAAATCAATAGTCCATTAACATCATAACTAAACCCTAAGAGGTATTTTTTGGAATTCCATAGTCATAAATAACTAATTTAAACCCTATGAGGTAATACCAAGAATTCAATAATCATCAAGCATCATCACCTAACCCTAGGAGGTTATTTTTGGCACTCCATAGTCATCAGGCATCATCAATGAACCCCACAATTGACACAACAACATCTAGTCATGAATGAGCTAGAAAAAAAATTACCATATTCAAGGGTAAAAAACATCACTAAAAAATCTTCAAACATATCCACCGCCATAGAAGGAACACAAAAATATTCAACAAAACCAAGAGAAACATATCACGTGATAAGCATCAACCACCTCAATATCCCACATCCTGAAACCTCTGAGTAACCACCAATATAGCTTGAAATTGGATAGTAGTACAGAGCTTTTGGGTCAGGGTAGGGATAAGAGAATTCGGTGCCTCCAAGAGGCGACATCTCGGCTGAACTGAAATCAGAAGAAAAGACCAAGATCAATCTGACACAAGAGCACACGAAAATCCCTCGACCACCACTCTGATTATCCCAAAACCACTAAGTAACCATCAATCCAGATTTTGATTGGATAGGAGCTATGGAATACGAGGTTATAGAGGCGATGAAGCAACCGAGGGTTGCACCAACCACCATCATCGGGATCGACAACCTACAAGTGTTAAAAGCATCAAAAGCCACACCTCTAGAGAGAAGACATCAGTAGAACAAATAAAGGAATCAAGATGAGGATACATTATGTGATAGGAATAAATATTGGAAGGAAGATAAGAAGTGAAGTATGGGAAACATTGCTTAGATGCACTAACCTCCCTGAAGAGAAGGGTTTCAGGAGAAACCCTAGATAAACCTGAGAGTAGTAGGGGGATAGATTTGGAAGAAGGGTTCCATCCAATGGGTACCTATACTAAGGGATAATACAATCATTAAATTTATTGATGTATCACCCCTTAGTGTCTATTAATCTCAAGGAATATAATGAGATGATGGCCTTGACTATCGATGGATATGGTAATCAAGATAGTTACCAAAGTTACATCATGGACCTTGACACTTTGTTTAGTTCATTCAGCCATTTAATTTTATAAAAAAATAATTAAATTTTTATGGCCCAGTCACACTAAATGGTAAGAAAGAATATCACATGAAAATAATAAATAATTAATAAAAATACCATTGGGTATGTATAATGGATCAACTACTTAAGAAAAATTTGATTCTCTTTCAAATTCATCAACCTATAACTTTTCCCAGGCTCATCCAAGTCCTTATGTCCACTACCCATCCTTGTGTGGCACTTACTCATGGAAAAAATCCAATTTAATTAATTATAATCAATTTATAATTAATTTAACAAATTAAAAGTAAATATAAAATTTAACTTAATTATACTTAAATCTTAAAATCTCACTGTGTCATCCTATCACACCAAAACCGGTGGCAATGAGGTGTGGTCCATTCCTAACATGTAATCAGAACTAATCCCCAAAATAAACCTAATTAATGTAACTAATTAAAGATAAAAATTTGTAAAATTATAGAAATACTCTTGAAAAATCCAAAAAATGATGTTCCTTTGTAGAAAAAACATGAGATGAAGCGTTTACATCATCTCGAGATTCCCCCTACATAAGAAAAGAAAAATAATTATAAAAAATATATTATTCCACCATGATTTTGTTGAATTAGCACCAAACCCTAATAAAAATTGGACTAAATCAGTGGGGGTCAAATTTAACAATGGATGGAGGAAGAAACAAACACTTTTCTTTGGATCCACCACCAAAATGCACCAAGATCCCATCCCCAATATAGGGAGATCAATAGAGAAGAAGGAGGGAAAGGTCCTACTGATTGAAATCCCTAGTGCACCTGAACGATCTAAAAATAGGATGGGGATGGGTAACCCCTTCTGTTTAATTAAAATTACCCAAAAATATCTTCCACAACATTAACCATTGGTTTATGACTTGAAAATTTAGTTCAGTTTACCTTGCCCTCAGCCAACCTTCATTCAGAAACTGAAAGACCGCATGAATTTCATTCATGGAATGGATATAACATTTAAATTATGAATGCCTATTGCTATAGTTTTTAGAATATTGGTCCCCATCCACTTCTCCGACATTTACCCAAACCCTCAGGATGTCAACTGAACATTTAACCCTATACAAGAACATCTCTTAGGCTTATCTAAACTCTCAAAAAATAATTCTTGTACTTGTATCTCAAAAATAATCCATCCAAAAAACTAAGAATTTAAATTTATCCTGATTTTCATTATCCATCTGGCCATGGTTTATTACACTAGAACCCCACCTGGGTTGGTGTTAGTATGATTATACCACCCATACTCTATCTTAAATTGTCTAGAGGCTAGTGATTTTTACCAAGAAGGCTTACAAATACATTATGGGACTTATCCTTTTAAAAAATACAATATAGATGCATAACCAATATATATTAAAAGACAACAATACTAAAAAATACATATATGAAAAATGAACTACATACAAAGTGATAATGGGGAATCAAATCCGAGTATAATAATAGAAAAATAAAGAAAGAATAATATATACACATAAGACAATAACCACTACGTACAACTGATTCTAGCTATGGGATGACTCCTCCTCTTAATAGGGTCTCTTAGAATGAAATGTATCTATAATTATCCCTATTATGATACATCATCGACTATTGTGTAACAATTCCTCTAACTACAATATCTCAACATACACCATTTTCATCTATGAACTATGAAATGTATATAAATACATGAAATGTCTGGGAATAAATCTTGTATAGGGGTGAGTATAATCATACCAAGAAGGAAACCCAAAATACAAAATGTAATGATAATATAATATTTCATCTAAAATGAAAGATTAGATAAAAATATAAGGTATCCAAAGGGAACCATATATTCTCTAATGTCAAGAAAATCATAGGAAATGAAGAAAACTAATATTCATAGTAGATCTCAAGGAAGGATTGTATCACACAAAAAACCAACGATACCTAGGGTAAAAAAATCCATGAAATACCTAATATTGATAGTATAGAAGTAATCCATAACTATAAGTCATCTATAATGGCTCAAAATACTGTTAGCATCCCAATGGTATTTATAAGATGATATGTTGTAAGTTCTATGAATCCAAATATTCTAATGCTCTCTAACTACAAAACTACCCCTATAGGACCATACTTAGGGACTGTACCACATCAAGGTAAGTGCGTATCAATAAAGGGTGTTATTGACCCTTATAGAGGACTATTACCTAATATATGAGAAAAACTAAACCCACTGATCTATGAACCTACTATGAAATATGAGAGAGTATTGAATTAACTGATGGAGGGCCCTAAATTGATATATAGAGGAGTACCTGAACTCCATCTGTCAAATGGGGGACCATGTCCCATTATATGTATGTATCCATGGGAGTACCTGAATACCATATGTGGAGGACTATTCCTAAAAATACAATTTAGTAACCTTCTCTATATTTTCTCCTAATATCATTATTTCCTCTTTTTATATCTCTAAGGAAGCTAAGATCTTTGAACTATACAAACCACATCATATACATGTGATAATGTATGAGGGGATCATAAGACAGTGATATATGAGATAAGATACTCATAATAGACTGTTCATAAATCTATGACTTTGATCCAGATGATAACTCACTATAAATAATATAAATGGATCATTACAATGTATGCCCAATAGTGTACACAACTGGTAGGTCTCTTGGGAAAGGCCGGTGATGTACTAACATAGGTCAATCCATGTGAAGACCAAGTGCATGAAATATGTATAGGTGGTTTGTGACATGTAAATTAATCAAGTTGGTTTAATTTTATACCACCACTGCCGATCCGTGTCATGTATTTGGGTACATGAAATATAGTTGTTGTACACAACATCGAAGGATGTACAAGACATATCTATATATTACGCAACATTTAATTCACAAGTCATAATCTCATGTATGATTTAATCATATATACATAGATTTAACCTCAAAATATTCTTATATAGACTAGGTTACTTAATGAATATTGAGGGTGTGCATAGTATGTGGGTCCTTATATCTAATTATATCATGTAAATGAGGTATATGCCAAGATAACCAGTCTGTATATAAAATATTTGTATCAAAGAGTCACACAACATGAAATTTTTAAAATTTCATGTCTTACTAATATGGGTTAAATAGAGAGTCACATGGTGTGTTTCTTAGAGATACATACTGTGTGACATTTATTTCACACAAAAAAGGAAACCAAAATTATACCTGGCATGTGACCTGAGACTACATACCATGTAGTCATGAATTTATAGAACACTAAAAATTTGTATTCTTTTTCTAAATGTGGTTTACACTATCACCTATAGCTATGAACGTACTTTTAGCCTAACATGTCACCTTTAAACTAATCCTCAACCTCACCAGAGTTTTATTCAGGAATCCTTCACCATTTTTGTTGTTGTTACATATTCGATTGTTGAAGCACACTCAAAATACATCACCTCATTACTTACATGAAACCAAACTTATGATACTCTAGTTTACATCTATTGAATCTATTTTGTAAATATTTTCAACACAATTCAATTATTTCTAGTCCTTAAATGTAATTTTTTGGAAACATTTTTATTCTTAATCATTTTTGGGATAAAATAATTATTGTCAATTTGTTTAAAAATGATTATTTTTAGTTCTTAATTGTTCAAAAGTTCTATGATTTAATTTTCATATGTTTTAATAAAAAATATTTTGGATTATTTTTGTGGAACTTTTATTGAAATAATAATTTGAATGTTTTTTAGTGGTTTTCATTTTCTTATTAATTATTTTATTTTACCATGTTCTTATTATGAATATGATTTATAGTAAAAAAATTTAAATCCCTTTTAAATTATATAATTCCATTTATTATAAAATTTTCAAAGTTTATATTACATATTGAATTGTTTATTTTCATGATGTATTGTAATTTTCATTGAAATATAATGTATATGATTAGCTGGGTTTTGTTGTTCTGCCTTGGGGAAATTGAAAGTTAGTAAAGGTATGTGATATTGACAATACATGTGACACTTTTTACTTAATAAAATTCATAGATATGATACTTATCCATTTATTTATGATAAAAAAGTCCATTTTCATTAGAAGTAATGGATATATAATAATATTAAATTTTATGATTCTGATACCGAGTAATACATCACATAATTTTCAAGATAAACTAATATGTAAGATGATGGGATTTAACTAAATGTGGGGTAAGAAATACATAAAATAATTCTCCAGTGTGGATGATATGTAACATGACTAGCCTTTTTTAAAAATCAAATAAGAAACTACTTTGGTCATGAAAATGATACATAATATTTTTTTCGTCACTTAGTTAAATATTAATGGAGATTTATTCATCCAAGTTCAATTCCTTTGTATCGATGCTAAGGGTTATTGAATAATTTACCCTTAGTTAATATTCTCTAAACAAAATATGCTCAATTATTTGTTCCCATTAAAGATTCTCAATAATGGAAGAGGATTTTAAGCTAGAGAATGATTTTATAAGGGGTTGTGTCTTGAAAAGAATGATCAATGAGGAATGCATTCTAAAATAGATGGAAGAATATGAACATCTATTTGAAAAATAAAACATGTTTTGGGATTATTAAAACTAATCAACCATGATGAAGTCGATTTTCATGGTCTGATTTAGGCAACATTTTCTCCAATATCAGGGGTTCAAATGTTATGAAGTTACACCTTCAACAATGAATATTATCCCATGTTGATGATGAAGAATAATAAACCAATTAAAGAAGAATGGGGATCAAATAATTATGTTTTCTTATTTTTTGTTGTTGTAGGGTTTAATTTTTTGAAGTCTGAGTTGTAATAGGAGTTTAAGGTTGTTGTTTCATTAGGATTCAAATCAGGTTATTAATGAAATTCTTTTATGATATTTTAATGCACTGATGAGTTTTTGTGGCATCTAAAGCTAAGATAAAAAAATGAGAATGTTTCCAGTTAATTGGGGTAGAACATGATGGTTTAATCTCAATAGAAGAAAAATTTATTTGTGAAGACTCTTCAATGTCAATGCGGGTTAAACTGATTAGCCATTTCGTAGTATCACTTCAAATCTAAGTGGGCTTACTAAAGACCTTTAAATGTTTATGATGAGAACAGGTGCACACCTATTGATTTTGGTGGAGTTGTGTAAGGGGTAGATCCTACTTATTCAATTTGTCACAACTTAAGTAAGATATTGAGGGGTTAATTTGTCAAGATATTGGTCTACACATGAGAATTAAAGAGGGTTCAATGATCAAGATTCCATGATATATTCACCAAATATTAGTGTTTCACAAATATGTGATGATTTACAGATTCATGTTGGTATATATAAAATTTGGATCAACAAGGAATATATAAAAGTGGCAAATTCATTGAGAAGATAAGCTAAGGCTATATGGTAGTGATATAATCCTGAGAGTATTGGTGATTTTTAGACCTAACTGGCCTAGGATGTTTAAGAAATTTTTTCATTTAAAAATTTTTATTATAGGGAAACTATGTGATTCATAAAAAATAAGACAAGATATAGTAGAACTAAGTATGTGGCGAGAGTTATTTTAAAGGGAGTAGAAAATTTTAAAGAGGCATTCATTCATTTATTAATCGGAAAAAAAATTGACTTAGTATTTTAATGGAGAAACATACCAAGAGAAATTAATTTAGGGAAGACACGAGTGGGAGCTTCAAGAAGATAGAAATTTGAAGGTGAAATAAGGAAATATAGATACTCTCTTGAAAGGGAAGAACCAATAAATTACCTTTTATTTTTATTCTTTTGTACCTCTAATTTTTTTATTGTGCACAGTAATTGTGTATTTAAAAAGGTTATATGGGTAATTTATTAAGAGGATACAGTTGTGTGAAGTGATAGCCAATGGAAATCAATTTTGATATGGGTTTTTAATCATTTAATCCACTAAAATAAATTTATAAATTCATTAACATGGGATTAGTAGAAGGAACATTCATGGGTAACAATAATGTATTATGTGAAAAACCATTAGAATATTTCTTTTCTCACTGTTTTATGAAAACCCATCTATATAGAGATTGAGTTTAGGTTTAGTATTAGTTATAATTCCTGATAGATATTATAAAACTTTTAGTGATGGAGTTTGAAAATGTATTTGGACTCATTTTTAACAGAATCATATATTAAAGAATCATCATCAATTGTAATCCCAATCAATTATATTTTGACATGTATCTCACCCTATAACATTTTTTTGGATAATATTTTAACACCACACATACACTTTTTTTATTTAAATCAACTCACACCCTTCCCCCACACCACTATTTTCCACAGTTTTTAGTAGTTTAGTGAATCATAAATCCCATAGAGAACTCACTATAGTAAACTAGGGTTAGAATACATGGACATTGAATCATTTTTATGAATATTCTGCACAAAACAAAAATACATTCCTAAGGACGATAATGGTTTAGTGTCTTTAGAAACTCGGAAGAAAATATTCTAACTTAGTGAAAGATCATCAATGTTTTACACAAATATATTCCCCTTTATTTCTTCTACTTAAAACCTCTATTCATAACTTAGGGAAAGGAAACATAAGAAAAGGGTGAGCTTAGATGCTCAGTAAGGGTAAAAAAGGAGATACATAAGCATAACATGAGCATAATGGTATGAGAACATGATAATATCATTTTGAGATCTTACCATGTATATGAAAGATCATATAAAAGAGTCATTGAATAAGTATTGGTAGTCCATAAGACATGAATCAAAAGGGAATCAAGAGAAAAATCCATGAAATCATAACATAAGAATAAGACATAGAATTGTTTTCAGACATATAAGCATATAAAATTATTTACATAGAAGTCAAGTAATCACTTATAAGGAAATATTAGTAGTATGGTATCACTCCCCATACCATCTTGTCATTCATGGTTTATTCCCATGAACATATTATTTTTCAAGGTTCCCTACCAAGTCCATCTTAGCAGATAAAGTCCTTTACTGAACCGATTTCACTCCTCATTCTAGCCATGTATATCTCATGAGATATAAATATTTACCCAATTCATTGGAGGGATATATAGGTCCCACCCGTATTATAATTAAATAATACATATGTGTTACCCAAGATCATAAATATTTATTTTATCATAACCCATGAAATGAAATAGGTATCCTAAACATGTAATCATATCATAAACTGTGGAAAAGAGATAGGTTTCATAACCATTTTATCAAAGTATAACTGTCACGAACCACCCTCACCAAGATGAGATAAGGGATAGAAGATTACCAGACCATTCATTCTTCAAGTTGAAGGAGAGATAATGACCCTCGAGACCCGCCTTCAATAGGTCCTAGAGTGGAGACTAGCACCAATGGTATATAATTTACAAACAAAATGGAAGGAATTACCCTTTTTATTTGATAGGATCAGGAGATAAGATAGTAATCCCAACAACACAACAACTGGAGGTAAAATTAAAGGCAAAACTAAACCATTCACATATTAATGTCCAAAAGTAAATTCTACGAAGGTACAAGGAAACTACAAATGAAAAGTACCAAAGAAAAGAAAAACATCAACTACGACTATCCTAACATCTGAACTAGTACGATCCCGCATGATCCCTGATATCATCATGAAAACATGAAAGAAGTTTATATAAGTAGGGTGATTATACAAGTATACCCAGTAGGGAAAAACAAAATCTCTCATTCTCAGATGGGGAGGCATTTTAATGCCTCATGAGAAAAGGAGGTAACCAAAACACCCAGTAAAGAAAAAACTATCCACCCAAACCTCACCAGGGCACACTACCCAAATAAAAAAGTCAAGTAAAGTAATAGTAATAGAAAATCGATATTTGGGTACCCCACACCACTTTACCACTAGTTATTGAAGAAATCCTATGCATCGTACCTCTCCGACCATTCTCACCATAGTCCCAGTCCCACTACCATACCCTGCCCGCACACACCTGGGCTATGACCACACATCCCACCCACAAACACCAGGGCTATCAATACCACAAATCCCACCAAAAAACACCCGAGCTATCATTACCACACATCAACATCTAACCATGCCCGCAAACACATGAGCCAGAACAACTACCGCCATGCCTGAAGACACCTAGGCCTCATCCCTAAGACACTTGGGAAACAACCTGCCTGCACACACCTGGGCCAACCACCACAACTACCTTTCCCTAAGAATATTGTGCTATAGTGGACCTCATGCCATGATATCCTGGAAAAAGAATCTTGGGTTACTTGGAAAATGGAGAAGAAAATGAGATAATAACCAACCACTCATAGGAGTGTTGGAAAAAAACCCTCCCCCATGAAATGGGGGTGTTTGACATGAAGTTCTCAGCATGGGTGGGGCGCGAATAAGAAACATAAGAACTAAAATTATATATATATATAGGTAGCAAGAAATCATCCCAGCCTAGGGATTCTGAAACCATCCCAACCACAGACACCATCAATACTATTCATTTATAAGCAGCACCACACCCACAACCAAGTCACAACTCACTCCCAGAAAATAATTCCTCAATGAACCCATTGTTGTTTTCATACTCAAGTGATTCCATTTATTCTACTCTATTGGGCAAATAACATTCATAAACATAAGTCATGGAAAGGAAAGATAGCCAAACAACAATTTAAGCATTCATAACCAGTTCTCTCATAATGTCACAACAATAAAGGGATTAGTGAGATCACTCAAAGTACTAGAACCAAACCAGGCCCCACCATACGACCCCACATAGCCTCAAATCCAAAAGCCAACAACTGTATGATAAAAGAGGATCCCATCCCCATCCATGTAACTTTCCAAGCACCAAAAAAGCACGAAAATTTTCAAATTTGAATATTCCATTCATTTAGTTCCATATTTCCGTTTGGTTAATTGGGGTGATCACACAAGGATTCTTATTCATTAGGAATCTATTTAATCAACCAAGTTTACATGATTAAACAGTTTACATGTTATACCCATTCAATCACATAAATATCTAGAAAAACATAGGTTCATTAGTGCACAATAAAAGACCACCAACGACCATGATTTTCAGTGGACATAAGCCTGTACAATTCACAACACATAATCATGGATAAAGAGTACAACAGAAAATCAAGCACAACCCCCCTTCATTCGTTAAAAGTCTGTTTATTATTTTCATTAAGGTTTGTTTTCATCCTTCCCCTTTCAAAAATTTCCATACCCACCCCACATGATACACAGTAAAGAGATAATATGGAAAATACCTACTTGGATGATCAAATGTCGACGTTTATACCCGCATGCCAAGAACTAGGGATGCACGACTAGCAGGGGAGGAACTTCAGGGACTCCAGGAATGAGTAAGAAAGGTTCTGGCACAGGCGCACCACTTGCCTCAGAAAAAGGGACTCCAGACACACCAAGGGGACAAATGAACCCAGTCCAGAAGAAGAAGAATGAAATTATAGTGCGATATAAAGATGATATCACACAGTTATAGGATATGAAAATTTGGACAGACTTTAAAGGTGGATTGTGATTTCACCACGTGGTTGGGTGGTAATACATGATTGGATTATTGTTATTTAATAATTATCATTAGGGAGGTGGCCGTAACAGCTGTGATTTAAAGGATTTTATTTAAACATAGGAAAATTCATTACACGGATGCGCAACCTGGGTCCGTTGATGGTCACCCCACTCTTAGGAATTTAAAACATTGTTTATGGGGCTAAAAATGGCCTTGAACCACTTTTAAAAGGTTAAAAAGTCTTAAAAGTAGAGTTACAAAAAAAATGGGGAAGAAAAACCCAATATTCCCCTTTTCCACCGATCTATGACACACCGATCTATGACACACCGATCTATGACACACCGATCGTGTCACACCGATCGATGACACACCGATCGTGTCACACCGATCGGTGACACACTGATTAGTGACACACCAATCGGTGTCGCACCGATGGTGTCACACCGATCAGGGACACACTGATTGTGTCCCACTGATCAGTGAAACACCGATCAGTGTGACACCTGACACACCGATGATATCCCACCGATCGGTGACACAGTGATGGTGTCCCAATGATCGGTGACAAACCAATGGTGTCCCACCGATCGGTGTCACCAATGGTTGACACTGCGATGACATCCTGTCACTGAGATTCCCCCATTATGATCCGGACCTGATGGGTCAAGGGCATGACAAACACCAGAAATTTGGAAAAGGGGTAGTACAGGAGGGTATGGGTCATTTCATTAGATACCTCTCGATCTATTATCATCCCCAAGAATAAAAGCTAGACTCAAAGAGAAGAGAGGGGTCCGAACAACGACCTTGAAAGATAACTCTCATGGAAAAACCACCCCAAACAGCCATGCCAAACCCAAGGAGCACATTGTCCCGACACACAGATCTGGGAGTTCCTTCCTACATGTCAAGATACTATTCGCTTTGGGCGACACTGACTCACTCACATGGGTTTAATCGAATCCACATTAATGTGTCTTGATGAGGGATCCGGTCCTCCCTTCCCTACATATCAGGAATTTTCATAACATTCACAATGTAAGGAAACAAAACATATCATAAACTAACAAGGTCACCCTTACATCACAAACAAGTGCAAAACAAATAGAGAAAAAATCAAAACAACTCTGGGTATTGGGCGCGCATATGCACCTCCCGTTACCAGGTACATTCTTCGAGGCCCCCTTGCCTCCAAAACACACGAACCAAAGGGATGGTTCATCCATGAGGCACTTTCTACTTCTGATCCTTGATCTTCACTGGTCTCTCCACAAAGGTAGCAAAGTATTTTATATCCAACTCTCCCCAGTCAATGACATGGGAGTCATAATGTAGATATCGACTAAGATGTGAGATGTGGAAAACATTGTGGATCCTTTGCATCTGATATTGCAATGCCAGCTGATATGCCACCTCACTGACTCTCCCCAACACTTCGAAGGGCCCAATGAACCTAGGAGAGAGCTTTATACCCATTCTGAACCTTCACTACCCACATTGAGAGGAAACCTTCAAGAACACATGGTCTCTAACCTCGAACTCCAAGGGTCTCCTCGTATGATCGGCATACAACTTCTTCCAGTCCTGGGATGCCTTTATCCTCTCACACACAAGCTGAACCTTCACCATTGTGCTCTGTACTACCCCTGGGCCAAGAATACCTACCTCCCCAACCTCAGTCCAGCACACTGGTGAATGAAACTACCTCCTGTACAAGGCTTCAAATGGTGCCATTCCAATAGTATAGTGATAGCTATTATTGTAGGAAAACTCTACTAAGGTAAAATGTCATTAACATGATCCCCTGAAGTCCAAAACACATGCTCATAGCATATCCTCCAATGTATGGATGGTTCTCTCTATCTGCCCATCTGTCTGGGGGTGGAAAGCAGTGCTGAGATGTAGATGGGTGCCGAAAGCATGCTGTAATCCCCTCCAGACTCGTGAGGTAAACCGTGCATCCCTATCTAAGACTATGAACCTTAGAACTCCATTATAGCATGCCACCTAATCCACATATCTCCATGATAAGTCATCCACCACAATTGATTCCTTGATCACCAGAAAGTGATCTGATTTCTTCAGTCAGTCTACCACTACCCATATGGCATCACAACCTCCTTGAACCCGGTGTAGTATTGTGATGGAATCCATTTAGGGGTCATCCCACTTCCACCTGGGGATATCTAAAGGTTTCAAAAACCCTCTTTGGACACAATGTTCATCCTTCACTTGCTGACACGCCAGGCAGCTTGCTATGAACTCTACCACTGCCCGTTTCACCCTAGGCCACCAAAACTGTTCCCTCAGGCCTCGGTACATCTTGGAAACTCCAGGTTGTACCGCTACTAGTGAGTTATGGAACTCATGGAGAACTCCCTTGCGCATCATCTTTGGGAAAAACAACTTCCCTAAAAAAGCATCTAATTCTAACCATCCTCTGGCCACCCTTCCAGAGCATTGCCTTGGTTAACCCGATCACGCATCACTTCACTCTATATTTCTACCCACTAAGACTCCTACACCTGATACAGTAGAGAGGACTGCACTGTCATCTAAAACAGATAACCTCTACCACCATCCTCCCTTGCATCCATGTGTAGGGTATCCAACTCCTCCATTGCCTTCCAAGCATCCACAGATTTCTGAACAGCTTCCCTTCATGACTTCCTGATCAAGGCATCAACCACAATGTTCCCCTTGCCTTTAGTGTAAGAGATCTCAAAGTTGTAGTCCTGAAGAAACTCCACCGAACTTTGTTTCCGTAAGTTCAGGTTCCGCTGGGTAAAAATATGCTTCAATATCTTGTGATCTGTGAAGAGCACAAATTTCTCCCTGATGAGGTAATGCCGCCACAACTTCAATGTGAACACTACTGCTGCAATCTCTAGGTCATGGGTGGAATAGTTATGCTCATGAGGACGTAACTTCCTTGAACCATAAGATATTACTCCCTACTGCTGCATCATCACACACCCTAGGCCAAGTCCAAAAGCATTAAAAAACACCTCAAACAACAACCCTTATTCTAGTATCCTCAGCACTGGGGAACTAACCAACTTCCCTTTTAGATAACTGATGGCTTCCTGGAACTTCTCACTCCATATAAAGGCCTGGTCCTTTCTGGTCAAAATTGTAAAGGGAGCTGCAACTCGAGAGAAGTTGGGTATAAATCTCCGATAATAGCCTGCCAGACCCAAGAAACTACAAACTCCATCACATTCTTTGGTGCTTCCCAAGAAACAACCGCTGCCAACTTTGACAGATTGAATGCTACCCCTTGCTGAGACACCACATGTCCAAGGAAATGCACTTCTTGTGTCATGAAATTACACTTGGAAAATTTTACCATAGAGATTTTGCTGTCGATGGACTTCCAGGATCGTCCTGATGTGGTTATTATGTTCCTCCTATGATCTTGATTCGATCAAAATGTCATCGATGAACACAATGATGGAACGGTCCAGAAAAATACGAAAAACTGAGTTCATGAGCCCGATGAACATAGCAGGTGCATTCGTAACACTGAATGACATGACTATGAACTCAATGTGCCCATACCTTCACCTAAAAGAAGTATTTAGAATATAACTATCCTTCACCCTTAACTGGTGATACCCAGACCACAGATCGATCTTAGAGAACCAACTCGCTCTCCTTAGCTGGTCAAAGAGATCGTCTATTCTTCGGAGAGGGTAACAGCTCTTGGCCATTACCTGATTTAGTCTCCGGTAGTCTGTGCATAGCATAAGACCACCATATTCCTTCTTCACGAACAAGACCGGAGCACCACATGGTGACATGATGGGTCGGAAAAACCCCTTCTTCATCAGATTGTCAATCTGAATCCGCAACTCCCGCAACTCAGAAGGCGCAATCCGATAAGGAGTCATGGTTATTGTATGGGCATTGGGTTGTAAGTCTATCCCAAACTCAACGTCATGTTGAGGGGGGTAGAGTCACAAACTCTTAAGGATAAACATCCTGGAACTCTCTAACAACTCTTGGAACATGTATCATCTCAGCGTACACTGATTCTGCTGAATGCTCGACCAACATAGAAAGAAGGGGCATTACATGTTGTTTCCCCACCTGACAACTCCGTTCGCCAACAAAAGCCACACCCTGGCCATCCTCATCGGAGAACATGACTATCCTATAAAAATAGTTGATAACAGCGTGCATAGAAAAGAGCCACTAAATGCCTAGGATGACATCAATTGGCTGTATTTTCAATAGTAGAAGATCCCTGCTAGACTGATGTAGCCCTATCATCAGTCTACACCCCCAGAAAACTTAAAACAATTCGGTCTGAACTTCGATTGGAATTCTCAACACCAGGGGCACTGGAAGTCTCTCAACATCTAAACCCAAATCACATGCTATACTGGGTACAATAAAGGAGTGAGAAGCTCCTATATCAAACAACGCATAGACAAGAGTACTAAACAGGCTAATCGTACCTCGAATGACTTCTGGCCCTTTTAGAACTGATACCTCTACGATGTGTAACTGCTTACAACCAGCTCCTCTTCCCCTCCACTATCAGCTGCCTCCCCAATCACGTCCTGGTTGAGGTTCCTAAGGAGCACCCTGAGGTTGCCCTCCTCCTCTAACATCTTCCCTTGGAGGAGCAGGAGCTCGCTATCCCTGATGCTGCTGCTGATGAAAGGGCATGGCTGGAAGCTACTACTGCTTAGGTGGGCGCTGAACCTGCCCAGCCCCACTATACTACACTGGGTCTGGGCACTGATTCCAAAGGTTCCCATGGCTTCCATAGATGAATCATCACGACCCTGGGCCTATGAGGAAAGGGTGAGTAATGGGAGATCGAAACTGGAACTGCTGGGGCCTACTCCCCACTGGTTGAAACCTAGAAGGCCCTACCACTGGGGGCATGCTGCTGATGGCCTTACCTTTTGAAAAAATCAACTAGATCCCCTCTCGTGTCACACCTCCTAGCATTTACATCTTTTCTACCACTTCAGCCTTCTTTTGGAACTCCATGTACGTCGGTAGGTTGAAGGGAGTAACCACATACTGAAGAGAAAGTCAGAGTGCCTCCTCTAGATATCTCGCCCGAGAATCCTCATTTAGAAAAAGGTCTGGAGAAAAATGAATGAGATCCTTGAACTTGATCCCCAAATCCCTCACTAACATGCTCCTCTGCTGGAGGGAGATAAAATCCTACCTCTTCTCAGCCATCATTGTGGAAGAGAAGAAGTCCACTTGGAAACCCTTCTCAGTGTCAGGCCATGTAACCTCATCCTCCCTCTTCTCTCCATGGTAGAGCGTCCACTACTAATGCACTGCTCCTCGCATCTGGCTTACATCCAGAGAAACCCAGTACTCCATTGGATCCCAGATCAAGCTGAAAGCTATCACCAGCTCCTAATGCCACTCTCTTTCTCTAAGTACGAGGTGCTTCCCTTGTACTTCCCGAGGGTCTATTACTGAAAGCCATGAAGCATCCTCTGCCACTGACCATACTAATCCTCTCAGTCATCCCTCTACTGATCATCCAAGTCAACCTTCTGGGCCTACTCATGGTCATCATCTAGGTGCCATAGCTGCAAGGTAAACAAGGAATGCTTAAACCCGAGTAGTGTACATGATTTCTTTTAAATTTTTCGTAGATTTCTTATTAATTTTAAATCCCAAAAATACCCAAGACACACAAGAACACAAGTCATTATGATGCATGTACCTTTCCCAGGGTCTCTAACTTACAATCAGTGTAGCCTCACTTGGTCATTCAGTAGGCCCAGATTCCTTGCATCAGATCATGGGGGGCCCTAAAATCCCATGTCTTAGCAAGTCTTCCATAGCCTATTTAACACACCAAGATTTCCTAACAATGTTTCCCTACCATCCCATCTAATCCTCACTATGCCCAACCTCGAGATCCATCCTATCTCTCAAAATCTTCCTCTGATACCATTCTATCATGACCTGCCTTCAACATGTTGAGAGAAGGGACATCATATTTCTAGACCCTTCCTTATTAAAGTTGAATAAGAGATAATGAACCCCGGGACCCGCCTTCAATAGGTCCCAGAGTGGCTACTAGCACCAAGGGTATAAAATTTACACAAAAAATGGAAGGCATTGCCCTTTTTATTTGATAGGATCATGAGATAATATAGTAATCCAAACAATACCAAAACTGGAGCTAAAAGTAAAGACAAACTTAAACCATTCCCATAAGCATATCCAAAAGTAAATGCTAAAAGGTACAAGGAGACCCCAAAGGAAAAGTACCAATGAAAATAAAAAAACAAAAACAATTGTCCCAACGTCTAAACTAGTACGGTCCCGCATAATACCTGATATACTCCTGGAAACATGAAAGCAGTTTATATACGTAGGGTGAGTATAAAGGTATACTTAGTAGGGAAAACCAAAAGATTTCACACTCAGGTGTCGAGGCATTCTAATGCCCCGCGAGAAAAGGAGGTAACCAAAACACCTAGTAAGGAAAAAATATCCACCCAAACCTCACCAAGGCACACTCCCTAAATAACACAAGTCATGTAAAGTAATAGTAATAGCACATCAATATTTGGGTACACCACACAACTTTACCACGGGTTATTGAAGACATCCTACGCATCTGACCTCTCCCGCCGTTCTCACCATAATCCCACTGGCATACCCCACCCGCAAACACCTGGGATATCACTACCACACATCTACACATAACCACTCTCGCAAACACATGGGCCAGAACAACTACTGTAATACCCGAAGACATAGAATCCTCATCCCAAAGAAACATGGGAAACAACCTGCCCACACACACCTGGGCCAACTACCAAAACTACCCTTCATGAAGAATCGTGGGCTATAATGGACCTGTGGTCGTCACAGCCTGCCCGAAGGATCTTGGGATACTCAGGAAAGGGGGCATAAAAGGAGCTAATAACCAGCCACTCATAGGAGTGTTGGAAAAAACACCATCCCCCATGAAATGGGGGTGTTCAGCATGAATTTTTCAACATGGGTGGGGCACAAATAATAAAAATAAGAACTACAATTATATATATAGGTAACAATCACTCATCCCATCCTAGGGCTTCCAGAACCATCCCAACCACAAACACCCTCATTAATATTCATTCATAAGAAGCGCCACACCCACAACCAAGTCAAAACTCACTCCTAGAAAACAATTCCCCATATAAAACATTATTGTTTTCATATTCAATTGATTCCATTTATTCCGCACTACTGGGAAACCAACAATAATTTCCACAAGTCAAGGCAAGGAAAGACAACCAAACAACAATTTAAGCATTCACACCCAGTCCTATCATAAATTCCCAAAAACAAAGGGATCAGTGAGATCCATCAAAGTACTGAAACCAAACAAGGCCCCACCATACGACGCCACATGACCTCATATCCAAAATCCAACAATTTCACAACAATAGAGGATCCCATAAAAATCCACATCCTTTTCCAAGCATCAACAGATCAAGGGAGTTTTGAAATTTTAATATGTCATTCATTTAGTTCCATATTTCCGTTTGGTTAACTGAGGTGATCACAAAAGGATTATTATTCATTGGTCATCTATTTAATCAACCAAGTTTATGTGATTAACTAGTTTCCATGTTACACCCATTTAATCACATAAATTTCCTGAAAAATAGAGGTGCATTAGTGCACAAAAAAAGACTACCGATAGCCATGATTTTCATTGGACATAATCCTGTACAATTCACAACATATAATCAAGGATAAAGAGTATAATAGAGACATCAAGAACACCCCCTTCATTCTTTAAAAGTTTATTTATTATCTTTATTAATGTTTGGTTTCATCCTTCCCCTTTGAAAAATTTCATACCCACCCCACATGATACACAATAAAGTGAGATGAAGGAAAATCCCTACTTGGATGATCAAAGTTCGATGTTTATATATACACGCCAAGAATTGGGGATGTGTGACTAGTAGGGGTGGAACTATGGGGACTCCAAGAATGAGTAGGAAAGGTTCTGGCACAGGAGCACCACTCACCTCAGAAAAAGGGACTCCAAATGCACCAAGGGGACGAACAGACCCATCCAAGAAGAAGAATAAAATAATTCTAGTGTGATATAAAGATGAGATCCCATAGTTATAGGATACAAAGATTTGGACAGACTTTAAAGGCGGATCATGGTTTCACCATGTGGTTGGGTGGTTACACACCATGACATTAACTGTTATTTAATAATTATTATTGGGGAGGTGTCTGTAACAATTGGGTGTTAAAGTATTTTATTTAAATAGAGGAAAACACATTACACAGATGCACAACATGTGTTTGTTGAGGGTCACCCCACTCATAGGAATTTCAAACATTGTTTATAGGTCTAAACATTGCATTGAACCACTTTTAAAAGGTTAAAAAGACCTAAAAGTGGCATTATGGAAAAAATGGGGAAGAAAAACCCAACACACCCCTTTTCCTTCGATCAGTGACACACTGATTGGGGACACACCGATCTGTGTCACACCGATCATGTCCCCCCGATTAGTGACACACCTGATCGTGTTCCACTAATGATTGACACTACGATGACATACTGCCATCGAGACACCATCCTTACGATCTGGACTAGATGGGTCCAGGGTGTTCGAAACACCATAAATTTGGCAAAGGGGAAGACCAGGAGGGTCTGGGTCATTACAATAACCCATAAAAACTAGTTTCATAAAATTAGAACCCCTGAAAGTGAAATGGGCTACATAAATATATAAACCGTGAAAGAGAAATGGGTTTCATGAATATATAAAACATGAACGATAAATGAGTTTCATAAACATCATTCCATCAAAAAATAAACCAGACCGAGAAGGAATATGAACAGAACCCTTGGATCATATCCTTGAAAAAGGAATGAGTAATAAAAAGGATTTTATCTTATATGGAAAATAATTTTGAAATATCTGTTGAAAACATTTATTAGTGAAAATTTCCTTTATTATTTGAAAACTATTTTTAAAACATAAAACCTTATGAAAACTATTTTATATGAAAATAACCTAGAAAAATTATAAAGGAATATAGAAAATCTTTTTCCTTGAAATCATATAAAATATAATGAAGTCATTTTGAAGAAAAATATTTCATTTAAAACTTATAAAAGAATATTGAAAACATTTTGAAAACCATTTTATTTTAAAACAAATTGAAAACTTATAATTAATGATTGAAAAAGTTTTGAAAACCATTTCTTTTATAATAACTTTGAGAACTTATAAAGAAAGCCTGAAAATAATTTTAAAACCATTTCATTAAGAAATAAAATTTAAAACTTATAAAGAAAAATGGAAATTTTTTGAAAAAAAATTCTTTGAACAGAACATTAAAAACATAAAAATATTTTTTGAAAACAATTTCTAAACATTTATCCTTTAAAAATTATAAAGGAATCTTGGAAACAACTAAAACAATTTTTAAACATAAAAGGTTTTTCTAAAAACCTTTTTCATTGAAAATAATTTAAAATAGAAAATGTATAGAATATTGGGAAATGTTTATCTTTAAAAGAAATATTTTAAACTTAAAAAAGAAGCATCAATGTAGGGAAAATCATGACGACAGACTAATCCATGCATACCAAACATTCCTTTTGCGACGTAAAACTTTTTAAAGGTGCCTTTATTGGAAAATGGAAAGTAGATTCTTTTTAAATAAAAGTGTTTAAAAGGTAAAAAATTATAAAAAATGATTTTTAAATATCATGGGGGGATAAAATAATTTTTTTTAAACATTTTTAGAAAACATGGTTTTAAAAGAATATATGATTCTTGATCGAGGAGAGATATAAAGTTAGATTTTCTTAAAAATACTTCCATAATTATATTAAGTACCCAAGAGTAGAAAATTGATAATAAAACATAAAGATAACATGACTAAAAATAGGAGAATAAAATTAATGAGTTTTATTGAACTATGAATCATAATATTTCATCAATGAGAATATAATAATAAATAGTCCCGATAAATTAAGGGATTGTTGCGATAAACTTTTACCACTTGGTAACCTTTAATCATACCCCCATAAAATAACATGACATTAAATGATGGTTAAAATATCAATAAAACAAAGATATTCATGATATAATATTTAAAATGGTAGTATATACACCTCTTAAAATAATATTGGTGCATAAAAAAATGTGCTTCTAAGAAGGAAAATTGAGACAAAACTACCTTACTGATTTGGTAACTATTAAACCGTAAAACACCATGAAAGAGAGATTATCAAATAAATTTTTAAATAAAAATAAATTTAATTATAATAGTAATATAATATATTTATGTTAATTATATAAAATAAATAAATAAATGAGTGGTGAATTAGGCATAAATCTCACAGATATAAAAGAGAGACGATAAAACCCATACCTTAAGTTTAGAATTTCATTGTAAACATTAAAAAATCATATATAATAAATATAAATTTATTATAAATATATAAAATAATAATTGCATTATATATAATACCATATATTATATGGTTATGATTTATTTTACCTTTTTATTAACAACTCCATGTTATTGTTACAGTTTAGGTAATATCCGCTTTGTTTTTTCATATATGTTTTGGCTTGTTATTCTTGATACTCTTACTTACATCAGGATTTAAGTAATTATCGAATGTAAAACACGATATAAATATAATATATATGCATTATATATCTATTTTTAATAATCTATAAAATATATAAATATGAAATGTCATACACCATTCATGGAGATGGTAGGTTGTACGTACACATGAACATTGTTTCTATTTTATTGTCATATTAAAATAAAGAATGTAAATGAAATATATATATATATATAATATAATTAAATTAGAATTATTATTTTATATATATTTCATATATTTTCACTAAAACAATCCCTAATACATTCCATGTAAAGTGTGAATGAATCATATTGCTTTGAGGAGGTGGTAGTCCACACGTCCATAAATGAAGATATCCTATTTACAAAAAAGGTATATCAGGAAGGTATGTTTTATATAATAAATAAAGAAGAATAAATAAATCATAAATATCATATATTTCAAATATTTCATATAAAAATAGAGTTTAAATCATAATTCTTACCCATGATAGTTGGTAAATGAAAAAACAATAACATCGTTTCGTGAGGCGATAGTCTGCTATACACACAAATGGTAAGTTCATTCCGCATTAGATGGAAGTGTGTGTAAGTGTAGGTAAAAACCTTAGAAAAAATTATCAGTATATTTAATATAATTTTGTTATTATATAATCATGGAGGAATACTATTTTATGTGGTTTAGAATGATAATAAAACAAAGGAGCTTGATGAAGAATGTTACCCCTTCTTTGGGTAACTCATATTAGTTTACACCAAAGGGATTCATTGGTTAGATTTCTTCACAATGGAGGGATTATAGGATAAAGGTATGGATGTTTTGAGATTATTTGGGAAGATTTTTGGTGACCCAAATTTTTCAGATATGTGAATAAGTGTGAGGGGTGATTTTCTTTTTATAGTAGAGGAGGAGTGACATTATTGTAAATTTTTGAAAAGGGAATTACACCCATTTCTCCCCATTTAAAGTGCATAAAATAGTGTTAAAAATTAGATAAAATTGATAATAGGTTCATATAATAAAAATAAAATGGATTTTGAATAAGTGTCTTGGTCATTTTGGACTTTTATTTTAAGGATTATTCCTTTGTTATGTTATTTTTTCTCTTAAACAATGTAATTAATATTATTCACTTTAACTAATATTTTTGGTAAAAAAATTAAGCTTATTAGAAATTATAAATTTTTCTGATTGAGAATATGGTATCCATTTTTAAAATTATAATCATATAAGTGGCAAAAATTAACATAAATTTAATTCTATGGATGGGACGACAACGTGGGTTTTAAAGTAAAAATGTTTAACAGTTTTGAATGTTTTTATATCAATTTTCAATGAGAAATTGACTCAAATTACCTCAATTGGATTAATTTATATATTAATTAACTAATTAAACATTAAAACCTAACTAAAATAAAATTTAACTATATAAATAAATTGAAAAAAAAACAGTTTTGAATTAAATTCAGTGTTTTTCCCTATTCATCAAAAAATGAAATTTATAAAAAATACAAAAAATTAACCCGAAGAAAATTATGATATTACAATTTCAAAAATGAAGTATATTTTTTCAAATTAAAATTATAGAATTATAAAAAATTACATTTAAATGTGAGTTTTACTAAATGGTGGTAAAAATACCTTTTAGTAAAATATATCTTTTGATTCACAAAATTGGATTTATTATTATCTTATACCTATAAAATATAATGTATGAGTATAAATAGTATTTGTTAAATATATAATATATATATTTTATTGAAAAAATAATCAAAATTTTCTTGATTAATTTATTGATAAGAAAATTTGTTTGTACATAGAAAAATAATTTTCTGAGAAAATAAATTTCTTTATTGTCAAGTAGTTCTTTCATTAAATTATACTAATTGATATCAGAAGTATTAATTTTATTAATATGTGTAAATAATATTATCAAAATTTAGTTAACACTATTCATAACTTCCATTCAAACAATAAGGTGGTAGATATAATAATAATTTAATAATAATATTTATTATATTTTGTAGTTTTTAAAAACTCAGCCATGCATGTTACACAAGAAATCAAAGGAAATGGGCATCATGTGTAACAAAAGACAAACATAGTGTTGTGTGTCCCACAAAAAAATATAATTTTTTCATGTAGTTCAATATTAACATGGTGTTACATATATATCAAGAAAAACTTTGTTATTTTATATATATAAAACTGTATTCAGTGTTGCATGAAATGAAAAATATCCATAAGGTTAAATTTTTTAAGAAAAAAATAATTCACAAAATCCCAAGGTGTTTCATTCTACCCCCTTTAGAATTAATTTCTCCCATAAAATTATTATTAGTTATTAAAGGTTTAATAATTAAATGTTCTGTTTATAGAAACTTAAATTGTAAAAATTAATACCAAAACTCACACTAAAAAAGGAATGTTGGAAACATGACAGTTACCCAAAGTAAATAATAACTAGGTTTAAACTTGAGAGAACATAATTAGAAAGTGAAATCCATATATGGAGAGATAATACATTAATATCAACTTCCACTTCATCTCTTATTCCATGAAATGAAGGTGAATGTTTCATTCCTAAAGAATTAACATATCATGAGATCCATAAATAGAATGACAGGTCATTCCATATATCTTTATCCTAAAAAAAGTTACCACAAGGTATCAAACATGGATAAATCCTTATATGGAGAGATAATACATTAATATATAAAACGTGATCTGAAGTCTAATATAAATCATTCCATTAATGGTTGGTCTTATAACCCTATTTAAATATTGAATTCAAAAAATTTATAATTAAGGTCACTAAATTTATAAATAATAGCTTAGCATTGATCTAACATATATCATAAAGTAGCTCTTGGTTGTCACATACCAAAAATCTGTATACCTTTATTATGCATTCTCTTGTCCCATGGTAATTACCACAAATACTTATAGAAAACATGGATGATTCCTTATTACAATGTTTACTGGATATATTTATTAAATTCAAAAAATATTGTAAACTTCATCAATTATATCATAAAACACTTGAAAAAAATTCTTAATTAGTTCCAAGGTAATCATTACCATCCATTTTACTTATTCATATCCAATATATCTTTATACATGAATAATTATATTAACATAAATAACATATTAAGGGGTATCTTTTCCTTAATCATGTGTTTCCCATGAAAATCACCTTTCCATTAAATCACTTTTCTTGTCCATCAAAACCATTAAACATATTCTTGTAAATCCATTGAGGAAAAACATAAACTAAATAATCCTTATATATTTCACCATTTATATAATATAATTTTTTAATCCAAATACATAAAAACATTGATTATTCCATGTAATCTTTAATACATTATCAAGTCCACCTCATCATATTACTTAATAACTCTTACCTCCCATATTTCACATGTAGTATCATGATCATCAGCAATATAACCATTACTGCTACCACCTTGATGATTATCTTCTTGAGATTTCTACTCGGGAAATTGATTTTCATAATGAATATTCATTTCACATGTAAATCATTTGAACTTGGATGATGTCTTAGGTAGGCCAATATTCCTATATATTTAATTAACCGAACCATTCATTTCTCATTTGTAGTTACTTGATTTGTATCCATATTTTCCACAGTCAAAACATATTATCATTCATTAAATAAATTTAATTGGGTACTTATTTCCATATTATCAACACAAGGGAAACTAAATATTCTTTCCTCCATAGTCTCCATTACCAAAACTCTTAGAAAACTCCTTCCTTATATTCTTTGGTGAGTTTTAGAGATGGTTAAGGTAAACATTATTAATCATGTTCTGTGAAAACTAAATAGGCATGATCACAATATTCTTCACTCCCTTTATCATCCCATTCGAATTATTATCAAAAAAATATACATCATATTAAATTTTAACCTAGTTATTTATAGTTATCACTATTGACTAAAAACAAAAATAATAGTGTGAGAAGCACTTATCATAGCGGAAAACCACATAATCATGAAAAATATCTTTTAGGATGTCTAAATTATGACACCTTCTTTTAATTCCATGACACCTAAGGCTTATCCTTAGATATATCCCTAAACACATCATTATAAATATTTCTAGGGATCTCAATAATGTTTTCTAATTCTAGTTTCTAAAGGTTGACTAAACATTTCCTTTCATCCCAACTATAGATACCCAGGCTTATCATATAAGGATATTACATCATTTTAGATGAATATTCAGCACATTATAAAAATACATTCTTTAGGACCGCAATAGTGTAGAATATTTATAATCTTGGAACAAAATATTTGAAATTGGCGAAAGATATTAAATTTTTTCCCAAAAATATCTCACTATTTAGTAACTATAATTAAAAACTTTCTTCATAACCTAGGGAAAGGAAACATAAGAAAAGGGCAAGTTCAACTATTTAGTAAAGGTAAAAATAGAATTATAGAAGCATGACATGAGAATAATGGTATGAGAACATGATAATAACATTTAAAGATAATACCATTCATATCAAAGATCATATACATGATTCATGGCCTAAATATTGTCATTTAATAATACATGAACCAAAAGGGAATAAAAATCATATCCCTGAAATTATAAAATAGGAATAAGATATATAATTTATGGAAGAAACATAATCATATAAAATTATTTCTATAGTAGTCAAGGAATCACTTACACGACCATATTAGTAGTATGGGTTCACTCCCCATACCATCTTGGTATCCATCGTTTACTCCCATGACCATCTTAGTAGTCAAGGTTCACTCCCAAGATCATCTTAGTAGACAAAGTCCTTTACTAAAGTGAGTTCACTCCATGTTCCATCCATGTCTATCACATGAGATATAAATATTTACCCCATATATTAGAGGGAGGTATAGGCCCCACCCATATTATAATTAAACCATACATATGTGTGGCACTAGGTCATATACATTTATCCTATCATAACCCATGAAATGAAATGGGTATCATAAACATGTATGCATATCATAATCTATGGAAAACATATAGGTTATATAATCATTTCATCAAAGAATAGCCCATGAAAATAAGAGTATTTCGTAAACATATAACCCATGAAAGTGAAATGGGTTTCATAAGCATATTACCCATGAAAGATAAATGGGTTTCATAAACATATAATCCATGAATGATAAATGGGTTTTACAAACATCATGAAATCAACCATTCATATAAATAATATGAATGAAACCCTTGGATCATATACCCATAAAATGCATGAGTAACACCAAAATGTTTCATCTTATATAGAAAATAATTTTGAAATATATTTTATTTTTTTGATAAAAATATAATTTATTATTTGAAAATTTATTTATAAACATATAACCTTTTGAAATCCATTTTCTATGAAAATAAACTTGAAGACTTATAAAGGAATCTAGAAAAACTTTTTCCTTGAAAACATATAAAATATGATTGAAGAAATTTTGAAAACCTTTTTCCTTATAAATTATAAAACATTCTTGAAAACTTTTTGGAAACATTTTTCTTTAAATACTATTAGAAAAATTATAAATAAATATTTAAAATGTTTTGAAAACCATTTCTTTGAAAATAACTTTGAAAACTTGTTAATAATTCTTGAAAAGTTTTTAAAACCATCCCTTTGAAAATAAATTTGAAAACATATAAATAATGGTTGAAAATGTATCGAAAACCATTTCTTTAAAAAGAACATTGAAACCAAATAATGGTTGAAAAAATTATGAAAAAATAATTCCTTCAAAAAAATATAAAGGATGATTGAAAACATTGAAAACACTTTTTAATAAGAAAAAATATTTTTGAAAAACATTTTATATGAAAATAAATTTAAAAAACAATGAATGTAAAAAATATTATGATAAAACATTTTCATAAAAAGGAATATTTTAAAACTTTAATGGATTATTCAAAGTAATGACAATAATTATGATAGATAATTGTTTGCATTCCAAATATTCCTTTTTTTCTGTAAAAGTTTAGAAACATGCCTTGATCAGAAAATGAAAAGAACATTAATTTTTTTTAAAACCCTTTTGTTTGAAAGGTAAAACATGAGTAAAAATGAATTTTAAATATAATAGGATAATATTAGAATATTTTTTAATTTTTTAGAAAACATGATTTTGAAAGCACATCAATTTCCAATCAAAGATAGAGATAAAGTGGAATTTTAATAAAAACCCTTTCTTAATTATATTCAGTACCAAAGAGCGAAGAAATGGTACTAAAATATGTTGATGTAATGATATACACCCTGTAAAAGAATTTATGTGCATAACAAAACATGTGATTCTAAGAAGTGAAATTGAGACAAAACTACCTTACCGATTTGGTAACATTTGGACCATAAAACACCATGAAAGGGAGATCATAAAATGGATATGTAAAAAAAAATAAAAAAAAAATTAAGATTACAATAATATATTCAAAGTCATTACATACATTGTAAAAAATAAATGTGTGGTGAATTATATAGAAATCTCAAAGAAATATAAGTGAGATAAGAAAACCTTTACCTTAAGTCTTGACTTTCTTCATCCACATTCAAAAATCACGTAAAATAATTGAAAGTTTATTATAAATATTTTATATAAAAAAACTATTATATATAATTAAATATATTATTCGGTTATGAATTTATATTACCTGTTTGTTGAAAACTCATTTTTTTTTAAATAAAATGAGACCTTTACCAAAATCAAGGCTCCTTTATTGAAAATAAAAATTCTGGTTACACAAGTCTAAAAATGGGATATTTATCATGATCCCTTTTTAAGAAGAGGAAGAAGATCATCAGGTACTTTATCATACCAAGAAAAATCCGCCCCATTGACTTCTTTATTTACAAGACCATATGCAACCTAATTTTATTCCATATAAATATGTTTGAATGAATCACATCACTTTGAGGTGGCGGTAGTCCAAACGTCCACAAAAGAAGTTATAATATTTACACAGAAGGGAAAACATGTAGTTATGTTTTATATAATAGTTAAATAATCCTAATGAAATAATAAATATCATATATATCATATAAAAATATAGTTTCCATCATAATTCCCACACATGATAGGTGTTAAAGTAAAAAATAACAACATTATTTCACATGGCAGTAGTTCACCATACACACGAATGATAAGGTTATTACCCATTAGATAAAAATATGAATAATTGTATATAGAAACCTTATAATAAAAAAATATCATTATATTTATGATACTAAGGTTATTATATAATAATGGAATAAGAAGATTTTAGGGGTGTTAGAATGAAAATAAAATAAAAGATCTTGAAAAATGTTGTTACGTATTATTTGGGTAACACCTCTTGGTTTGCATCAAAGGGAATACATGGTTGGATTTATACCAAAAGGGATGATTCTAATATGAATTTAGGGATTTTTGGAGAATATTTTAGCTAATTTTGGGTGATACAAATGGCTTTATAGGTGTGAATAAGTAGAAGGTATGAGTTACTTTTTATAGTGCAGGAGGACTGTCATTCTTGAAAATATTTGAAAAGGGAATTCCACCCAATTTTTACCATGTAAAGTGGATCCATTAATGTTATATTTTATATAAAATCGAGGATAGGGTCAAAATATGAACATAAAATTACTTTTAGACAAGTTTATAGTTCATTTTTCTCTTTAGGGTTAAGGATTAATCTTTCCTTAAGCAAATTTTTCTCTTAATTAATGTATTTAATTTTAATCACTTTCACTAATATTTTTGGTGAAAAACTAATTTGAACTTATTTAAAATTATAAATTATTCAGATTTAAAATATGGAATCCATTTTTACAAATTATAATTACATAAGTGTGATAAATAAATTTAAATTTAGTCCCACACATGGGATGACAAAGCGGGTTTTTAAAGTGAAAATGTTCAAATGTTTTTATATTCAATTTCAATGTGAAATTGACTCAAACGGCCTAAATTGGATTACTTTATATAAAAATTATATAACTAAACTTTCAAACAAAACTAAAATATAATTTTACTTTGTAAATAAAATAGGTGGAAAGGGTTATTGGAATTAAAATTTTGTGTTTTTCACTATTCATCAAAAATGAAACATTTCAATAACATTACAAAAATTCACCCAAATTAAAATTTTATATAACAATTATAAAAATGAAGTTTATTTTTTCAAATAAATTTTATTAAATTTTTAAAAATTAAATTTAAAATTGATTCTCCATAAAAGGTGGTAAAATAATCTGTTAGAAAGATACATCTTTTTTTTCATAAAATTAGATTTATTGTTACCTTATACTTACAAAATATATTGGATGATTATAAAAAAATATATTTATTTAGTATATAAAATATAAATTTTATTATAAACATTAATCAAAAGTGGTTGTTTAATTTTTTTAGTTAAAATTATGTTCCTACATTGAAAAATAGTTTTATTTGAAAACTAGTTTCTTTATTTTTAAATAGTTCTTTCATTAAATTTTACTAATTGATAACCCAGAAATTCATTTTATAAACATGTGTAAATCATATTTCAACAATTTAGTTAATCTTATTTGTATCTTTCAGTCAAATGGATAAGTGGTAACTATAATAATATTTTAATTATAATATTAATAGTATTTTAAATTTCAGTAAAAAACTAGACTTGCGTGTTATGAAATCTATCAAAGGAACCTAGAATTGTGTATAACATGAGCTAAGTATAGTGTTGTGTGTACCATAATGTAATATAAGTGTTGCATGTAGTGAAATATTATCATGGTGGTTCATATATCACAAGATAAACTTAGTGCTTTTATATATAAAATACTATATTCAGTATTGTGTAAAATGCTAAATATAAAAAAGATTAAATTAATTCAGAAAAAAATATTTCAAAAAATCAGGGGTTGTTTCAGACACCCTAATTTACATGGGATCAAACCTTATCTGTTATACAAGTTTAATTTTACAAATTGATATTTTGATGGATGTGATGGCCTATAGCCTGGATCAATATTTGGAACCATTTTCAAAGAGGCATTGGTGTTGAGTATATTTTGATTAAAAAAATAAAATAAACAAAAAGGGAAAAAATATTACTATCACATATTTTATTTTTTTAATTTAGATTAAAAATTAAAAAAATAGTTTTTTGGTTTTTGTTTGAGTTAAAAAATTTATTCTTATATACTATGTGGAACATCCAAAAAATTGTAACCTACTGTGTTTTATTTTATAGGTTATTATCAATACATTTTTTTGAGGTTTGGGTAAAATGAGGCCACTTTAAAGACTGTTTTATTATTTAATATAAATTTTGGTGTTCCTTTCTAGTTAATATTGGACCAATTAGGGGTGATAATTAATAAAATAAATTTTTTGTAGGTTATCACTGTTATATTCTTACTTTAATGGTAGTGTTCCAATAATTATCCATTGAAGCCCCATCGATTTGTATGAGTTTTTAAGATACTAAACCTGAAAATCAATCAAAAATAGATTAAATGATAACAAATAGTAATGGTAGGATTTAATAAAATCACGATCTTTAAATTAGATGATTATAAGTCCAAGAACATCAGATTGAAATGTTAGAAAATATGGTTTGGGAGTATCCAGATAGTTTGATAGGTCCAGAACAACATAAAATGAATAATAAAAATTTGAATTGGGTGACCTTGAGAATGAGTGGTATGTGTTATGTGAGGTAGACATTAAGGGACTAACCACTAAATTAGAATAGTATGAAAATTTTAAAGAATAATTTTTCATAATAATCAACTCAATATATAAAGAAAATAACTCATATAAATGTGAGGAGAAGCTAATGGAGTGTGAAGTAGAGGAATGTGACAGTGAAAAAGAGTTATAAGAGGGTAATAGTTTGATAGAGTCTTTTAAAGAAAAGGAATTTTATGAATTGAGGATAATTTTTTTTCAACAAGAGTAAGACCTTGATGGGGTTTAAGTAGAGAATATTTTGTTCCATTTCCCATATAATAGACACATGGACTTTGTTTGTAGTTTATTTTCGAAAAAGATAGATGGAGTGTATAGAAAACTGGTTAAACAAGACTCACCGATTGAAAAATCATTTATCTTTTTTCATAAAACACTGATTGAAGAGTGAGAGAGAGGGTTTAAAGTTGGGAAATTGATGTAAGACAAGGTAATATTTTAAAAACATTTCATCTAAAATTTTTGAGCATGATATAAAAAGTGATATTCCCTATTTTGATAGTCTAAACCCAATTTTTTTTATCTTGGATCTTGATAAATAGGTTTAGGGATTGATATTTGAATTAAGGTTTATTTTTGAACAATTTCCTCTTAAAACCCTCAATTTCTATTTCATTAAATCCCTAGTCAAATACATGAACATCAATGTTGATCTTTTCATAGTAAATAATATTAATATATAGTTTATTGATTTTAATTATCTTAAAAAAGAAGTGGATTTTTTCCACTGAAATAGAATTGGCACACTCATTAGATTTTACTTTTTATTTGGAGGATGAACTGTAGGAATTTGAACTTGAACTAGTGATTGATTAAAAAAAATTTGGATTGGGGAAAATCAATTTTTAGAGGGAATTAATTCTCAAAATGAAATAAACTTTTAAATTTTTGAATAAAGATTGAAATTATTTTCTTATTACAAATTATTTTAAGAGTTTGAATTTATTTTTTATGAAATATTTTCTTATGTAAACACCATTTTCCTATCTAAATTGGTAACAAGGTTAGATGAAAATAATTTCTAAACTAAGAAAATTATGGATGATGAATTATATTCGAATTAAAATAAAATAAAATATCTTCAAACTTTAATTGGATAATTTATTCAAAATTTTGATTTTCAAAACACAGCTAATTTATACTTTGTTTCTAATATTAATGAGGGAATTTTTTGTCAGAAAATATTTATAAATAATTATATTCAATTAGTATACCATATAACCTACCAGTTCAAAAGAGATTCGAATGGGTCAATTATATCTTAAAATTTAATGTGTAAAACAAGTATAATTTCATTGAAAAATAGAAAACCAGATATATATATTTGTTGAGTGGGTCTTCTATGGGTACACAAAAACCACAAGAGAACTCAATTATCTTCGTAGAAGGTATAAAGACTATATTTATATTTTTTTACTTAATTATGAATAATAAACGCATATTTCACTACTAGAATTTTTACTTTTGGAGGTGGGAGACCTATAGCGGCCGCCAAATGGCGGCCGCTAATGCTACCAATAGCGACCGCCAAAAGGCAGATGCTGCACATAATACCTAATTTTACCCCATTTCCCGACCCCCCCCCCCAAATTACACTCCCCAACCCCGCACCCCGACACTCCTCGACCCCGCACCCTGACCCCGCGACCCCGACCCCAGCGACCCCGTCCCCGACGACCCCTCCCTGACCCCGTGACCCTAACCCCGATGACCATCCCCGACCCTGGAGACCCCACCCCCATGACCCCGCCCCCTGCGACCCCTCCCTCAGCCACCCCGACCCCCGGTGACCCCTATAACCCCGACTCCCGGTGAGCCCCTGCGAGCCCCGGTGACCCATGGCTACCCCGACATCCTGACCCCCAGCGACCCCAACCCCCAGCGACCCCCGACGACCCCGACCCCGCGCTACACCACCATCAACCCCGACAACCCCCTGCGCCACTTGCAACCCCACGCTGCGCCACCCGCAATTCCGCGCTGTACCACCCGTGACCCCGACAGCCTGCGCTGCACCTTCGGAAAGTCCCACCCCTTTGTCCCCTATCGGCCCCACTGCATCCCTCAGGCAAGTCCTCACGTCCTGCCTCTATCTGACCGTTCCAGTTCGTCATGCCCCACCGTGTAGAACCCTCCCATGCTTCATCCAGCGGTTCTGCCGATTTCGATTCTAGCCATTGAACCCCTGTTGTCAAGTCGCTGCGCCATCATGAATCCGCAATCGAGTCGCACCCGATTACCCGCGGTCGAGTCCTATGTATTTAATGTTTTTTATCCTTCAAATTTAGCTTTGAAGTCATTGGTTTTTAAATTTAATGATATGTGTTTATTTAGAATTTAAATAAGATATTTCACTTTTGATTTCTATTATAAATACAGATATAGATAAGTGCTGGATTGATATGCAAGATAGGTTTTCGGCTGATTATTTTGAGGGGATTAAGCAATTTATGGATTTCACTAATAGATTTCCAAGCGATATGATTAGTTGTCCATGCAGAAAATGTGCAAATAGATATCTCTTCAAACGAGATAGTGTTAGAGAACATTTGTTTTTGAATGGGTTTTTGAAAAACTATAAGACATGGACACGTCATGGAGAATGTTATGTTTCATGTCATCACTCGAAAAGTATTCATATGAATGTTTATTCGAGAACAGTTGATCCAATTGAACATAATGCTCAATGATATGATGCGCCAGTTTCAACCTAAAGACAGTAATGTCCTAAATGACAATGTTGGATCAAGTAATCCCCTTTCTTCTACAGATGGAGAAGCATTTAAATTCTTTGAAATTCTTGACGATGCACGTACCAAATTATATCCTGGATGCACTAAATTTAGTAAAATGTCGTTCATCGTTGAATTGTTACACTTGAAGGCTTTGTACCAGTGGTCGGACACCTCATTCGACATGTTGGTATTGTTGAAGAAAGTACTTCCTGCTAGAGCAAAGATTCCGGAGTCATTCTATCAAGCTCCGAAGTTGACCAGTGATCTTGGTTTTACATATGATACAATTGATATGTGTCGCAACAACTGTATGTTGTTCATAAAAGAGAATTCACAATTAAATAATTGTACTGTTTGCTATACATTCAGGTGGAAGACGAATGAGATTAATCAAGGTAATCAGATTCTTCTTGGGAGAGTCTTGAATCAAGGGAAACAAGTTGCCGCTAAACAGATGCGTTATTTCCCACTAAAAATGAGACTGAATTGATTCTTCATGTCAACTAAAATTGCTAAATTGTTGACTTGGAATTCAGAGAGAAAGAAAGAGGTTGCTAAATTAACTCACCTGGCAGATTCTTTGGCATGAAAAGAGTTTGATCAAAGACACCCAGAATTTTCCCGAGATGACCATAATATTCGACTGGGTTTGGCAGCAGATGGTTTTAACCCATTTAGGTCCATGGTTGGTGTGAATCATAGTACGTGGCCAGTGGTGTTGGTTCCATACAACATTCCCCCAGGGGTATGTATGAAGCAATCTTTTTTGTTACTGTCAATTCTAATTGATGGAACAAGAGGACCTGGTGATAAAATCGATATTTACATGCAACCTTTGATTGACGAGCTGCAAAAATTTTGGGCTGATGGTGTAATGACTTTTGACTTGGCAGCTAATGAAATGTTTAGACTTCAGGCCGCTTTGTTATGAACAATTAATGATTTCCTAGTGTATCCTAAATTATCAGGTTGGAGTACAAAAAGAGAATTTTCTTGCCCTTATTGTAATAAGAGTAAGAAATATATATGGCTTAAGAACTATAGAAAGTGGGCATATCATGGTCACATGAGATTTCTTCCTCCATTGCACAGGTTCAGAAAAGGCCGTGTATCATTTGATGGGAATATAGAGTAAGAACCATCACCAAAAATTTTGTCTGGGGTTTAAATTTGTGCACAACTTGATCAAGAAAACATTCGTACAATGTATGATTTTCAAGATTTATTGGATCCTGCATTGCCTTCTATTCCTACTGCAAATAGACAGCGCAGTAATAATGGAAGAAATGGAGTATTTTTTTGAATTGACTTATTAAAAATATAATATTTTAAGACATAATTTGTATGTGATGCACATTGAAAAAAATGTATGTGATAATATACTGTGCACCATTTTAGGCATCAAGGGGAAATCAAAGGATAATGCTAATGATCGACGTGATTTGTAAGAAATGGGATTGATAAATCCTTTACAATTACAACTGGGTGAAGGAAATCATGCATACATGCCTGTTGCATAGTACAAAATGAGTAAAAAAGAGAAACAAACATTTCTATCAATTTTGAAGACTGTTAAGGTTCCAGATGGTTATTGCTCTAACATTTCCAAGCATGTGAATATGACGAGCATGACATTACAGGGGTTGAAAAGTCACGATAATCATATTCTGCTTCAATAGTTAATTCCTATAGCAATTTGTGATTGCTTACCTACCCAGGTTGTTGAGCCGTTAATTGAAGTTTCTAATTTTTTCAGACAGCTCTGTTCAAGGAATCATCGTATGAGTGATTTGGAAAAGCTGCAGGATAAGATTGTACTTTCACTATGTCACCTACAAAAACTATTTCCACCATCTTTTTTTGATGTCATGGTTCACTTGACCATTCATTTAACTGGTGAAGTCACTACAGGCAGCCTCGTACAATTCAGGTGGTTGTATCCAATAGAACGATACCTAAATACATTGAAACGATATGTGCACAACAAAGCTCGTCTGGAAGCCTCAATTGCCAAGGGATATTTAATGGATGAGTGTACTAATTTTTGTGATTCATATATTGATGAGGTTGAAACAAATATAGATAAACACTCCCAAAATGACGAGGGTCCAATTGGAGAAGGAATAATGTTTGATATGAGGAATTATGAGTGGGTTCAAGCTCATCGATATGTGTTGTTCAACACTCCATCAGTTTTTCCATTGATACAGTAAGTTTCATAGTTGATGTGTATTTTGTTTATATATTTATTTTATTGCTTAACTTATATTGTGTTGTGATTTAGGATGCATATCACTGAGTTGAAACGTGAAAGGCCCCGTGCAACTGACTATCAAATCCAAAAACATCATTTCAACACATTTCATGAGTGGTTCATGACTCATGTACGTATAATTGATTTAATATTTTTATAGTGCAACTTAGTTATATTTTAACAATCCTTTATCCATTAAACTATATATGTGAAATTTTCATATTCAAAAGATACGTGATTTAACCCATCCTGTGAGTGAAGAACTAAACCAACTAGCTGATGGTCCATTTATTACAGCTCGACGCTACAAGTCTTTGGATGCTAATGGATTCTGATTTCGTAATAGCGATGTTGAAATGAACCGAGCCACAAAAAAGAGTGGTGTTGGTTATTCTTTTGTTGATGCGGGTTATTATTATGGATTGCTGAGAGATATTATTGAGGTTTTTTATGGTCTTGGTTTAAAACACATATTAATAAGGTGTGATTGGGTCGATCCTGTTCGAGGAACGGAAGTTGATAACTTTCAATTTACATTAGTAAACTTTAACAATATGCTATATAAAGTTGACCGAGTATGCAATGAGCCCTTCATACTGACATCGCAGATAGAACAAGTTTACTTTTTTGGCATTGATTCTAATTGGAAATTTGTGGTGAAAATGTCTAGAAGAGGGGTTTTTTCTGATTGACCAAGAAGAACCTGACGTTGTCGCATTTCCAGATCAAACACTTGACCAAGCAATAGTATCTGTATGAGATGAATATATGCCATGGGCCAGAGAGACAGTTGAAGGGGATACGATAGACTTTCATGATTAGTGAAAATTGTAATTATATCCCTTGTTATTGTTTGTAAAAATATTTATAAGTTGTATATATATAAAAATTTCTTGATTTAACTATAATTTCTTTTAATGTAGGTATGTCACGGTGTGGTCACAATGGTTCACCTGATGTTATCGGTATGTATGTTTTTATTTTTCTAAATTAATTGATTGTAATTTTTTGTGTATATTTACCTAACTGTTTATAATCATTAATTTGTATTGTAATTGAATTATTATTTTATGTTTATCAGGATCTAGTGATTCTTCCAGCAGACGTAAGGGTCCTGGTAGAGGGGTTCGATCCTGGAACTCTGGAGCCCGACTGGATGTGTTATTTGACGACACATTTCATCCAGTTTGAGATGGTGCTACTGCATTGAGTCGTTAGTATGGGAATATGATATGAGACTCACACAGATTCCCTCTAATGACTCGTGAATAGAGTTCTTTCCCCCAGGATACGATGGACAGATTATGGAGGGAGGTTCAGGTAAATTCAATGTTTATTTTTTCATGATATAATTTTATTATTATTTTCCCATCTACTGACAATTTCTTTAACAGGATAATTTGACATTCTATCCAGATGAGTTTTGGGCTGTATGTATGTACAAATGCTGAAAATTATAGAAGGATTACATGTCAAGGGTGAAGAGAGATCACTGGACACCATTTGTGGGTGTGCCAGACATTCTACAGTGAGTCCCTCTGGGCATTCTTCCTGCGCAGTGGCAAGATTTGGTTGCATTTTGGTCGAGTGAGGCAGCAATGGTAAGATTTATTACTTTTAATCTATAAATGAATAATTTTTCAAATGTCTACTAAGTAAATACGTTGAATGTAGACCGAGTCTGCTCATCATTCACATAATCGGGCGATGCAGGGCACGCCTTCCAGAATTGGAACTCGACATGTGTCATAGCTCATACATGATGTAAGATTAGAATTCACTATTTCATTCATATTTTAAAAATAATGTAGTATTACATGGTGAACCCCTTTATTATAGTTACACCAACGTGGCGAGCCAGTCGATCGAATGTCCATATGGATGAGGACTCATAGGGAGGGTGATCCCGATGTTGCTGGTGTTATAGTAAGAAAATTATTTACTAATAAATGTATTTTTATTTTATATAAATTATTAATATTTGTTCATTGATCCATTATATGCTACAGGCTCAGTTTGATGCTTAGTTAGCAGAGTTTCCAGAGGAGCAACAGTGTAGTACTGTGCGTAGAGATGAAATATTTCACCGTGTCATGGGGCGTGATGGTCATGGTTATTCTTTGACTTATGGTGGTGGTGTCCCACGACATGCAGTTGTTAGAGAAGATGTGATGGGTTCATGCAGAGAGTTAGGGATGCACACACAGGCTGGGATAGATGCTTCCATGTAGGATATGTAGCGCAATTTTGATCCACAGTTTCAGCAGTTATGTGCATAGTATGAGGAGAGTTTGTCATAGATGTCATCACGTATCGATGATATGATGACGCAACAAGTGGTGCCACAGGTAAACAATATTCGTGTTTTAAGTGATGTGCGTGCTTCATAAACGTGCGTGAGGGGGGTCCAAACAGTCCAAATGAAGTCAAAATGTCCTGAAATTAGACGAAAAATATGGGTGAGTGACTTGTGAAGTGGTCGAGTAGACAACATGTCAATCGGACGTGCCTTTTGCCCGTGGTTACCGAGAACGCAGTTCTGGTGTCATAAACATCCAAAACAGGCGTCAAACGGTCAAATTCATAGAAGATGACCTCATATTTACCTGAAACCATTTTCAAACATTCTAATTATTATTCATGATGTGTACGCACAGATGGAACGTCAATCGGACGTGCAGCTTGCACGGTACATCTCAATATGCGTGTTTTAAGTGATGCGTGCGCTTCGTAAACACGCGTGGGGGGTCCAAACTGGCCGAACAAAGTCGGAATGGTCTGAAATCAGATGAAAAATATGGGTGGGTGATTCTAGAAGTGGTCAAGCATACGACACATCAATCAGACATGCCATGTGTCCACGGTGACTGAGAATGCAGTTCTGGTGTCATAAACGGCCAAAACGGGCGTCAAACGGTAAAATTCATAGCGGATGACCTCAGATTTACCTAAAACCATTGTGAAACATTATAATTATTATTCGTGACGTGTACGTGCAGACGACATGTCAATCGGACATGCGGTTTGCGTGGTATGACTCAATATGCGTGTTTTAAGTGATGCGCGCGCTTCATAAATGCGCGTGAGGGGGTTCCAAACAGGACGAACGAATTTGGAATGGCCTAAAATCATACGACAAATATGGGTGAGTGATTTCTGAAGTGTTTGAGCATATGGCACATCAATCGGATGTGTCGTGTGCCCGCGGTGACTGAGAACGCAGTTTTGGTGTCATAAACGGCCAAAACGGGCATCAAACAGTCAAATTCATAGAGGACGACCTCCGATTGACCTGAAACCACCGTGAAACATTATAATTATTATTTTTTATGTGTTTGCATAGACGGAACATCAATCAGACGTGCGGTTTGTGCGGTACGACTCAATATGCGTGTTTTAAGTGATGCACGTGCTTCATAAACGCGCGTGATAGGGGTGAAAACAAGCCGAACGAAGTAAGAATGGCCTGAAATAAGACGAAAAATATGGGTGAGATATTTTTGAATTGGTCGAGTAGACGACACATCAATCGGTCGTGTCGTGTGCCCGCGGTGACTGAGAACGCAGTTCAGGTGTCAAAAACGGCCAAAACAGGCGTCAAACGGTCAAATTCATAGAGATCGACCTCATATTGACCTGAAACCACTATGAAACATTCTAATTATTATTCGTGAAGTGTACGTGCAGACAGAACGTCAATCGGATGTGCAGTTTGCGCAGTACGACATATGCATGTTTTAAGTGATGCGCGCGCTTCATAAACACGCGTGAGGGGGGTCCAAATGGGCCGAACAAAGTCGGAATGTCCTGAAATCAGATAAAAAATATGGGTGAGGGATTTTGGACGTGGTTGAGAAAATGGAACATCAATCGGACAAGTCATGTGCCTGCGGTGACCGAGAACGTAGTTCTGGTGTCATAAACGGCCAAAACGGGCATCAAATGGGCCAATTCATAGAGGATGACCTCAAATTGACCTGAAACCACCGTGAAACATTATAATTATTATTATTGACATGTATGCATAGACGGCACGTCAATCGGACGTGTGGTTTGTGCACAATGACTCAATATGCGCTTTTTAAGTGTTGGGCGCGCTTTCGAAAGGCGCGTGGGGGGGGGGGGTCCAAATGGGCCGAACGAAGTCAAGATGGCCTGAAATCAGACAACAAATACAGGTGAGTGATTTGTGAAGTGGTCGGGCAGACAACACATCCATCGGACGTGCCATGTGCCCACGGTGACCAAGAACGCAGTTATGGTGTCATAAACGGCCAAAATGGGCGTCAAATGGTCAAATTCATAGAGGACGACCTCGGATTGACCTGAAACCACCGTGAAACATTATATTTATTATTCGTGATGTGTACGTGCAGACGGAACATCAATCGGATGTGCGGTTTCCGCAGTACGACTCAATATTGGTGTTTTAAGTGATGTGCGCGCTTCGTAAACACGCGTGGGGGGGGGGGGGGGGGGTCCAAATGGGCCGAACGAATTCGGAATGGCCTAAAATCAGACGACAAATATGGGTGAGTGATTTTTGATGCGTTCGAGCAGAAAAAACATCAATCAGACGTGCTGTTTTCCCGCGATGACCGAGAACGTAGTTCTGGTGTCATAAACGGCCAAAACGGGCGTCAAACGGTCAAATTCATAGTGGGCGACCTTAGATTGACCTAAAAACACCTTGAAACATTTTAATTATTATTCCTAACATGTACACGTAGATGGTACGTCAATCGGACTTGCGGTTTGCGCGGTATAACTCAATATGCGTGTTTTAAGTGATGCACTCGCTTCATAAACGCGCGTGAGGGTGGTCCAAATAGTCTGAACGAAGTTGAAATGGCCTGAAATTAGGCTACAAATACAGGTGAGTGATTTGTGAAGTGGTCAAGCAAACGACACATCAATAGGACGTGCCTTGTGCCCGCTGTGACTGAGAACACAGTTCTGGTGTCATAAACGGTCAAAACGGGCGTAAAATGGTAAAATACATAGAGGACGACCTCTAATTGACCTGGAACCACCGTGAAACATTATAATTATTATTCGTGACATGTAAGTATAGACAGCATATCAATCGGACACGTGGTTTGAAAGTTATGGCTCAATATACGTGTTTTAAGTGATGCGCGCGCTTTATAAATGAGCGTGGGGTAGTCCAAACGAGCCAAATGAAGTCGGAATGGCCTGAAATCAGACGACAAATACGAGTGATTTATTTTTGAAGTGTTCGAGTAGACGACATGTCAATCAGACGTGCCGTGTGCCCGCGGTGACTGAGAACACAGTTATGGTGTCTTAAACGGCCAAAACAGGTGTCAAACAATCAAATTCATAGCCGACGGCCTTAGATTGTCCTGAAACCACCATGCAATGTTCTAATTATTATTCGTGACGTGTACGCGCATACGACACATCAATAGAACGTGCGGTTTGCGCGGTACGGCTCAATATGAGTGTTTTAAGTGATGCGCGCGCTTCGTAAACACGTGTGTGTGTGTGTGTGTGGGGGGAGGGGGGGGGGGTCCAAACGGGCCGAACGAAGTAATAATGGCCTGAAATCAGATGAAAAATACGGGTGATTGAATTTCAAAGTGGTCTAGTAGACGCAACGTCAATCAGACGTGCCGTGTGCCCGCGGTGACCGAGAACGCAGTTCTGGTGTCATAAACGGCCAAAACGGGTGTTAAACGGTCAAATTCATAGAAGACGACTTCAGATTGACCTGATGTAACGCCCCGACCCCAGCTACCCAGAGTCGGTGCATTATTACATAACATTGGCATGATCACAAGAAAGATCAAATCCCGAAAGACCGATTGGTTTAGTAGCCTTGGAAACACTAGATATATTCATAAGTTTTACATTACATCATAAAATGAAAAACTACTACAATAACATAATGTCTCCATAATCCACACTCATATCCCCACATAATATCCCTGCAGGTCATTCATAACCTACTTCTTCACTTCCTGGGAAAAATAAAACATTGAAAAGGGGTGAGCTCAAATGCCCAGTAAGGATAACAATAAAGTGGAAACTTTCATAAATAAGAATAAACATTTAAGGCAATGTATAACTAAAACAAAAGCCTTTTAAATACGAACTTTCAACATGGTATGGCATAATAAAATGAAATAATGCCATTTACTTATTCACATGGATATTCTACTAAATGAATAATCACATGCAAAAATCAATAACCACTTTCATAATGTTGGAATGCATAATGCCAGACTATCATAACCACATAGCCAAGGCCTCGTGCCAAGACTACAAATAAGATTTTGTCAAGGCCTTGTTCCAAGACACTAGTTTGTCTCATGAGACCTACCGATGCATCGAGGAGCTATAGCGGGCTCCACCCGTCACTTATTAAGTCCAATGCATTCCCATATGAAAAGGTTTAAACATAACATAAACATTCGTATTAAAACTAGCATACGAAATGTCAATAATTTCACCATAAACTATGAATGGTATAAAAATAGCACATCCACAGTCAAACATATCACAAAACCTTCAATACAATATAGAAGTTTTGTATCATAATAAATCAACTTCAAATAATCTTAAAATCCATCAAAGGATGTTGACATAGATGAAATCAAAATTCTTTTTAAAGAAATATCTCCTTTTATTTTGAAATCATTTAAGATCCATATAAAATAAAACATTTTCTTTGAAAATATTCTTATAAGCTTGTAAGGAAAGCTTTGAAGATTTTATAACGGCGTAAAATAACCGCACCCGCCGTATAAGTTAAAAAAAAACATTCTTACCTCAATTCTGTCGAAAAGGTTAAAAAGGACCTTGTTTTGAAAACGATGGAAAGATTCCTTTATAAACCTCTTATAAAAAGTCAAAAAAAGGTATAAATGACTTTAACCCATATTCTTGTAAATAGTAAAAATGTTTTGAAATACATTTTTAAGAAACATGGATGTGGATGATAAAGAGATCCCAGTAGATTATTACATATAAACAACCTCGGATAATGAAGAGATTGTGAAATAACCCTTACCTTGTACTTTTCCTTGGTTGGGGTAGGTTAACCTCCTGTATAATGGTGAAATAGTTGTTATTAAATTATACAAGAATCATATATATTAATATGATATCATATATGATCTTTTAACATTGATTTGTTAATAATATCTTAGAATTATCGTCGTTTCGGGAGTTAACTTACTCATTTTCTTTTATATGTTTTGTTACATAAGCCATGGTTGTTGTATCTTATTCATATCCAGAATGATATACAGTCCATAAGCATCATTTTTAAATCATCAAATGATAATTATACTTGAATGGATACGATGGAGAATGAATCTCATCGCGTTCGTGGAGACGGTAGTCCGTACGTACGCACGAGCGACAATATCATTCTTTTGATATTAAAATAATATATAAATGGATGGTATATCATATATACAGAATCATTAACATGTTATATTTATTATTTACATGAGTTACACATCATTATTATACCCATCCAAATAATATTATATTGAATAACAATTACACCACGACGTGGAGACGGTAAGCCGTACGTACGCACGTATGGTGACATGTTATTCAAAGGGTGGATAGAATACTAAATATGATTGTACCATATTTATAATAACATCACAGTATATGTGAGATACTGGAGTTATTATTTCAGAATGGTAAGAACAAAGGAAGAAGAAGTGGAAGAAGAAATGAACTTAGAAAAGGGTGGTGAAATCATTACCTCTTCTTCGGGTTCTTCCTTTTGATTTGATCAAAAGGGCTCCTTAGGTTGGCTTTCTGATCAAACTAAGGCCTCTAGGTTGTATTGAGGGATGTTGGGAGAGTATTTGGGCAGAGTTTGGCCGAACCAAAAGGCTTTAGAGGTGTGAAGAAAAGAGAAGGAGGAGTGCCCTTTTATAAGAGGGGTGAGGGGCACCTTTGGAAAAGTTAGAAATATTAATTTATAATAAATTCATATTCGGTTTACAAAGGCTCCAAAGTTGACTATTCAAAGGATGAGGTGTGGATAGGTCGAAAACAACTCATCCAATAGAATTTAGACAGGTTTGGGTACTTATATTAACCTTATCTTTAAGTATTAACTCTAAGTTAATTAGTTTCACTTTTACAATGTCTCTTTGTATTTTTATATAATATGATTAATAAACTTACTATATACATCCAAGCGACCCCCAAGTGGTCCATTAATGAGGAACCTATCATAATATAAGTCTCTTGGCCGAACCTTAGATTTTTAGGAATTTAATATCAATTAATAATATAATATTTGTTTTAAAAAAACTCTTTTATGTCAATTTGGACTCTATTCAATAGTTGATTTTTGTGAAACTCATAACAGATTGATTACTTAGAAAAAAGTCAATTAAATCAATCCTAATATATCATATTATCCTAGAAAATTAGTTTAATTCATTAAAAGTTTCATATTATATTTATTTGGGTATTTATAATATCAATTATTTTAATTTTTCACTATTATAGTAATTACTGCATCATCATTGTGTCATAAATTAAGTAATTTATTTAATGTCTAAAAATTATAAATAAAATATAATTATTTAGGAAATCGTTTTAGCTTTCTAATGAATATTTATAATCGAAAATCCAACATGTATAACCCTATGTAAAAATTGTTCTTCTAAAAGATATATGCTTGTGTCATTTTTGTATTCATTTTGACTTAATTAAAATAAAGTGTTATTATCACTTACAAGTGGATCCATGGGGTCCCCAAATTGACACAAAGATGCCCATGGTCGACCATGTATCAACCAATAGGGTTAAGACACGTTTTAGGGTAATTTAGTATTATTATAATATTATTTTTTTAACCCTTATTTACCGGATTTACCCTTAACCATGGTAAATAAAATATTTACCGCAGTAATTATTCAAAATGTCTAAAAATAAAAGTTACCTATTTACACAATTTGAACATCCTGATTCCAAATATGGAATCCATTTTCCTAAATTCTAAACACAGAAGTGGCAGAAATTAATTTAAAATTAATTCCCGCTGTCAAAACAAAAAGCGTGTTTTTAAGAGATAATAACTATCAAAAGATTGACACTTGTTTATGTTCGGTTTAATTGTAAAATTATGTCCAATGACCAACATTATATTAAATGGTAAAAATATATTCTAAATATACTTTAAAACCACTAAAATTAATAATTTATCACTATTAATTATTTTGATTAAAAAAGTTGTTTTTAATTAAAATTTAGTAATTTTCACTATTCATAAAAATATGAAAGTTATCCGAAAAGTACCAAAATTTCACCTTAGGCTAAATTCAATATTCCGAATCCAAAAATGAAGTCCATTTCAAAATATAAAATATATATTATTTCAAAATTTAGGTATTACTATTCATAACGGCCAGTTTGATTGGTTGTGGTGTGTGTTAAAACTCGAAGTTGCGTACAACACACGCTACTGTTTTATTCAAAGGAAAGCGTACCGTGGAAGCTTGGGAAGTTTCATTTTAAATTTTTTGATGTCTCCATTTAGTCAAAAAGTTTAAAATATTGTATTTAAAAAGGTTTCACTAAAAGTTGATAAAAGTGCAATACTGAAAATGAATTTGTTCTTGCATTATGACTAAGAAACTCATAATATGGATTCTAAAATTATAAAGTTTAAAATTTAGTTAATACTATTCATGACCTCTTTTAATGGATTTTTTTTTGGTAAGTCATGGTGCAATTGAACTCGGTGTTGCGTGTAGTGCAAGTTATTGAATTATTTTGAAGAAATAACACACTATGAAATCTTGGGGTGTTACACCTGAAACCAGCATGAAACATTTTAATTATATTCAAGACGTGTACGCATAGATGGCATGTCAATCGGATGTTCGGTTTGTGCGCAATGGCTTAATATGCTCTTTTTAAGTGTGGGGCGTGCTTCCGAAAGGCACGTGGGGTGGTCCAAACCGGACAAACGATGTCGGATTGGCCTGAAATATCACGACAACAACATGTGGGTGAATTGTGAATTGGTTGGGTAGACGGCATGCCAATCAAAGGTACCGTGTGCCCGCAGTGACCGAGAACGCACTTCTGGTGCCATAAACGGCCAAAACGGGCCTCAAACTGTCAAATTCAGAGCGCACGACATGAAATTTACCTGAAATCATAGGGGGAACACTGTAATTATTATTCTTAATGTGTACAAGTAGACGGAATGTCAATCAGATGTGCAGTTTGCGCGCAACGGCTCAATATGCGCTTTTTAAGTGTTGAGCGCGCTTCCGAAACGCATATGGGGTGGTCCAAACTGGCCGAACGACATCGGATTGCCCTGAAATAAGACTACAACAACAGGTGAGTGAATTGTGAAGTGGTAGGGTAGACGGCACACCAATCAGAGGTGTCGTGTGCCCGCGGTGATCGAGAATGCACTTCTGGTGCCATAAACGGCCAAAACAGGCCTCAAACTGTCAAATTCAGAGCGTACGACATCAGATTGACCTGAAATAAGAGGGGGAACACTTTAATTATTATTATTGACATGTAAGAGGAGACATCACGTCAATCAAATGTGCTTTTTGCGCTTAACATCTCAATATGCGCTTTTTAAGTGTTAGGCGCGCTTCCGAAAGGCACGTGGGGTGGTCCAAACCGGCCGAACAACGTCAGATTGGCCTGAAATTGGACAGAAACAATGGGTGAGTGAATTGTTAAGTGGTCAGGTAGACAACATGCCAATCGGTGGTGTCGTGTCCCTACGGTGACCAAGAACGCATTTCTGGTGCCATAAACGGCCAAAACGGGCCTCAAACTGTCAAATTCAGAGCGTACAACATCGGATTGACCTAAAATCATAGGGGAAACATTTTAGTTATTATTCTTGATGTGTTAGAGGAGACGAAATGTCAATCGAACGTGCGGTTTGTGCACAACGGCTCAATATGCGCTTTTTAAGTGTTGGGTGCGCTTCCAAATCGCGCATGGGGTGATCCAAACCGGCCGAACGACGTCGGATTGGCCTGAAATCAGCCAAAAATAACGGGTGAGTGAATTGAGAAGTGGTTGGGTAGACGGCACACCAATCGGAGGTTTCGTGTGCCCGCCCTGACTGAGAACGCACTTCTGGTGCCATAAACGGCCAAAACGGGACTCAAACTATAAATTTCAGAGCGTACGACATCAGATTGACCTGAAATCAGAGGGGAAAACAGTAATTATTATTCTTGATGTGTACGAGGAGACGGAATACCAATAAGACATGCAGTTTGCACGCAATGGCTCAATATGCACTTTTTAAGTGTTGGACGCGCTTCCGAAAGGCACGTGGGGTGGTCCAAACCAGCCGAACGATGTTGGATTGGCCTGAAATCAGACGACAACAATGAGTGAGTGAATTGTGAAGTGGTCTGGAAGACGACATGCCAATCAGAGGTTCTGTGTGCCCGCGGTGACCGAGAATGCACTTCTAGTGCCATAAGCGGCCAAAACGGGCCTCAAACTGTCAAATTCAGAGCGTACGACATCAGATTGACCTGAAATCAGAGTGGGAAAACTGTAATTAGAACCATAGAATTAACTATTTTATATTTTTAAAATGATAATCGAAATTATGAATATATTTTGAAAATCGTATACTTTCGATCTGTTATAGTGAGTTTGAATTGAAATATGTTAATTTGTTTCAATTATATGTTTTTAGGCTTTATTTGGTACTAATTTTATTATTAAATTTTGATATGTAGTTATATTTGATGAGGGTTGCGAAGCATGGAAGATGACGATGAGATTTATGTGGTAGTCATAGTATTTTGTATACATATTTTTTAAAAAAATTAAAAGCTATTGCGGCCGCCATTTGGCGGCCGCTATAGGAATGACCAACAGAAGCTGCCATTTGGCATCCACTATAGCCTGTGTTTGGGTCAGCTAGAGAAGACGCCAAACGGCGGCCGCTGTTGGTCATCCCTACAGTGGCTGCCAAATGGCGGCCGCTGATAGCAACGATGATGGACCAAAAATGGTCGCCGTTTGGCGGACTCTAGGTGGCCGCTATAGACCTTTTGCGACGGCTTTTGGTGGCCGCTAAAAGTCATATTTGTACTAGTGTTTGGTCGTTTTTTATGATTAAATCACTCCCTCTACAAATATTCTATTATATATTGAGTTAACTCTAGCTAAAGACTATAAATTTAGAGATGGATTGGAGAAAAACAGTGATTTTCTTACATTAATTTTTTTTTCATTTTTTGGTATTTAGTTTTAAAATAAATTAATAATAGTAACCCATATTTGATACTATTTGATATCAATGTATACACACTTAGTATATTTAAACTATGGCGTCCCCAATGTACACCCTAACTGGTTTACTTTAATAGTTTAAATATAATAAAATTTATATATTTCTTATAATATTTCAGTGATAAAAACTTTTATATTCTTAAATAATGAATATAAAGACGTTTTTAATCCATAATATATAATTTATTATATTCCACTACATTTTATAGGATAAAATTGGTGTTATATTGAATATTTTTAATCATTGAGATTACTTTGGTCAGCTTGGGGCCTCACTCCACTCCTCTAATAAGAATATGGTTGTATTTATTTGAATTTAAATGTAATATTATATTGACTGATTAATATTGAATTAAATATGTTGTAGTGAAAGAAAAAAAATGTATTATCTTGGTTTAAAAGAGGATCACAACTGGTATCCATCGAGAGGAGGCTTTATCATTTTTCCTCTATTGCATGATTTGAATTTTTTATTTCACATTAAATTGATATTTCACTATTATGTTATATATTATGATTTATTATTTTTTGTATGTTGTTATAGGAATAAAATGGGATGTTATATCTTACTAATAAATAGAAAGTTATGAATCAATTTTAGTGGATAATGTGGCCACTATCAGTATAGTTTCTATTTTAATTTTCATATATTTTTTCTCCTTTCCTTTCTATAATTCAACTTCTTGTTTCTTTAGTGGATTAAATCTCTAGATCTTTTGAAATTATTTTTTACATTATAAAATCATGGGAAATATTCTACTAGTTTTCTATTTTTTATTTACTTTGTTTTCTGAACTATTACTAATGTATACTTGTTTTTATTAGTTCTTGAAAATATTTTTGAAAGTTCATGTTTTAATATCCAATTTTATAAAAATATTACACATTCACTAAATGTTTTTAGTAGAAACTAGATAGAGAAATTTTCTCTATTATGTGTTTTAAACCAATTATTTTTTGGTGGAAAATAATTTTTTTGAGATTTAATGAGACCCTTTTAACATTATTATGATCCATTGAGTTTCAAAATATTTTTGAACATTCATTTATGGAGTTACTCTTCGACCTTGATCATCAAAATTGGGGGCAATGTTGGGTTTTAAGTACGAGGAAGGGGTTTTAATTTTTTTAGAATGTATTTCATGAAGTATAATTCAAATTACATTGAAAAATTTCCATATTTTCTAAATTTTTTATTTTTGATCTTTAGTTTTTATATTATGTTTTTGAAATTTTTTCATAATTTTAGAGATTATTTTTTCAAACTTTAGGTGATTAATCTTTTTTGTTTATACATGAATTTAATAAGGTAACATGTTTTCATTAGTCTTTTAAAAATGATTGTTTTTTGACATTTTGGGTTCATTATTTATAATTTTAATTAAATTTTAAATTATTTATTGGATTTAAACAAATAATAATTTCATTTGATTAGTCTGTGAATTAAATCATAATCATCATTGAGTTTTTTCTTTTTAAAATTTTGGATGAATTTAAATATGAAGAGATATAAATTTGTTTTATTCTCAATCATCCATCTAGTTGGGTCAAACTATAATAAGATACTAAATTGTGTGTATTTTTTCACCAAGGAGAAAAATAAATGTTTTTAAGAATGATTAAATGAAAAAATGAGGTCAGTTAATTTTCATTCAACAATTTTAAATTTAATCTTATTTTTTGAAAAAAGAAACTATTTTTTTAATTATTTTGAGAGAGAAAACATCTATATTTACTCAAAATTGTTTATTATGGATTTTTTTTTGAATATAAACTCTTCTTTGGCATTAAAATTATTTCATTTTTGATATAAACTTACATTTATTAAATATGTTTAATTTATAGATAAAAGAAAGTATGTGTTTTTTAGTGTTGCGGAATTTTATGGGGATTTTTTTAATACTTTTTATAGATATCCTTTATTTAAATTCTATTGATTTTAGGAATTCAATGTGATTTAATTAGATATAATCTGAATCTTGATCATTTTGGGTTTAAATTGAAATTATTTGAATATTTCTTTCAAACTTTGTTTTTTGGTGCTTAATTAATCAATTTTTATTTGTTTTAATTTTAATATATTTTTAAAATAAATATCTTAGATGATATTTTAACATAAATTGAAATAATATTTTTATTCATTTTAATGGTTTTGGTTTTGGAATTAATTCTTTCATTTTCCACGTTTTTTGGTGGATATGATTTATTAGACCACAGTTTAAATTCTCATTGAATTATGGAAATCCAATAATTATTCAATTTTTAAAGTTTCATTATATAATGAATTTATTATTTTCATTAAGTACAAGAATTTTCAATATAATACAATACATATGATTAATTAGTTTTTGTTGTTTTCCTTAGGTAAGTTGAAATTTAGTAATGTGATATGATAAAAACAATATGGAGTATACTTTTTCCCCCTAAAGTTTATAAATATGATAATTTTCCGAACGTGATGATATGAAAGATTATTTAGAGAATATTTGGGGGATACATTGCAACATTCTATTACTGAATCTATTCTAGAGTAATATGTAAAATAATTTCACATCATAGTCGATACGTAAGATAAAGGGAGTTTTCCAAATGATGGGATGGAAATAAATAACATAATTATCTAGTGTAGCTGATATGTAATATAACAATTCTTTTCCAAAATAATTATATTTTTACATAGTCAATGCTGAGTTATGTTGAAGAAGAAGAACACCCACCTGATGAAAAGAAGACATTATGTGCTCACTTATATTGATCAATCAGGTTAGAGAAGAGATCTGTGGTCTAATTTGAGATTCATTATCACCAAAAAATTAGGTAATAATATGATAATGTTTCATATTATATAGATGAATATTCGCCTAATTTGATGAATAATAATGATACATTGATAAAGGACAAGTGGGGAATGGAGAAATGTGTTCACTTATTGTTTTTTGTAGGGATAAACTTATTTAAGAGTATGTTTTAGTGTGATATGGAGTTTGAATTTTTTTTGAACACAATAGATGATCAATTAAGTTATTATATGATATTTAACATCATTGATCCGTGCTCATGGAGGAAAAATCCAAGTTAAACACATTGGTATTATAATTATTCTATTTTTGGAAAACATGAGTGCTCGAGATTGATAGTATACAAACTTATATAAAATGACTGTTCTATGTATAGGTAGGTGGAGTTAACTTTCTTATTTTATGTACCTCTTTGAAATTGAGTTTACTTATTGAAGCAGTCGAGAGGTTGATGATGACAATGGGTGTATAACTGTTGATGGAGGCATATTTATGTGAGGGGATGACCTTGCTTAGTGAATTGATTATATCTTGTGTTGAAGGCTAAAGGGTTCATAGGTTAACGTATTGGTCTAATTATGTGAATTAAGGATGGATAAATTATCATGATACCATTATATGTTTAACAAAGTTGAGAATTGCACCAATAATTTATGACTTCAGGATTCATGATGATGTAGAAAGATGTTAGAGCATTTTGGTGCATGTGGAAGTGGCAGAATTTTTTGGGGAGATATTACAAGGTTAGTTAGGATATGATAAAAGGTTAATGGGGTTGATGATGTGTGGATTCAATCAAACTAATAAATAGAAGAAAATGTAAATTTAAAACACTATTTAGATAGTTAAAATTTGAAATTCTATAAAAAACAAATGGTTGTGGAACTAAGTTGGTGAAGAGATTCATTTGAAAGGGTGAGTAGAAAATTTCAAGGAGGAATTAATTCATTCATTGATCAGATAGTGGAGAGACTAACCATTTAAATGGATCAATTGAACAATTATAAGAAATTCAATGCAATTAAAAATATAATAATCAATAAGAGAGAAATACAATGGAAAAGTTAGGAGATAGACATATTCTATGGATAGATAATAACCTCAACCTTTCCCTTATATTTGTATTTTTTACCTATAATTTTTTATTCTTAGGTGTTCTCGTTTCAACAATAAAAATTCTTTATCAATAATTCATTAAGGAGATACCATTGTCTTTGTTTCTTAAATTATGTTTTCTTTATGATTTATTTTTCTTCATGTATGCAAATAATTACTATCATCCATATAAAATTAAATTTAGTTCACAATTTTTTAGAAGTTTTAATATAGGAAAATAAATTTCAAGATTTTTTTGAAACCATTAAACCCAGTTCAATAAATTAATATATTGATTAATATTGAATTATTAGATTTAAAAATCATGGGAAACGATTGTGTATTTTTTTAATGACCCTCAGTCACATTCTTTTCTCACCACTATTTGAAAAGCCTTCTCTATAGTGATTGATTTCAGTTTTAGTAGTAGTTATAATTTTTGTTTGAGATTGTAAAAATTTTAGTGATAAAATTTTATAGTTTAGTTGAACCCATTTTTAAGATAATCATCTATCAAACAATAATCCTTAATTGGACTCCCACACATTCATCTTTTGGAAAGTATCATACTCTATTTTTTTTCTAAAACTGTTAACCCCACAGAAACACTTTTTCATTTGATGTTTTCTCACACTTTTCTCTAAAACCATATTTTTCCACTATTTTCATTTGTTTAGTGAAAAATAAATCCCTTAGAGAACTGAAACTATTTCTCTTAGATTAAACCCTTAACTACTATACCAATTTTAGTTTATAAATTAATATTTTGGAGACCACAATTACCTCCAGATTAGATCATTTTCATCATCAAATTGATAAAAAAACTCGAGTTTGAAGAATGGAATAATGAGAAGGTAGTGGTCAATGGAATTCCCAACCACCCAAGAATAAGCTCATATTCAGGATCATTAATGAATAAAAGAAGAATATAATTATAAAATTTTTATTCATTGTTAAATAATTTTACAATGGTTAATAAACATTATCTATAAGTTTTATTTCACAAATAAAGTATTAATTAATAAATTATTTAATCAAATATAAATAAAAAATTCAATATTAATCACCATGAACAAACTAATTTAGATAAATAATTTAATGATAATTCATATTTTTTCCAATAAATAGGGAGGCTTTATCCCATGTTTTTCCCATGCAATAAATTAATAGAATAAAAATAATCCATCATTCTCAATAAAGAAACACAATAAATGTAAAAATGTTATATTTTATCATGTTTTGAGAAAACAATATATATTTCAACTATTAAATCTTTTCCACTTAAAAAATATAATTCATTCCATGATATAAAAATCTTTAAATAACTGGAGTCACATAATGAATATATTTGGGAGAAAAATAATAATTTTTGTTGAAATCCCTTGAGAGAAAAATACTAATTTTCTTAAATATTATTCTTTTTCCAATTTAATATTTTTAATCTTGACTACACATAATTTTTTTTCATTTGATAAATTATTTTGGAAATAATGAAAATTTTAAAATAAAAATAATATTCATTAAATCCCCACAAAAACCATTTTTGAAGGAAAACCAATAAATTTAACTTTCTCCCTATTTTAATCCTCACGAGATTTTCCTTATTAATAATCCATGAAAAAATTACCCTTAATATTTTTTGTAATTAATTATATTTTAAATCCTTCAAAATATTTATTGATTTATTCATCATTTAATTTTAGTTGATTCAATCTTGGGGGTAAGGGGATCCAATTATACCACATAAACATGATATAAGGTTCTTATAAAAGTTTCACACCTCAATTTTATGTTGTCAACACCTGATGATCACATTAAATTCCTCAATCATCATTTTCACCACCATAATGAAGGACACTATGAACATGGAAAACATGTCCTATTCAAGGATAGGAAATGGTTAATTTTACACTCAAGGGGATTCTTCCAAAAGAGATTGAATGATGTCCATACCCTTTTTATAGTAGTGGGAGGTGAATAATTAGAGAAAGGGAGACTTATTACCATAACTACCCTCATTTAATTTCTCATATTTAACATGAATTATAACCTCCCATTATTGATTTTACATGCCATTATCAAGAGGTTATATAATTATACATAAAAAATATAGGTGCCATGCCATCACTACATGAAACATCATTTTCCATGTCATCATGACACCACACCACCTAATCACTATGCATAGTAAATAAAAATTATATATTATTCTTTTAATTTGAAGGGTGTTAATTCTTGGTACCAGGGTTTAATAACAAAAAATAAAAATAATTCATTTAATTTGAAAATATTCCCATTCTAGACACAACTCCAGTGTCAAAATTTTGTTTTAGAACTCTATTTTGGAGATATAAAATATTCGCATAAACATGACTATGAATAATATATTTAATATATTATATATTTTAAAAATACGGTAAAAAAATTAAATGAACAAAACTCATGACCACCTGAAAAATACCATTTATTAATTTTGAAGGAATTATTATTGAAATAAAGGCCACCATAAAATTATGATCTTTCACTCATGGGTAAAATATTTTTTTATTTAACAAATATTAATTATCCCAATGAATTAAACTTACCCATATTTTAATCAAAACTAATCTAAAGGGTAAATACCATATTATTTGTTCAATAAAACCATAAATATTTTTCAAAACTCAAATAATATGTTAAATTTAATATTTTATCCACTTTAAGTGTCCTGAACTATGAAATTTGAAAATAAATCAATTCATGCTAATGATAAATCCATGTTACTACATCCTCCCCAAATCCAAACCTTCCATAGTTATAAAGAAAAATATCTGAGTTGTTATTCAAAATTATTGTTAAATAGCCTCACATAGAAGAAAACCTACTATCATGAATATAGAATACTCTCATTGAGGTCTAGTCCCTATGTAGATCCATGACAAAACTATTCAAGTAAACACTATTCACTTCTGAAATGGAATCATCCATCTCAATCCTATCCAAGCATGTCCAAAAAAAATGTGTAATCACACATCACGTGAATTTTTCTTATATTCCATGTTGAATAACTATACAACCATAGGTTATCTATCAACATAGTAGAAATCAAACAAAAACCCTTATCCATTATCCTTATAAAGGTTTATAATTACGAGAAACAATTAATAGAGCACCATACTAATACCTTTAATGATGAGACATCCTGGGCCTAGTTCATAAATAAGTGATTAGTATAGTTGTCTACATGACCTCAAGCACACCTCCCCATACACCAAATGGCTCCAACTAGAAGTGATGGTCTATGATGGTACGATGGGGAGAATATACCCTCATAATAAAAATGGAACACAATGGTAATAATAAAATGATAAATAGTGGAAACATAAAAAATGACTAGGAGTGGAATTAAAAAACATCCAAGTGAATATAACAAATAGAAGACATAACCAGTTACATACACAAAATGATGTCAATTCAGTATTCTATATATAATGGTAATACAAGGTAACAAGAATACAAAATTTATTTTAAACAAAAACAAAAAAGGATAATGTCGATATATAATATAATCACAAGAATAATCTTGGTGGTATACTACCCTACTCCATCATAGTATAGAAAATGAGGTGTCTAAAGTTGGATTCTTCCCTTTGTCCCTACCAACATCCATGAGATTTGTTTGGGTACCAATCAGTATCCTGAACTAGGTGTGAGTAAAACACAATGGTCCACTACTAATGATTTATAATATAATCTATCTAGTCTATAAAAAATGAATACTGTATTAGTATAGTAAATATAAAGTAGTTATGTAACTGAAACCAAGTAGGATCATGTTTCTAAAGAACACCCGCCTGACTCCACCAACTTTATCCTAAGTTGAAATGTCTCTAAACACATGTCACTATGTATATATATATGATTATGTATATATATACTATATAACACACACACACACACACACACACATATATATATATATTGTTCTAGCAAGGACTCGATGCATGAAACCAAGGCGTACTAGCATAATCATAATAGTCTCTTACTATAAAGAGGGGCATTATCCTAGAATTCATCCAAGGATATAAAAATTAATGTTCACCAATAAAAATCAATGATCTGAGTCATCATACTCAATATCCTAACCCAAGTAGTGTGGACCATCATGACTAACATCTCAATATAAGATGTGAAACACCTTGTCCAACATCTAAATAAATGATGTGAAATGTCATGTCCAATATGAAATGTCAAGGGAAGTGTGGAGAGTCATGTGTAAAATCTTCTTTGACCATGTCATTTTGACCAACATACATGGTCAAATAAAAATAATAATTTGTAATTTCCTTAAATACGCTAACAAAGACCAAGATGAGGCTTGCATATCAAATTCACATTTTGTTAAGCCCCATTATGTTAAGGGCCTCACAATTATACCAACAAGGTTGAGGTACATGGTTTTTCCATTACCATTCTCTCTAATTTAATTTATTCATTTAACTAAGATTCAATCCAAGAACACATAAAATGTGGTTAATTACTATAAGCATTTATAAAGATGTGGAATTTACTAAATTCACCCTTGAAGGGGTGGAACTTATCGACATGTTAAACCTTCAATAATAACCAAGGTTTATGGTATTATCACTAAAAAATGATATTCAATTTAAATAGATTTAATCATTTTTAATGAAGCACATGGAATTTATTTTATGAATACCGACTACAAGTAATTTAAATATAAAAAATTTAAGTGAAGAAGTTCTAGACTACTTACCCTATAGTGGTAGATGAATCTTCATATAGTGTTGGCCACTAATCTTGGGTAGAATTGGTTAAATAAAAGAAATAAAAAAATAACCTAAAAATGGGGCGTATAATCCCACAAGGATTTATAATTACTTATGATATTATAAATAATGAAAATAAGGAAGATAATTGACGACCACTGTAAAATAGATTCAACATGACCAACGATGAGAAAAATAGACACCATACAGAGAGGTATTAGGAAGCCTAGGTGATTGAGGAAAGGAGATGTTAGTGGGGGAAGGAGAATTTTTAGAAGATATGGAGAAAAAAATAAATGATAAAAATAATGAGGGGATAGAGATTCATTTTAGTTATTTTTAAATGGTTCATGGTTCGACTACTTGGATGAATAAACATTGCATCAAATATGTGCCAACACTATCTAGTGGTTACCCCCTCGCACATACTAGGAACATGGTTTGAAAAAGTGCATATAGCTAGAGTGGATTCTATGAAATTTTCAACACCATCATCACAAAATTTTGTGGATCCCTTAAATGGTTTGAAAAAAAATGTGACACCATTATAGGACTACACAATTTGAGGGTCATGGTTAGTTCTTATCATGTTATAACCATGTTCCTCACCAATTTCCTCCAAGAACCAGAGCTCTGGGCTCTAAACAAGCTCCAGACTCTCCTAAACCCTTATTTAAAATATTTGGAATGTCTAATAGAATAAAAGTATGACTAAAAATGAAATATAAAGGATCTATAACTCATGAGAAAAACTGAGATCTTATAACCTCCTCTCAAAATAATTTATCCCCTTATTTCCCTTTGGTGGGTGGTAAAATTTTTTTAAGAACAATGTTTTCCACTAAGAACATATGTTGGCCTCTTTCTCTCATAGGTCTTAACCTATACATGGTCCTGCTTCCATAACAACTGGACTAGAGGAACTAAACTACCTCAAAATACCTTCATGATCTCATAAATGACACATACAGGATAATCCTCAAAAGTAGCATCAATATCTAACACAACCTCATAAGGTTGAAGGATGTAAGACATGTTTGAATAGAAACTTCATAACAGATAAATGTGAAAAATTTCATACATATCCATGTATCTCTAAGGGCGTGCTATTTGGTAAGAAATAAATAAGAACCTCTCTAAAACATCAAAATATCCAATGAAATGAGGTGATATATTACCCTACCCTTGAATCTGTTGTTTCCCCATTCTAGATAAAACATGCCGAAATACTTGATCCCGGACATTGGAAACCTAAGGTCATTGATGGTGATTGAAATAAGACCTTTTCTAATACTGAGAATATCCATATGCTTCATGATCAACTATACTGACTCTAATGTCTCCTAAATGAGACAAGGTCCCAGTAGTGTTGCTTCTCCTTCCTATAACCAACATAGGGTTGAAATAAACAACGTACCATATAGATCCTCATATATAGCCATATATATAGTATATTAGAAGCTATAATTATAAGATAATTCATGAAGAAACAATTGTTTATCCATATAACCTCTAAATTCTAGGACGCATGCTCAAAGCATGGAATCTAACACTAGTTTCATATGCTTAGACTATCTGTTAGTCTGTGAGTGATAGGTTGTACTCAAAAGTACCCATAAACCCAATACCTTATAATCCCCTCTCTTGTACCATAATATAATATTAGGTATATCTATATGATATGATAGTACATAGAAATACATGTTGGAACATGGTCTTCATGAAATATATCCTGACTAGCATGTTCACTGAAAAGGTCTCTCATATAGGCATGAAATGGATGACCTTCATTAACTTGTCCAAAATAACCCATATGACATCACAAACATGTGAGGATTTTAGTAAACCTCTCACAAAATACATAGTGATGTCACACCATTTCCATTCAGGAATGGGTAATGGATGTAAAATAATCACTAATCACTAATTATTTTCCTTCACCTAATTATAGGTGAAACATCGAGTAGCTAAACCTGTGATATCCCATTATCATTACTGGCCACCAATAATGGTGGTGTAAGTCATGGTACATCATGGTAATACTAGGATACACTAACCAAGTGGAGGAATGTAGCTCTCTCATTAATTCCTATCACACATATTCATATACCCATACATGTACATTAAATCACATGATATCTCCCCTATCAATAACCCAACCAGGTGGTGGGTCCTCACCTAAAATGCTCCCCCTCAGGTCTAAGACCTTAGGATCCAAAATCTGGCTAATATTCACTATATATAGAAGTGAAGAGGTTAGTGACAATGACTAAAGTATAGGCTACCCAATATGGTCCTACACTATAACACCCTGAGTTTTCATGGACCTTTTTATTCTAATGAATTAATTTTCATTGACGTTTTTCAATGCACTAAGTCAAACATTTCTTTCATAGAGAACTAACTTGGTTTATAATACACAAAACATTGAGTTTTACCGAATAAATATATATTATTAAAATATTATATATTAAAAACAAATCTAACCTATCCGTTAAGTTATAGGTTATTAATAGTAATTACTAACTTATGAAAACCTATTTTTAACAAAAATCTAAAGTGAATTCATTAGTTATAATAAACCAATTGAATATAAAGAGAATATTTTAATAGAAAACTATTTTTATGCTCATAAAGTTGTTTTATCCTAATAAATTAAATTAATTAAATTTAGTGTGTAATGTTAATTTAATATATATATTATATATTAATTTATATATTTTTATATTAATCCAATATATTCAATAGGCATAAGATAATAACAATCCATGTTTTACACATAAAAACCTATATTTTTATTAAGTTACTTTTACCACCAATTAATGGAGAACTTAAATCAAATCTAAATTTTAAAACTTTTTTAAATTATATATGTCAAAATAAATTTTAATTTTTTAAACAGAAACATAAAAATTGGTTAGGGTGATTTTTTGGTATTTTTCTGTGAAGTTTCATATTTTTATGAATGTAGAAAAATACTAAAATTTAACTCAAAATTACATTTTCTTATAATTTATTTATATAGTTAAATTATATTTCAAGTTGGTTTTAAAGTTTAATTAGATTAAATTTTTATCTATAAATGCAATTTAGTTCATTGGAATCAAACTCATTTTGAAATTTTCTATAAAAACATAGCAATCTTTTTATCGTTTTATCTTTAAAAACCTTTATTGTTGTCTCATCGCCAAGATTATATTTATATTAATTTCTTCCACCTCTCTATTTTTAATTTTGGAAAATTAATTCCATATTTTAAATCAGTATAATATATAAAATCTAATAAAGTGAACTTAGTTTTCTACTAAAACATTAGTGAAGATAATCCAAATTAGTTATAACGATTAAGATTAAATTAAGCCGAATAAGGGACTAAAACCAAAACATAAGGCCCAAAACGACCTATAACATTTTAAAAAATCCATTATATGTTCATATTTAGAATTTATCCTCTGTTTTATCTACTTTGTATCATTATTGGATCCACTTTCAATAAAAAAACATGGGTGGGGTTTCCCTTTTTCAAAAAATTTACTTGAGTTCCACTCCTCCTCCACTATAAAAGGACTTATCTACTTTAACTTCATCACACCTCTCAAGACACTTAATTTTAAACAATATCTACCCAAATAGATCTCTCAAATCTCTAAATTCCTCCTTTAAGCATCCCTTTTGGGGTAAATCAATCCATGGAATTCGTTTAGTGAAAACCAAAAAGAGTTACCAAAAGAAGAGGTAACATCCTCCCCCAAACACCTTTATCTTATTTTCAGTATCCATACCCTCCACTCTACTTATTCCATTATTATAAAAAACACCATTATACTAAATATAATTAAATATTTTTATGATAATATTTATAACTACACTTTAAAACACTTCTATCTAATGGGTAATGAATATACTGTTTATGTGTATAGTGAACTACCACCTCACAAAATGATGATAATTAATTATTCATTTACCTCCTACCACGGTGTAAATTATGATGGAAAATATGTTTTTATGTAATATTTATGATATTGATAATTTACCTAAGCTTAAATTATTTTACAACACATTTCTTTATACTTTTCATCTTGTGTAAATATGATAATTTTGTTTGAGGAAGTGTGGACTACCGCCCCCTCAAAGTGATCTGATTCATTTACACAATACATGGAATGTATTAAGAACTTATTTATTGGAATTATATGATATATATCATATAATAATTATATTTTAACAATTATATATATACATATATATACTTATATGTCATTTACTCTCTTTCTTCTAAAACGACAATAAAATGGAAATAACGTTCATGTGTACATATGACCAATCATCTCCATGAATAGTGTATTCCATTTAAAACTACTATATACTATAGATTATTATAATAAAAATAAAATTGATATTAATTATATTTTTCAATTATTTAAATTATTTAAATCATTGTATAAGTATAAGGACCAAAGGTACAAAAAAAGACACATGCGAAAAACAAAGGAGATATTACCCGAAGTGAAACCTTAACATATAATTATTAATAAGAGGGTAATATAAATTCATAATAAAATGATATATTATATTAGATATAATAATATAGTTATGTGATATATGTATAATAAAATTATATTTACTATACAAGAATTTTTATGAGTACGATGAGATTCAAGATACACGGTAAGGGAATTTCATCTCACTTTTTATATCTATGAGATACAAGCCATGCTCAACACTATTTTCTTTTATAAGGTGTATATAATACTCATGAACTTATTCTATTATTATTATTGTTAAAATTTATGTTTATTTACATACCCATTATTTGTTATTTATTTAATGGGGTTTATGTTTAAATATGATTTAAGAGTCTTTTTTATGTTTTCATGGAAAATGGTTCTGAAATGGTTTTCAAGATTCTTTATAAGTTTCAAGGAAAAAAGTTTTCAAAACTTTTTTATGTTTTGGTTAAAAATATTCAAGTTTATTTTAAAATAAAAGATTTTTCAAAAGGTTTAAGGTTTTAAAATTCATTTTTCAAATAATAATAATACTTTACTCAGGAAATGTTTTTAAAAGTTCTTTAAAAATTATTTCCCATCAAAGATAACATATATTTACATTACTCATTACCTTTATTGGAAATTATATAAAAATTATAATCATATTATTTATAATAGTGGTTTATTATTAATGTCATGGAATTTATGAAACTTGCTTCTCATTCATGGGTTATATGATTTTGAAATACATTTTTATTTCACGGGTTATGTTTTTGATGAAATGACTATGAAACATGTATATTTTTTTACAAAATTCATGATATTATTACATGTTTATGATACCAGTTTCTTTTAGTGGGTTATGATATCATTGTTTATTATTTTGTGACACATGTATTCATGATTTCATTATCATATGGTTGGGACTTATATCTTTTTACAATGATTTGGGTAAATATTTACATCTCATGAGATAGAATAGGATGGTCTTGGCAGTGAACCTTGACTACTAAGCTGGCCATGGTAGTGAACCAAGACTACCAAGATGGTATGAGGAGTGAAATTATGATACTAATATGGCCATGGGAGTGAACCATGATTACTAAGATGGTATGGGTAGTGAACACATACTACTAATTTGGTCTTGGCAGCGATTCCTTACTACTATGTAAATCATATTATATACATATGTGTGTGCGAAAATTCCATGTTTTATTCCTATGTTATGATTTCATGGATTATTTTCTTTATTACATTATGATTCATGTCTTAAAAACTGTCAAGGTTCATGCCATGATTCATGTTTATGATCTTTGATATGCAGGGTATGATCTTAAAATATTTTGATCGCATTCTCAAACTCATATGCCCATGTTTATGCTTACCTGACTCCATTATTTACCCTTACTAATCATCTGATCTCTCCCCTTTCTAGGTTTCCTTCCCCATGTTAAGTAGATATGTATTATGTATGACGTGTCTTAGAAGGGTTCTAGTCAAGAAGAACCTAGTGGTAGGTAATGTAGCTCACTCATGTACCCGTTTTCATGTTTCCATGTTTCCAAAGGCACTATACTAGTATGATCTTTTGGAATCTATTTTTATTATGTTTTAAGTATTCTTTAAAGTTATATAATGTTAATTTATTTCAAGACTATATCGTTATAGTTGGTATCAGAGAAAAGGTGTAGTTAAATTTTGGAAACTAGGATGATAAAACCATAGTAAAAACTTTAAGGACACGTCTAAGGATAAGTCTAAGGAAAAGGAAAAGTATAGGAAAATTCACTAGAGTGTTGGTAAAGGATAGAGTGAGTGGTTTCCTAGAAATACATACCTTTTTGGATACTATAAGTGTATGTGGATCTATCACATATGTAACTAGGTGTAACTGTAATAACCAAATTTTTTATCAGTGGAATTACCTTATTATAATTATTTCTTATAGTATAATCACATAATATTAGTTATAGAACAAAAAACTTATAAATGAATAATGAGTGAAATAAAAGGTATCTCTAGAAGTTAAGGAACTTATACCGATGAAATATTAACCTGACCTTTAGAATAGTAATATGACCCTTATTTATAGTAAATCCGACTAATGTAATAGTGACCTCACCAATGAAAGTGTAAATAAATATTATACATCTTATAAGTGACAATATGGTATATTTATATATTATTATAAGTAAATAATTTTTAAAAAAATTATTGATTAAGTGTTGGTATTTTTGTAAGTCATGTATAATTAATTACATTTTTGTTATTAATTTAATAAATTAAAAGAAAAATTATTTTCATAAAATTAACTCACAAATTATTATTTTTATATATTATAATCAATAAATAATTTTATGAGACCTTAATTAATTTTTTAATGTGCTAGAAAACAAGTTTTAATTTCAAATTTTTTATTTTTCAAGTAAATTACGATTTTAATTAAAAATTAAATTTATCATATTTAGAATACTATTTCTGAAAAATGGATTTCAATTTTGTGTTCTACATAGCTAAAAATGGTTAGGGTGAATTTTTTGTATTTTTTTAAAATACTTTATTTTTTTGATGAATAGTGAAATACGATAATTTACCGTATATAAACATTAGGAGTTAAATACAATATTCATAGAATCATTGATGATGTAAAAACCACTGGTTCAAAATAAAATGATCTCATTAAATTTCTTGGTCACAATAATCCTGACTATTCATAGTATTGAGAAAAAATATTAAACTAATGATTAAAATAATTGGATACCCCTCCTCTCCCCCCAGTATAAATACCATCCCTCTTTACCTCTTCTACTCACAAAGGCTTGTGCCAAGTAAAAATTTCAGTAAAATATATCCATAGGGACCTATCATAATTTAAGTATATACTGGTCTTATAGGAGGACCAAAACCTCCCATAAAGAGGACCTCAAGGAAGATATGTTCAAGAGGTAAATTCCTCTTTTCATATTTTTTTATCATGTTCCATTCTTTATTTTTCTTTCCTCACCTCATTTAATAAAAATGTTATGATAAATCCATCACAATAAATTTACTAGATTTTTTTATGATAATGTAATAATTCATCATCATCTCTCCTTTCCCCTCCTTTTATACTATAAATGAAAACACCATCTGAGATGTGTTAATTCATCCCATTCAATGACGATGGGTTTCCAATTTTTATTACCATATTAAATTATGGTCATGAAACCATTTTATGGTTTAAATTGAGTATCATATATGTATTATATCTTATTTTATGTTATTTAATATTTTGAACACATTTTATTAATTTATAACATAAAATGTGTTCGTTGAGATTAAAAAAATGCCAATTAACCAAAATAGTTGTCATTAAAAGTTTATATAATGATTCATCTTCACACCAAATAACCAAATTAATTTTCTCAATATGTAATCCTATATATTTTTACTAATAAAATATAAATCCAATTTTGTACAACCAATCTAATATTAAATTCTCATCCTCACATGTATATAAGTAAACCAATCATGAAAATCAAGGAAACAAATGCTCCCAAACAATGAAATTGAACCTTTTAACACATCAAAAAGGTCACGAATGAACTTAATAAGTATATAATAAATCAATTAAAATAATAATAGTTTCTTTAAATACTTATTAATTAATGTAATGTTGGTATCCAAGGAATTAATATCAAGTGAAGGACACCTTCGAACTTAGGGTAAGGGATTTTATCCAAACCTCTATTATTCCTTCGGGGTGTTGTATCTTTATTTTTACACAAGTGAAGTTATCTATTATTTTTATTAAAATATTATAAATTCTATGTATACACTCTGAAATCATGTATCATGATCAATTAATCATTCTCATTCTGGGATATACATGTTTTTAAATGATTCCCCCCTCAATTTTTCCCAATAAGATAGCTTGTTTTAAGGGTACTTCTCGTATTCTTAACCAATTTTAAGTGCACTATATCATATTTTTTAGTCCACCATTTTTCTATAAAATCAATATTTCAATTATTAAAACCTTCGTGGTTCACTTATGGTCTTATATAAAACATTATGGCCTTTTATATTTTAAATTATCTTCAATATTTTCATTAAAACCATACTAAAATGTTTTAGTGCTAAAATTTCTTAAATACTCTACTTAAATGTTTTCAAATATGTTTGAAATAACTTACATGATATATTACTATATTACCTTATGAATTTAGATTTATTTTTAATTCCATTATTTCATGGAGACTTTTATGATACACCCATTTATTATTCTTTATTACATGACTGTGATACCCATTTATTTCCATGGGTCCACTTATGTTTATGTATGATTGATTATGTGTGATTAATTATGTGAAAAAAATATTCATGAAAATGTTAATATGGGTACACCTCTATATTTATCCAATGAATTGGGTAAAGTTGTGTCTCATGAGATGTTATGTGCAACAGTCTTGGTTGTTAGCCTTGACTTGGGATACCATGTGCAATGGTCTTAGTGGTTAAACTTGACTTGTGCTCCTCTATGTGTAATGAGCCTTAAATCATGATAACGTCTTGTTTTATGTTTCTAACACATTAATATGACTCCATGTTTATATGATCCCATATTTATATGTTATGATTCCATATGTTCCATTCTTTTTTATATCCTTATGTCCTGACTTCTGACCCAATTGATAAAGATTTACTCTTATGTTTATTCACTTGATGAGACTTTTTTCTCATCCCTATATTCATGTTATTCCCATGTTATCCTATGAATATGTATGAGAATAGTGAAATGTATGAGCTCTTTATGAATATTAAATAAATAAATGTTTTATTTAGTCCAATGCTTTCAGTTTTATGTACCTAGTCTTCCAAGACACTAGACATTACAATCCTTGACTTGTAATATGATGTTTTATTATGATAAAAATCATATTATGATATGTGTTAAAGTCTAGGGTCTCTATAGTTGGTATTAGAGGAAATTTCTAGTAATTTTTGGAGATTAGGAAGAGATTAGTTTAGTAATAACCTTAAGGATAAGACTAAGTATAAGAATGAATCCCTAAATTTTGGTATGTATAGAGTTAGTTTCTTATCAAGAAAATACATCTTTGTCTGGATATGAACAAGTGGATGTAGCTCTGGCACATATGCATCTATGTGTAAAACCTAAAAACACCACTTTTAGCTAGACTTGAATGAGGATTAGTTCATAAAAATGGGCCTTCTTGCACTCCAGGTTTGACACTTCTGGGGGATATGATTTGGTAAACTCCTAAGATTAGTATGAACCATTATTAAATGAAAAAGAAGAATCCCATAAGAATAAATGTGAGGAAATAGATCATGGTTAACCTAGAATAAAACCTAGGTAATCATATGTTTGGATATAATTAATTTGTAGACTTTATCCTTTATGTTTAAAGCTTTATTTTTAATGATAAGTGTTCAATCCCCCAAATTATATGTTCTTTCTATTAGTTAATGGTGGGAAATATAAGAACATGTTCCAACAATTAATGTGAAAGTCAATGTGATGACTACCCTAAGGATAGGAAAAATATGATGGGAATAGGTTCTCAAAACTTAATGACAATACTTTCTCAATTGGAAAATGTTTTTAATAATAACTTTAATCATGTGTAACACCCACCTCCTTTAAGGAAAGAAAATGTTGTCATAAAATCTATCATACAAAAAAGGCCTCCTATGTTTAGTAGATCTTATGATCCCATCCGCGTGTAAAAATGGATTAACTCCATTGAAAATATATTCTATGTCCTCCAATGCTTATAATATGATAAAGTCATGATGGTAGTCTATCATTTTTATGGGGAAGCTGATAAGTGGTGGAAACTTTTTAAGAATACAAAGTACCAGGAGGAAATTGATTCCATGGACTAGGTGGAATTCATGAAAATGGTTTTCAATAAATATTTTCCCCAGATCCTATATCTCAAAATGGAAGGAGAATTCCATAGAGTTAAACTGAAGTAATATGAGTCTATTGGGACGTATGAATCAAACTTTAAAAGGATTTCAAAATACACTTTCGACTTTTTCATGAACACTGAAATCAAGGTGGATCTCTTATTTAGTTGTAGAAAACCAATTCTATGAAAAGTGTTGGTGATTCATGAATATGAAAGTTATGAGGAGATAGTATATTTTCCATCAAGGATGAAATGGATATTGAATACTCTCAATGGCCTTATGGGATTGATGACAAAAAGTGAAAGATGGAGTCTAATATTGGTGGTTTGACAAATAAATACCATGATTGAAAGAAGATAGATCATCTGGTGTGTCAAAATGTGTTGGGAAGAACCATCCTAGGAACTATATAAATGGAACCTAGAATTTATTCAAATGTGGAAAGATGGTACATATATCAAAGATCTTCCGAAGGGATATGAATAATTCTAGTAATTTGGAAGAAGAAATGAAGGTTAATATCAATGCTCAACCAGTAGTGTAGTGTTTCAAATCCAAGTAACATGGGCATTATGAGACCAATTTCCCTAAGATAAGGGTTGAAGGAGGCAATCAACAAAAATCTCCTAGGAAATAAGGAAGGGATTATGCTATCACTACTATTGAGGTGGATCCAGACAATGATGTGGTGATAGGTACTCTTGTCATTCATTCAAGAATAGTGAATGTACTATTTGATTTTGGTGCTACACATTATTTCATATCTTGAAAGTTTAGTAGAACCATTCAAACACCACCTCAAAATTTGTAGATTGAGTTATCTATTAGAAGAAATAATGGGGATATTATTGCATCCAAAATATATATACCCTCCATAGTTATCATTTTTAGACCGAACCACACAGAAAATCTATTCATAATTACTTTAGTGGAGTTTTATGTTATCATGGGTATGGATTGGCTATTTATAAAAATCCAACATCAACTGTAGGGAAAGGTAGATCACTCTTCACTTCCCAAATCATCCTCTGATTCATTACAAGTTTAAGGAGGAAGATGAATCTCATTTATAATCATTGTATCACGTTTGGATATTACTACCTTGTGTGAAAGCATATCTAGCTAAAATGATTGAGACAATGGATATAGTCATTCTCCAAGGCATTCTCATTGTAAGGGATTACACTGATACATTTCCTAAAGAATTTCTTAGTATTCTTCCAGATTGAGAGGTCTATTTCTCAATTGAACTTATCCCAAGATCTCTACCTATATCCAAAACACCTTATTGAATATCCACTGTAGAGTTTGAAGAGATGAAGATGCAGTTACAAGAGAATCTAGATAAGGGTTTTATACGCCCAAGTGATTTACATTGTGGAGCACCAATCTTCTTTTTCAAGAAGAAGTATGGTTCAATGTGCCTCTGCATTGATTATCATGATCTCAATTAAATCACAATAAATAACAAGTATCACCTTACTCAGACAGATGTCTTGTTTGATCAGCTTCGTGGGGCCAATTATTTCTCTAAGGTGGACCTTCGTTCATGATATCACCAATTAAAGGTGAGGAAGTAAGATATTCCAAATAATTCCTTTTGAATGAGGTATGGAAACTATGAGTTTATAGTGATGTCCTTTTGACTCACTAATACTCTAACAATTTTCATGGATATAATTCATATATTCTTTATATATTACCTCGAAAAATCTGTGGTAGACTTTATTGATGATATTATGATATACTCCAAGATCAAGGAGGAACATGAGAATCATTTTAATATTGTTCTAAAAAAATTTCATAGGGAGAAAATATTTGAAAAGTACAATAAATGTGAGTTCTTGATAAAGGAAGTATCATTTTTGGGGTATGTTATCACTATTAAAAGTATATCTATATATCATTCAAAGACAAAGACAATCAAGGAATGGCCTAGGAAAAATTCTGTAATAGAGACCCATAGCTTTATGGGTCTATTTGGGTATTATCAAAGATTTGTGAAGAAATTATCATGATTTTCAAACCAATTGAAAAATCTGAAATTGAAGGGGGTGAAGTTTTTATGGACACAAGAATGTGGATAAATCTTTAAGGAGCTCAAAAAGTGGCTTATTACTACACCAGTAATCACACTCCCAAAAAGTGTAGAACTCTTTGTGGTGTATAATGATTCTTAAAATAAAGTATTTGGCTATTTACTAATGAAAAGTGATAAAGTGATAGCCTATGCCTCATGATATTTGAAAATCCATGAGAAAAATGATCCAATGCATGATCTTGAGTTGGTGGCTATGATCTTTGTGTTGAAAATCTGGTGGCATTATCTCCATGGGGAGAAGTGTGAGATATATACCGATCAAAAGAGTCTCAAATATACATCGACATAGAAATAGATTAAAATATTCTAGAAAATATGGTTATATCTCATTAGGGATTATGTCTTCTCAATCCACCACCATCCTAGAAAGGCCAATAAGGTGGCGTATGCTCTAAGTATAAAGGATCCTCCATCTTTATCAATGATGAGAGTTAAGAAAGACCCAATATTCGTATATTTGTAGAGTATGGACATGGGGATCATTAAGGGAGGAACATCATCCATCCTTTCTCAAATGGTTTCTCAACAATCCGTTAAGTAGAAAATAACATATTTTCAAAGAAAAGATGTGGAAAAAAAAGAAAAGGGTGGAAGCTATTAGAAATGTGAAATCCTATGAGTTAAATATTGATGAGGAAGGAGTTGTAATATTTGGGTCATGATTATGTGTACCATCTGATCCAAAGATAAAAAATGAGATTTTGAATAACGCACATACCTCAACCTTATCTATTCACCCAAGGAGCACAAAGATGTATCGAAATCTATGAGAGAACTTTTGGAGGGACAATATGAAGAAGGAGATTTCTGAACATACATTAAAGTGTCAGTTATGTCAACAAGAGAAGGATATAAGACAAAAATATAAGGGGATAATGAAACCACTATCCATACCAACATGAAAGTGGGAAAACATTACCATGGACATTGTCACCTGACTTACAAGGACATCTAGTGGAAACAATGATATGTGGGTCATTGTGGATCATCATTCAAAGATAAAACCGTTTATCAAAATTTAAAAGTAATTGTCATTGGATCAACATGCATGGATATATATCAATGAGGTGTTAAAAATGCATGGATTACCACTATCAATTGTATCCAATAGAGATCTGAGATTCAACTTGATGTTATGGAAAAGTCTCTAACCTAATATAGTCACTGAATTGAACATCAGTATGTCCTATAATCCTTGAACTGATGGCTAATCTAATTGAAATACTTAGAAACTAGAATAAATGTTTAGAGCCTTTTATATGGACTTCAAAAGAGGATAGGACCAACATCTTCCACTGGTTGAATTATATTATAACAACAATTTCCACTCCAACATCCGAATGGAACCATATGAATGCCTTTATGAGAAATGGTGTAGAACACTGACATGTTGAGATGAAGTCATGAGCGTAATCTTCTAGGACCTAAAATGGATGATGAAATGTCGAAGAATGTAAAAATCATTCAGAAACATGTCAAGAAATCCCAATTTCAAAAAAAAGATCGATGAAGATAATCATCGATGAGACCTTGATTTTAATGTTAAAGACATGGTATTCCCCTCCATATCTCTATAGAAGAAGGTCATATGGTTTAGGAAGAAAGGAAATTTATGTCCTGGGTACATTGAACCCTTTGAGATTCTTGATCATGTCAGAGTTGTGGCATATCTACCAGCACTTCCACCTACCATGTCTAAAGTACATGATGTCTTCCTTGAATCTCACTTAAAGAATTACATACCAGAACCTTCAGATGTAATGTCTTTAGAGGTTGTATAGTTGGAGAATGATATTTATTATTAGGAGCAACCAATAAATATATTGGATTATAGAGATAATGTTCTATGCAACAAGGCTACTACCTAGCTAAATTATTATAGAGGAACCATAAGTATGAAGAGGCAAAATGGGAAATTTAGGAGGAAATGAAGTAAAATTATCTACACATGTTTACGACATAGAATGTAAAACAGAATTTCATGGGAGGGATTTCATAAGGGGGGAATAATGTAATGACCTAATGTTTTATCAATGTAATTCCTTTATTTTAATTATGTCTTATAGTATAATAATATAATATTACTTATAAAACACAATATAAACCTTATAAATGAAGAATTACTGAAATAAATGGAATCTATAGAAGTTAAAGAACTTATACTGAAGAAATAATAACTTGAACTTTGGAAAAGTAATATCACTCTTATGAATTTTAAACTGACTAATGTAATAGTAACATCACCAATGATATTATAAATAAAATTTATCCATCTTATAAGTGAAAATATGGTATATTTATATCTTAGGATAATTAAATAAATATTTTAAATTTATTGATTAAGTGTTGGTATATTTGTATGTCATGTATATTTAATTACAGCTTTGTGATTAATTTAATAAATAAAAAATTTTATTTTTATTAAATTAATTCATAAATTATTTTTTTATTTGTTATAATCATAAGACAATTTTATAAGACCTTAATATATTTCTCAAAATGTTAGAAAAGCAGTTGTAATTTTAAAATTTTATTTTTCAAGTAAATAAAAATTTTAATTAAAAATTAATTTTACTAAATTTAGAAAATTATTTTTTAAAAATGGATTTCATTTTTGGATTTTTCACATTGCGAAATGTTTAGGGTTAATTTTTGGCATTTTTATAAAATACTTGATTTTTTTGATGAATAGTGAAATAAGATAATTTACCATATATATATTATGAGTTAAATAAAATATTCCTAGCATCAATTCTGATGAAATCACCCTTGGTTAGAACTCACATACTCTCTTTACTATTTTTGGTCACAAGAATCAAGACTATTCATAGTCTTGAGAAAATATATTGAACTAATTATTAAAATAATTGGAAACTCCTCCTCTCCTACATTATAAATACTACCCCTCTTTACCACTTCTCCTAACACCTATCAAGACTTTTTCCTAGTGAAAATTCTACTCAAATATCTTCCTATTCCTTATCCCACGTATAGAAGATATTTGCCTCAAAAAAAGAGCAAAACCTCTCCCCTAAAGTGGCTCTAAAGGAAGATTTATTAAATAGGTAAATTCCTATTTTCATATAATTTATTTTCTATCAAGTTCATTTCTTTCTTTTTCTTTCCTCACTTAATTTCATAAAAGTTTTATGATAAATATAGATCCTTACATGTACTATAATTTTTTATGATAATTTAACAATTCATCATAATCTCTCATTTCTCCTCCATTTATAGTAGAAATGAAAACACCATCCCAGATGTGTTAATTCATCACATTCAAGGATATCAGATTTTTAATTTCTATTATCTTATTCAATTTTAGTCATGAAACAATTTTTATTAAAAAAAAACAATAATATATGTATTATATCATATATGAGGTTCTATAATCTTTTGTACACATGATATTAATTTATAAATCTTAATGTGTTTGTTGTGATTCAAAAGTCGCCAATTAACCAAAACTGTTATCATTAAAGTTTTATATAATGACTCATAATCACACCAAATAACCTACTGAATTTAATAACCTTGTAATCTTATGTATTTTCACTAATAACATATAACACCAATTCTGTACAACCATTATCATCTTACATGTTTATCCTCACATGTTTATAGGTAAACCAATCATGAAAACCAAGGAAAAAAACACTCCCAAAAAATGAAATTGAACCTCTTAACCCATCAAAAAGGTCACAAATGAACTTAATAAGGCTATAATAAATCAATTACATGAATAAGAGGTTATGGAAATACAAATTAATGAATTTAATTTGGTTATCTAGGGCATTAAAATCAAGTGAAGGATACCTTCAGACTTAAGGTAAGGGATTATACCCAAACCTCCATTATTCCTTCGGGGTGTTCTATCATTCTTTTTACCCAAATGAAGTTAATATTATTTTTCTTCAAATATTATACATGATATTTATATTCTCCAAACTTATGTATCAATATACATTCATCATCATCTTTTGGGGATATACATGTTTTTAAATGATTCCCTCCTCAATTCTTCCTGATAAGCAAGGTCATTTTAATGGAACTTCCCAAATTATTAACAATTTCAAGTGTGATCTATCATAATGTTTACGACACCCTTGTTTTTATAAAATCAAAATTTTTATTATAAAAAAATTATTCGTTCACTTGTGGTCTTATATAAAATTTTATTCCCCTCTCTATTTTAAATTCTCTTTAGTATTTTCCTTAAAAACATACTAGAATTTTTTAATGTGAAAATTTATTAAATTATCTTCTTACATGTTATAAAATATACTCTACATCACTTGAATGATATATACATATTTTCCCATATTAATTTCCTTGTATTTTTTAATTCATTTGTTTTATAGACACTTGTATGATATGATCATTTATTATGCTTTATGACATGAGTTTTATACCCATTTATTTTCCACGGGTACCATTATGTTTATGTATGATTTATTATCTGGAAAAAATATTCATGTTCATGTTAATATGGATGCACCTAGATAGTGATCCAATAGTTTCGGTAAATTTGATTCTCATGAGATGTTATGTGCAATTGTCTTGGCGGTTAGCCTTAACTCATACTAACATGTGAAATGGTCTTAGTGGTTAACATTGACTTGTGATACTCTTTGTGAAAAGATCGTTAAATCATGATATACTCATGTTTTATGTTTCTTACACATTACTATGACTCCATGTTTATATGATCCCATGTTTATATGTTATGATTGCATATGTTTTATGCCTTTTTATATCATTATGTCATGCCTTCTAACCCATGTGCTAATGTTTTTTTTATTATGTTTATTCCATTATTGGAATTTTTATCTCATACCTTTATTCATGTTATCCATAGGTTATCCTTTGAAGATATATGAGCACAATGGATTCTAGGATCTCTTTATGAAGATTAAATAAAGAAATGTTTTATTTAGTCCCATATTTTTCCATTTTATGTACCTATTCATCCAATACACTAGACTTTATAATCCTTGGATTGTAATATGGTGTTTTATTATAAGAAAAATCATTTAATGATATGTGCAAAAGGATAGGGTCACTATAGTAACAAATCTGACTAGATGTCCTAGGCCTGAGTCAGGGTAATTTGGTACATGATAATGGGCCTTGCTGCACACCTGGTTTGAAAATCCTATTTGATATTTTTTGGAAATTTATAAGTAATTAAAAAACCATTATAAAGTATTTTAATAGAATATGACTATAAATAACCTAGGATAAAGCTAAGGTGTCATAAATTAAGGAAGGTGTCATAACTTAGACATCCTACAAGTGAAATTTCATGATTATCTGGTTCCTTATTAGGATAAATTTTTCTTAATCTATGCTTTTGGTTTTATCCAATGGATGGAAACCAAAGGAACCATGTTAATGGTGAGTGTGAAGGAAAATGCAATGATTTTCCTCCTGAGAAACTATATTCTATAGGATTTGGAATATATTTTATTATTTCTATGCTCCCAAAACATTCTAAATATTTGATCTTGGTGGAATTAAAAATTATAAAAGGAGGGAACAACATTCCATCAAGTCTTTTATGAGACAAAATCCACCCTATTTCAATGGATATTATGATACACTTTTTGAATAACAATTGATCAGTGCTACTAAAAATATATTCTCCATTTTCCAGTGTTCAGAGCATGAGAAATTCATTTTGTTTTTTCATTGGTCATAAGGCTAAGAGGAACAATGAGGGAATATAATTAAGAATATGAGAAAATAATATTAAACTGAATCCATTGATTTATATGAGTTCATGAACTTATTTTTCAATAAGTACTTTTCTTGGATTCTTCAAATAAAAATAGAGAAATAATTATATAAGTTGAAACAAAAGGATGATGAATTTCTCAATACCTATGAGGATAATTTCCTGATACTTATAAGGCACACTTGAGGAATTATCATCCAAGATAAAATTAAAGTTAATATGTTATTCAATGTATTAAATCCAAGTATTATAAGGGAATTTCCATAAGATATTTTAGTAGCTACAAAGAAATTGTGTGTTGTGCAATCAAGGTTGAAATGGAGGTTATAATTAAATATCAGGATCATGATTTTGTAAAGAAAAGGAATATGAAGTTTAGATGAATCTCAAAAAACCATGAAGAGAAGAATAATACCTTTACTTTATACTCTATGTATGGGAATAAGCATGGAGGAAATTTCATTAAGGTGTCTAATAAATTTTGTAAGTGTGTAATGGAAGGCCACCAGGCATTTGATTACCGATGTGAAAGGAAGAAGTTATATAATGGTGTGAATGGAGAAAAAACAACACAAAATGACCCTCCCATGCTTTAATGAAACAATTGTAAGGAGAATAATCATTATGTTAACTAGTGCCCAAACCCAAGGGCCGACGATGATGATCGATATTAGGAACCTCTTAAGATGAGGGACAAGGGTAAATATTATGAAATTGCTATTTTTGAAGAGAGGTTCAATAATTTCATGGTGAAAGTTACATGTACCATCCACTATATAACTACTAATTTATTATTTGATTCTAGATCTACCAACTCTTTCATATATATAGAGTTTTATAAGGGTGTTAAGAATCCACCAAAACGATTATATGTGGAATTATTAGTGCAAACCACTAATAGTATGACGATTTCATCCCAAGTCTTTGATTCCTCTTCAATTGATGTTTGTGGGAATGTAATTCCTGAAAATATTTTCATTCTTCCTTTGGTTGAATTTCATGTCATATTAGGAATGGATTGGATTTATATACATAAATCTAACATTAATTTTCGATGAAGGGAAGTTATATTTGATATTTCAGACCCTCATATGATTTTCCATAAATGTGATGATGAGTATGAACTTTCTATGGAGATTACATCCATTTTATATGTCTTAATTACCATTTAGAAGGGTTGTTTATCTCAAATGGTTTGGGAGAAAATCAACATCAATTATATGTCCATTTTTTTGGAATTTGTGGATGTATTTCTAGAGGAGTTTCATGGCCTTCCACAAAAATTTGATGTTGAGTTGTCAGTAGAATTTATCCCTAGTTCCAAAACAATTTCAAATAATCCATGTAAAATGAACCTTATTGAGTTGTAGGAATTAAAGAATAAACTCCAAAAAAACCTTGAAAAATGATTCATTTGTTCAGGTCTGTCACCTTGGGGTGCACCTGTTCTTTTTGTGAAAAAGAAAGATGGATCAATGTGACTATGCATTGATTATTGTGAGTGTAACAAGATAAAAATATTGAAAAATTATCATCTTCTCCATATTGATTACTTGTTTAATCAACTATGTATAGATTGGTATGTTTCAAAGATTGGCCTTCATTCTCTATATCATCAATTTAGGGTCAAGAAAGAGGATTTACCCAACACAATATTTTTTTCAAGGTATGGGCACAATTAATATTTAGTAATTCCTTTTGGTCTTACTAATTTCCCTTCTATCATCATGGATTTAATTAATATAGTACATAGAGATTACCTTGATCAGTTTGTGGTAGTCGGTTTAGATAATATTCTTATATATTCAAAGCAAAAGGAAGAACATGCAGACCACTTGAGAATTGTATTAAAGACCCTAAGGAAGGAGAACATATATGTAAAATTTACAAAGTATGAATTTGGGCTATAAAAGTTTCATTTTTGTGTCACATAATATCAAGAGGTGGTATAGTAGTAGATCAATCAATGATTGAGGTTATTGAATACTATATTAGACCAACCATGATGAATGAGATTCATATAATTCTAGGTTTATCTTGATATTATCAAAGGTTTGTAAAAATTTGTCTTGGATATCTAATTCTCTGACCAAGTTAACTAAAAAACGTGTCAAGTTTATCTTGATAGATGAATGTGAGTAAAATTTCAAGGAACTAAAGAAATGGTTGGCCAATGCACATGTAATTACATTACCCTGTAGTGGAAAAGGGTTTTTAATATATAGTGATGCATCCAAGTATGTATTAGTATGTGTTATTATGTAGAATAACATGGTTATAGCCTATGCCTCACAACAGTTGAAGATTCATGAGAAAAATTACCCAAATCATGATTTAGAGTTAACAGTGGTAATATTTTCATTAAAGATATGTATGGATTATATTTATGTAGAAAATAATGATATATATACTAATCATAAAAGTCCAAAATATATATTCCTAAAGATGGATATGAACATGCATCATAGACTTTGGTTGGAGTTGATAAAGGATTATGATTTCTCAATACATTACCACCTTGGGAAAGAGAACAAGTTGGTAGATTATTTATGTCGAAAGGATCATGCTAGCTTATCCATGACGAGGATCAAAAAAGATCCAATATTTCAATATTTGAAAATGATGGATCTAGAAATCCTGAAGGAAGGTGAAAAATGTTATCTTTTTAAAATGGATGTTCAAAACTATATCCAAGTGAAGATTAAGGAGGTACATAAGGGAGATATAGAGATTAAAAATTAAGTTATAAATATTCATGTTTTTAACCTTGATATGGATGGAATAATAAGTTTCAGGAACCCTGTATGTGTTCCTTCCATACCATATTTAAATAATGACATATTAAAAAAATCTTATAGTTATTCATTATCTATTCATCATAGAAGTACGAAGATGTATATGGATTTGATAGAATATTTATAGTGGGATGGCATAAAGAGAGATATTGAATAGTTTGTATCTCGGTGCTTATTATTCCAAAAATTTTAGGATGAAATAAAAAATTTTAAAGGTATGCTGCATCCATTACCCAAAATATAATGGAAATGGGAGAAAATAACTATAGATTTTGTCATTGGACTACCCAAAACTTATAGAGGTTTAATGCTATATGGGCTGTAGTCTATCACCATACTAATTCATCACACTTAATTACTATCAAAAAATATTTCTCTGTATATCATATTTCTAGGATATATGTTAAGAATGTGGTAAGGCTACATGGAGTACACATTCCATTGTCTCTGATCGGGATTTGAGGTTTACCTCAAAATTTAGGTGAAGTCTTTAGTAAGAACTTGATATAGAATTTAGTTCCAGCACTTCTTGTCACCCTCATATGGATAGTCAATCTAAAATAACAATTTAAACCCTAGATGATATATTGAGAAATTTTTTTTAGATTTCAAAGGTGGTTTGGATCAACACCATCCTCTAGTTGGGTTTTCATACAATAATATCTTTCTCTCAAGAATTCTAATTGAACCTTATAAATCCCTCTGTGGAAAGAAATGTAGATCTCAAACGTGTTGGGATGAATTTGGAGAAATAAATCTTTTAGAACCTAAGATAATTGAAGAAATGGTAGAGAAGTTAAGAGTTATTTAGCAGCATATTAAGGTGGCTCAAAGCCAGAATAAAAGATATGCAGCTAACCATCAGTGTGATCTAGAATTTGAATTTGGTGAAAAGTCTTTTCTATGAATCTATCCCTAGAAAAGGTTATGAGATTCAAGAAGAAATGGAAACTAATATCTAGGTATATCGATCCCTTTTATATTCTTGATCGTATCAAGATGATAACCTATTTCTTGGAAATACCTCCAAATCTATCTCAAGCCCATCATGTGTTCCATGTATCTCTCATGAGGAAGCAAATACCTGACCCTTCACATAAACTGAACTCAGATGTCATACCTCAAGATTAGATTCTTTCTTATTATGATTAACTAGTTTAAATTGTGGATCATACAGAGAAAGTTATACAAGAAAAGACCACCCACCTGGTCAATGTTTTGTGAAAAAATCACCAGTTTTAGAAAGCTACGTGAGAACTTGAGTGTATGATGAAGCATAAGTATTCTCATTTTTTTACCAGAATTAAAAATTTGAGGGATAAATTCATTTTAAGGGGGTTATAATATAACATCATGAGTTTTTATAGACCAATTTTTTGAATGAATTAATTTTCATTGATTTCTTTCAATACACTAAGTCAAACATTTATTTCACATGACCTCGACTGGGCATACATTACACACAACACTGAGTTTTACCAAACAGAAATATATTATTAATATATTATATTTAAAAACTTAACAATGTAGTTAAGTTAGAGGATATGAATATTAATTACTAACTTATGAAAAACTATGGTTTACAAAAATTTAATATAAATTCATTAGTTTAAATGAACCAATTGAATATTAATAGAATATTTTTATAGAAAACTATTTTTATGCTTACAAATTTGTTTTATAATAATAAATTAAATTAATTAAAATTAGTTAGTGATATTAATATAATATATATATATATTATATCCAATCATATATTTTTTATATTCATCCAATATATTTGATAGACATAAGATAAAATAAATAATATTTTACATATAAAAACCAATATTTTTATTTAGGTACTTTTACCCTTTTTGATGGAGAACCCACATTAAATAAAACTTATGGTACTTTGATAAATTTTATATGTAAAAATAAACTACATTTTTGAAATAGAAACATAAAAATTAGTTTAGCGTGAATTTTTGTAGTTTTCTATGAAATTTGATTTTAATGAATAGTGAAAACTCTAAAATGTAACCCAAAACTGCTTTTCATATAATTTATTTATATTGTTAAAATGGATTTTAAGTTGTTTTTAAAGCATAATTAGATTAAATTTTAATCAATCAAACCAATTTAGATCATTTTAATAAATTTCATTTTGAAATTGACTATAAAAAAAGAAATTTTTTGAACTTTTTTACATTAATAACACACATTGTTTTAACACCCCAAGCTTCCATGATACATTTCCCTTTGAATAATGCAATAGCTTGCATTTTACACAACTTCAGGATTCAAACACACTGTGACCAATCCAAGTAGCCATTGGGAATAGTACTATCCACTTTTTGAAATATTATAAATTTTATTATTCAAATTGGACTTCTTTTTTGGATTTGGAATATCAAAATTAGTTTAGGGAGAATTTTTGGTAATTTTCTAAGAACTTTCAATTGTTGATGAATAGTGAAAAACACTAAGTTATTGTTTAAAATCGATTTTTTATTTAAATAATTATTTATTTTATTTAAATTTATTTTAGATCGAAATTGATACATAATACCTATATATGTTCAATGTAATTCATTGGAGTCATTTTATAATAAGTTCAGATATATAAAAAATTTATTGAACTTTTACAATCTTTTGCCGACCTCTTAGGAGAATTTGTAAATTTGTATAAAACATAATTTTACCGCTTATATGAGTTGAATTTCAAAAATCTATGAGAAACTATTGATATTATTATGTGAAATTTTGTTCAATGAGATGAAAATAATTTTTGGTGAATAATAATGTTTGATTTTTATTTAACACGGTTAAAAGTAAATACGATAATGAAAGGTAAAAATGATATTATTTTTACCCTAACACATATAATAATTCTATTAGATAAGTACATATCAACCCAAAACAACCTTATGAATAATATATGATCATTTATGCCCACATGGATTAGATTAGGACATTCATTATTATTAATTCAAAGAAGAGTTAAAAGTGTAAAATTCAATGTTTAATAACTAAACATTTTTTAATATGTGGCTACAAATAAGATAAATTAGACTATAAATATTATTTATAAATATAAATATATTTTCTAAATAATGGTATTTTATTTATAATTTTCAAAAATTTAATAATTAAATTTATTTATGACACAATGATGATGCAATATTTTCCTTATTAATGAAAGAATTAAATAAATGGTATTACAAATGTTAAAATAAATATTATTTAAATGTTTTGATTCCATAAACTAATTTAATAGGTTAATATGACATGTTATGATTGATTAAATTAATTTAGTTCTAATTAATAATGTTGTTAGGACTTTTAAAAAATCAATTATTAAATAGTGTCAAAATTGACATATAGGAGTTTTTAAAACAAATATTATATTATTAATTGATATAATATTCCTAAATATATAAGGTTCGGCAAAAGGACTTATATAATGATAGGTATATCAATAATTAACCACTTTGGGTTCTCTTGGTAGTTTATAGTATGTTTATCAACAATATAATATAAATATACAAAGATACATGGTAAATGTCAAACTATTTAACTAAGAGTTAAATCTAAATGATAAGGTTAATATGGTGACCTAAAACTATATAAAACCTATTGGTTGAAAGGATTTAGACCCATCCCCACATTATCCTTTAAATACATTACTTTTTAGCCATTAGAAACCGAAAATTATTTTATTATAGATTAATATTTCAAGCTTTTCCAAAGGTGCCCCTCACCCCTCTTATAAAAGGGAACTTCTCCTTCTCTCAAATTAACACATTCAAAGCCATTTGGTTCGGCAAAACCCTTACCAAATATCCTATCAAATGTCACAAATTCATCATAGAGGCTGTAATTTAGTCATAAACCCAACATAAGAATCCGTTTTGATCAAATCAAAAGAAAGCACCCGAAGTAGAGGTAAATAATGCATCACCTCTTTCAAGTTCTTTTCTTCTTCCACTTCCTCTTTCTTTGTTGTTTCAATTCTAAAATAATAAAACCAGTTTCATATATATACTGTGATGTTATTATAAAAATGGTACAACCATATTCATTGTAATATCCATCCTATAAATAAAAAAGTCACCATACGTGCGTACGTACGACTTACTGTCTCCACGTCGTGGTGATGTTTGTTATTCAATCACTTCATCATTTAGATGGGTATAATAATGAGTATAACTGATGTAAATATTAAATATAACATGATAATTATTATTTATATATTATATATGATCCAATTAGATAAAATTTTAATATCAAAAGAATTATATTGTCGCTCGTGCGTACGTACGGATTACCGTCTCCATGAACGCGATGAGATTCATTCACCATCGTATCCATTCAAGACTAATTTTCATTTGATGATTAAAAATAATGTTTAAATACTTTATATCATTCTGGATATGAATTAGATACATCCCATCCATAAAAAATATGACTCACATAACAAATCATATAAAGAAAAACGTATCAGTTAACACCCAAAACGATGATAGTACTAAAATATTATTAACAAAGGAATATTAGAAGATCATATAAGATATAATATTTTTGTATATGGTTATTTTATTATTTAATAAATATGATTTAACTATTATAAAGGAGGTTAAAAAACTATCGAATAAGGAAAAGTACAAGGTAAGGGTAAATTCTATAATCTCTTCATTATCTGAGGTTGTTTATACGTGATTATCTACTGGGAACTCTTTATCATCCACATCAAAGTTTCTTAAAAATGTATTTCAAAACATTTGTACTATTTACTGGAAAATGGGAAAAAGTCATTTATACCCTTATTTGACCTTATATGTTTTGAAATTAATCTTTCTGTCATTTTCCAAACAATGTACTTTATGACCTTTTCGACAAAATTAAGGTTAGAATGTATTTTTTTAACTTTTACGGCGTGTGCGAATATTTTCCATCATTATAAAAATGTCGAAACTTCCCTTACAATATTATAAGAATATTTTCAAAAATAAATGTTTTCTTTTATAATTATATTACTTTTAAATGATTTCAAAATATAAATAGATATTTCTCTAAAAAAAGATTTGATTTCATCTATATCAACATCCTCTGATGGATTTAAGCTTATTTGAAGTTTATTTATTATGATACAAAACTTACATATTTTATTGAATTTTTTGTGATATATTTGAATGTGGATGTGTTATTTAATACCATTCATGGTTTATGGATAAATTATTGACATTTTTTATGCTAGTTTTAATATGAATGTATTTATTATGTTTAAACATTTTCATATGAGGAATGGATTGGACATAGTAAGTGATCGGTGGAGACCTCTATAGCTCCCCAATGCATCGATAGGTCTCATGAGAAAAAATAATTTATTGGAACAATGCCTTGAAAAAATATTATTTGTAGTCTTGACAAAAGAACATGACTATGTGGTAATGAAGTCTATCATTATGCATTCCATCATTATGAAAGTGGCTATTGATATTGCATGTGATTATTCGATTAATAGAATATCCATTTGAATAATTAAATGGAATTATTTGATTATATCTTTTCCATATATTACTGAATTTCATGTTTAAAATGCTTTTGTTTTAGTTATACTTTTCCTTAAATGATTATTCTTATTTACTAAAGTTTCCACTATATTGTTATCCTTACTGAGCATCTGAGGTAACCCCTTTCTATATTTTATTTTTTCCAGGATGTGAAGAAGTATTTTATGGTTAACATATAGGTATAGGCTAAGGAATTAAGTGTGTTCAAAAGGGGATGAAATGTTGTTGATGTTTTTATTTTATGATGTAATGTAAAACTTATGAATGTTTCTAGTGCTTCTACATCTACTAAACTGATTGGTCTTTCAAGACATGATTTCCTTGTATCATGACAATATTATGTAATAATGCATCAACTCTGGGTAACTGGGGTCGAGAAGTTACATTTGGTATCAGAGGAGGTTTAGTACAAACATTGGAAACTAGATTTAGATAAACTCTGATTAGAGCGCATTACCCTAAGATAGACTTTGAGGATTAGTATAGAACAACTTCTTAGAATTTTGGTAATGTAGATATTTTCTGAGTTTTCCAAGAAATACATCACTGTCTGGATACGATCAGGTAGAGGCGGCTCTGGCCCAGATTTACCTTGGGGTAAAACCCGAAAACTCTACTTTGAGCTAGACTCGAATAGGAACTAGTGCACGACAACGGGCCTTGCTGCACTCTTGGTTACAAAACTCCTAGCGGATATGTTTAGGATAATTCTCATTTTCTTTACAAACCATTATGAAGGTTTTATGAGTATATAACTCCTCAAAGAAAACATTTTTTATGATTAGGAATTATATCCATAAACTGATCAATTTTTGTGAAGTGTTTCACAAGTTTGGAATTATGTATTGTGATTCATAAACTAATCTATTATATGCCAATGTTTAGAAATGGAGCCTAGTGGAAGGAATGGAAACTTTATCAAAACACATAATCCTTGTAGGGATTTCCCTCCTACTAAAGATAATTATAGTGGAGATGGGAAGAAACTAGTGTTGATCAGCTTATCATCATACTGGGACAACTCACTCAGGTTATGAATAATAACCTTACCTCTATTGAGCGCCCCGATCCACAATGTGGAGGATAAATGTTAGATCGATTCATGAGGAAACAACCACCAAAATTCAATGGGAGTACAAATTTATTGGTAGATGAGCAATGGATAAGTTCCTTAGAAAAACTATTTCATGCTTTGGGGAGTAGTAAAAGGGAAAAAGTTATCATGGTGGTTTATCTCCTCACAGGAGATGATGATCAATGGTGGTCATTGATTCGAAATAAAAAGGAATATGAATAAGTATCAATTATGGAATGGAGGGAGTTTAAATAGATTTTCATATAAAAATACTTTCATCATAACCATCGAGTGGATTTGGAAAGACAATTTCTAAGTCTGAGGTAAAAAGAGGATGATAATATCGCAAATTATGAGACTAACTTTACAAGGATAGCAAGGCATGCTGTATATTATATACATAACCCAATAAGTAATATTGATCATTTCTTTGATGGGTTAAAACAATTTCTCCATCGAGAGTTAGTCTCACAATATTTCTCATTGTACGAATATATTGTCTCATGTGCTATCAAGACAGAAAAGGAATTATCTAAGTCTTAAGACTTTAAAGAAAAGAAAGAGAAGAATAGAACTTCTAAACACTCTAGAAATGGAAATAAGGGGAAGAATGGGAAAGTTTAATATCCATTCTGCAATAAATGTGGGATGAACAACCCAGTAGTTTCTTGAAGGGAATGGGAGACTGTTAAAAGTGTGGTGAAAAGTCCACCAAGCTAGTAATTGGAAAGGGAAGAAAGAGGCTCTCAATGTTTAATACTACAATTTTAGTGAAAAGGGGCATTATGAAAATGAATGTCCTAAGTGTCACAGAATATTACCTCAGAAAAGGCCAAGGGATCAAGGCCAATCTTATGCTATCACTACTGCTAAGGTTGAAGCTCCAAAAGACATGGTGGTAGGTAATTTAATGGTTTCATCAAGTTTATCCAATGATTTATTTGATTCTGGATCATCACATTATTTTATATCTTCCAAGTTTGATAAAAAAATTATATATTTCCAATTTGATTTAACAAGAGAGTTGTCAGTCAAAACTCGTATGGTAAGTATCATTGTAACAAAGTTGTGTGAATCAGTCCCCATTAAGGCATATAAACGTTTTTTATCTGCTGATCTAATCATCATTCCCATGATTTAATTTGATAAAATCCTCAGTATGGATTAGATTTCAGACCATGTAGTTAAAATTTAATATAAGAATAAGGAGGTTAAAATTTTCGATGATGATAAGGAGAACTTTTATCTTTAGAGCAGAAACATCACCATCTGATTATTATCTAGATCCACCCCCAGTAGCTCAACTAAATTCAATTATTGGGGAGGAAGAGAATGAAATAACTGTGGGTGAGGAACGGAATGCTCAAATAGAGGATGTACCTATTGTGAAAGAATATGTTGATGTGTTTCTAGAGGATTTACCTGGACATCCTCCAAAATGATAAATTGAGTTTTCCATTGACTTAATTCCTAGTTCAAGGCCCATATCTAAGACCCCTTATAAAATGGCCACATTGGAATTAGTGGAACTAAAGAAAAAACTAGAGGAATTAAGTTATAAGGGATTTATTCACCCTAGTGTTTCTTCATGGGGAGCCCCTGTCCTTTTTGTTAAGAAGAAAGACGGATCTATGAGGCAGTACATTGAGTACATGGAGATCAATTATATAAAAATAAAGAACAAGTATCCCCTACCCTGCCTTGATGATTTGTTCGACCAACTTCATAGAGATGAATATTTTTCAAAGATTGACCTTCAATATAGAAATCATCAATTGTGTGTGAAGAAGGAAGAAATTCTGAAAACAACATTTCGAACCAGGTACGGGCTTTATGAATTTACAGTAAAGTCTTTGGGGCTGAATAATGCACCCTCTATTTTCATGGATCTAATGAACAGAGTTTTCAAGGAATATCTTGATGACTTCATAGTGGTATTTATTGATGATATATTGGTATACTCCAAAATCTATAAAGATCATGAAAATCACTTGCGCATTATCCTAAAGAATCTTAGAAGAAATGAATTATATGGGATGTTTAGAAAATGTGAATTTTAGCTTCAAGAGATTTATTTTATTGTCCATATTGTCTCTAAGGATGGAATCTCTTTTGATCCTTTAAAAACCAAGGTAATCCAAGAATGGAAAGTACCGATGAATATAACTAAGGTACACAGTTTTATTGGTTTAACAGGTTATTATTGGTGTTTCATCCAGAATTTTTCTCAATTGGATAACCCATTAACCAAGCTCACATATAAAGGGGTAAATTTCTTTTTGGACAAATGAGTGTGAATAATGTTTCGAATAACTGAAGATAAGATTAGTCAATGATCCTATCTTGACTCTACCATCGAGGAATGATGGGTTTTTTATTTATAGTGATGCTTCAAAAAAGGACTTGGTTGTGTTCTTATGCAGAATGATAGGGTTATTGCCTATTCATCAAAACAACTAAAAATTCATGAGCAAAACCATCCTACTCATGATCAGGAGTTAATAGCTGTAATCTTTTCTTTGAAGATATGGAGAAATTATCTCTATGGTAAAAAATGTGAGATATATACCGATCACAAGAGTTTGAAGTGTATTTTATCATAGAAAAAACTCAACATGAGGCAAATAATATGGATCGAGTTACTCAAGTATTATGATCACACTATACACTACCAGCCGATGAAGGAAAATAATGTGGCAGATGCTTTGAGAAGAAAGGATCATGGATTTTTGAACAAAATGAGAGTTGAAAGGGATCCTATTTTCATGGATCTAGTGAAAATGGATATGGGAATAATCATGGATGGTGAACATCAATACTTTTTCAAATGGTTTGCAAACCATCTTTACAAGAAAGGATAAAATTTTTTTAGGATGATGATGAGAAAAATCAAAAGAAGATTAGAGCTGTGAATGATGATAGACTGAATGAATTTGTATATGAAGATGGAATTTTGAAATTTGGGAAGAGAATTTGTGTTGTCGATATTCCTGATCTAAAAAGGGAATTATGGGATGATTCCCATAGCTCAAATTTCATTATACACTCCAGTAGCACGAAGATGTATAGATATTTGAAGGAACATTTTTGGTGGGACAACATGAAGAGGGAGATTACGGATTTTGCGTCAAGATGTATGGTTTTTCAACAAGTGAAAGATGGAAGGTAATAGCCTAGAGGAGTCATGCAACCACTTCCCATACCTGAGTGGAAATGGGATGATATTATGACGGACTTTGTCAGGGGGCTACCAATGACTCCTAGAAGGAATGATGCAATATGGGTCATTATTGACCGTTTTACCAAGTAAACACATTTTCTTGTTATAAGATAAGATTTACCACTTGAAAGTTTAACATGACTATATATCAATGAATTTGTAATACTTCATGGAGAACCCCTATAGAATGTTTCTGATCGTGATCCCTGTTTTACATCAAGATTCTGGAAAAGTATTCAGAAATCCATGGATACTGAACTTTGTTTGAGCACCACCTACCACCCTCAAATGGATGGACAATCAGAACAGTCTATTCAAACCTTCTAAGACATGTTGAGATCTTTCTCACTTGACTTTCAAGGTATGTGGGATCAACATTTACATATGGTAGAATTTTCCTATAAGATATCTTCCATTCAAGTATTCAGATGACACCATATAAAGCATCATACGGAAAGAGAGTACACACACCAACTTGTTGGGATGATGTTGGTGAAAGAAAACTCATAGGCCCAGAACTTGTTTAGGAAACAATGGAAAAGGTGAAGGTTATCCAAACCCACATCAAAGCATCTCAAAGTAGGCAGAAGAGCTATGAAGGTAACCGAAGAAAGGAGTTGGAATTTTAGATAGGAGATCAATTTTTCTTGAAGGTATCTCCATAGAAGGGATTTATATGATTAGATAAGAATGGTAAAGTGAGTCCTAGGTACATTAGACCTTTCGAAATTCTATAATGAATTGGGGTTGTAGCTTATCATTTGGAAATGCCTCCAGGTCTCTTCAAAGTTCATGATGTGTTCCACGTATTAGTTTTGAGAAAATACATGCCTGACCCAACACATGTACTCACCTATGGGGAATTAGAACTGGAACCCGATCTATCTTATTGCGAAGACCCTGTCATGATTCTTGATAGAAGAGAACAAGTATTGAGAAACCAGATGACTCGTCTGGTAAATGTTCTATGGAGAAATCATAAGATGGAAGAGGAGACTTGGAAACTCGAGGAATATATGATAAAGAACCAACTGAATATTTTTACGTATTAATACTATGGAAATTTCAAGGAAAAAATTATTTGAAGGGGGAGAATGTAACACCCCAAGCTTCCATGGTACATTTCTCTTTGAATAATTCAATAGCTTGCATTGTACGAAACTTCAAGATTCTGACACATCGTGACCAATCAAAGTAGCCGTTATGAATAGTAATACCCACCTTTTAAAATTTTATAAATTTATTATTCAAATTGGACTTCATTTTTGGATTCCAAATATCAAAATTATCTTAGGGTGAATTTTTGGTAATTTTTTGATAACTTTCAATTTTTGATGAATAGAGAAAAACAGTAAGTTATTGTTTAAAACAGATTTTTTATTTAAATAATTATTTTTTTATTTAAATTTATTTTAGATCAAAATAGATACATAATACCTATATAATTTCAATGTAATTCATTGGAGTCATTTTATAATAAGTTTAGATGTATAATTTTTTTATTGAACTTTTACCATCTTTTACCCACCTCTTAGGAGTATTTGAAAATTTGTATAAAACATAATTTTAATGCTCCTGTGAGTTGAATTTCAAAAATCATAGAGACACGATTGATATCAGTAAGTAAATTTTTTTTCAATGAGATGAAAATAATTTTTGGTGAATAGTAACTTGTGATTTTTATTTACGACAGTTACAAGTAAATAGGGTAATTAAAGGTAAAAATGATAATATTTTAACCCTAACACATGTAGTAATTCTTTTTGAAAAGTATATATCGACCAAAAACAACCTTAGTAATAAAATATGATCATTTAGGTCTACTTGTATTAGATTAGGACATTTATTATTATTTAATTCAATGGAGATTTAAAAGTGTTAAATTCAATGTTTAATAACTAAACTATTTTCAATATAGTGTTACACATAAGATAAATTTGACTATAAAAATTCATTAGAACAATAAAACGATTTCCTATATTATGATATTTTATTTATAATTTTTAGACATTGAATAATTAAATTTATTTATGACACACTGATGATGAAATATTTTCCTTATTAATGAAAGAATCAAATAAATTGTATTATAAATGTTAAAATAAATATAATTTGATAGTTTTGATACCATCCACTAATTTTCTAGGTTCATAGGATATGTTATAATTTATTAAATTATTTTATTTCTAATTAATAATGTCTTTAGAACTTTAAAAAATCAATTATTAAATAGTGTCAAAATTGACATAAAAGAGTTTTAAAAAAATTTATATTTTTAATTGATATAATATCAATAAAAATATAAGCTTCTAAAAAAAGACTTATATAATGATATTTATATCATTAATTAACCACTTGGGGTTCTATTGGTAGTTTATAGTATGTTTATTAACCATATAATATAAAAATAAAAAGAGACATGGTAAATGTCAAACTGTTTAACTAAGAGTTAAATATAAATGATAAGCTTAATATCGTGACCTAAACCTCACTAAAACCTATTAGTTGAGTGGATTTCGACCCATACCCAACTTATAATCGAAATAAATCTCTTTGGAGCCATGGGAAAACTAAAATTATTTTATTATAAATTAATATTTCAAGCTTTTCCTAAGGTGCCCCTCACCGCTCTTATAAAAGTGAACTTACCATTCTCTCAAATTCACACCTTAAAAGCCTTTTGTCTCAGATAACCCCTGAACAAATTTCCTCTCAACCATCCTCAATTCATTCTAGAGTCCTTAATTTATTCATAAATCCATCCTAATGATCCCTTTTGATCATATAAAAATGAAGAACCTGAAAAAGAGGTAAATATTTCATCACCTCTTTCAAGTTTTTTTCTTCTTCCACTTCCTCTTTCTTTGTTTTTTACATTATAAAATAATAACTCCAGTATCTTATATATACTGTGATGTTATTATGAAAATGTTACAACCATATTCATTGTTCTATCCATCCTATAAATAACAAAGTCACTATACATGCGTACGTACGACTAACTGTCTCTACGTCGTGGTGATGTTTGTAATTCAAACACTTCATCATTGGGATGGGTATAATAATGAGTATAAATAATGTAAATAATAAATATAACATGATAAGGATTCTGTATATATGATATAAAATTTAATTATATACTATTTTAATATCAAAAGAATGATATTGTCGCTCGTTCATACGTATGGATTACCGTCTCCACGAAAACGATGAGATTCAGTCCCCATCGTATCCATTCAAGAATAATTTTCATTTGATAGTTACAAATAATGTTTAAAGACTTGATATAATTCTGTATATGAATAATATACATCAAATCCATAATGAAAATGACTCATTTAACAAATCATATAAATCAAAACAAATCAGTTAACACCCGAAACGACGATAGTACTAAAATATTATTAACAAAGTAATATAAGAAGATCATATATGATATCATATTTATGTATATGGTTCTTGTATAATTTAATAACTATTATTTAACAATTATACAAGAGGTTAATGTACCCTTGACTAAGTAAAAGTACAAGTTAAGGGTTAATTCTATAATCTCTTCATTATTCGAGGTTGTTTATATGTGATTATCTACTGGGACCTCTTTATCATCCACATCCCTGTTTCTTAAAAATGTATTTCAAAACATTTTTACTATTTACTAAAAAATGGGTTAAATCCATTTATACTCTTATTTTACCATATATGTTTTTAAATTAATATTTTAGTTATTTTTCAAAAAAGGTACTTTATGACCTTTTCGAAAAAATTAAGGTTAGAAAGTTTTTTAACTTATACGGTGGGTGCGGCTATTTTCCACCATTATAACAACGTCGAAGCTTCCTTTACAAGCTTATAAGAATATTTTCAAAAATAAATGTTTCCTTTTATAATTATATTACTTTTAAATGATTTCAAAATATAAAGAGATATTTCTCTAAAAAGAAGTTTTGATTTCATCTATGTCAACATCCTTTGATGGATTTTAAGATTATTTAAAGTTAATTTATTACGATATAAAACTTCCATATTGTATTAAAGGTTTTGTGATATGTTTGACTATGGATGTGTTATTTAATACCATTCATGTTTTGTGGATAAAGTATTTACATTTTTTATTCTAGTTTTAATACAAATGTTTATGTTATGTTTAAACCTTTTCATATGAGGAATTCATTGGACTTAGTAAGTAACGGATGGAGCCTAATATAGCTCCTCGATGAATCGATAGGTATCATGAAGAAAAATATTGTCTTGGCACAAGGCCTTGACAAAATCTACTTTGTAGTCTTGGCACAAGGTCTTGACTTTGTGGTTATGAAGTCTAGCATTATGAATTACATCATTATGAAAGTGGCTATTGATATTGCATGTGATTATTCGACTAGTAGAATATCCTTATGAATAAGTAAATGGAATTATTTGATTTTAAATTTGCCATATATTACTAAAGTTCAAGTTTAAAAGGCTTTTGTTTTAGTTATACATTGCCTTAAATGTTTATTATTATTTATGAATGTTTCCACGATATTGTTATCCTTAATAAGCAACTGAGCTCACCCCTTTCTATGTTTTATTTTTCCCAGGATTTGAAGAATTATTTTATGGTTGACCTGCAGGGATAGGCTAAGGATTTATGTGTGTTCAAAAGGGGAAAAAAATTTGTCGATGTTTTTATTTTATGATGTAATGTAAGACTCATGAATGTATCTAGTACTTCCAAAGCTACTAAACTGATTGGTCATTTGGGACATAATTTCTTTATATAATTCCAATGTTATGTAATAATGAACCGACTCTGGGTAACTAGGGTCAGGGCGTTACATTGTCGTCCCATCTATGAGAGTATATTTAAATAAATTTCTACCACACATGTGTTTGTAATTTTAAAAAATGGATTCCATATTTGGAATCAGGATAATTTTTAATTTATAATTAGTTCAAAAATGTTTTTGAACAAATATATCAGTGAATGTAAAGTCTTGGAAACTCCATGTAATTTTTTTTTTATTATATGGGAATATTATGAGTCCATGAAAATTGACAGCGCATGATTCGGAGGGCTGGAGGGTCTGAAATGAAAATCATATCTTTTTTTCAGGTGTGTTTATTAAACTCAATAGGAGTGTTTTGTGACATTTGAACCAGTGCCTGGAAATGAAATCTGAGGACACCGTTGAACTCGCAGCGCTGATATTTGCTTAAGGAGACCTTCACCTTGACCATAGTAGGTTGAGGGTGAAAGTTAGTTTTTGAACTTTTTGTTGGTGAAAATAAAATAAACTAGATATATTTTATTTTTGAATTTTAATCCTCCAAAATTGTTTATGGATGTGGGGACCACCAGAGCTTGAAACCTCTATTTTTGAATTCATGGTGGTGGGGACCACCCGAACCCTCTAAATGTTGGAAAACCTTCCAACTTCAATTAATTAATTGTGACAACTTCAATTAATTAATTGTGCCAACTTCAATTAATTAATTGTGCCAAATTGAATGAATTAATTGTGCCAAATTTATTTAATTGATAGAACTTATTTTTTATTAATTTGGCATTCACCTCTTTGTTGGAGGATTTGTTGGCAAAGGAGATCTTGGAAGAATTGTGGATAAATAATCTCTCCAACGAAGAACACTTTCTCCAATGAAGAACTCCATTGAAGGATCCCCAACAAGGAAAGTCTTCATCGATGATAAACCAATGTTCGTCCTTTCAAATCCTCATCGACGTCAATGAGTAATCGAGGTAGGGATTGTTGTTTTGAATACCCTTACCATGTTCTAGTCAATCTTCTTGATTTATGAATAATTATGCCACTTGCTATCGTTGTAAGGCGGAGGGTGCAAGCCAAATGAACACAGCCCAATCTCTCCACAAACATTTTGGTTTATGATGGTCTTGAATTGGTGGTGATGTCCCGAGTCGAGTGCGGGAGTCCTTAGAATGGAGAACGGGCCACCAGGGAACGCCCGGTGACCCGATGAACGTCGATGGAAACCCATACCTATGATCGACACTGGTGGGATCGTGAATGGAAGCCAGCACTCCATCCATCCACAATGAAATCGGTGGTGTGACCATGGTGCTGAAGAAGTGCCATGACCCATCAGCCATGACAGAGCAAGGGTGGAGGTCGGTGCATGACCGACCGCGTGAAGGGGCTGTGGCACGCGACCACACCACTGGGCATTGAGGAGCCACGACATGAGGCCACAATGGAGAAGGTGGGAAGACAGCTCACTATCGGCCGTTGGTGGCGGCGCGGTGCGCGACCGTGCCGCGGAGGAGGGCTGGTTGTCCGGCCAGCCGGGGAGCCGAGCGAGACCCAGGGTCCTGCGTGTGAGCTTCTGGAGCCACGTGGCGCCGGCCGGTCAGCTACCCAAACCAAACGGCTAGGCCCTTCGGGATACCCAGGGGGCGCTTCCCCCTTGGGTGGCGGCTAGGCGGACCCCACTATGGGGCCACCCAACCGGGCCACGCCAGTGGGCTGGGCCTGACCTAGTGGGCTGTACCTAGCAGACCATGCTGGACCTAGGGCCAGACCCCAGGTCGGGCTGGGTGACCCGAACTATGTTGGGTCGGCCCATGGTGAGTCTGCCAGATCGGTCCGACCGGGACTGATCGGAGCCAAACCAGCTTAGACCCCTTTTTACTCTTTCATCCATAACTTGAGCTACATGCATCCGTTTGATGAACCATCTATGGATTCAGAAACCTTGGATCTAGATATTTTTTTTGGTATTACCCACTTTAGTTATGGATAAAGTTGGCGTATGGTTGGATTGGATCGAACGAGAATCCAACCGGGCCCTCGGGACTAAAAGGAAAATAACTTATAAACTGGGTATGCGACTGACGCACATTTTGTCACGTTGATACCCATTTTATGTGGTGGTCCTTTGGGATAATTATTTTTTGGACTTCGTGGAAGTTGGGGTATTGACCTGTGGCTTTAGGAGTGGACCCCCCCAGAATCATGTGAGCTTAGTACAGGAACCCTGTGGTTGGTTGTGACATGAGGAAGGGATCCTATGTGGGTATGTGCTTTGGGATCCTACGTGGGTCTGTGTTTGAGCATCCCACTTAGATCCACTCTAGGAATCCATGTGGGACTACGCTAGGATCCTACATGGGTTTGCTTTACTATGATCCTATGTGGGTTTGATGATTTAGGATCGTACATGGGTGTGCCTCTCAAATAGAGTAAGATGATTCAATTGTTACATCTAATCATATTTACTACCATACTTATGTTATAGCTTGTGTGAGCTCAATCCTTACCTTTGTAGTATTCTTTTGTGTGGGATCACCTTTAGGGTATTCTTCTGTGTGGATTTATTGTTTGTGGGGGTTACTTTTGTGGTGTTACATTCATGGTATTCCATACCTTCGCGGAATAGTTGAGCTTTGTGCTATAGAGTTGGCCTATGTGTTTTTTCTTTATGGATGAGATGAGTATACTTGATAACTTAGGTATATGTATAGGAATATACCTAAGTAGGGTTTATTGTTTATTCCATGATTTTTGGTTTATCCTTTGAGAATTTTGAGAGACCTTCAGGGGTCTCGGGGTCCTTACTGAGTATCGTTATATTCAACCTTGCATGGGATTCACCCGCACCTTGATGTGTCTTGTGCAGAAGAAGGACAACACTGACTAAGGACGAGGATACCAGGACTAAAGGCTGCTTGGAGGTGGACATTAGACATGGGGTACAGTAGAGATGACTATTTGAGAACTGTACCTACCCTTCAGGTAGGATCATTGGTGAGTGTTCAAAAGAGCTGTTTTCCATTTTTCTTGTACTTTACAGTTGGGCTTGTATTCCGACCCCCTTTAATTACTATACTCACTGTTTTTACTATACAATTTACATTGTGCTCATATCTTACATTGTGCTTGGTTGTGTGAGTTTCCAGGTTATAAAGGCAATGCCTTCCCAGTTTTATGGAATACACCTTTGGCACTAGTCACCAGCCCCTGGCCTATGAAAGGCGGGATTAGGGTAGTCACGACACGGGCCCCGAGGGACGAATCGTGACAAATTGGTATCAGAAGAGTTTGTTCTACCGTATAACATTGTATTTTGATCTTTTAACAACAAAAGTGTTAAGTGTTATGAGTGTGGTTATCAGTTTAGGGAATCCAATTTTGGTGCGGCGGCCGATGTATCCATACACCGGGATCCTGAATTCTAATTCTTGACTCAGTGCACGAAAACAATGATTTCTTGTGTGTTTTGAAAAGTTTTCTTTGCAACCACTTTAATTTAACTCTCCAGGTATAACTTATTGAATATGTAACACCTTTTTATTTTCAGGATGCCTCCACGCAGACAGCCAGCCAGGGTTCCAGGAAGAGTACGTGATAATAATCCACTGAGTGATGAGGCCTCAGTGTAGGGCCCTTTATCAGTAGAGGCAGCAGTAGAGGTACCAGTGGTACCATTACCCATTGGGCCACTGATACCACCAGCCCCAGCAGCAGATGTTGCATGACACTTGAGCGCGTTTGATGAGTTCCAACACCAGAGGCCACCGACGTTCTGGGGAAAGACGGACCCACAGGTGGCTGAGGATTGGTTGGAGGCTATGGCGAGAGTCTTTCGACTAGTAGAGGCACTAGCTGATCTCTTGGTGATCCTTACCACCAGTCTTCTACAGGTAGCAGTGGGAAGATGGTGGAGCTTGATGCTCTAGGTTCACGATGAGTTGAAACTTCTCTAGGAAGACATTGAGAGCCTGTTTCGGGTAGATTTTGTCCAAGAGACCCTTCATGCAATGTGTATACAGGAGCTTCTTCATCTACAGTAGGGCAGTATGACTGTGGATCAGTACTCAGTGAGGTTCCCCGAACTCACATGCTACTCCACTGATATAGTGCATAACCCATTATTTAGGGCCCAGACATTCAAGCAGGGACTCAGGCAGGTGATTAGGGCTTCAATGATTTCTCTCAGCATCCCAACACATGCAGGGGTTTTAGAGATATCCCTCTTAGTGGAGAGTTTTCTTGCTGATCAGTGACCAGTAGCGAGACCCACCATCGGGCGTCACGTAGCGGAGTCTTTTGTAGCTGGAAGTAGAAATATGTCATAGAGGTACAAGAGGACCAGAACTACAGGTGGAAGACTACATGATTTAGGGTCGATTGTGCGGGACACTTGGCATAGATTCAATCATGCGAGGAGCAGGCAGTGTTTCGCATGCAGCAGTCAGGGTCACATGGCTCGTAACTGCCTGACCTTCCATACAAATGATCCGGAGACGGTCGAAGGACCACCCAAGAAGAGACAGAGGTTCAGATGAAGAGGTTCGTAGGGAGCAGGTGGACGTGGTGGAGGAGCTGTCCATGTAGCTGGCAGTGGGAAATGATTCTAGGTATTACCACCACCACCACCAGGTGGTCCACCCTGACCACAGGGAGTAGGCGGACAGGGGGGAGCTGAACTCTAGGTTGCTGAGGCATACAACCATGGCACATTAGAGATTATACGAGGTAAAATATATATATACTCCACCATGTATGCAGTACTTATAGACATAGGTTCCAGCCATTATTGTATTTCCACTGCCCTCGTTCAGAGATCAGAGATTTTGGTGGAGTCATTGGCTCGATTTTTATGGCTAGAGACTTTTACGGGAGAGGATTCAGTAATTAAACACTAGTTCCACTAGTGTGAGCTTACTCTAGGAGACGAGATCCTCAATTGGGATCTTCTAGTAGCGGCTTCGAGGCCTTATTATGTCATCTTGGGTATGTATTTGTTATCTATAGTCCATACCCAGATCAACTACATTGGGTGAAAAGTGCGGTGTATCCATGAGGATGGGAATAGGTTTAACTTTGCCGGCGAGAAGGGAGCCTTTGCAGCACATGATAGACTTACCTAGAGGAGAGTGCAGCCAATCACTCATCAGTTGGATAGCCTTACCTTTGGAGTAGTTGATGTAGAGATTCCGAGGAATCCTATAGTGGTCGAACAGTACGTGGATGTCTTCCCTGAAGATGTTCTAGGTGTACCTCCTCACAAAGAGGTGCACATTTACATTGACTTGTACCCTAGGACAACACCGATATCTACACCAGCGTATTAGATGGCTCCCACAAAACATCGTGAGCTGCGAGTACAGGTGGAGGACTTACATGGGAAGGGGTTCATTTTGCCCAATGTTTCTCCTTGGGAAACCCCGATTTTGTTCGCCAAGACGGAGGATGAGAGCTTGAGACTTTGGGTTGAATATCAGTGCCTGAATCAGGTGACCGTGAATAACAAGTTCCCACTCTTGAGGATTGAAAACCTCTTTGATCAGCTGAAGGGAGCATGGTGGTTCTCAAGGATAAATCTCATATCAGGCTATCACCATCTTAGTGTACGAGACAAGGATATGAAAAAGACAACTTTTAGATGTCGATATGGACACTAAGAGTTCTTGGTTATGCCATTAGGCATGACCAACACTCTAAGAGTGTTCATGGGGCTCATGAACAAGATATTTCAGCCATAAATTTATCTCTTTTTAGTAGTCTTCATCAATGATATTCTAATCTACTCAGCTACCGAGGAGGAGCTTGGCTATCATTTAGAGATAGTTCTGAACACACTCCAAGAACACCAGATTTATGGTAATATCTTGATGTATGAGTTATAGATCTGAGAGGTTCACTTTCTGGGTCAAGTCATCTCGAAGGCTGGATTTTCGGTGGATCCATCGAAGATTGAGGAGGTACTTTCTTGGGAGCCACCTAGGAGAGTGATGGATGTACAAAGTTACCTGGGTTTGGCTGGTTACTACTGGAGATTTATGCCAGATTTCTCTAGAGTTGCAACACCTTTATCAGTATTAATGAAGAAGGGGAAACCCTTCATGTGGTCAGAGAGATTCTAGAGGAGTTTTCATGAGCTAAGGCAGAGGGTGACAAGTGCCCCCATCTTGAGGCTTCCTGAGGAGGTAGTTGGGTATATAATCTATTGTGACGCATCAGGGACTGGGATCGGATGTGTCCTGATGCAGGAGAGACTAGTTATCACATATGGTTCTTGACAGCTGGGATAGAATGACCAAAACTACGCTACCCATGACCTAGAGTTAGTAGTGGTGGTGTTCGTGTTGAAGATGTGGTGACACTATCTAATGTGCGAGTGTTTTATGGCCTACTATGAACACTAGAGTCTATGGTATATATTTTCCTAGAAGGACCAGAACCTGAGACAATGATATTGGCTTGAGTTCCTCTGGTAATATGACTTCGAGATAGTCTATACTCATGTGAAAGGGAACGTTGTAGCAAATTCACTAAGCAGAGGATCTGGTATACAATTTCTAGGTGAGGCGATGGAGCAGCTGACCGCTTTGAAGATATCCTTCGTGGATTGAGTTGGCACATCTTTTCTTCAGTCTCTTATAGTCACTCCCCAACTCCTTCAACGAGTTAGGGAGGCGCAGCGTGTAGACATTGACTGTGAGGCTCGACGTGCTAAGATATCCACAGGACATGCACCTGATGGATTTTTTGAAGGTGAAGAGCACATCATCCTTTTCAGAAGACATACCATAGTATCAGTGTCCTTTTAGGAGGAAGTGTTGAGGTAGTTCTATACATCCCCTCTAGTGGTACATCCATAAGTGGAGAAGATGTACCAGGACCTCTGACGACAACACTGGTGGCCGGGAATGAAGAAAGCAGTATCAGAGTTTGTCTCTCGGTGCCTTATTTGTCAGTAAGTAAAGGCGGAGCATCATGTACCATCAGACATAGTTCATACTTTAGAGGTCCCAGAGAGGAAGTGGGATGAGATATCCATGGACTTAGTGATAGGTCTTCCACGTACACCCATGGGTCATGATTATATCTAGGTTATCGTCGACCGACTCACTATGTCCGCCCAGTTCCTACCGATCAGAGAGCAGGGATCTGTAGAGAGTTTGGGACGCCTCTATGTGCATGAGATTGTGAATCTACATAGAGTACCCTCAACGATTTTATCCAATCATGATACACGATTCACTTCCCAGCTATGGAATTGGTTGTAGGAGGTTTTCAGGATGCAGATTTGTTTTAGCACTACCTTCCATCCTCAGATGGATGGCCAGACTGAGCGGACCATTTAGTCCCTCGAGGACATGCTGTGTGATTTCATCCTCGACTTCAGCTATAGCTGGGAGGATCATTTTCCCTTGGTGGAGTTTTCATATGACAACAGCTTTCACTCCACCATCGGGATGGCACCATTCGAGGCTCTGTACGACCAACCTTGTAGATTTCTTTTGTGTTGGACTGACCCAAGGGAGTTAGCACTTGTGGGACCAGAGATGGTATGATCTACCAAAGAGAAGGTGCAGATCATCCTTGAGCGGATGAAGACTACACAGAGCATGCATAAATCCTATGCTGATAGGAGACATGGCTTACTGCCTAGAACTTCCCCCTCAGTTCCACTGGGTGCATGATGTTTTCCACGTATCCCAATTGAGGAGGTACATGCATGAACCATCACACATCATTTACTGGGGTGAGATGGACATCGACGATGGGGCGATGTTTACAGAGGTTCCAGTGGAGATTAAGGATCGACAAGAGAGAGACTTTCATGGGAAATCGATACCTTTAGTGCGTGTATGTTGGCAGAACAGGAACCTTAAGGAGAGCACATGGGAGAGGGAGGGACAAATTCGTGCTTAGTACCCTCACTTGTTTCCCTAGTTTATGTTATGGATTTCAGGGATGAAAATCCATGAGGTGGGGAGAATGTAAAGACCTGAAAATTCCATGTAAAGATTTATTATTATTATATGAAAATATTACGAGTCCGTGATAATTGATAGAATGTGATTCTGAGGCATAGAGTACCCGAAATGAATTTCTAAACTTTTTTTGGGTACGTTCAGTAAAGGAAATAGCAGCATTTTTTAACTTTTGAACTAGTGATCAGAATTGAAATCTGAGGACATCATTAAAATCACAGTGCCGATATTCACTTAAAGAGACCTCCACGTTCACTACAGTAGGTCAAGGGTGAATGTTAGTTTTCGGACTTTCTGTAGGAGAAAATAAAATAAACTAGTTATATTTTATTTTTTAATTATAATCCTCCAAAATTGTTTATGGATGTGGGGACCACTAGGTCTTGAAACCTATATTTTTGAATTCATGGTGGTGGGGACCACTCAAACCCTCTTAATGTGGGAAAACCTTCCAACTTCAATTAATTAATTGTGCCAACTACAATTTATTAATTCAGCAAACTTCAACTAATTAATTGTTCTAACTTCAATGAATTAATTATGCCAACATTATTTAATTGATAGAAATTATTTTTTTTAAGTTGGAATTTCACCTATTAGTTGGAGGATTTTTTGGCAAAGGATAGATTGGGAGAATTGTAGAGAAACAATATCTCCGACGAAGAACACTTTATCTGACGAAGAACTCTGTTGAAGGATCCCCAACAAGGGACGTCTTCAACGATGATGAACCAATGTCCATAATTTCTTATCCTCACAGATTTCAATGAGAAATCGAGGTAGGGAATGTTTTTTTGAATACCCTTACGCTATTATAGTCGATCTTCTTGATTTAGGAACAATTATGCCACTTGTTACCATTCTAACGTGAAGGGTGCATGACAAATGAACACAGACCGACCTCTACACAAAATTTATGGTTTATGATGGTCTTGAATCGATGGTGACGTCCCGCATCGAGTGTGGGAGTCTTCGTAATGAAGAATGAGCCACCAGGGTGAGCCCGGTGGCCGGAGGAACGTCGCCGACAACCCATACAAGAGACCGACACCGGTGGGGCTTGGGAATGGTGGCTAGCACTCTGGACAGCCGGGACGACGTTGGCAGCCTGACCATGCCATCGATGAAGGGTCGTGGCATGTCAATCGTGGAGGAGCAAGGGCGGTGGCCGGCGCACTGCTGGCTGCACGAAGGGGGTGGCACCTGACCGTGCTATCGGGCATGCAGGAGCTGCGACACGAGGCCACAACAGTGAATGAGGGTGGCCGAATCTCTACCGGCTGTCGGTGGTGGCGCGACGTGTGACATCGCCGTGGAGGAGGGCTAGCCATTCGGCCAGCCGGGGAGCCGAGCGAGACCCGGGGTCCCGCGTCAGAGCTTTCGGTGCCACATGGCGCTGGCTGGTCGGCTATGCAACTTGAATGTCTGGGCTGTTCAGGATATCCAGGGGGGTGCCTTTCCCTTTGGTGGAAGCTAGGGTGGACCCCACCACGGGGCCACCCAACCGGGCCGAGCCGGTGGGTCGGTCATGCCGACGGGCCTGGCCGGACCTAGGGCTAGACCTAAGTCGACACGAACTGGTTCGGGTCGGATCATGGTGGGTCGGGTCGGCCCAGGGAATGTTGGGCTAGGTCACCCTAACCGGGATGAACCGAACCCAGACCAGCTTCGACCCCTTTTTTCACTTTCAGCCATTACTTGAGCTGTGAGCGTCTGTTTGAAGAACCGTCTACAGAGATGGAAACCTTGGATTGAGACGGTTATTTTGGTATATCCTACTTGAGTTTTGGATAAAGTTGGGGTATTGTTGGGATGGATTGAACACGAATCTAACTGGGACCTCGGGACTAAAGGGAAAATAACTTACAGACCGAGCATTCGATTGATGCACCGTCTGTTGCGTTGAAAACCCTTTTAGGTGGCGGTACTTTGGGATACATCTTCGTGGGACTTCTTGGAAGTTGTGGTATCGAACTGTGTATTGAGGAGTGGAACCTCCTAGAATCAACAGAGCTTAGTACGGGAACCCTGTGGCTGGTTGTAACATGAGAAAAGGATCCAATGTGGGTCTGTGTTTTGGGATCCTATGTGGGTCTATGTTCGAGGATCCCACTTGTATTTACTCTAGGAATCCTTGTGGGACTACTCTAGGATCCTATGTGGGTCTTCTATACAAGGATCCTATGTGGGTCTGATGATTTTGGATCCTATATGGGTCTTCCTCTCAACATACTAAGATGATTCAGTAGTTACATCTAATCATCTTTACTACCATACCTAAGTTATACCTGGTGTGAGCTGATTCCTTACCATTTTGGTATTCTTCAGTGTGGGTTTACCTTTGTGGTATTCTTCTGTATGGCTTTACCTTTGTGGTTCTTACTTTTGTGGGGTTACCTTTGTGGTATTCCATACCTCTGTGGAATAGTTGAGCTTTGGGCTAAAGAGTTGGGCTATGTGTTTCCTCATGGATGAGATTAGTATACTTGACAACTTTGGTATATGTATGGACATATAACTAAGTAGGGTTTCATTTTGTTTCCATGCTTTGTGTTATATCCTTTGTGGATTTTGAGATAATTTAGGGGGTCTTGGGGTCCCTACCGAGTATCGTTATACTCACCCCTGCACAGGCTTCGCCCACTCCTTATTGTGTCTTGTGTAGATGACAGACAACACTTACCAAGGATGAGGATACCAGGATTAGAGGCCACTAAGAGGAGGACATTAGATGTGGCATACCATAGAGACGACCGTTCGAGAAATGTACCTACCCTTTAGGTAGAATCCTTGGCGGGTGTTCGCAGGAGTTGTTTTCAGTTTCACTTGTAATTTCTAATTGAGCTTGTATTCCAACCCCCTTTAATTACTTTACTCACTCTTTTTACTATATAGTTTACTTTGTGATTGTATCATACATTGTGTTTGGTTGTGTGAGAGTCCAGGTTATAAAGGAAATGCCTTCCCGATTTTAGGGAATACACCTTCGGTGCTAGTTGTCAGTCCCTTGCCTAAGGAAGGCGGGCTTGGAGTAGTCACAGCATGGTCCCATGGGACGGGTCATGACAATGAAGGCAATTAAAATTAATTATAATGATTAAGATTTAATAAATCTTAACTTGGGAGCAAACCCTATAATTAAGGAACAAAACTACCTATACACTTTTCTAGTAGCCTTTGGATGGACATATTTATACCTAATCATCCATTGGATAAAATTTTTTCTATTATTTGATCCACTTGAAATAAAACACATGGGTGGGGTTTCCCTTTTTCTAAAATTTTACAAGAGTGCCACTACTCCTCCACTATAAAAGGCCTCCTTTCCTTCCACTTACTCACACCTCTAAAGCTACTTAATTTCAGACAAGATCAACCTAAATATCTCCCCAAATATCTCCCTTACTCCTTAAATCCTACCTTTTTACATAAATCAATCCAAGGAAGTCCTTTGGTGGAATTCAAAAGGATTTACCCAAAGAAGAGGTAACATCATCCCTCAAACTACATTATCTTATTTTCATTCTACATACGCCCTCAAATCTTCTTATTTGATTATTATCAACAAACACAAGTATCTTCAATATAATGATATTTGGTTATTCTAATAGTTAGACCTATTGTAACACCCCAAGATTTTATGAGATAAATTATTTTTAATTTCTTTGATGTCTTCTATTATACACTACACCAAGATTAGCTTGTACTATATGCAACACCGTATTAGCTTCCAATATACTCAACACTATTCTTGGCTCATGTTACACACAATTTCAAGTTCGTTTTGTGGAAATTATTCGACGCAACATTATTTATAGATTTTTTTAATCTACAAATAAAATAAGTTTTGATTATGTTATACGCAACACCAAACGAAGCTTTCACTACAGGTAGCCCTTACTTGGATTTAATTACACGCAATCAAGACCTTCTTCAATAGCGTGTGTAGTACGCAATACCAAGTTTCACTAAACGAGATATTATTATAATATTATTATGAACTAGCCATTATGAATAGTAATACCCACTTTTTGAAATTTTATAAATTTTATCTTTCAAAATGGACTTCATTTTTGGATTAAGAATATCAAAATTATCCTAGGGTGAATTTTTGGTATTTTTCTGAAAACTTTCAACTTTTGATGAATAGTGAAAACACTAGGTTACTATTTAAAACCCGACTTTTTATAGACATAATTATTTATTTTATTTAAATTTATTTTAGGTCAAAATTGATATATAATACCTATATAAGTTAAATTTAATTCATTGGAGTCATTTTATATTAATTTTTGACATATAAAAATTTTATTGAACTTTTCACCGTCTTTTACCCACCTCCTAGGAGAGTTTGAAAATTTACATAAAACTTAATTTTACTGCTTCTCAGAGTGAAATTTTGAAAATACTTGAGATGTGGTTAATATTAAGGAGTAAAATTTGGTTCAATGAGATAAAAATAATTTTATTTAATAGTAACTTTTTACTTTTATTTACAATGGTTAAAAGTAAATAGAGCAATTAAGGGTAAAATGATATTTTTATTACCCTAAAAAAGGTCCTAATTCTATTGGATAAGTGTAATTCGACCAAAAAAAACCTTAGGAATAAAATATTATCATTTAGCTCCACTTGGATTAGATTAGGACATTTATTATTATTTTATTAAAAGAAGAATTAAAATAGTTAAAATCAAATTTTAATAACTAAAGAATTTTTAATATGGGTTATAAATAAGATAAATTAGACTATAAATATTAATTAGAAAGCTAAAAAGATTTCATACATAATGGTATTTTATTTATAATTTTTATACCTTAAATAATTTAATTTAATTGTGACACAATGATGATGTAGTAATTATCTTATTAACGAAATATTAACATAATTGATATTATAAATACCCAAATAAATGTAATTTGAGGATTTTAATGAATTAAAATAATTTTATAGGTTAATATGACATGTTATTATTTATTTATTTAACTTCATTTAGAAATAGTCATGCTGTTATGATTTTCACAAAAATCAATTACCAAATAGTGTCAATATTGACAAAAAAATAGTTTTTAAAACAAATATTATATTATTAATTGATATTATATACCTAAAAATATAAGGTTCATCCAAGATACTTGTATAATTATATTTGTATCATTAATGGACCACTTGGGGATCGCTTGGTTGTATATTGTATATTTATTAACTATATAGTATAAAAATACAAAGTGACATGGTAAATGTCTATCTAATTAACTAAGTGTTAAAACTAAAATATTAGTTTAATATAATGACCCAAACCTGTCTAAAATCTATTGGTTGAGAGTATTTCTACCCTTCCCCACTTTATCTTATAAATAAATCAATTTTTGTGCTATTATAAACCTAATATGACTTTATTATAAAATTATATCTTAAGTGTTTCCAGAGGTACCCCTCTCCTCCCTTATAAAAAGGGAACCCCTTACCTCTTCACTTAACACCCTTTTGATCAATGAAGCTCTGCCAAACCCTGACCATTTACCTTATAATATTCCCTAGAAACATTATATAGGTTCTGGTCTCCTCAAAAGTCCAACCCTAGTTCCTTAAGAGGAGGTTAAGAAGAGGCGCGTCAAAGAAGAGGTAATATCCTTTACAAATTCTTTCTAATTTATTTCTTATTCTACTTATTCTTCTATATTTGTTTCATAATAAATTAATAACATTAGTATCACTAATATACTGATATTTTATTATATGAAACAACCCTATTTCACCTTCTATCCATCCTACAAGAAACAAAATCACCGCGTGTGCGTATGTATGGAATATCGTCTCCAGGCCGTGGTGTAATCTATTTTTCCACCACCACCTTACTTGGATGGGTATGATGGTGTAAAGAATAACTATATATGGTTATTATAACATCATAATGATTCTATGATATTATATCATCCACTCCAATTCCATTCAATAATTATTGGAACGATATCATCGCTCGTGCATACGTACGGATTACCGTCTCCACGACGCGATGAGATTCATTTTCCATGTTAACAATTCAAGAATGATTATAAAGTATATATAATCAGTAATAATGAAATATATAACATAATAATGCTATTGGGTTTATGTATATATATATTTATGTCATCTACTTAATTCCATTCATATCAATAAGGAAATGAAAACAGCGTTCATGCGTACGTACGGCCTACCGTCTCCATGAACGGTGTATGTCATTTCATTTATCTATCTATTATTTATATATATATATTAAATATATATGATATATAAATCATGATTTACATTCTGGAAGTAATTAAATCATGATATAAGTAATAATAATATCAAGAACAACAAGTAAAAACATGTACAATAAATGAAATGATTTTACCCAAATCGCTGCTTTTACATCGAATTTACAAAAGAACGGGTAATATAAAGTCATAAGTAAACAATATATGATATCATAACAATGAATATAATTCTGAAATAAGTCAATGACATTATTTAAATCATTATTTAAGAGGTTCGGATGCATACAAATCATACCGGACATAAGGTAAGGGATAACTTTTCCAATCTCGTTTTTATCCGAGATTATTTATTCGTAAGTATTTACTGGGGTTATATTATTCATCCATGTCACTATTTTCTAAAAATGGTTTCATGTATGTTTAAAGTCCTTATTACCCATTTTTTACTTTTACTACATGGTGTGTAAGGAATATTTCTTTTTTTCACCATACGAGGTACTTTTTGACTTTTTCGACAAAAGTTCGAGCAGAATGATTTTTTAACTTATACGACATGAACAGATTTTTACGGTTTTATAACGCCTTATTTTCATGAAGATTAATATACAAGATTTCATGAATATTTTCAACAAAATCCTTTTCTTTTAAAATTTCATGGAATTTTGTGGAAAGAAAATAATTTTGAAAAAGAAAGGATATTTTCCTCAAGAATTCATTTCAAGTGTTTTATCAAAACCATTTTTCCATCTAAGATGACCTTATTTCCTATATGTATGTTTCAAGTATAATGTATCTATGATTTACATGGTTTCAATTTTCTTATGATGAAATATCCATTTGTTTTATATAGATTATTTTATGATGGTATAATGTTTATGAAACCCATTTTATTCTTTGGGTTATGATGAATGTTTTAAGTTTATTTTGTGGCACAAGTAAGAATGATTTCATTATGAGATGGGTGGGACCTATATCTACCTCCAATGAATTGGGTACAAATTTATATCTCATGAGATAGACATGGTAGGAATGGTATGTTAATTTGGTTCAGTGTTACAGGACTGGAATGAGGAGTGAGCTCGATTCAGAAAGGGACTTTGTCCACTAAGATGGTCTTGGCAGCAATGCCTTGGCTACTATGAAAATCATATCATGTGCTTAATGGTTTTCCACAATTACATGTTTTATTATCATGCTATTATATCATGATTTATGTTCCATTATGATATATGCCTTACGTACTTCCAAGAGTTATGACTTTGCTCAAGATTTTGATGTTTAGATTTTATGTTCAAGCTTTTGCATTCAAATGATTATGGATTGTTTTATGTTCACTATGTTTACCCTTTCTGAGCATTTGAGCTCACCCTATTTATGTTTTCTTTTCCCCAGGATTTAAAGAAAGGTTTTAGGCAATAAAACCAAAAGGGGATGATCTTTATGGGAGATGTTGAAGATCTTTCACCATGATTAGAAGATTACGTTTCGAGTTTCCAAAGACACTAAACTATTACAGTCCTTCAGTTTCTATTTTTGTTATCTATTAAGTATTCCAAAAAAGTAATGTAATGTCTATGTATGTCAAGCTTTGGGACTCTACATTTGGTATCAGAGGATAGTTTTAGTTATCCTTTGGAAACTAGGATGCGAAAACTTTAGTGATATCCCTAGAGATATTTCTAAGGTATGTCTAGGGATGTCCCTGAGGTTAAGTTTACGTATAAGTTATAGTCCTAGAATTATAGAAACGATATTATAATTAAACCTAATATGTTCGATATCGAAGGTACGCCCCATTTATTATGTTGTTTTCCCTAGTAGGATTTTTTCCTATCACACTATTCTTTTTGGGTTTTAGAAGATGGCTGGAAATAGGAAGATTCACGATAATGGAGGATATGATGGAAAATGGAATCATATTCTTCATGAGCAACCAAATGAAACAGGATTTGGAAGTCCAAACATTGTTATTATGCCTAATCAGAAATCTCATAATATGATCAATAATCTCAACTTTGATAAGTATCCTGACTCATCTAATAAGAGAAAAATTGAGTTTCATGATGATCATAGAGGAAATAAAGTTCAATTTCCCTCATGTAAATCATGTGGGAAGATGCATCAGGGAGAATACTTTAAAGGAACTGGATGATGCTCTGGGTGTGGAAAAGAAGGAAACAAAGTCAGTAAGTGAAAAGGAAAAGGTTTAGTTAACACCATGGAGAAGGATAATGGTATTGCTACGACATCAACAATGATTAGGTGTTTTAAATGTGGAATTTATGGGCATTATGCAAACCAATTCCCTAAGGAAAAATCTCATGAAAAGAATCAGCATGGTCATATGGGTAGTATTTATGTGGATGATGACGAGGAGACTAAAAATGATATATGAGATGAAAGAAGTTTTGAAGATTGGTCAATGGTTTAAGAAGGTAGTGGAATGATTGTATGTTTATCAAGAGTTATGTTGTATAGGTAATTTAAAGGTACTATGGAATAAAGAGACATCTAAGGATTGTTACACTATTGTTTTTCCAAAAGTATTTAAAATTATATGTTGAATGGTACTGGTAACCATGAAAGTTTATTCAGATATTTTTGGAAAGAATATGATATGCGCATAATGAAGGGATTAAGAGAAAATGAAATGTTTGACAGTATTCATGAGCTCATGACTAATATAAGGAAAAAGTTATATCATGGTTTGAGTATATAGAATATTTGGTATTTTGGTAAATGGAAAGAGTTACCTTGTGACAACATTCATGTTTTCACTATGGTTCAAGAATATAGATGATTAAGGTATTCAAATGTTTGGAATGTGACCAACAAGATATATTGTATGATATATGGGGGATAAATGATGGTATTCACATGATTGGTAGATGACATTTCTAGTAATTTTTTTCTTTATACTACGAGCTTGGACAGAAGTATTCTGTATAAGCCTAAAGATTAGAATAAATTAAGTTAGACATAAGATAGTATTTTTTTTCTATTTTATTGTAGGAATGTTATTATAATGTAGTTTTAGAAAAAGGGACAACCTAGAGGACGAGAAACAAACCGTCGCGTCGAACAAGGATGTGGGAATCAAACCCACAACTGAAGTGCAACATGCCTTTATCGCATACCACTAGCCTACATGAAGTCCCTAATTAGTAGAAAATAGTTTTATTTTATTATGCAGGATGATATATGAAGTATAAGTCCATTTTGGAACCATATCTGATTAATCTCACCATATATTGGCTTATGTATATAACCTTTGCTAAATTATGTTTGAGACAGATGGAATGACCTATCATTCTATTGCATGATCTACTAAAACTTCGTGAAAGACAAATTCAACTTCATTTTTTTAAGAGATGAAGTGGAAATTTTTCGAGACAAGAACAATGATGAGATTATACCGAAATAGAGTAAGTATTTATTTTAATTCAAATTCTTCAACTTTAGGGAAATGATCTTAATAACAAATTTTTTTTCCTAGTGCCCTTATATCTGATGAATCAGATGGTACTTTATATCATCAATAATTTATGGCTCTGTGATTCTTGGCTTTTTCATAGCCATGTTCTCTACCACTCTCTATCAGAAAATGATGGTTAGATTTCTCTTCCATATCGATATTTTCACCTATGTTCTCCTATGTGGAAACCCAGTGATGAGTTAATTTGGGTAAACGATATGTTTCATACTTCAATTTTTAAAGTGAAGTTTTAGTACTCCTTTTTATGATGTGGGTTTTTATGAATGAAACATTCAATTAGTAAACAATTTATAACACCGACGAATTTTAAGGGCGAAATTCATTTTAAGGGGGGTATAATGTAACACCCCGAAATTTTATGAGATATATTATTTTTAATTTCATTGATGTCTTCTATTATACACTACACCAAGATTATCGTGTACTATACACAACACCGTATTAGCTTATAGTATACGCAACACTATTCTTGGCTTGTGTTATACATAACTTCAAGTTCGTTTTGTGGAAATTATTATACGCAACATTATTTATAGATTTTGTTTAATATATCAATGAAATAAGTTTTGATTATGTTATACACAAAACCAAACAAAGATTTCACTATAGGAAGCCCTTAATTGGCTTGAATTACACGCAATCAAGACCTTCTTCGATAGCGTGTGTAGTACGCAGTACCAAGTTTCACTAAACGAGGTATTATTATAATATTATTATGAACAAGCCGTTATGAATAGTAATACCAAATATTTGAAATTTTATAAATTTCATCTTTCAAAATGGACTTCATTTTTGGATTCATAATATCGAAATTAGCCTACGGTGAATTTTTGGTATTTTTCTGAAAACTTTCAATTTTTGATGAATAGTGAAAACACTGGGTTACTATTTAAAAACCCACTTTTTTATATAAATAATTATTTATTTTATTTAAATTCATTTTAGCTAAAAATTTATACATAATACCTATATAAGTTCAATTTAATTCATTGGAGTCAGTTTATAATAATTTTATACATATAAAAATTTTATTGAACTTTTCACTGTCTTCTACCCACCTCCTAGGAGAGTTTGAAAATTTACATAAAACTTAATTTTACCACTTCTGTGAGTGGAATTTCAAAAATACGAGAGAAATAGTTAATATCAAGGAGTAAAATGTGGTTCAATAAGATAAAAATAATTTTTGGTGAATAGTAACTTTTTACTTTTATTTACCACGGTTAAAAGTAAATAGTGTAATTAAGGGTAAAAATGATATTATTATTACCATAAAACATGTCATAATTCTATTGGATAAGTGTAATTCGACCAAAAACAACCTTAAGAATAAAATATTATCATTTAGGTCCACTTGGATTAGATTAAGACATTTATTATTATTTTATTTAAAGAAGAATTAAAATAGTTAGAATCAAAGTTTAATAATTAAATCATTTTAAATATAGGGTTATACATAAGATAAATTCGACTATAAATATTCATTAGAAAGATAAAAATATTTCCTAAATAATTTTATTTTATTTATAATTTTTAGACAGTAACTAATTTATTTTAATTATGACACAATGATGATGCAATAATTATCTTATTAATGAAATATTAACATAATTGATGTTATAAATACCCAAATAAATGTAATTTGAGACTGTTTCTGAATTAAAATAATTTTATAGGTTAATATGACTTGTTAATATTGATTTAATTAACTTTTTTCTAACTATTAATGCTGTTATGATTTTCAAAAAAAATCAATTAGCAAATAGTTTTAAAATTGACATAAAATAGTTTATAAAACAAATATTATATTATTAATTGTTATTATATTCCAAAAAAATAAGGTTCAGACAAGATACTTATATCATGATATATGTATCATTAATGGACCACTTGGGGGTCTCTTGGAAGTGTATGGTAAGTTTATTAACTATATAATATAAGAATACAAAGTGACATGGTAAATGTCTATCTAATTAACTAAGAGTTAAAACTGAATGATAAGGATAATATAATGAACAAAACCTATCTAAAATCTATTTTTTGAAAGGATTTCGACCCATACCAACTTTATCTTTGAAATAAATCAATTGGGAGCTATTATAAACCGAATATAACTTTATTATAAAATAATATTTTATATTTTTCCAAAGGTGACCCTCTCCTCCCTTATAAAAAGGGCACCCCTTCCCTCTTCTCTTCACACCCTTTTGATCCTTGAAGCTCAGCCAAACCATGAAAATTTACCTTCTAATCTTCCTTAGAAACATTATAGAGGTTATGGTCTCCTCAAAATACCAACCCTAGTGCCATAAGAGGAAGTTTAGAAGAGGAGCGTCAAATAAGAGGTAATATCCTTTACCGATTCTTTCCAATTTATTTCTTCTTCTACTTCTTCTTCTTTATTTGTTTCATCATAAATTAATAAAAATAGTATCACTAATATACTGATATGTTATTATATGAAACAACTATATTTCACCTTCTATCCATCCTATGGAAAACGAAATCAACGCACATGCGTACGTACGGAATATCGTCTCCAGGCCGTGGTGTAATCTGTTTTTTCCACCACCACCTTACTTGGATAGGTATAATGATGTAAAGAATGAATATATATGGTTATTATAACATCATAATGATTCGAAGATATTATATAATCCACTCCAATTCCATTCAACAAATATGGGAATGATATCATCGCTCGTGCATACGTACGGATTACCGTCTCCACGACACGATGAGATTCATTTTCCATGTTAAAAATTCCAGAATGATTATAAAGTATATATAATAAGTAATCATGAAAAATATGAAATAGTAATCCTACTGGATTTGTGTATATATATTTGTATGTCATCTACTTAATTCCATTCAATTCAATATGTAAAGGAAAACACCGTTCATGTGTACGTACGACCTACCTTCTCCATGAATGATGTATTTCATTTCATTTATCTATCTATTATATATATATACTGAATATATATGATATATAAATCATTATTTACATTCTAGAAGTAATTAAATCATGATATAAGTAATAATAATATCAAGAACAACAAGTCGAAACAAGTACAATAAATGAAACAATTTTACCCAAATCACAGCTTTTACATCAAATTTACAAAAGAACGGGTAATATAAAGTCATAAGTAAACTATATATGATATAATAACAATGAATATGATTCTTTAATAAGTCAATGAAATTATTTAAATCATTATATAGGAGGTTTAGATACATATGAAGCATATCAGACATAAGGTAAGGGATAACTTTTCCAATCTCGTTTTTATCTGAGATTGTTTATTCATAAGTATTTACTGGGGTTATATTTTTCATCCATGTCCCTGTTTTATAAAAATGGTTTCATGTATGTTTAAATTCCTTATTAACCATTTTTGTCTTTTACTACATGGTGTGTAAGGAATCTTTCTTTTTTTCACCATACGAGGTACTTTTTGACTTTTTCGACAAAAATTTGAGGAGAATGTTTTTTAACTTATACGACATGAACAGATTTTTACGGTTTTATAACGCCTTATTTTCATGAAGATTACTCTACAATATTTCAAGAATATTTTCAAAAAATCCTTTTATTTTAAAATTACTTGGAATTTTTTGAAAAGAAAATGATTTTGAAAAAGAAATGATATTTTCCCCATGAATTCATTTCAAGTGTTTTATCAAAACCATTTTTCCATCTAAGATGACATTACTTCCTATGTGTATGTTTCAAGTATAATTTCTCTATGATTCAAATGGTTTCAATTTTCTTATGAGGAAGTATCCATTTGGTTTATATGGATTATGTGATGATGGGATGATGTTTATGAAACCCATTTTATTCTTTGAGTTATGATGAATGTTTTAAGTCTATTTTGTGGCACAAGTAAGAATGATTTAATTATGAGATGGGTGGGACCTATATATCCATCCAATTAATTTGGTAAAGATTTATATCTCATGAGATAGACATGGCTGGAATGATAAGTTAATTCGGTTCAGTGTTATAGGACTGGAACGAGGAGTGAACTCGATTCAGAAAGGGACATTGTCCACTAAGATGGTCTTGGAAGCAATGAATTGGCCACTATGGAAATCATATCATGTGATTTATGGTTTTCCACAATTACATGTTTTATTACCATTCTATTTTATCATTATTGATGTTCCATTATAATATATGCCTTACGTACTTCCAAGATTTATGTCTTTGCTCAAGATTTTGATGTTTAGTTTTTATGTTCATGATTTTTCATTCAAATGATTATGGATTGTTTTATGTTCTCTATGTTTACCATTACTGAGAATTTGAGCTCACCATTTTTATTTTTTATTTCCCCCAGGATTTAAATAAAGGTTTTTGGTAAGAAAACCAAAAGGGGAAGATATTTATGGGAGATGTTGAAGATCTTTCACCATGATTAGAGGATTACGTTCTGAGTTTCCAAAGACACTAAACTATTACGGTCCTTTGGTGTCTATTTTTGTTATGTATTAAGTATTCCAAAAAATTACTGTAATGTCTATATACATCAAGATTTGGGTCTCTACACCTACATATACACACACTTCCATCTAATGGGTAATGAACATACTGTTTATGTGTATGATGAACTACCGCTACACAGAATGATGATTGTTCATTCATCCATTACCACCTATCATGGTGGAAATTATAATAGAAAAATATATTTTTATTTAATATTTATGATATTTATAATTTATTTATTCTTATTTAATTATTTTACAACACATATCTTTATACTTTCCATCTTATTTAAATACGTTAATTCCATTTGAGCAAGTGTGGACTACCGCCCCCTCAAAGTGATGTCATTCGTTCAAACACTACATAGAATGTATTAAGGATGTGTTTAGTAAAATTATATGATATATATGATATAATAATACTACTTAAATAATTATATATATAAATATACATACTTATATTTCATTTATTCTATTTCTTACAATACAATAATAAAACAGAAACAACGTTCATGAGTATGTACGATCTACCATCTTCATGAATAGTGTATTACATTTCGTAATTAAATATCATATAGATTATTATAATTCATATATACCTAATAATAATTATATATATATATATATAAAATTATTTACATTATTTAAATCATGATACAAGTATAAGGACCAAATATACAAAAAATTAAGACACATGCAAAAAACAAAGTGAATATTACCCAAAGTGAAACTTTAACATAGAATTGATAATAAGTGGGTAATATAAAGTCATAATAAAACCATATATGATATTATATATTAGAATATGGTTCTATGATAAATTTATGACAAAATTATATTTATTATAAATGAATTTTGTATGAGTATGATGAGAGTCAAGACACAAGGTAAGTGAATTTCATCTCACTTTTTATATATGTGAGATACATTCCATGTAACCAACTATTTTCTTTTGTGTGATGTATATAATTCCCATTAATGTATTTTATGATTATTATTATTCAATTTTATGCATATTTACATATCCATTCCATGTTCTTTATTTTATGGGGTTTATGTTTAAAAATATTTTAAGATTATTTTTTAATATTTCATAGAAATGGTTTTAAAATGATTTTAAAGATTATTTATAAGTTTCAAGGAAAAATGTTTTCAAATTTTTTTCATGTTTCCATTATAAATTTTCAAGTTTATTTTCAAATAAAATAGTTTTAAAACGTTTTTAGTTTTTAAATTTCATTTTTCAAAGAAGAAGGATATTTTATTAAAGAAATGTTTTTAAAAGACATTTCAACATTATATACCATCTAAGAAAACATGTGTTTATGTTACTAATTTACTTTCTTAAAAAGGATCTAATGGTTCCATTAATATTATTTCTTTTAATGATTTATTCTTGATTCCATGGTCTTTATGAAACTTGTTTCTATTTCACAGTTTATGTTTATGAAATCCATTTTTCTTTCATGAGTTATGTTTTTGACGAAATGATTATAAAACATGTATATTTTTTCATAAGTTATGATATGATTACATTTTTATAATACCCATTTCATTTCATGGGTTATGATATTATTTTTTATTACTTTTTGTAACATCTATGTATGATTACATTATGATATGGTTGAAACCTATATCTTTCTTCAATGAATTGGGTAAAGATTTATATCTCATGTGATAGGATAGTATGGTCTTAAGAGTGAACCATGACTACTAAAATGGTCATGGGAGTGAACCATGACTACCAAGATTGTATGAGGAGTGAAATCGTGTTACTAATATGGCTATGTGAGTGAACCATGACTACCAAGATGGTATGGGGAGTGAACTCATACTACTAAGATGGTATTGGAAGTGATGCCTTGGTTACTCAGAAAATCATATTATATGCTTATGTGCATGCCATAATTCTATGTTTTATTCCTATGTTATGCTTTCATGGATTATCTTCTTTATTTCCTTATGATTAATGTCTTATTAACTATCCTTATTTGTGACATGATTCATGTTTATTATCATTGATATGTAGGGTATGATCTTTAATCATTTTGATCACGTTCTCATACTCATAGCCCATGTTTATTCTTACATGTCTCCCTTATTTACCCTTATTGAGAATCTGAACTCACACCTTTTTATTTTTCCTTCCCCAGGTTATGAAGATATGTATTATGTATTATGTGTCTAACAAGAGTTATAGTCAAGAAGAACCGAGTGGGAGATAATGTTTCTCACTTATGTACCGGTTTTATCATTTCAATGTTTCTAGAGGCACTAGACTAGTACAATATTTGGGTTTATTTTTGTATTATGTTTTATGTAATCCACAAAAGTTATGTAATGTTAATCTATTTCAAGACAGGGTCATTATATGAACCTTCAAATTCATCTAAAAATATGGGACCATAAACTTCCATTCTCTACTGGCCTCCTAAACTACTTATCAATGAGTGTTCCAGATTAGAGCATCTTCCACTACATTACATTTAATAAGTGTATAAGTTAGATAAAAATGAATCTAATATAGTTATTAAAACCACCTTCATTTTTTGATATTCAATTCACTTTGAGTGAAGATGTATTTGATCCTTTTTTGGTCTATGTATACAACAAAACACTCTCCAAGAAAATAATACCTCCAATAACACAAAGCAAGTATAACTACAACTAGATTGATATCATGCATTAAATAATTATGCTCATGAGGCCATAAATTAAAATACCCATACACCATGAATATTTCATTCTACATCATAGCTACTCCAATCCTGATAGCTAAATCATCACAATAAATAATAAAACATTATCTTGTCTCAATAAGAATCAATATTGGCACTAAATTCTACTGTACCATTAAATACGAAAAGGCTTCCGCACATGATTTAGACTATATAGACTGATTCCCTTATTGGTGATTCCTATAATAGGTTCTGATAGGAATGAATATTTTGAAATAAATCAAGAATAATATCCAAATATCCTCAAGAATATTTATATGTCACAGAAATTCTTGGGCTGCTCCTAGGATACCACAACTCTCACTTTATTTGGGTCTTTAGATAACCCTGATTCTAATATTATGTGACCCATGAAGTTAACTTATCCATATAAAAGTTTCATTTTGTGATCTTAGAATATCAATGTTGCTCCCTCAATGTACCAGAAATGATATCAAGGTGTTTGGCATTATTGAGTCTAGTATGAGAGTACACTAAGATTTCAATAATGAAAATAATACAGAAGAATCTTAGTATGGGTGGAAAACCCAATTAATTAGATCAATAAAAACATCCATCAAGTTTGTGAGGTTTTATAGAATTACCAAATACTCATACAAGCTATATTTGTTATGGAATGTTTTATTTGGTATATCATAAGGTCTGAATCACACATGATGGGTTCCTAAACTCAAATCAATCTTCAAGAAGATTTATGATCCTTAGAGATATTCAAAGAGGTCATATAAACAAGGTAGGATATACCTATTCCCGACTGTAATATGGTTTAATTTCATTTAATACAAACAAATTTGTTACAAACTATTCACCTTCATGGAAAAAAGGACTGGTGAAGCCCAAGTTGATATAATGGGTTATATAAACCCTCAATCTACTACTTCCTCTAACTAATTATTAAGTTCTAGAAGCTAAGTTTGATGAATCCTATAAGGAGAAATAAAAATAGGTGTCTCTTGAAAACTACCACAATAGGGAACTCCACCTCTCTCACATGAGGTAACCTTGAAAAGTCATTAGGGAAAACATCCCTGACATATTACACTAGAGAAGGGATATTTACATACTGTTATCCATGACTATTTAAAATAATACCATCAATTTGGTCAATCACTCCACCCATTCCATGATTCTATATTCTATATCAACTCTCCTATACATTCTATTCTTCCTTGTTAATGTAGTTTCCACCCTCAGGTGATAAGAAAATCACCCACCATTGGTAACAATCAATATGGATCTAATAAAGGACTAAAAAGTCCATAAAAATGATTATATAAAAGCCTATCATGTTAAGGAAAAAATATTCCAAATTAAAAGATAAGTACATATCTCAAGTGCAAATTCCTTACACTAGCGTACAGTCTCAGAGAAAATACCCAATGCAGTATCAAGGTTTATTACAACACAAAATTACTCTATCTCAAGAACAATGATTTCCATAGAAGACACAGATATAAATTACTATGAATTTTCTCTATTGAATAATGAAGACAATAAATTAGAGGCTACCAAAATTATACCTCGTATAGTAGAATTACTGATACTATACTCCACGGGTGTCAGCTGCACAACATGTAACTAACCTAAATCACGACCCTAAGATTCAATCTAATTACTAGAAGTTGGACTTATCTATTGATGATGTAAATAAGAAATTTGGATCCCTTGTAAATGACCACCTCATTGGTCAGAATAAAAGATAGAATTCTAACTCCCCTCACAGAGTGGATATATTGAGCTATTTCCAAAAAAAAGTCGATGAAGATTCTTTCCCACTAGGAACTATATGTATGGTTCTGCAAAAATGTTGAATATGACCCATACTTCCACATACTTGACACACAACCAGGTATTTTCTTCACCCGGGTTTCATGTTTCCTAGATTCCCACATATATGAAATATCATGTAACTATCAGTATGTGTTTTATGACTTCCACTGACCATGTGAGTAGAATCTAGGCATCACTTTGTGCTTCCTGATGAAATAATTCCCAAACTATGGGATGCACCACACCCTCACAAACCTTAATTTTATATTAGATTATCCTTGGTGATGAGGTTCTAGTTCACTATCTTAGAAACAATATCCAATCGAAAGACATTAACTTGAGTTAGGATGGAATATACAAGCCCCTCCTCGAACCGTCTCACTTTCATTAACATGTCACTAAAAAGTGTTTGTTTGAAACTCTAGAGCTTAGTGAAATGATATGAATACTCCATCACAGACATAGTTCCATGATAAATATTTATAAAATCTATACATTGGTCATCCCTTAGCATCTGTAGAAAGAAGTAATCATAAAGGATAATCTGGAAGTCCCTCCAGACTATATCCTAAGGACGACCTACTTGGGTAATAAAATCACACCAATGATTTATAGAACCTTATAGTATATATTCAATGTTATTGAACCTACAATTTAGATAAATCTCTATATGCTCAAATATAAACATCATGGCCTCCAGGATTGACTCAACACATTGGGTCCCAACAACCCCTGAAAAGGTAGGTGGGTTCTTCTTCTAGAACAATCTAGTAAGTTATTCAATAGTAGGGTAAGGTCATGGGACATCCTATATGGACTACATAAATCCTATTAAACCCTCTTGAAATAGATCATCGAATCCCAAAATAAGAATTTTGTGACACTATTGGAAAAACGGCCTATACCCACGGTTCAAAACCGTGGGTATAGCCCCCAAAACCGTGGGTATAGCCTATACCCACGGTTTTGGGAACCGTGGGCTGGAACGCCGTCGGTATAGGTCCCCAGCCTATACCCACGGTTTTGGAAAACCGTGGGTATAGGTGTCCTGCCACCGTGTCACCGAAACATAGAGAATTTCCACGGTGTCAACGGCTTTTACCCACGGTTTCAAAACCGTTGGTATAGGTCCTAAAATAATGCAGGCGCCGAGTTTCGATCCCGCAACCTCTTCGCTGCAAACACCGCGTCTAACCACTACCCTAACTTCACATATATGTATATATATATATATAGTTAAATATAGTTATAAAAACCGTGGGTATAGAGGGAAGAACCGTGGGTATAGGGTTCCCGCCAAAAAAAAATTCCTTCCCGCGGAAAAGTTTTTTTCCCGCGCTCACAAAATTGACCTATACCCACGGTTTTTCAAAACCGTGGGTATAGGTATTTTATCCCAGACCTATCCCCACGGTTTTCACCAAAACCGTGGGGATAGACCCCCCCTATACCCACGGTTTTGGAAAACCGTGGGTATAGGTGAATTTTCATGACCTATACCTACGGTTTGCCAAAACCGTGGGTATAGAGCCCCCTATACCCACGGTTTTGGCAAACCGTGGGTATAGGTCATGAAAATTCACCTATACCCACGGTTTTCCAAAACCGTGGGTATAGGGGGGGGGGGGGGTCTATCCCCACGGGGATAGGTACATTTTCCAGTAGTGTGAGGTTATACAAGTTACATTACAAGATGTAATATTGGTGTCTCAAGTACCAATAACTCTAGGTAATGGTTATTTTCACCCTCTATGAACAAACCTCAAGGCCTATATAGTGTCATATTTCTATAATTCCAAACACATGCCTCCAAATATGATTTGATAAATATATCTATCATAGATTAAAGAATAGTAAATGTACACAAATTTCATATGAAAAATTAAACTCCCATACAGTTACTCATAATTCCTGGTCTAGTTATATATATGTTGATAAGGGTTATATGAGACACTCCATATTTCCCAGTAGTGAGGTTGATTCAGGGTCACTTATTTTTTTCACATGAGAGTTATCGATATATGGAGTGTTAATTACAAGTTATAGAGGAATGAACTCTTTAAGTTTCAATTTTTATCCCCATTTAGTGGAAACAATTATATTTAAGGATTAAAATTAAGTAGTATATATATAGATACTAAGATCTAGTTAGATGAGCTGCCATTACCAAGTTATAATGTCATATGCTTTAAAAGTTTCAATTATCACATCATGTAACCACAATTAGTCTTTTTAAATGGTTTAATTATATGCATCAACATTCCTAGTTTATAGAGGCACAAACACTCTTCAAATTTCAATATAAATCTATTTAATTTAAAAAACTAATGATTCCGCCCATGGAACTATGGATTTTAGGGATCAAACATGTCATAATTTTTTAATTAAGGTTCCAACAACAATATATACAGAAAAAACCTATTTAGGTTGATTGAGATACTTTAATTAATCTACTTATTTTATCCCATCAATAAATGTTAGAACATTTCCTAATATAATGTTCAAGGAAATAACAATATATACCAGTAAGTGAATATAGTAATATAAACATGCAATGACATATTCATGACATGTAAATCCATAGGTGTGTATAATGAGGAATTATTCAAAACACCCTTTCTGTACCAATCTAGTGGTAAAAGAAAATCCCATAATGGTAATAATTTCCAAAATTCATGTGTGTCAGCCAATAGTGAAACCAATACAACTGTAATGAGAGAAATATAGAATAGAAAGTCACATCCTAATAAACATGTCTTTTTTACTATATGTGGGTTTGCTAATCCTAGACACATGCTCATTACCAAATCCTGAAACTTACTAATATACTTTCTACCATCCCAAAATTTTAAGTCAAAGAAAATAAACCTTTGATGAAACTTTGTGACATCTAAGGTCCATTTCATAAATAAGTGTCTAGTTTGGTTGGCCAAAATGCCCGAAGTGTTCCTCCCTATATACTAGATTCTACCAACTAGTAGTGAGGGTCGGTGATGGTATGATAGTGAGTATGTACCTTCATAATTAGAGTAGAAAACAGTGGTAACAATAAATAAATTTACAGTGGAAACACAAAAAATGAGGAGAAGTAGAATAAAAAAATAAAAGTGATCACAAAAGATCGAATCAATAACTAGTTTCATATACAAAATGATGTCATGTTACTATGCTATATAGAATGGGAATACAAGGGAACATGCATAAACAGAACATTCAATACAAATAGGGAAAAAAGGAAATAATCTATATCTAATATAATCAAGAGCATGAGAACAGATGACTTCTCCCATTCTCCATTGTGGTATATGAAATAAGGTGTCCAAAGGTAGAAGCTTACCTTTGTCCCTACCGTTATCCATGAGATCTTTTTGAGTACCAAAAAATTTTCTGAATAGGGATTTAGTGAAACCCAGTTGGCCACTACCAATGGAGTATAGTACAATCAATCTACTATGTATAAAATGAGTATTGTGATGGTATAATAAATATACAGTAGTGATGTAATTGAAACCACATTGGCTCGGGTTCCTAAAGGACACTCGCCTGACTATGTTTGCTTCCGCCTAAGCTGTAATGTCTCTAAACACATGTCAAAATCTATATATATATATATATATATATGAGTATATATGTATATATATAATACATATGTATAACATATATAGATCGATATATACAGATACATGGTACTAACTAGGACTCGAGGAGTGAAACCAATCCATCCCTGCACAATCATAATAGTCTCATACTATAAATAGAAGTATTGGACCAATATTCAACCAAGAATATATAAAGTCATGTTTTTCAATCAAAATCAATGATGCGAGTCATAATTATCAAATACTAACTCAATGATCATGAAACATCATCTATAAAAACAAAATATAATATGCAAAATTCCATGTAACAAATCCAAATAAATGATGTCAAACCTCACAAACAACACCACACATCAGGGGAAGCATGAAGCATCATGTCCAAAGAATTACATAAACTTGTCATAATGACCAACATAAATATTTTAATAATAGTAATAATATGTAATTTACTTAAATATATTAACAAATATCAATATGATTCATACATATCAAAATAATATTTTGTTTAATAACAATATGTCCATGAACTCACACTTAAATCAACATGTCAAAGGTACATGGTATTAACGTTACCTTTGCATAGAATTTGATTTAGTCATTTAACAAAGGGTCAATCCATGAACACTTAGAAGGTGGTTTAGTCACATAATCACTTATAAAGTCATGGGATTCAGTAAATTCCACTAAGAATGGGTGGAACATGTTGAGGTTAGAATCATCTTACAATAGAAAGGTCTAAGGGAGTATCACTAATAAGGGATGTTAAATTTAAAGGGATTTACTAATTTTATTTAATTACACATATGTTTTAAAACACAACATGATTGTTTGTAATATATAAAAAACTCATTAATGAAAAATGTACTATACAACTTACCATATTGAGGTACATGAGTCTGCATCCAATGTTGGCCTCCAATTTGGGATACATGTAGAGAAATCAATGAAATAGATGAATACCTTAAAAATAGAAAACATTAGATCACAAATATTTATCATTATATATGTTAAGATAAATGTGGAAAAAAAAGGAAGAAGATTAAAAATATTAACAGTAAGGATCCAACATAACAAACATAGAGAGAAAAAGATACCGGATGGAGGAGGTATCACCAAGCCTATGTGATAGAGGAAATGAGATATCAATGGAGGAAGGGGATGTTGTATGTGAAAGAAAGAAGAAAGGGGAGAAGGTAACTTAAACATAAGGTGGAGAAAAATTTCCATTTCCCATATTTTTTAAGGGAACACTATTTGGCTGCACAATTGGCCAAATAGTATGCCAGCCATGCACTAGCACTATTTGTGGTGTCACCCCCTTCACATGGGATAGGCACACGGTTTCAACAAACATGAATAGTATGTGTAGATCCTATATATTTTTTTGTATCACCCTCACATGGTAGTGTGGCTATCTCTCATGGTTTCAAAAACTGTGTGACACCCTGAAAAGGTCATATTATTTGAGGTGAATGAGTATCCTTAACCATGATTTAACAATGCACCTCTCCTGTTTACATTAAGAACTGGGTATCAGAGATCTGAAAAATTCCTACACATTATCAAACTCTTTATTAAACTCTTAGTAACTTCTAGTAGAATAAAAGATACATGAAAACCAAAACATAAAGGATCCATACCTCTTGATAACAACTGGGATCTTACAAATTATCTATGAAAAAACTACAAGCTCGCATCCACTGTGGAAGGTCTCTTAGTAGGTAATAATCAATCTATACTAACAAGATAAATGATAATATCTAGAAATTATATCCTCCCCCTAAACCATCATATAACATACCAAAATCTTATCAATAAACCAATCCACTATAATTATATATGGACAGTTCTGAAAATTTAGACAACCCTTCTTTGTTAGCTCTAGGATCCCAAATAACACCAACCCAACTTGAGAAAATATGACTAAAAAAATCATTGGAAAATAAATTACATTATAACTATAACAGAAAAATAAAATAAATGCTCTATTATCCCCAATGTACCATATCCATTGGGGAACTTTATTTCTCAAATACTCATCACCACCTAATAAGTGTCTTGACAATATCACACTATTCAATTCCTAAACCAATTAGGTGTACTATACACCCTTTAGGTAATAAAAAAAGATAACTATCCACACATAATATATCCCAAATGATCTCAAACTCACTGATATAGTTCAGGGACGTTGAAATTCATAGAAACATAAAGACCATTACAACTGGGTAAGGACATACAACCTATTTCAAAAAATCCAACCATCAAAGATAGCCACAACAACCTCGAAAACATCTATTTAACATAGAAATTATTTAAAGGGTAATATACTAAAACCACACCACTACACCACATAAATAACCAATTCTATTATGGAATTTATGGGTTTTAACACCATTGGTGTTCTCAAAGTAGGTAAACCAAAATCCTATAAATGCCTGAGATGATTTCCTTCTCTTTTAGTTCAAATGAATGTTGAAACAATGAAGAACACTAAAACAAGTCCATGGGTCTAGCATTTAAAACATGATATTAATTAATTTCAACTATTTTCCTAGTGAGAGATTCTAATAAGTTCAAGAGGGGGTGGGTGGATATTTAAATTGAAAATTTAAAAATATTAAAAAATATAAAAATCAAATTTTAACTTAAATTTAATACATGTCATGAGGTATTGTTAAAGAGATTCTAAATTAGATATGAAATCATTAGGAACACTAAATTTATTTATTATTTACTATTAAATTTATCCTACATATACTCTTCACTTTTATCTACCCCTTAAGAGTATTGGTATTCACTACAACCACACTTTTTATGGGAGTGACAACCCTATTATAGACCTTCCTTTCTATGGACCATGGAACAACTAAAACAATTTCCTTCAAAAAACTAGAGGCATATCCCAATTAAACTAAATTTTATATTTGGGGGAACAACAAAAAACATTTAAATTTTGTAATGAAGGTGTAGCTAGAAATAGTAATTTCTTTTATAAGGGATTTTCATAATCTTGAAAAAGTTAAAAAATGAAACAACGATAAGGAAATATAAATCAATAAACTAAAAAGCCAAAATAAAAATATCAGAATGTCATTGTAGTTTTATCACATCAATAATTAATTTCCAAGATGTATATATTCATAGGGATCATATAAATTTGACAGATTTAGTTATAATAGTTTAAAAATTCAATAAAAAACATTTTATATGATCCACCCTATTTGATTCAGTTCCTTTGACCATTATTTATAGAGAAAATCCAATGTTTAGTTCCACAGTGTTTCTTAAATCAATATCTAAATCTGAAAAAACTAAGGTTTCCAAATTTTAATATATCTATTTACTCTTCAAGAATATTTTCCATAATCCATAACATAAATTTTTAACAAGCACGAGATAAAAGAAAAGTAAATTGTTAAACATAAATAAAAAATAATGTGTAGAATGAATGGATAATTCACATTTAAGCTAAAATATAGTATGTAATTATTACAATTATATCATTCAATAAATACTTCACTAAAAAAATTATCACCTCATATAGAGTAACATACAACTTACTGATAACAAAAAAAACATAATAAAAAAAGGTTTATGAGAATAATTTAATACTTAGAAACATTTCATTTTAACCTAGTACATAAGGATCATGATTTTTCATAATGTAAATATTAAGAACTTCATAAGGATAAGTTACTTTAGAAACAAAATCAACTAAAATAATGTTTGTAAGGATGTTATTAAATAAATTAAGTATTATTTACTTTATAAAAATATCTAAAACATACATAAAAACAAAAATATTATAGAACCATTATGAAATGTAATAACATTAACAAAAAATATATTATTCCATCATTATGAGGATTATAGTGTTTCATAATCAAACTTTAATGAGTAAATATTCCAAAATTCATTCACTGAAATTCATAACACTTTCATATCATTTGGTAAGATATATTACTTTGAAAAGGAAATGAAAAATATAATATGCATTATGATTATATATAATATGTATGATGCCATCCTATAAAAAAAATTCAATATATAAGATGATTAAACACGAAATAAAAAATATGTTCGATGCACTATTTAGAAAAAATTTCAAACATATAATGCTAAAACACTGAATAGATAATACATATAATGAAATAATTAATAAAAAACTTATTATATAAGATTCAACACACAGAAAAAATTTCATGCACAATATTATAAAACATATTAGAGTCAATACATAAGATGTATGAATTTATAGAAAAACCAAAACCTTACACATATAATGAAAAATTTACAAAATTATAGACATATATGATGTAATGCAAAGTGAACTTAATTGGTGAAGAATAATCCAAGAATAATAGGAATAATAATAATAATTAAGATAGAAAATTTATCAAAATAAACATAATTTGTAAAAATAAAAAAACCAACAAATAAAATAGTATACAAGATAGTTTTTTTGTGATAATTATAATTTGTTTAATAATAATATAGCTATCAATTATTATTTTGTATAACATATATAGTTATGTAGTAATAAAAATAGAAATAATAATATAGAAAAGAGTAAAATACAATAATCATACTCTAATAATATCCCAATTTAACAATCTTTAAATATCAAACTCTAACAATATCCCCCTTTTGGTAATTACAAAACTAGTCATTAAAACTAAAAAAATCTCCCCTTTTTTAAAATATCAATGAAGTAATAAACCCCCATTTATATTTTTTTAATAAAAATATCCCTTTTTTAAAATGAATTAGTAAACACATAATCATGGATAAAAAAAATGAATCATGAATAATTAATAATATATACTCACCTGAAATCAATTATTAATACCAATTATTAATTCATAACTCAAAAATACCTAAACTATACAAAAATATTTAAAAAATTAAACATTTAAACTCACCCTAAATTAATTAACATTGAAAATAAATTAAATTATTAAAATATAAAAAATTATAAAAGTAATAGTTAGTATATGGGGAATAAAGAATTCTTTACAATATTTAACAATTCTATGACATATTATATTTTACTTCTTAAAAAATATAAATTTTTATTCATTAATTTTTTCAGTCATTCCTATAATCAGTTAACAAAATTTTACAATAAATCCAAGTATACTATTAGAAATAAAATGAATAATAGTATCTTTATACATCTTATGCCTCCATTATTCCATGTTTAAAGTTTATCTTTTCATTTTTCCTTGAATTCAAGGGTTGAATATATATATCTTATAGCTGATCATTATTAAAATAAATTATAAGCTAATATATTCATTTTTAACATGATCATGAATAAAATGATATCTTAATTTAATATTTTTATTCATAAATTTTTAAGGGATTATTATAAAAAGAAATAAAAAATGAATTATCATGATAATTATATATTTTATCGATATACACATAAAAATTATAATTTTTTTCTTTAAAACATAAATATAGAGATAAATATCTAGAGACAAAAGTGTATTATGCTTAACCAGTAGAAAATGAAACCAATAACTGTTTCTTAAAACACTTATAAACCAAACTTATTCCTAAAATATGAAACATACCTAAACTAATTTTTCTATTAGTTATTCAACATCCAAATTCATAATTAGAATAACTAATTAAATCAAAATAAATTTTAATAAGATAAAAAAATTAATTATTCATTTATCCTAAAATATAATTAATTTAAAATCCATTATATGAATATCCTTAGTGTTATCTTGAAACATGGAACACATACAGACACTAGAAATTATATTGGGATAACTAGATATTAGATAAAGAAAAATACCTTTCATACTTTTCAAAATATTAATATATAATGACTTTCCAGTCATATCCTAATTTGATTTTCTAACTATTTATCATAGGGGTTTTAAAATTTTTACTAGAATCCAGTCAAAATATTTTAACTAATTACTTATCATACTTACAATAATTATAAAATATTCCATCATTAATTTTAAATATTTTATGTTTTAAAAATAATTTTAATTTACCCAAAAGACTAATATCAAATTTAAAAGTCGTTATATGACATCATATTACCCACTTTCAGGTACTTATAGACCCTTGTTTTAATAATCATTGGTTTGGTTCTTGGTTCTAGTTATTTCCTAGGGTTTGTGACATTTTTTGGATATTTTAGGTGTTGTGCATATTTAGCACAAAAATATGGAAAACCATGTGGTTTGGTCCAGAAACCTGTGCACCATTTTTAGAGGGTCTAGAGGGTGGTGCATGGTTGGTGTAGGATGAGTCTAAAATGTATTGAATTCAAAAAAACCATGAAACCTTTTTCAGTGGGATTCTTAATGGTTGGTTCATGGTTAGACTAACTTTTGGGACAAACAATTCACCCTTTCCAAATTCAAAGTGATGGCCCACGGTTAGGCTCACAATTGGAACTAACAGTGTAGCCTGACCCCGAAAACCATGTAAATAGGATTTTAACCACCAAAAATTATAATTAAAATAAAAAACCCCCAATTATAAATAGTAATTCCCTTTTAATTGAACATAGTATTATTCTTCATCTTCTGGACGCACCCAAGAGGTGAATTGGATCCTTTATCCACTCTTCTTCTTATATCAAAGCACTGAGGGATGTATTTGATCTCTCTCGAGTAATTGAATTCTCCTAAATTTTGAATTTATCTTTCTCTAGTTCTCTCACATCTTGAGAGTGATGAATACACATGTTGTTGATGGATTGGATATTTTTTTTGATGGATTGTAATTCTAGGGATTCCATCTTGATTCTATCACCTTCGACACTACATTGGGGAATCCTATTTCAGGTGATCGATTATTGATCATGTAATAAAATGTATGTTATTACATAAGTATTTATTTTATAATTGAAACCATAAATGATTGATTAATTTGAAATTTATTTTCATTTTTTTGAAACCTACAATTCAGATGATTTTAATGATTGATTTTTAAGGCATGAGATAATGTAATAAAACCCCCTTTTCATGGATTGATAAATGAGGTTAATTTTGAGAAAGGTGGATTAAAGTGATGATTGATTTTATAATTATTTGTTGTTTATTCTCTAATAAATATATTTAAATGAAATATGACTTTTAAATGCATGAATTTTATAAAAAAATGATATGACTTGATTTTAGAATTTGTTTCTTTTAGAAAATCCTTTGTTTTTTAGGAAATCAAGTGTGGTTTGAAAAACGTTTTGTGTTGGTGGTGTAATAAAACTTCAGATCCAAAATAACCTTTTTATTTATGACTATTTTACAATTGGTTTCCAATGGGGTTTATTTATGGAGCTAGAAACACCCAATGGTTCCCTTATTCAGGCAGTCTCACAAACATATTTTCTTAAGGTAGGTGGTCAATGGGAAATTGTTCCAACAACAATTAGAGACTCACATTGGTCGAGAGGCTGAGAGGTCGGGCTCATAACACCTTTTTGGGGTAATTATTTCCTACTCTAGGACTATATTATAGTTTTAAAACATACTCATTAATTCTTTATGAAATCACAAATATGAAATTGTCCACCCTTATATTCACAATCAATTGATAGCATGTATTTGATTTATAATCATCTCTATGTATTCAAGGTTATTCATAAATTAAGATATCTATATTTATATGATGTTGTCCATAAATAGAACCACTTCTATATGGATTATATATTCTTATGTAATTTATTATTATGATTTTAGTTTTAGACCACATAGTGGGGTGCTCTGGAATTTATCATCATCTAAGAAGAAATGAGTTGTTTTGTTGTCCTCACAAGGCCCATGAAAAAGGATTCCAACATATCCTTGTGAGTGGAATAAAAAACCCATATATATTAATGTCACTTAAAAGGACACATCATACCTTTTAAGGATACATGTCAAGGACCAAACTGTGTAGTTTAATGTCATGAAACAAGGATGTCTAGGAAAGAGGTTCCTAAGCATGGATGGCGTGGGACCTATGCAGAAGCGGCCTTGGGGACCTAGAAAATATATAGTCTCCTATATTGGATATGAACCTTTTGGGAATTTTTCCTAGTGAATATTATTTTGAATTTGGTTATTGGGTTTTAACCTCAAGGAGGATTCCTACATATACCATTTTGATAGGAATGAAAACCCACGTAGTTTGGTAAGGTTGGGGCTTACAACTATGGTCGAGGAATAAGGTTGCTTCATCATGAATATAGAACTTTTATGATTTTTCTTATAGGGAATATGTTTTTTGAGAGGATGTTGACATTGTTTTGATTATTACACTGAGTAAGAGGCCCTATGGGTTGCCTCATTTGGATTATGGCTCATTGAGGTTGTGATAACATAGTTGGGACTTATACTGAATTGGAGGCCCATGGGGTATTTTTATGGGTATTATACTGTATATTATACCCAACTGTTAATTTGATCATACATATGACAAGATCAAAATTATCCCCTAAGATCATGAGCGTCATGATTTATGTGTGAAACAGGAGGATGTGGATGATCTAAGAGTCCACCCAATCTCCTCAATCCATTGGTGGATTAGGGTAGGGAAATGGAAGATAGGGGAATTCCTCACAAGAAATACTAGGGGATTAATCTACGTGGGATTTCCTACAGTGAAATATTCTACTCTTTTGCAGGTAGATGAGGTTGGAATCATGGAGGGGTAGTCGAGATGAGATATAATGGTTATATGTTCCCACATCATATCTTAATTTCAAAGACCGGGGTCTCATAACTATCTCTAAGGTTGGGATCCTCATTACAACATGAATGTATAATTGAAAATACTCCTTGTATCCCACCAATTAGGTAGGATAAATTGGGGAATTTTATTACCACAGAAATGTATAATTGATAGGAAACACTGATGGGACCCATGCTCTGATCATATATTTGTAGAGGCTTTATGGACACCAAATCAATATTTTTGTATTTTCAAATAATCACTTTTATGGCTGAGTGAGATCCACACAAAATTCAAAACACCAATTACAACACCCGCCAACCAATTTCAAGCAACACCAAGGATTCAAATTTAAAAATTAAGCAGTACAAATTAAAGTAGGAAAACGTCAATGCCTCGGCCTGCAAACCGCCTAGAGCAGCGCACCCTGACGATCACCTTCCCTAAGCGGTATCATCCATCGACCACCACGCCTGAACCACCAACGCCGGAACCACCATCACCGAACAGAAAATTACACAGAAATGTAAACACACCAGAACTCAGAACCACCACCAAGCGAACAACTTCATACCACCACCTCGACCATGGATGTAAATGAAAGAAATCATCGCCGTCATCAGGAAGAGTCACCGAACAAACCAGGAACCAGAAAATTCGAAACCAAATTCAAAAGAAAACCCCCGAAACTGGAACCGCAAAACGTTGGCCACACACCAACGTAGTCATCACCGCAGGCGAGGCGCCACCACCCAGCGGCGCTGTGTCCACGCCGTCGTCCGAAGCAGATCGAACCGCAAATCATAACCAGAATCACCATACGCCAAAGGGTGGCTCATGTAGGAAAGCCTTGGGAGAGATGAAGGGGGTATCACAAAGGGTAGACTTGGGAAAGACAATGGTGATCTTTATAGGGTGGACCTAATTGAACTGGAGGTTCTCTTTGGGCGATGGACAACCTTAGTGACAAAACTTGGGAGAGGCCTTTCTCAAGGATCCAAGGGTCTCCTCAGGTGTCTTTGGAGGTGTCTCATTCATGTCTCGAGCTTTAGGATTGGTCTTCTCACTAGTAATTTTGGTTTAGGTGAAAAATATCCTTATGTAGGTCTTTTTTGATTCACAAACTAGAGAAACTCTAATCCCACTACCTTCTTATTTCACAACATGGAGAGCTACCTAGAAGGTTCCAAGGACCTGGTAAAAGGAATACATTGACAATAACTTCAACAATTATGTTTTTCTTCCCATAATGTTAAATGAGTTTCCCAATGGTCCTATTTATAAGAATTCTTAGGACCTTGGGTGAAGGAGGTGATTTTCATAGGTCTCTAGTGATATGTATCTCAAACAGGTGTGACCTATGAAAGTCTCTAGGAATTCATGTTTTCACTCATGTGATGACATGGGGTGGGTAGTTATAGAACAATGTAACAACATTGGGTGTAGGGTTACCTATGAAGTGATGATGGGTGTACAAGTTTTACTTGTGTGGTGATGCTTGTTGAGCCTTATACAGTATCAATTGGGTGAACACATGCGACCCCTACTGTTTTTTCCTTCCCTATTACTTTAGGCATTTTCCTTTAAAAATTATCATCCTCATGTAAAAAAGGGGGTGTTAATAAAATCCCCCCCTCAGGATTTGATCCAATCAGAAAGAGAGGTTCTGATCCTAAGGTAAAGAAATATAGACATTGAAGGATCCTTTATTCGCTGGCTTCCACATGTTTGTGTACATTCATGTTCGGGTTTGGGGAGAATTACAACATGAGTTCCTTGAAAAAGAGGTATAAATATATGATCCATGTTAGTATGTCATATATGTGGGTTATGTATATGTTTCATGTAGGTCTTATATACATGTATCTACATATCTATAAATAGCATCAACTTCCCAGTGGTTTTTCTTCTCTCCATCACGCTAATCTGATGTACAAATAATCTCATCCTGATAGTCTTGCATGAATGACTTCCACTATGCTCTACTCGAAAACACACAATATGCCCTCATTTATGAGACCCAAATATATGGTCGAGTGATCTACAAGAGTTCCCTTGGGAGAGTAACCGGTGTGAGGTCGCCTGGGAAAGTGACATATGCGAGGCAACTCATTTCCAAAATTTATGATTTTTTTTCAAAACCAAGACATTAAAAATAATTAAAATATCAATATTTACTTTTATATTTCCATTGGATCATCAAAAGGATAAATGTTTTGATGAAAAAATTGTAAAACATATCAAGGAGGTGCTAGATGTCATTGGGTTAGATTATCTTGAAGTACATGAAACCACACTCCCATATTTTGAAAATAATTTGATGAAATGTCTCTATGAATACCCCAAGAGTGATCAAATGACACTCTATGACCATGGTATCCTTAATTATTTACTCATCCCAATGTTATAGAATTATCTTCCACTTCACTGGTTCTAAAAGTACATGAATTTCACCACAACCAACATCTCATACATGGCAGTATATATCAACAAGGGAATGATACCCTCCACTGGAGGCATACATCCTAGTAAATATGCCCTGAATTTAAACCCTCACACTCTTTATTTTAATATCAACTACGACCCATCTATATTTCATGCTTCCAAGATAGAAAATTGAAAATGATGAAAGGAAGATAGGGACATCCTCTCCTGAGGAGGTGTTAAGCTAGCATGGATGTGGGTATATTGGGTGTGCCAAACTTGTGATGAAATAAAATTTTAACTGAAAGAAGTTGGTATCAATGAGGCTTTATGGGTGTCCCTGATGTATGTGTACAAGAATCCAGATATTATTCATGAGAAACTAAGCCAATAGAGCCTCCAGAAGAATAATTTCTTTATGAAACATGGAGAAGTAAACATAAGTTTATGGGATATATAGATGGTCTTTGGATTACCCCTTTTTTGGTAGATTTATGATGACTTTTCATACTAAATTCGACTTGGGCTGGTGCTAAACGAATTCCTATTTTTTCTCATTAACCATTACTAGTATTCGAGGATATTAGGAAGGAATACCCCCGACTAAGGGATAGTGTACACTCAAATTCATGGATGAATGATTTCTTGGAGCCCAAGGGGGAGGGCCCCACATGAAAAAGTATAATGAAATGTATTTCAATTGAAAATTGTGGAATTATTGGTAGATTATAGTCCTTTTTGTAACAAGTCCATTATAGTTGATGGGGGTACATAGTCAAGTCTGACATACCTGCGGAGACATGTCTTTCCAGCTTCTTAGAGATGTGGTTAAGCATCTACACACTATCGGTTCACAAATCAAATAATGATGAGTGTTTAGGAACATTTTTTTAGGGAATCCATGTTAATAGATTAGAATCATACTGGGTTAGAAGTCTACATCTTTGAGAGGTTTCACAAGTGATTGTTGCCCATGTATATGGGAATACCCCCTCTATAATTATAGGGAGATTTTAGGTGTTGTGGGGGTGGATTACCATGCAATTCAGTTCTTATATCGTACCAAGTGAAATAAAAGTTCCTTGTGGACAAAGTTAATCATTACCTTAGGATTTTTGGAATCCAACCCTTCAATTTTACGTATAAAGAATCATTAAATAAACTGAATCGATTGAGATAATTCAAATTTTTTATATAGGGGGATCCACACATTGGGACATTCACTAATGATGAAAAATATAATGATGAACTAAGAATGTATATATTTACTTTAGGGATGGAGTGTCGTCATTCTAGATTTATGGTGAGGTTATTTGTGAAGACTATGACTCATACAAATTTTCTTGTCAATTTAAGTACTTTCAAAAACTAACTGTATCCCCTCCTATGCATGTATAATTTGAGAAGAACCTAATGGTGCCACAAAAAATCTGGGTCCATATGGATTTGGAGGTAACTAAAGTTGTAATTAATCTTCCAATACAATGTGAATATATTGGGTTAACCTCCTCTTATGATGAATCTTAGATTTCATTATATGCTCAAGGGGATTTAATAGTGAGAATCCCCCAAGTTATAGCTGTAAAAATTACGGGATAGGGGAATCATGGTCTTAATTCCCATATGAATCCATAGGGTGAAAGTGGTGATTCCCAAGATAACAAATAAACCCTTTTCATGATATGTTTAACCAATTATCATTAAGAGGGATATTCTAGTAGAGGTTTAAATGAGACAGTCATGCCCTAATTGTAAAGTGAAAATATGGTCTTCAGTTTTCCATAAATCAACCATGATGGAGAGATCTAATAATCTAGTGAAATCAAGGAGTGTCAGGTATTCTTTATAGTTTTATAGAGTAACCTCATATTATGTGCGAATGGTGAAAATTATATATTGGTAGTACCAACATTCTGATTCTAAGGACATGTGGTCATTTCTTCATGCTCACTTGTAGATTTCACAAATTGGTGATGTTCAAGCCCCACATATTCTTCACTTTTACGATAACTTTATTAAGGTGGGGATAAATATATGGGATATAGGTATTCTCATTCATGACACTAATAATTGGATCCCCAATATGAGGTGAGTGAAGGATATGATGGATTGGGGATCTGCTGAGGGGGATAATCAATCTACAGATGAATGGGATGAATTCATTGATGTCGATGATGCATTATGTCTTCCCTCTATCATCATTATATTCCATGTTATTTTAGATAAATGAGTTTTTTCTAAATTAATAAATACATTTATCTTGTAGATGGGATTGGGAGAGGTCCTTGAGATGGAATCACAAAAGGTATGGCCAAATGCTCACCCCTTTCTGGGTGGGTGGAGTTAGACCTGAGTCCTCAGAGATATCCTCGGGCCTAAGAATGATGGAGGAGGCGATGGATGGAGGGTATTCTTGAATTACACCTCTAGTAACAATTTTTTAGGAGGTTAGTTCTAGACTTCCTCCATATAATGTGAAGGATCAACTGGGAGGAATGTCTTTAGACAATTGTATCACTATTTATGGTGAGTTTTCACCACATTTATTATTCATTATTTTTATAGGATATGATTTTGGGTAACAATATTTACTCCCATATCCCCTCTTAAGGGGATTAAAGACAAATCTTCTAGAAATGAGGAGGATATTATAGATGAGGCCCAAATTCTAGTTGGTGAGTTCATCCCTTTGCTAGGAGAGATGTCGCTAAATGAGACCATATTTGTTCCTTATACTATATAAAGGGCGGAGGATCTTTTTAATTTCAAATTCATATAATAAGGTTTCATATATTGGCCACTAATTTCGATTATTTTATTTCAAATCCATTTTACACACTGTAGGACCCTATTAACACCACCACTTAACCTGTTACCACCCTATAAGGGAATGAAAGGGACCCCATACCGTCTGATGAAAGTGTTGGTGTTGATCTTGATTTGGTGAGAAGAAAAAGGGTATTACCTATTGAGAAGTTGGTTGATGGAGAGGATGGAGATTACAATATGGGTTTTAAACTGAGTGTCTCTGATATACCTTCGGGTGAGGATGCTTTAATAGTTGAAGAATCATAAAATGAAATAGTAAAAATGGAAGAAATTTTTCAATATTTTTATTTTAATGAATCCTTTAAGGAGTTTGATGAATTTAATAAGAAATTTTATAGATGTGAGTGTTCACCTTTTATGTTCTTATGCATGGATTAAATCCTTAATTTGATTCCTAGAATCAATGATATTATATTTTATCTTTGTCTATAGAAAATATAACCGAAGATATCCATGAATAGGGTGATGAGGTCCATCCTAATACTATTACATAAAAAGTATTTGATCAAGGTCCTAATGTGGTAGGTTTCCATTAACCTTTTATAGTGTGTCCCGAAAAAACTCCATAGGATTATCCCCATAATAATATTTTGGTCCACACTTTTGAGTTTAGGGATACCAGAGAGGAATAAATTCAAGTGGCCAAATAATTAATGGGTGGGTTTCATCAGCCTCTTTAATACCCTTCTTACATTCTCCTTACTATCTTCCAATTTAAATTACTTATTTGATTCATCCTTCAGTTCCATCAGTTTTTGTGGTTATAGTGCACCTATCCTTTTAAATATAGCTTCACAGCAAGCCATAAGGCTCATGATGTTTCCAAGTTTTCGACAGGTTTATATGGTTGTAAATATAGGAGTTAGTATTGAGGAAACCTATAGTAGATCTACCTAAAAAACTCTATCAGCATCAAAAAATGTTTTACATTTTAGGATATAGTGGTTGTTTTTATTTTATGTTTCAATTTACTATGAAGGAGATCATTTTCTAACATGAGAAAGATCATGAGTCACAAGAACTTCTTATAAAAGAAAGAACGTACACTATAACTGATTATATATGAGTTTTATTATCCATGGTGGAGCTAAACCACACTAGAAAATTGGAGTAGTAAAAGAAACGGGTTGATGATATATAATTTTTAATATTTCCCTCCAACAAGAGATTGAAACTACTAGTGGGGGGCATGTACAGCTTCATCATTTGCTGGAAGTGGTTCAAGCTAAGGGTAAGACTGTCATTGTGACCAAGGCATAAGAGCCCCCCTTACTGAGTAGGATAAGTCAACTTAGTCATATGGGATTCAATATGATATTTATAAGTCTTGAGAGTCCCTCAAAAAACTCAAAAGTTATGATTATGTCCTTTTGTAAAGTATGACAGAGAGACTCCAATTTATGGATTCTCCTCCGAATTTTTCTTTGTGAATGAAAATAATTTTGGTCCCAACCATGTATGTGTTTTACCATATTTTTTTATAGTCATAACATATGATTGATTTTTTTTGTTTAACTAAATTTTCATATGTAAATATTTCAATATTACAAAGATAGGTATAAAAAGATACTATATGTTTTTTTAGGTCTTTGTACCCTGGAAGTGTAGTTTTACTATTTCTAGGGTCACATGATATACCCTACAATATTTTTTTCTTTTTAATTATTACCATAATTTTTTCCTAATTCGGATATAATGGTGAATTTTATGGTGAGACTCGGATTTTTATTAAGGTCCCCTTTGTGGGTTTTCATCCTAACAAGTGTTGTTCCTTTTTAAATTTCAATCTCTCTATTTTGAATTGTCCATCCAGTGTATATTCCAAGTGATATAAGACTCAAATTCTCCAAAGGGGACCCCTTACAGGTTTTCATCATGGAAAGTATCACATCTTTTATCAGTAGTATTTTAGAGTTTTTTAAGTAGTACTAGTGTAACTAGTGTTCTAGGTTGGAAATATTTTACTGTGATCTATGGGAGTAACGAATCCAGCGTGGTTTTATAGATAAGAATGTTCTATATTTATTAAGGATCAAAAAGGGATTATTTAAGTCACGATATCAAGATTTCTAGAACTGAAAAGTGATATGGGACAATTATAGAAGGAGTGAACATGGATCATGTTTTAATAGCGGTTTGTAGCATGATTTTTTCTGGATGTACAAAGATTTAAGGGACTTTTACTAAGGAAGAATGGAACTCGGGTTAAAAATACCTACAGGGGTGACTTATGAGATTCTAGATTAGGGTTTATTATGCATAGTCCAACAAAGGTGTCCCTTATATTTGAATATCTCTATCACTTATGGACAAGTGGGGTTTGATAGTATCTAGATTTTGTTTTTCAAAGGGATGCCCTAAAAATAAAATAAATAATCTTGGTCGACACTAGCCATGGATGAGAAACCACTTTCAGAAATTTTATTTGTATGTAAAAATGGGGGGATTATGTTTTGACTCTGATTTAAAAAGTATGGGTCCTAGTATAAATTTCAAATCTCCTTACTAGATTAGGGTTGTGTCAATGAAGGTAGGAACACACACATTTTGGATGTTTTAGTGGCTAGTCTTGGAATATAGGATCTAGGTGTTTTTATATATCTCATTATTATGAGAATCCATCCATATTAGGTTCTTGAAAACCATGTCTCCTTGTTGAACTAACTCAAATACAAAGAGGGACATTTTTATTGACATATGTATGGGCCTAGGATGAGGGATGTAAATGTAACTACATGTATTAATGAAATGGGAATCAAGACATGTGTAGTTCTCTGGGGTGATATGGTGGATGACTAAAACTATACAGAAATGTGCCTCTGAGATTATGGTTGAATCATATTGTAGCTTAATGTCATGTGACCTAGACATGGGCCATGCAATTTAACATCTTAAAACAATGATGTCGGGTGCTGAAAATTATGGTCGTTTAGCTATGATAAAAAATTAGTGATCTTACATTTCACAGTGATCTGAACAAGAATGTTCAATCATTTTTAGGAAAGAAATGGGAAAGTTGTAAGGTAAAATCTAAGAGATTCTAAACCTAAAAGTTAATATTTGAAAATTATATAGTGAATGGCCATAGAGGATGTTTGAAAACAAGTTTCCATAATTTTTTTTCAGTGTGTATGGAGATATAAGTGGTTTATCATAAGGATGAAGGTGCCTCTAGTTGATAGGTCATACTGGGGACGACTTATGCAAATCCAGATTGGGGTGTATTATACACATTCAAACAAATGTTTCCTATGGTATCATAAATTAATTTATTGAAGGTTGAGGAAAGGTTATGGAGATCTGTATTTTCTATAACAGTGAGTTTGATTTGCATGTGGAAGGTGGCTAAGTATAGAAGGGGAATTTTATTCTGAAATCAACCAAGAGTGAGGAAAATCTTACCTATGTAGGTATGAACTATACGTTGGGAGGGGTATTTTTTCATATTATGACTTTTACTATGACATAGGATATGGAAATTTCAACATATCTCATCGATGTGAGAATAATGAAACATATATTTCTAGGATTTATTCCCCTCACTTATTAAATTCTTGTGTGGGGAGGGGGTATTTTCTTATATTGTGTTTAGACCTAGGATTTGAGATCTGGGTGTCACTACATATCACATGATTAAAGGAATTAGGAATACATAGTTATTGAATGGTGGTGTGATGGGAGACTAACACTATGGATGTTGGCCATATTGGGGGATGGACATAACATTGCACAGTTTTACATCATGAAAGACACTTCGACCATGCATTTTATTGTCATGCCATAAAGATATTTGGTGTTCCATTTAAGGGCTTTCATCTAGGATCATGATAACCTGAACATGAATTGATACATCTTGATCGTCTGGGGGAGCCCTTATAAAAATTTATAATCCCATGTGAGATGTTATTGGTGTGATAAACAAAGAGTGTAAAAGGTTTATTTCACCAAAAATATGTGATTAACAGAAAGGATAGTGGATTTTTCATAATGTGGTGGATGGACTAGGATGTAGGATTTGGGTGTCACCACATATCTCATAAGGGTGAGAATCAGTATGTATGTAGTTATAAGAGAATGTTAATGTTGAATGACAGGGACATTAATCATGAAGTTTAACATCATGCAGTATGTAAAAAAGGTTACTTGTCCTAAAAAAGAAGGCATTAAGTACCATTAATGTTGTCAAGGAATTCAGTAAATCATCTCTTGAGAAGTATCCCATATTTTGTGACATGAGGCTTCCTAAGATTGTTTCACAAGGATTCATATTTGTTTCAAAAGGTAAGACTTCATTTTAATGTCATGTGCTGAAGATGTTTTTATACAGTTTAATTTCTTGTGACAAGGATAATATGGGTTGTTCTTTTTAGGGTCATACAATAAGGACCTCTCTATGTAGTTTAGCATCATTTGATAAGGATGAATGTTGTCTTTTATTTTTAGGTTGTATGACTAGGACTATGAATTTTGAAATTATGAGATACATAGGTATTACTAGGCAAAGTATGTTCTAACACACTTTATATTTTAAGAAGGAAATTAAAAACCATGATCCCATGTGTTCTAAGACTAGGGGAAGTAATATGGGACAAGTAGAGAAGTCATGACCACATATAAATTTTGAAAAGTTGTTTCCAAAACAATGTTTTCGGGGTGTACAAAGATTGAAGAGGTTTCCATTGATGAAAAAGTCTCCCTTGGTTGATAGGTCATTTGGGGGAGACTTATGAAAAGACAAAATATGGTTTATTACAAATATTCAAAAAAGGTGTCCCTATGGTATCAGAAATTCAATTATTGATGGCCAGGTAAATCTTTTGTAGATCCTTATTTTCCCAACACATGGAGTATGATGTGTGTAATAGATGTGTCTAAGAATAAAAGAAGCATTTGGATTATCATTGGCCCTAAATTTGGTTGTTTTCTATATAGATATGGATCACATGTAGGAAATGGTTTATTTTTTCATCTGTGATGGGATACTAAATAAGGGATCTTGAATTAAGATCCCCTAAATGGATTGGGGTCATCTGATAAAGAAAATGTACACAAAATACTTTTTTTAATGTGACTAGGCCTAGATAATGGGACTTGATATTTACTACAAATCCTATGTGGATAAGATTCATGTTGGAAATTGTTCTAAATCCTTAATGTTTTACTACAATTGAAATAATCCATGTTGGAGTTCCCTATATATATCTTTGTTTGTATGCAGGAGAGGGAGAATTTTTCTTACTTCATGGATGGGAACAAGACATAAGGTTTAGAAATCACTATGTATCTCATTGAGATGTGAATTAAACCACAGACATTTCTGGAATGGGGGTGCGGTGGGAGAGTAGCACTAATAATTGTGATCTGCTGAAGCATGGACCAAAATGTTAGGAAAATTTACATTATGTAGTAAGTGCATGAATCGTGAAATTTTATGTTGTGATAAATGGATTACATCTTACAGTTTAACATCTTATAAATAAGACTTTAGGTTGTGTAGTTTAAGTAATTACATATTAGACTATAATGTCTTATATTTTTATGCCATATGAAATGTAACATAATTCATTCCTTTTAATATCATTCCACAAAGACCATAGATCATGATTTAAAAAGTATTTCTTAAGAAACCTATCATTGTTAGGGTATGTAAATATATATCTATCCAATAAGATAAAGTAATAAGCTTTATTAGTGTAGACCTTATGTATGGAATAAGGTCCCTCTCAATTTGGTTTTAGATTTGCGGGTTTCTTACCTAGAACCATTTGAGTCCTCAGAACTAGTAATAGTTCTCCTTATAGGGATGAGCAGGTGTAAAATTTCTTATTAAAAGACTCTACTTTCCTATTTTTGTGGACTTCCAAGTGATGTAAGGTATTTAATCTTTTCACATCTAGTCACTCAAATTCATCCAACTATTCTTGGGAGTTTTCATCAATAGATAACTGATCACATATTGAAAAGAGAAGTAAGGGAAATTGGAACTTAATGGGAAAGAATACTTATGTCCCATATACTAGTGAATATGAGGTTTAATATGTGGTGTAACATGTTGTATTCCATTCATCCCATAGTGAATGAAAAGAATGTTATGATAAGTCTTTTTATGTTTATTCATCATCTTTTAGTGTATGTTTGATAAGGTCTTGTTAAAGGCCTATAAATATACATTAAATTCTGCATGATAGTGGGACAAATGGTCGGATATGATATTATACTCATGATACAACCCTTCCAGCTTAGTGAAACCAAAATTGGAACCATTGTCTACATGTATTATATGAAGGCCACAAATTCTAATAATGATACCACCTTTCAAAAAGCTAACAATTATTTTGGTCCAAAATTCTTTGAGGGGTATTTCTTTATCCAATTTTGAGAATAAGTCATTATTAGTGAGGATCTATTTGAATTTCTTGGATGTAACTAGAAGATACATCCCTAAACCATCCATTCACTATAAGAAAAATGTTCAAGAGTATTTGGTAGTGTGTCATAAATATGAGGGTTAATAGATGAAGTTGGAATGAACTTGGTATAAATGATACTTTTTGTTGAATTTTTAGCAATCCTATATCATTAAAGGCCAGAGGTATCGAAGCCTCCAGATTAGATGGTAAATCATGATCCCTAACTGGTGGTCACTTGAGGTCCCTTCATAAACTTCTTTCATGATAAAAACCTTATATTATCTTTAAGTGCATCTAATAAGGATTCCTTTGAAGTGTCATTTACAGAGTAATTTTTTGGTGATTTTTTATTTTATAAATAGTAATGTTAATTTATCATCTTCGAGTTTACTCTTTTCCAATTTTTTCTATAGTACTCTATTTTGAAGGTTTTCTACAATGTTTATTATCCAAGTAGTTTTAGGACACTCTGGATTAGGGATAGAATTAACCACATTGATTACTTTCATGTTTACATGAAAAAAATGTGAAACTATTCAATGGTGTATAATGATGGTGACCATTTCATACATGTCTAGATCCACCAAATCCATATCCAAATTTTCTAATGGATCTTCTGAGGCATTCATTAATTGTTGGATGTGAGTAAATATTGAATCTATTGAGAATTATACCATTAATCACCATACATAGCCAAGTATTAGTATTAAATCTTTCTTTATAATGGAATAATCACTGTTTATATGCTCGATTACCATTTCTATATCACATTTTACCTTCAAGTGGTCCGTTGTAATTTGAAGTTCCAGTAATATCCCTATAATGGGGGTAAGATATTATTCCTCATTTTCTATGAAATCTTTTGAAAATAGGAAAGAGTAAGTTAATACTAACTTTTCTGGGGATATGAGCAAGACTACCAACACAAATTTTTTGAGCTTGGGGTCTTCCACTCTCTTACATATTAGACTTATAGATGTTCCATAAAAAATAAATATCCCATATCTAGGGGACCACTTGAATAAATATGCTATCTTTATTAGGAAATTTTGTTTCCAGTGAATTTGTTTATGATGAGTAATGTTTTTCAAGGAAGTATTATAATGAATTTACTTTTATTGCTTCTTTGGGAATTTACTGAATGTGAAACTTCTAAAAGATGACCTCCCATTGTGCCCATTATCCGACCAACATAGCACTACTGAGGATGTATTTTAGTGGATTAATATGAGTGACCAAATGTAATTCAGGGTTTTGTATTTAGTGTCTTAATTTAAAACTGAAAAGATTAGCACATGGAAGCACTTATCAATATTTGAATAATGAGTCTTGATATCAATCATGGTTTGAATAAGAAAATATAGGTAATTTTCATTCAAAAAATAATTATTTTTTTCAAGGAAAACACCCATAGATCTTTTTAGGATATCATATAGAAATTAGAATCTTTCCCTCAAAAGGAAGAAACAACACTGGTGGACTCAAGTGATATTTCTTGAAACTATCAAATTCTTCTTGACAGCCTTCAGTTCACTAATATGTGACCCTCTTTTTCATTAACATGGTGAAGGAAAAACACTTAACTATGAGATTTTCTATGATGTGATGAATGTGAGTGAAATGTCCTTATAAGACACTTAACTATTTCAGGTTTTTAGGAGGTGACATATCAAGGATAACCTCTTTCTTCTTCGAACTGAATTCAATTCCATGATGGAATATGATGAAGGTGAGAAACTATCCTAGTGTATCTCCGAATTCACATTTCACAGGGTTAATTTTCAGGATATTATATCATATTTTATTTAATATGGTCCCAATATCAATAATGTTGTTATAAAATTACCAATATTTGATGACTAAATAATTTAAATATCACCCAAAAAACATCACAAAAGTGGGTTTGAAGATGTGATGCCTGGAACGTTGTTATGTAGCATCAACATTCTTAAAAAACTAAATTAACTGATAGAAATATACTCCTTTGGGTGATATGAAATGGTTTTCTATACATCTCCAAGGGCCATAATTATTTTTTTACCATTAATAGATATCCATGAAGTAAAGGGACTCATATATAGCCATTTCATAAAATATTAGTTTTGTTATTGGAACTTGAAAATCAAATTTCAATAAATGAAGGTAGACACCTCTAAAGTTAATGAAAACATTGATTTTACCATTTTTCTTATTCATTAGGAATATATTTTATATATATTTTGGATACTTGACTTCCTAAATGAAATTTTCCTTAATGATCTTGTCAACTTCATCCTCATTTTTTGCATAGTGAGTCGAGTGCGTCCTTATAGATACCTAGTTGTAGCCCATGTGGTTTTATGGAAATCCCTAGTGGTGAGTGGCCACCTTGGGATCAATGCTCATAATTATTATGTAATTACATGAAAGGATGTCCTGATTTTTCTTTATAAATGTGGAATACACCTCTTTTTCTTTGAAATACATGGACCACAAATCAACATGTTCCTTGGTTCATCCTCTGAACTCATTTATTTTTCTAAGTTCATAAATATTGGTAGATAAACCTTCCTCGAATGATTAATGGGAATAACTCAGGTCATATTCCTATTACTCTTCCTATTTCTCTTACTCTTCCTCTTTCACCTCAATCTTAAGGGAAGTAGGTGATGTAGGAAATTTTTCATAGTTAGGAGAGTATACAATATTTTAACTTATGGAAGACAAAGTATCTTCCTATAATCTGAATAATGATGTGGTGTTTCATTCTAGATCCAAGGGGGTGGTAAGGGATGGATAAGAATTAAATTTACTCTCTCCTAGTGACATGAAGAATTATATTATTAATATAATGAGGTAGGGATCTAGTGAATCACAAGGGATGGAATGAATGCATTTTAACATAAGATTTTACCACTATTCATAGGGTTGATGACTTTTATCACTACTATGATCAAACATAATAAACAATATCATGAAGGTTATTGAATATATACCTAAATTTAGACTCATAAATTTGATCTGATTGATGGTAATTACATTTTATTCACGATTTTTTGAAGGAACTGTCCAGGGTAATTTCTTGACCATTCAGGGTAGTGACCTAAGTGATACATTTAGTTTTGGGTTTTTTTACTTCCATTTAGTGGAGTCCAACATCAATATATTTGAATTTATAATATTCAAATGGGGATTTATCACCCTAAAACATCCCAATTTTCTTATTAATGGTGTACTCATGGAATTGGAGGTATGATGAGGGGGTGTAACATGTTTATGCAACCAAGGTATTCCTAGCTAAACATTAATGAATGTATCTTTCCAAAAAACTAGAAATTACGAGTTTTCTAGGAAGTCCCCAAACTATTATTTGATATTGATTCTGCTAAGTGAATTTTTCTCTCTTTTTTCACAAACCTATAAAATTAGAGAGGAAGGAGACATGTTGGACTCACTGTTTCCTATTCCATGAAGTGTTTAGACTATAATGAGGTTAACCCCTAAGCCATTATCAATGAAAATCCATCAGATATCAACATCATTTATCACATATGACACATACAAGGGTCTAATGTGTACAAGTATAATGAAATATTTATCTTGAACCCTAAAAGAGATAATCATGTGTAATTTTTTAGGATCATTCTTTGTAAAATATAATTCATCAGCAACAACATAACCATAAAACTCTCAAGGGATCAATGGATTCTCCATGAGTGTTTCCTAGCGGTCTCTCGAAAATCATAGAGCCACGTAGATAAAAAATTTGGTTAGATACAAGGATAATTATTTAAAACATAATACTTCTGGGATAAAAGAAAACACTTACAAACACAAGGACACACTCTCAATGTCACTTTAGAAGACAAAGTACATTATATAGAAAGATTGTCCTTTGGAAGAAGATTTTAAGGCACTCTTGTCCTCAGTGTGTTAGGAAATATAGGTCTACCTACTCACTAAATATGATTATAAAATATTATCCCATCAATTTGATCTTATAGTATTACTAGGTTAGGGTGAATCTTGGAATATGTGGTAGAAATTACCGACAACTGTTATGCCCACTTTATGTATTTTCCTTTATTTTTGGTGGCACAGACAATCCGAGTATTGATATGGCTGAAGTATTTTGTTCTGTCATGACTATGCCTTTCCATTTACTCATGGATCATGAAACCTCTTCCACTGGTTCAAAAATAAGTTATAGAGAACTCGGGTTGATAGAAATACTCTTCAATATATAATGGATCCATTAAATGAATGGAATTAATAGAACTGATGAATAATTTTTTGTCTATTGAGGATTCCTCATGGTGACTCAAATCTGGTGGTATCATTTGGTGGGATTATTATAATATCCTCTATGTTGGAGGCATAAATTTTGAGAGAGTAAGAGATTGTTTTGGAATCTATACATGCCTATATTCCTATATATTACTTTTTCTTCTCTCATCACTCCACTTATTGGAGTAATGGTACACGAAGGACTACAGTGCTGATGAGGTTGGCCATAATGTATAAGAAGAAATTAGGGGTATAATTGGTTGATTCAAATAAGCCGTGATGATATAATGATTTTGATTGATTGTTTTACTGGTTATACAATCATTGAACTTATGTTCACCTTTTCTAGTAACTTCTTTCCACTCACCCTCTTCCTCTAGGGTGGAAACAGAAATACATGCCACTTGTGTTGGTGGTTTTCCCAACATCACTTACAAAAAGTCCACATTTTTATTGTATTTTTTCAAAACAAATAATTCATAGTTATTGTGTCTCATAGTATTGCGAAATGTGAAATGATTTGGTAGATCATTGAGACAATCCTAATTTAGCCACTTTCTATTTGGATAACTGAGTAAGTTATTTTAAAAAGATACTATGATGTAGCCAAGGAGTTTCTCATCTGGGAATGAATAAAATTTACTCTTCTATTCCTAAAAATTGTAAGAACCCATATCTTATTTTTAGGTATGGATCTTGATTTATAGCATTTTTTAGAAAAATAGGAGTTTTTGGAATTTCTAGGAGTACACGCCGTGTACCGGGTGGTCGCGGATAGCTGTGTACTAGCCATGTAATGACCGAGTACATGGAAATATGGGGTGACCCAGAGACCACATAAAGAAGAGCCTGGTAAGGAATATACATGCCTTGTATCCTTAGTAAAAACTCTATATATTTTTATTTTTATTTAATAAATCGGACTGGGGTTTTGTCTCGTTCACAGAAAACACTTCTTCTAATGTCATCTCATCCAGGAGAAACCGAAGATCACAATTCTTCTTTAAGCCCCCGATTGACCATCTGTGCTCCGAATCAAACACCGTTAATTGCATTGGAATCACATCGGTGAGTTATTTCTTCTTTTAGAGCCTCTCCTCTTGATTTCTCCTCTTTTGTGAGATATTCAAGGATGAATGTTTTTTCCTTTTTTGTAGATATATGACATTCAATGTTGATTCAAAGGCTGATGTTCAACTATATTGATTGTACAATGTCTAGGTAGGTGTTTTGTGAAATTCTGTAGATTGTCGTTGAATTATATGTGAAAAATTTCCCAATACCCTAGTTCGGGTTATTGTGTGTTTTGGGAATTTAACCTTGTTAATTCCTTATATGATTTGTTTTCTAGAGTAGGGATATTGAATTGTGAATAATTTTTATTTTCCATTCTATGGACGTGTTTACCCGTGTTTGATTGTTTTGGCTGTTGGGTCCAGAAATTCTTATTAGGATACTTGTCTTCCATGCCTAGTGTTGTTAGGATGGATTAATATTATCTGATATTCATATGATATGCATTGTAGCTATTTAGTGACGTAGTAAATTGAGATCTACTTTGGATTTTGGATATTGTTTGTGCATGATTAACTTACATAGGGCTATGGAAACCAGGTGTATTTAGACCATAGGGGGAATGGATGCTAAGGGCTTCCCCAGAGTGTCTGTTATACTTTTCACATTGTGATACCATAGGGGGGATGGACGTGATTTCTCCCCTAGAGTTTCTGTAGTTCCATGTTGCGAGACCACTAAGAGAATTGGACATTGAGTTCTTCCCTATAGTGTCTGTAGTTTATTATTATGAGACCACATGGTAATTGACAGTGAGTTCTTCCATAGAGAGTCTATGTTAAATCTGAACCAGAGGGGCTAGACTATGAGAACATTCTAAAGTGATCCTTATGATTATTTGGTTGTTTATTTTGATAAATTTAAATGAATATAACATGAACCGTATGATTTTTTACTTTTTATTACTTCTTTGTTTTTTACTTCATTTTTTATATTTCTTTCTATATATATTCACTGATCGTTAGGTAAAAATAATTGGGTGATTTCTTACTGGGATTCTTCTCACACCCTGTTTGGGTCATTTTTTTGGGCCCAAATAGATTATATTGTTGCAGGTATAGATAAGGGAAATCACCGTTCTAATTTAGGAACTTGACTGTTGTGGAGATGGAGAGCATGGGACCAAGATGTGTCTTGCGATGCTACTAGAGTTTATTTGTTTTATTTGTAATTTTGTTCAATACTATAATTCTGAATTTTAGATTGTTTGGATACTTTACTAGACATTTTTTGACATGTATCATTTGTATAAATGTTATCTAGTTGATTATCTATGTTCATTATTAGGATTTTTACTTATTGTATGGTATTACTGCTTCCACTACTGTTATCTATTTATTTCTGTTTTGATACCCTACTAATGATTGAATAGTTTCCCCACTATCACACCCAAGACCCTCACTACTATTTAGTATCCTTTAGAGTTGAGGGAAAAGTTTTTGAGGTCATGTGACCAATCTGGTATGGGGCACCTCTAGGTGGCAACCAGAACTAGGATGTTACAAAGTGGAATCAAAGGAATTGTTTTCTTCTTGACTTACTGTTTGGAGCCTATATCTAGGGATAGGAAGAAATAGATAGTTGGTAATAATCTATTCCTGGGAGTAGCAAACCCGTGTATAGGGAAAAGCTAATATACCTATAATATAGCAATTTTTTCTGGTTTTGAAAATTATTACAGTTTATTTGATTTCACCATTGGGTGATTCACATGTTTTGTGTTGTTATCATTGATGTTATTGAGGTTATATTTCTGTTTCTACCCTATGAGATGAGGGTATTCCATCTCATGCATCATTTATGCACCTTCTAGAGATCACATGTCATGCATTATTTTCATGACATTTAGGGTACATTACCGATTGCGTGTTGTTGTGATAGATGTTGTGCTAAATATGAATGATGTTGTGATTAATGACTTGATAAAATACCTTCTATTTTTAGGGTATTGTATTGTGTAATGTTTCTTTTGAATGAGCAATAAAATTTTATCCCTAAGGTGTTACGGGCCCCCATGGATCGGAATTTAGTGGGTCATATTGAACATTAAGTATTATACATTGTGATATTACATGAATAAGATGCCAAGCATTAACTCGTAGGGAGTATGGGCCCCTACAGATTGAAATTTAACCATTTTAATGTTTCTTTTAGTGTTTCTATGGGATTTCAGAGTAGTTTCTCATTCTTACTGTCTAGAAATTCCCAGAATACACTGTGTGTAATGATGAATACATGCCATGTATCCTTCTGTTCGGGAAGGAAAAGTTTTTCTTAAGTACACGCCGTGTACGATATGTACACACCGTGTAATCCATGACCATGTGAATGACTATGTGAGAAGAGACACAGGGATGGGAAATGATTGGGGAAACACACCATGGAATTAGAGTACACGCTGTGTTATAAGAGTTGTGTATCCACTCATGTGACCAATGACACTGATGGATGAATCTTAGGTAGTACACACCGTGTCCATCTTGAACACGATGTGTGGAGTTGACCATGTAACCAGTTGTGTGACTAAAAACATGCGTTGGTAAAATCCTTCTAGTACATGCCATGTCTGACATAAACATGCCATGTAGAGTCATCAGTGTCTCTGGCCATGTGACTAACGGAACGGGCAGTTGAAACCTAAGCAATACATGTTGTGTCTGGTACAAACATGTCGTGTAGTTTTGTTCAAGGAGAACTGTGTGGTTTAGCTGTGTAGGGGAACTTGGGCAGGGGGGAAAATAATGTACACACCGTGTCCTTGGTAAGAACACTTTGTGTGTTGGGGTGTTACACGACTATTTTTGGAAGATGTACACACCTATGTAAAGACTTAAGGGAACACGTTGTGTAGTGGTCATACACATCATGTATCCATGTTTTATAATACATGATTGTTTTCTTCTCTTGTTCCCTTTCTAAACTTCTATGTATTAGTTTCTGATGATCTTGAACTGAGCTTTACACATGACCTTGAAGAGTCATTCCATCGAGACATCCTTCTAATTTCCACTAGATTTATTGCAACAACCAGACACCAGACATGGTAGATCAGGGACTACCAGTAGATCCTCCCATTGTGACTTTCTTGGCCCCAGGTGTCATTATGGATACAGGTTCTAATGAATAGTTCCGAGAATTCTTCATGGGGTTTATGAAGATATTTAGGAGAATACTGAATCCTACCCCATCTATGGTAGTGTTTACATAGTTTTTTCAGTAGCACCATACTCCCATATTCTCAAGGAATGGTGGACCTCAGGCTGTAGAGTCATGGTTAGAAGCCATGTTGTCGATCTTCGAGCATATGAAGATACCTCCAAAGAGGAGTGTGAATCTCATACATATATTCCCATGGATTCCTCTAAGTCAGGGTGGGATGTCATTTCACAGGAGGGACACCAACAGGTTATGGTGTGAGATGGGTTTCAGCATACCTTCAACGACTACTTCTACCCGGAGACTTTGAGGGCCAATCGATCCCAAGAGTTCATGAGTTTGGAGTTGGGTACTCTCTCCGTCATGGAGTATTATTCTCACTTCATAGAGCTTCATCGCTTCATACCCATTCCAGGCGGTGATGAGTTATTCCTGGTGAGTAAGTTTGAGTATGGAATCATGAATGACATCTGATCTTAGGTGAACATCTTTAGGATGGCCTAAAAAAATTCTATAGTCAACCAAGCGATGATCACAGAGCTAAACCTGAGGGATTCTGGGGCTGTGAGCCATGGAGGCTTGGCATCTAGAGTTAGTACCCCTCCAACTAATTGCAGGAAGTGCCTCATGGAGTCTACGCATGGAGATCTGTGTAGGCATAATACTTCCTCTGGTGGCCAGGTGGTGTACTACCAGTGAGGGAAGAGTGGAAATATGATGCCACATTTCTCAAGAGACCTAGTTGAGTACCAATCTTGTGAAATGATGGGTCATCTTCAGAGTTTTTGTCTGTTTTTTCTCACTAGTAGCTGGTGACAAAGGTTATACTATGACTTCACATTCAAGAACATGACCACCTATTTCTCGTTAGTCTGGGAACAAGAGTTTTTCTGGCTATTCAGGCCGAGGTGAAGGTTGTGTCTGTGGTAGCCAGTCACTAGGCATTCAGTGAAAATAGGGTGGATCAGCTTAGGGTGGTCAGGTAGGGTCGCAGGGCCACGGTTCAAGTCTAACCTTTGTAGTGGAGAAAATTCATCAAGAGTAGGATCTCGGACCCTCTACAATTATATGTATTATAATAGTTTCCTCGTATTTATCTTATGCACTTTTTGACACATGGGATTTCCATAGTTTAATATCTGTTGCTTTTTTGGAGTGCCTTGGGCTCTGTATCTTTACTTGTACAGATATCTTGACGCTAAACACTCCATTGGGGACTGGAATGACAAGTGTACATCAGTGTAAGGAGTTCCCTCTTGAGGTTGGTGGATGTCAATTCTTATGGGTCCTCTATGTCTTAGAAATTATAGGATATGATGTAATTATTGGAATGGACTAGTTAGTTCCCTACCAGGCTGTTGTCGACTACTATCATCGTAGGGTGAGTTTCACGTCACCAGAGGGTGGTTAGTTTCTACACAAGGTAGAATGGGATGTCCAAGTGATCAAAGAAGGACCCAAACATCATGGACTGGGAGTAGTTATATCCCAAATTTATAGTCTATATCTAGACGATTTGGGAACTTCATCCATGGAATTTCCTCCAATGGTGGATCATTTTAGGGATGTCTTCCCAATGGAATTTTCATGTTTTCCTCCAAAGAAAGAGGTATAATTTTCTATTGAGCTTGTATCAGGAGCAGTGCCAGTGTACATTCCTCCTTATAGGATGGATACACCAGAGTTACAGGAGCTCAAGAAGAAGTTAGAGGAGTTATAGGTAAATGGTTTCATCTGACCCAATACTTCTCCTTGGGGTTTCTCTTGTCCTATTTGTGAAGAAGGAAGACGGTTCCATCAGACATTGTGTGGATTATTGGAAGTTGAACTAGTTGATGGTCAAGAACCGAGATCCCTTACCAAGGATTGATAATCTCTTTGACCATCTTTGAGGATCCTTGATGTTCTCGAAGATCTACTTGAGATCTGGTTATCATCAGTTGTGTGTTAGACCATCCTATATACCTCTTACAGCCTTTCAGAGCATGTATGGCCTATATGAGTATGTGGTTATGCCGTTCGGTCTCACGAACACGCCTATAGTTTTTATGGAATTGATGAAACGATTGTTCCATCCATACTTGTATTACTTTGTGGTGGTAATTTTTTACACCTCAATCTTCCACGATATGTTTCCCTTTGAATAATGCAATAACTTTCATTGTACGCAACTTCGAAATTCTAACACACCGCAACCAATCAAAGTAACTGTTATTAATAGTAATACCCAATTTTTGAAATTTTATAAATTTTATTATTAAAATTGGACTTAATTTTTGGATTCTTAATATCAAATTTATCTTAGGGTGAATTTTTAGTATTTTTCTGAAAACATTTAGTTTTTAATGAATAATGAAAAATAATATATTTTAATTAAAAACAACTTTTTTTAATCAAAATAATTTATAGTGATAAATTATAATATTGAGTTGTTTTAAAGTATAATTAGATTATATTTTTACCATTTAATACAATTTTGGTCATTGGACGTAATTCCACATTCAAACTAGAAATAAAAAAGTGTCAATCTTTTAATAGTTATTATTTCTTAAAAACAAGTTTTTTTGTTTTGACAATAGATATTAATTTTAAATTAATTTATACCACTTTTGTGTTTTTAATTTATATAAATTTATTCCATATTTAGAATTAGGATATCCAAATTGTGTAAATAGGTAACATTTATTTTTATACATTTTGAATAATTACTTTGATAAATATTTTGTTTACCATGGTTAAAAGGTAAATCTGGTAAATAAGCATAAAAAAATAATATTATAATAATATTAAATTTCCCTAATACATGTCCTAACCCTATTGGATAATACATTCCCGACCATTTACATCTTTAGGTTGATTTTGGGACCCCATGGAGCAACTTTTAAGTGATAATGACACTTTAAATTAATTATGTTAAAGTAAATACAAAAATGACACAAGCATATATCTTTTAGTAAAACAATTTTTACATAAGGTTATATATGTTATCTATTATACTATAAATATTCATTATACATATAAAAAAATTTCTTACATAATGGGATTTTATTTATAATTTTTAGACATTTAATAATTAAATTTATTTATGACACAATGATGATGCAATATATTCTTTATTAATGAAAGAATCAAATAAATGGTATTATAAATGTTAAAATAAATATAATTTTAATGTTTTGATTCCATCCAAGAATATTATAGGTAAATATGACATGTTAGGATTTATTAAATGAATATATTTCTAATTAATAATTCTTTTTAGGACATTAACAAAAATCAATTATTAAATATTGTCAAAGTTGACATAAAAGAGTTTTTAAAACAAATATTAAATTATTAATTGATATAATATTACTAAAACATATAAGGCTTGACCAAAGGAATTATATAATGATAGTTATATCATTAATGAACCAATTTTGATTCTATTGGTAGTTTATAGTATGTTTATTAACCATATAATATAAAAATAAAAAGAGACATGGTAAATGTCAAACTAATTATCTAAGAGTTAAATCTAAATTATAAGGTTAATGTGGTGAATAATCCTATCAAAAACCTATTGGTTGAGAGTATTGAGACCCATAAACAGCATATCCTCGAAATAAATAACTTTTAAGCCATTATAAACTGAATATGAATTTATTATAAAATAATATTTTATGTTTTTCTTAACGTTCCCCTCACCCCTCTTATAAAAGGGAACTTCCCCTTCTGTCATATTCACACCTCTAAGACCTCTTGTCTCATCCAAAATCTACCCAATTAAGCTCCCTACATCCCTATACCCATCTTATACGCCTTAATATAGGCACAAGGTACTTACAGTGCTCCTTTTGGTTCAAACTAAAGGGAGTTACCCGATTTAAAGGTAACATTTTCTCTTAAGTTATTGTCTTTTATTTTGCTTTTCCAACCCCATAAAATCTCTTCATTCCTTTACTTTACAACATATCAAGTATCCTAAATATTCTAGGTTGTTTTAATGGGATTTATTAGAACTAAACTTACACACACCTCCATCTAATGGGTATAGAACATGTTGTTTCTAAGGACAACAAACTACTGCCTCACGAAACTATGATTGTTCAATCTTCTACTACCACCTCTTATGGTGACCATTAAGATGGAAATTTAATTAAATATGATATTTATGATACTTATTTTATCTATAATCTTATTTAATTATCTTTTATAGAAAAACATTATTCTTTTCATGTTGTATATATACACAATAATTTCATTTGAGGAAGTGCGGACTACCGCCCCCTCAATGTGATATGACTTGTTTTTACCGTACATAAAACATATAAAGGATGGTGTTAGTAAGATTAAGTAACACAAATAATTTATTATATTATACTGGAATAATAATATATTTATGTATCATCTGGTTTTGATTCCTTTTAAAATGAAAAATGAAATGGAAGTAGTGTTCGTGCGTACGTACGAATTACCGTCTCCACGAACGTGACGAGATTCATTCCCCATCATATCCATTCAAGAATAATTTTAATTTGATGATTAAAAATAATTTTTAAATACTTAATATAATTTTGTATATGAATAATATACATACCATCCATAAAAAACAAGACTCACGAAACAAAGCATATAAAGAAAAACTAATCAGTTAACACCCAAAATGACGATAATACTAAATTATTATTGACAAAGAAATATTATAAGATCATATAAGATATCCTATTTTTGTATATGGTTCTTGTATAATTTAATAACTATGATTTAACTATTATACAGGAGGTTAATGTACCCTAGACTAAGGAAAAGTACAAGGTAAGGGTTTTCATCTCACTTTTTAAACCTGTGAGATCCATTCTATAATTGCCACTATTTACTTTAGTGTAGTGTATGTATGACCATGATTGTATTATTTGTTAAATATAATTTAACTTATGGGTATTTAAATATTCATTGTATTATCCTTATTTCTTGGGTTGTATGTTTTGTAAGTTACCAAATTTTTAAGGGTTAATTCTACAATCTCTTCATTATTCAAGGATTTTTATACGTAATTATCTACTGGGACCTCTTTATCATTCACATCCGTGTTTCTTAAGAAGATATTTCAAAACATTTTTAATATTTAATTGAAAATGGGTTAAAGTCATTTATACCCTTGTTTGAATTTTTATAAGATGTTTATAAAGGAATATTTCCTTCATTTTCCAAAGAAGGTCCTGTATAACCTTTTTAACATAATTAAGGTAAGAATGTATTTTTTTAACTTATACAGTGGGTAAGGATATTTTCCTCTGTTATAAGATCGTCAAAGCTTCCCTTTAAAACTTATAAGAATATTTTCAAAATAAATTTTTTCTTTATAATTATGTGACTCTTAAATGATTTCAAAATTGAAAGAGATATTTCTCTCAAATAGTTTTGATTTCATCTATGTCAATATCCTTTGATAAATTTTACACTTGTTTGAAGTTGATTTATTATGATACAAATCTTTCATATTGTATTTAAGGTTTTATGATATGTTTGACTATGGATGACTTATTTTTATGCCATTCATAGTTTATGGTTAATGTTTTGACATTTTGTATTCTAGTTTTAATACGAATGTTTGTGTTATATTTCAACCTCTTCTTAAGATGACTGTGTTGGACTAGTATTTTCTAGGTTGGGGACCGGTAAAAGTAAGCCCTTAGGGTTGAGGTCCAGTAACAGAAGACCCTCCGGTTTTGAGTCCGGTTACAGAGGCTCTTCGGGTTGGAGTCTGGTTAAAGAGGCTCTTTGGGTTGGAGTCCGGTTACATAGGCTCTCGGGGTTGGAGCCGGTTACAGAGGCTCTCCGTGTTGGAGTTCGGTTACAGAGGGTCTTCGGGTTGGGTTTTAGTTACAGTTAGCCCATAGGTCCAGGCATGAGGCCTTGACACAGAAATTAAAGTCCATTACTATACATTCCCTCATTATGAAAATAATATTAATGGTTCAGGTGGTTATTCGATTAGTGTAATACCCATGACTATGTTTTATTATGGCATTATTTACTTAGCTCATTTTACAACCATAAAGTGTTCATTTTTATTATTTGTAAAGGCTTGTGTTTTTTATTATTCACCATGACTAATGTTTATGTTATCTTCCACTGTATTTCTTACCCTTACTGAGCATTTTATCTCACCCATTTCTTATGTTTTATTTTTACAAGATATGAAGAAGTTAGTTATGGGTGACTTACATGGATAATATAGGAGGGTTGGATGTTTCTAATGGAATAAATTAGTGTTGTATTTCATTTAAAGTTGTAAATTTGAACTTATGTATGAATCTTGTTTCCAAGAATACTAAACTGATCATTCCTTCGGGACATGAGTCCTTGTATCATTATAATGTATTAAAATAATGCACCAACTCTGGGTAACTGGGGTCTGGGCATTACAGTTGGTATCAAAGTAAGTTTTTTATAAACCATGGAAACTATATTTAGATAAACTCTGATTAGAACACATTACCCTAATATAGACTTTGAGGATTAGTATAGAAGAACTTCCTAAAATTTTGGAAATATAGAAATTTTGTGTCATTTCCAAGAAATATAGCCTATCTGGATATGAGAAGGTAGAGGCAGATCTGGCATAGATGTACCTAGGGGTAAAACCCGAAAACACCTCTTTGAGCAAGACTTGAGCAGGAACAGGTGCATGACAATGGGCCTTGCAGCACTCTTGGTTACAACACTCCCAGGGGATATGATTTGGTAAATTCACAATATTAGTATGAAACATTATATAGGGAATAAAAAAATTCCCCTAAGAATATATGTTGGGAAATAGATTGTGGATAACCTAGATTGAAACATAGGGTACCCCAAGTTAGGATATACTGTTCAATTATAAGATTATCCTACTATTTCAAATGTTTTTTTTAAATTTTTATTAGATAAGTATTCAAATAACCTAATTGTATTTTCTTTTAGTTAGTTAAAACATGGAGGGAGGAAGAACACAAAAAACTATTCTCTCTCTTCCTGAAGAACTACTTGTATTGATTATCTAGAAGTCACGCACAGATGACATTGAAACTTTTTTAAATGTCCAAGTTACATGGAAAGAACTTTATGAGACATCCAATACCTCTAGCATTGCATGATTCTTTCAAGGATCAGGTACCAACTATGGGATAATCTTGCACTCTCAAATTTCTTACCACGCTAATCATGGGAAGTACCATTAGGGTCTTTTCAAATTATTCACTTTATCTCAAAATTATGATGCACTAAATGATTTTCTAGATGATGCAGAAGAGGGAGACCTCCGAGCAGCCTATATGTATCAAATTATATATTTATGTCTTTTGGGATATATCAGAATTGATTTACCAAAACCTTATTTTGAAATATTTGAAGATGAATCAGTAAGAACTTTTTATAAAACATGTTAAAGATGATGTCTCAAAATTATATATAAGAAATACCTATTTTTTATGATGCATTTATTCTTCCATCGATATAATCCAAGATGGATGAGGTGTTTTTGGGAAAAGGAAGTAGATGATTTTGAAAAAATCATGAGGTACCATTGTGACACATGAACAATTTCTACCAAAAGGCAATGCCGCCAAGTCTCTCTTAAGTTCATGATGTGTTCCACGTATCGTTGTTGAGAAAATACATGCCTTACCCAACGCATGTACTCACCTATGAGGAATTAGAAATGGAACCCGATCTATCTTATTGTGAAGATCCTTTCAAAAAATTTTATACCAGAGAACAAGTGTTGAGAAACTGGATGACTAATCTGGTAAAAGTTCTATGGATAAATCAAAAGATGGAAGAGGCAATGTGGGATCCCAGGGAACATATGACGAAGAACCAACCGAATATTTTTGTGCAGTAGAATTCTTAAAATTTATATGATGAAATTATTTGAAGGAGGGGATAATGTAACACCCCAATCATCCACGGTGTGTTTCCCTCTGAATAATGCAATAGCTTGCATTGTACACAACTTCAAGATTCTAACACACTGTGACCAATAAATGTAGTCTTTATGAATAGTAAATATTATTATTCAAATTGGACTTCATTTCTGGATTTGGAATAAAAAAATTAGCATAGGGTGAATTTTTGGTATTTTTCTGATAACATTCAATTTTTGATGAATAGTAAAAAATACTAAATTTTAATTAAAAACAAATTTTTAAATAAAAAAATTTATAGTGATAAATTATAATATTGAGTGGTTTTAAATTATAATTAGATTATATTTTTTCTATTTAATTAAATTTTGGTCATTGGACATAATTTCACATTTAAACTGGACATAAAAAAGTGTCAATCTTTTGATAGTTATTATTTCTTAAAAACACGTTTTTGTTTTGACAATGGGAATTAATTTTAAATTAATTTATTCCACTTCTGTTATTTGAATTTATTAAAATGGATTCTATATTTAAAATTAGGAGGTCTAAATTGTGTAAATAGGAAACTTTTTTTAGACATTTTGAATAATTACTTCGGTTAATATTTTATTTACCATGGTTAAAGGGTAAATCTGGTAAATAAGGGTAAAAAAATAGAATTATAATAATATTAAATTAACCTAACACGTGTACTAACCCTATTGGATAATACATGTTCTACCATGGGAATCATTGGGTCAATTTTGGGACCCCATGGAGCCACTTGTAAGTGATAATGACACTTTATATTAATTATGTTAAAGTAAATACAAAAATAACACAAGCATAAATCTTTTAGTAAAAAAAATTATATAGGGTTATATATGTCATCTCTTAGACTATAAATATTAATTATAAAGATAAAACGATTTCATACATAATGGTATTTTATTTTTAATTTCTTTACATTGAATAATAAAATTTATTTGTGACATAATTATAATGCAATATTTTCCTTATTAATCAAATAATCAATTAAATGGTATTATAATTGTTAAAATAAATATAATTTGAATGTTTTGATACCATAAAAAATATTATAGTTTAATATTACATTTTAGGATTGGTTAAATGAATATAGTTTTAATTCATAATGTTTTTAGTACTTTAGCAAAAAAACAATTATTAAATACTATCAAAGTTGACATAAAAGAGTTTTTAAAACAAATATTCTGTTATTAATTAATATAATATTCCTAAAAATCTAAGGTTCATCCAAATGACTTAAATAACGATAGGTATATCATTAATGACCCACTTGGGGTTCTATTTGTAGTTTATAGTATGTTTATTAACCATATAATATAAAAATACAAAGAGACATGGTAAATGTAAAACTAATTAACAAAGAGTTAAATCTAAATGATAAGGTTGATATGATAACCTAAACCTATCTAAAACATATTGGTTGAGAGGATTGAGACCCATCCCCAACTTAGACACGAAATAAATAACTTTGGAGACATTATAAACTGAATATTAATTTATTATAAAACAATATTTGAAGTTTTCCCTAAGGTTCCCCTGACCCCACTTATAAAAGGGCACTTCCCCTTCTATCAAATTCACACCTCTCAAGCCCCGTGGATTATTAAAAATCTACCCAATTGATCTCCCTAAACCCCTATCCTCAGCCTAGAAGCCTTAAAATAGGCAGAAGGCACATCAAGAGGTCCTTTTGGTTCAAACCAAAGGGAGTTACCCGATTTAAAGGTAACATCTTCTCTTAAGTTATTATCTTTTATTTTGCTTATCCAACCCATAAACTCTATTTATCACTTTATTTTATAAAAAACCTATATCATCAATATATTAGGTTTTTTTATGAGATGGATTAAAACTAAACTTGCACGCAACTCCATCTAATGTGTATAGAACATAATGTTTCTCTGGACAGTGAACTACTGCCTCACGAAACGATGATTGTTCAATCTTCTACTACCACCTCTTATGGTGGCCATTATGATGGAACTGTAATTAAATATGATATTTATGATATTTATTTTATCTATAATCTTCTTTTATTCTATTTTATAGCATACCATAATTATTTTCATGTTGTATATTTATACGATAATTTCATTTGAGGAAGTGCTGACTACCACCCCCTCAAAGTGATATGACTTGTTCTTACCATACATAGAAAGTATAAATTATGGTGTTAATAAAATTAAGTAACATAAATAAAATATTATATTATACTGTAATAATAATATATCTATGTATAATTTGGTTTTGATTAATTTTAAAATGAAAAATGAAATAGAAGTAGCGTTTGTGCGTATGTATGGATAACTGTCTCTACGAACGTGTTGAGATTCATTCACCGTCATATCCATTCAAGAATAATTTTCATTTTATGATTAAAAAAAATTTAAAGACTTGATATCATTCTGGATATTAATAAGATACATCCCAAACATAAGAAACATGACTCACAGAGCAAAGCATATAAAGAAACACGAATCAATTAACACCCGAAACAACGATAATGCTAAAATATTATCAACAAAGAAATATTATAAGATCCTATATGATATCATATTTTTGTATATGGTTCTTTTATAATTTAATAAATAATATTTAACTATTATAAAGGAGGTTAACTATGGCATCCCGCCATTTTATAACAAAAACTTTCATTACATTACACAAAACTGAGGATCGTTAAGGTTTAGTGTCTTGGAAACAAGGATCATAATACAAAAAAAAAACATAAAAACATTCTTCTTAAACACTTGAAAGGCTTCTCCTTTAGTTCATCCTATGTTCATTATGCATCTCATAACCTGGGGACATACATCAAAAGAAAGGGTGAGCAGAAGGCCCAGTAAGGGAAACAAGAGGAACATTTTACATGTGAACTTGAGATACTTCAATAAGGACATGAAAAGAACTTTAAGGCATGAGAAAGAAATCATGAGGCATTTCATAATAAAAATAACATTTTTCATAACTTGAAGATGTGGCTACATCATTTAACATAGACAATCATGAACATATCACCAAGGTCCATCCCCAAGGTGTCATTTGAAAATTACCAAGGTTATTCACCAAGGTATCGTGAAAATTGTAATCTCTAGTGGTTACATCATTACCCAATGCATTGGAGCGCTATCAGGGCGCACCCTTAAATTTGCCTTTATTATCATGTGAGCCACATATATAATCATCAAACATTTCATAAATAACCCACATAGCATAAAATAAATGGGTTTCATTTCATAATCATAACGTTTTAAAAACTGCTTTAAAGACATGATCTTTACGTCACTTTAAACCCACGGAAAGGGAAAGCGGGTCTCATGTATGTAAATCCCAGAATTTAAAATGGAACATTTTGATATATATGTGAATACCCTTGTAGAAATAAGAGCTTTGAGTATTCACTTTATAACATAAAATAATTTTTGAGAAAAGAGAGAGGCATTTTGAGGGAAAAATTCTGCAGCATAACGGCTAAGTTTCGGGGTTTTAGAAAACGTTGAAATGAGAGGGGACATGGGTCACCCACTCATAAATGATCCATAAAACAGTAGGGTGAAAGAATAAGAAGGACATATGGACATGGTAACGAAATTTTAGGGACATACCATTTGAAATGAAAAACATGGAAGGAAAAAGATTAGATTTCTCTTATGAAAATTCGGCAGCCTTACGGCGTCACTTAACTTCAAAAGAAAATGATTTGACAAGATCAAAAAGGGTCCCTCATCATATGATCATAAGAGATCAGTATGATTGATATAGAGATCATACCCCAACATAATAAAAAGGAACTTGAAAGACTTGACATGAAAATTGAACTTGAAAAATGAGAAGGGTGAAAGAATCCCTTAAAAATTCGGCAGCCTAACGGCGTCACTTAAACTTTCATAAAACGAAATGATGAGAGTAAGAGGGGATCCCTCATCATATAAACATGAAAGGGCAGTAAGAGGAATATAAAAGAACATCCTCTCACATAAAAACATGTAGCATAATAGGAATGACATAAAAGAGATTTCATGAAAAGAAAGAGAGGGGTCGGATCCCTTACCTTAAAATGTGACTCTTGAAACTCAAAGGATTGGACCTTGACGGCTTGGGGGAACCTTGGGAGGACTCTTTGGAAGGTAAGAAGACCAGAACTTCCTTGGTTGAGAGTTGGGAGTGAAAACTAAGGGAGGAAAGGGTGGGTATTTATAGGGAAAGTGAGGGGACAAAGCATTAATGGCCAAGGGACACCTCACATTTGCTTTTCTCAAACCCATGTGCTCTCCCTTGGCACTTATCATGGAGTTAGGCCACATGGGGCCCCCAAAACAATAATTCATCACCCTTGGCCGGCCAACCCTTGAAAAAACTCATGACATCATCATGACACAGTTATGATGTCATTAAACATACTGAAACCCTAAAACTGTATTTTTACTATTCACTAAAAATTCAACTTTCTCAGAATAATCCCAAAATTTCACCTTAACCAAATATCAATGCTCTGATTTCAAAAATGAAATCCATTTTATAAAAATATTTTTCTAAATATTTTTAATTTAATTTTTAAATAAAAACACTATTCATCGAAAATTCATTTTTTTCAGAAAAATCCCCAAAAATTACCTTAACATAATATCGATGCTCTGAGTTCAAAAATAAAGTCATTTTTATAAAAATAATTTTCTAATTATTTTTAATTAAATTTTTAATTAAAAAACACTATTCATCCGAAAAAACTAATACTTGATTAATAATTTATGAAACCGTTATTTACCCATTTTATTGAATCACATTACTTAACCAAGGTGTCTAAATTATATTAAAACTTTCTTTAAGTGAAAATTACTAATCTATTTGGTCACATTACTAATCCTAAGCGTAAAATCACTATTCATAATTTACTATTCATCAAAAATTAAGTTGATCTTATTAGACTCCAAATTCCTTAATGAACACTTTTGTAGAAGACCATTTTTTGAAAATCATTACACATCATTAGTTATTTAGGGTTTACATAAATATTTCAAAATATCCCTTTTTCAAAATTCATCAATAAAATACATTCTAAAATTATCTAGACATTTGAAATTTCACAAACATCACTAAAGGAAGAAATCTCAATTTATTCATCCGAAAGGATTACACAAGGAAACTAGGGTCTCATCACATAGCCCCTTATAACACTGGCATAAGACCTAAGTGTAAGGTGTGCTATGGTGATAGAATCTGAGGGAGTCTCAGATAACATTGCCCTAGTAGCAATCTCCACTAACTTGAACTTCTCCTGCAAGCGTTTTCGTTCAAGCTTGACACGCTGGAGCTCGGATTGGGCTTGGTCCAAAGCGAAGCCCACAGATGCTACCTCCTTCCCAAGCTCTGATAAGTGGGCTTCGTAAGGGTTGAGTCTACTGGATGAAGCCATCGACTCCTCTTTCTGCATTAACCATTAACATCTTATTAAATAAATAAGAGTAAGTTAATATACTACTCAAAAAGATTGGGTCGTTACATTCTTCCCCCCTTAAGAAATTTCGTCCCCGAAATTTATACTTGAGGCCTAGTTGAAAAGGTGAGGGTACTTTTGCTTCATCGTTTCCTCAGGCTCCCAAGTCGCTTCTTCATATTTATGATTCCTCCACAACACTTTCACAAGGTGGGTAGTCTTGTTTCGTAGGACCTTGTCTCTACGGTCCAAGATCTCCACTGGCTGCTCCTCATAAGAGAGGTCATGTTCAAGTTGTACCACCTCTGGGTTCAGTACATGCGAAGGGTCGGGTATGTACTTCCTCAAGAGAGATACATGGAAGACATCATGAACTTGAGCTAGGTTCGGTGGAAGTGCTAGACGATAGGCCACTGCTCCTATGCGATCAAGGATTTCATAGGGGCCAATGTACCTAGGGCTGAGCTTCCCTTTCTTCCCAAACCGCATGACTCTCTTCCATGGAGAAATTCGAAGGAAGACTTTGTCACCAACACCAAACTCCAAGTCCCTTCGACGATTGTCAGCATAGCTCTTCTGCCGACTCTGAGCAGCCTTTATGTGTTGTTGGATGGCATGAACCTGTTCTGTCATCTCTTGCACGAGATCAGGCCCAAGAAGCTTCCTCTCACCAGTTTCATCCCAACAAGTAGGAGTTCTACATCGCTTTCCATACAGAGCTTCATAGGGTGCCATCTGAATACTCGCATGGAAGCTGTTGTTATAAGAGAACTCCACTAATGGGAGGTGTTGATCCCATCCACCTTTAAATTCCATTGAGCATAATCTCAACATGTCTTCGAGTGTCTGAATAGTCCTTTCAGATTGGCCATCAGTTTGAGGATGATAGGCCGTACTAAAATTCAATTCAGTATTCAGAGCATGCTGAAGACTTCTCCAGAATTTTGATGTGAATCTTGGGTCACGATCAGATACGATGGATAGTGGTACCCCATGAAGCCTTACCACTTCCTTCACGTATATCTTGGCAAGCTGATCCAGAGAGAAATCTTCCCGAATAGAGATAAAATGGGCTGTCTTGGTGAGACGGTCCACAATAACCCATATCGCATTGTTTCCTTTGGATGTTTTCGGGAGACCAGTTACAAAGTCCATGGGGATATTATCCCACTTCCATACTGGTATGGGTAGCGGTTGTAATACCCCCTTAGGAAGTTGTCTTTCTTCCTTTACTTGCTGACACACCAGGCACCTTGTAGTGTAATCGGCAATCTCCCTCTTCATGTTATCCCACCAATAATGATCACGAAGGTCTCTATACATCTTAGTGCTTCCCGGGTGTATAGAGAAAGTAGAGCTATGAGCTTCATCCATCAGTTCTTTCTTTATCTCCGGAATAGATGGAACACATAGTCTTGTACGAAATTTCAATACACCTTCTTGATCAATATTGAAATCAGGGAACTTCCCATCCTTTACAGCCTCGAACTTCTCCTGCAGTAAAGGATCTTCTTTTTGAGCCTTCCTGATCTTCTCTAGTAATGAAGGTTGAGAAATCATTTGGGATAGGGTTGATGATGTCCCTTTCCTTATAATTCCCATGTCCAGTTTTACTAGATCTTTAATCAAGGGATCTCCCAGGATCCTCATTGTTGCCAGAACAACAGGATCTTTCCTGCTTAACGCATCCGCGACTTTGTTTGCTCTTCCAGGGTGATAATGAATTGAACAATCATAGTCTTTAATAAGCTCCAACCATCTCCTTTGTCTCATGTTCAATTCTTTCTGTGTGAAAATATACTTTAGACTTTGGTGGTCAGTGTATATATCACATTTCTCCCCATAAAGATAGTGCCTCCATATCTTTAGAGCAAAAACAACTGCCGCCAGCTCTAGATCATGCGTAGGATAATTCTGCTCATGAATCTTCAACTGTCGAGATGCATAAGCAATTACTTTGTCATTTTGCATGAGGACGCACCCAAGCCCTTTCAGAGATGCATCGCTAAAAATAACGAATCCTTCTCCGATAGAGGGTAGTGTTAACACCGGTGCAGTAACCAATCTCTTCTTCAGCTCTTGGAAACTTTCCTCGCATTCCTTTGTCCAGATGAACTTAACCCCTTTTCGAGTCAACTTAGTTAGTGGATTAGAAAGCCGTGAAAAGTTTTTCACAAACCTCCTATAATATCCCGCTAAACCAAGGAAACTACGAATCTCAGTTACTGTTGTGGGTTGAGGCCACTCCTCCACAACCATTGTCTTTGCAGGGTCAACCGAGATACCTTCATTGGTTACGATGTGCCCCAAGAAAGCCACTTGTTGTAACCAAAACTCACACTTGCTGAACTTCCCAAAGAGCCTCTCCTTCCGTAGAGTTTTCAAAATAACCCTCAGATGATCTTCATGCTCCTCCCGACTTTTTGAATATATCAAAATATCATCAATAAAAACTACCACAAAGTTATCAAGGTAGTCCTTAAAGACTCTATTCATCAAATCCATGAAAATAGCAGGAGCATTAGTCAAGCCGAAGGGCATAACAGTAAACTCATAATGCCCATATCTTGATCGGAAGGCAGTCTTTGGAATATCTTCCTTCTTCACCCTCAGTTGATGATAACCAGATCGAAGGTCAATCTTAGAGAAGAATTGAGCCCCACGAAGTTGGTCAAATAAATCATCAATTCTTGGAAGAGGGTATCTGTTCTTCACTGTGATCCCGTTCAGTTCTCTATAATCAATGCATAGCCGCATTGATCCATCCTTCTTCTTCACAAAGAGAACTGGTGCTCCCCAAGGAGACACACTCGGTCGGATAAACCCCTTCTCCAACAAGTCTTGGAGTTGTTTCTTTAGCTCCTCTAGCTCCACATTTTCCATTCTATACGGAGTCTTTGATATCGGTTGAGACCCAGGTACGAGTTCAATGGAGAACTCTACCTCTCTTTCTGGGGGAGGTCCAGGTAACTCCTCAGGAAATACATCCATGTATTCCTGAACAATCGGAACATCTTCAATTTGTATGCTCCCTTTCCCTTCTTCCTCATCACCGATTAACTCCATAAAGAAAGCTATAGGAGGTGCTTCTAGATAGGGATCAGTTCGGGATATCTCTCCTCGGAAGATAACTGTAGGTCGTTCATTCAAGACTACTGAGATTTCCTTACTTCTGCATTTGATCTTAGCATTATACTTTGAGAGCCAGTCCATCCCTAGTATAATGTCAAATTCCATCATGGGAATGACTACTAGATTTGCGATAAGATTGTGCTCACCAAAGTAAACACTAGAGTCTCTAAACACTGTTGATGCATGGATAATCCCACTTGGAGTCTTGACTGACAACTCTACCTCAAGCAATTCAGGGATTGATTCTATATTCTTTGCAAACTTGGAAGAAATAAAGGAATGCGTAGAACCAGAATCAAATAAAGCACTTGCTAGTTTTGAGAGGACAACAAGAGTACCTGCTACCACATCGTTCGGAACTTCAACTTCAGTTGTTGTGATAGCGAAAGCACGACCTTGCTCCCTTGGCCTCTGCTGAGGTTGATGGTGATTCCCCTCCACCGCCCTCGGATTTGGACATTGATTAGCAAAGTGCCCAAGCTGTCCACACTTGAAGCATGTGACTTCGGGTAGGGCCAGAACCATCTTTCCTCTGTCGTTAGTGTTGGGAAGTTGAGGCTTCACATCACCACGACAATTCCGAGAAATATGGCCTTCTTTTCCACACCTATAGCACTTGCCACTTCCGATCAAGCAGTTCCCCGGATGCTTCTTCCCACATTTATTGCATGTGGCATGTTGCATATGCTTTCCACCTCTTTCCTGATCAAAACTTCTTCCCAGGCTTGGTTCTAGAGTTCTCTTCTTCTCATTAGATTTGTGAGACCACTGTGTCTCTCCAAACTCTAGTTCAACTTTCATAGCACTTCGAACTATTTCTTCATAGCTATCGTAGTCCCTGTTGGCTAGATTCTTCCGCAGATGTGGTCGTAGTCCGCCAAAGAATCTATCAACCTTCCCATTAGGGTCCATGACAAAGCTTGAGGTATAACGGGAAAGCCTTGTGAAGTTCATCTCATAGCTTCCGACAGATTCGTTCTCCTTCTGCTTCAGCTCGAGAAACTCTTTCTCCATTTTCGTTCTCATGGAACGAGGGAAATACTTGTTAAAGAAAATTCCCCGAAATTCTTCCCACTCCATAGCTTCCATCTCTCCTCGTGGCTTCGTGTTTTTGATCAGTGACCACCACTGATCAGCTTCTCCCTCTAGGCGGTAAACAGCAAGGGTGACTTTTTCTTGTTCCGAACAATGAAGTACAGAAAAGATCTTTTCAATGGAGCTTATCCATTGTTCCGCAACCAATGGGTCAGTAGATCCACTGAATGTTGGCGGTCGTTGACGCATGAAGGACTCAACAGAAAGTTGTTCCCTTCGTGGTGAGGTCGGCCTCTCAGCTTGATTCAAGTTATTACTCATAACTTGAGTCAGTTGGTTCATCATCCGCATGAATGTTTCCATTCCGGCTTCCATCGGAGGGCCGTCAGCACATGGTGCATTGCGGTCACCATCGGCACGGTTTCTCCTATTGCCCGCCATTTTCTAAAAGAATAAAACCTTAGTGAGAAACTTATTTCATTTATGAATCTTTTAACTAAGACTTCGTGCTTAGACAATTATACTTCTCTATAATTCCTTCATAATGATTCATAAAAAGCATGTGATTAACCAAACATATCCCCCAGGAGTGTCGTAACCAAGAGTGCAGCAAGGCCCGTTATCGTGCACCAGTTCCCGTTCGAGTCTAGCTCAAAGCGGTGTTTTCGGGTTTTACCCCTATGTACATCTGTGCCAGAGCCGCCTCTACCTGCTCGTATCCAGACAGGGATGTATTTGTTTGATAGACCACTTACTTAATACTTACCAAAATACCAGGAAGTTTTCCTATATTTAAACTTTTCTATAGGGTTCTTCCTAAAGTTTTTATATCCTAATTTCCACAAATAACTAAACCATCCTTTGATACCAACTATGTCATCCCGCCATTTTATAACAAAAACTTTCATTACATTACACAAAACTGAGGATCGTTAAGGTTTAGTGTCTTGGAAACAAGGATCATAATACAAAAAAAAAACATAAAAACATTCTTCTTAAACACTTGAAAGGCTTCTCCTTTAGTTCATCCTATGTTCATTATGCATCTCATAACCTGGGGACATACATCAAAAGAAAGGGTGAGCAGAAGGCCCAGTAAGGGAAACAAGAGGAACATTTTACATGTGAACTTGAGATACTTCAATAAGGACATGAAAAGAACTTTAAGGCATGAGAAAGAAATCATGAGGCATTTCATAATAAAAATAACATTTTTCATAACTTGAAGATGTGGCTACATCATTTAACATAGACAATCATGAACATATCACCAAGGTCCATCCCCAAGGTGTCATTTGAAAATTACCAAGGTTATTCACCAAGGTATCGTGAAAATTGTAATCTCTAGTGGTTACATCATTACCCAATGCATTGGAGCGCTATCAGGGCGCACCCTTAAATTTGCCTTTATTATCATGTGATCCACATATATAATCATCAAACATTTCATAAATAACCCACATAGCATAAAATAAATGGGTTTCATTTCATAATCATAACGTTTTAAAAACTGCTTTAAAGACATGATCTTTACGTCACTTTAAACCCACGGAAAGGGAAAGCGGGTCTCATGTATGTAAATCCCAGAATTTAAAATGGAACATTTTGATATATATGTGAATACCCTTGTAGAAATAAGAGCTTTGAGTATTCACTTTATAACATAAAATAATTTTTGAGAAAAGAGAGAGGCATTTTGAGGGAAAAATTCTGCAGCATAACGGCTAAGTTTCGGGGTTTTAGAAAACGTTGAAATGAGAGGGGACATGGGTCACCCACTCATAAATGATCCATAAAACAGTAGGGTGAAAGAATAAGAAGGACATATGGACATGGTAACGAAATTTTAGGGACATACCATTTGAAATGAAAAACATGGAAGGAAAAAGATTAGATTTCTCTTATGAAAATTCGGCAGCCTTACGGCGTCACTTAACTTCAAAAGAAAATGATTTGACAAGATCAAAAAGGGTCCCTCATCATATGATCATAAGAGATCAGTATGATTGATATAGAGATCATACCCCAACATAATAAAAAGGAACTTGAAAGACTTGACATGAAAATTGAACTTGAAAAATGAGAAGGGTGAAAGAATCCCTTAAAAATTCGGCAGCCTAACGGCGTCACTTAAACTTTCATAAAACGAAATGATGAGAGTAAGAGGGGATCCCTCATCATATAAACATGAAAGGGCAGTAAGAGGAATATAAAAGAACATCCTCTCACATAAAAACATGGAGCATAATAGGAATGACATAAAAGAGATTTCATGAAAAGAAAGAGAGGGGTCAGATCCCTTACCTTAAAATGTGACTCTTGAAACTCAAAGGATTGGACCTTGAGGGCTTGGGGGCACCTTGGGAGGACTCTTTGGAAGGTAAGAAGACCAGAACTTCGTTGGTTGAGAGTTGGGAGTGAAAACTAAGGGAGGAAAGGGTGGGTATTTATAGGGAAAGTGAGGGGACAAAGCATTAATGGCCAAGGGACACCTCACATTTGCTTTTCTCAAACCCATGTGCTCTCCCTTGGCACTTATCATGGAGTTAGGCCACATGGGGCCCCCAAAACAATAATTCATCACCCTTGGCCGGCCAACCCTTGAAAAAACTCATGACATCATCATGACACAGTTATGATGTCATTAAACATACTGAAACCCTAAAACTGTATTTTTACTATTCACTAAAAATTCAACTTTCTCAGAATAATCCCAAAATTTCACCTTAACCAAATATCAATGCTCTGATTTCAAAAATGAAATCCATTTTATAAAAATATTTTTCTAAATATTTTTAATTTAATTTTTAAATAAAAACACTATTCATCGAAAATTCATTTTTTTCAGAAAAATCCCCAAAAATTACCTTAACATAATATCGATGCTCTGAGTTCAAAAATAAAGTCATTTTTATAAAAATAATTTTCTAATTATTTTTAATTAAATTTTTAATTAAAAAACACTATTCATCCGAAAAAACTAATACTTGATTAATAATTTATGAAACCGTTATTTACCCATTTTATTGAATCACATTACTTAACCAAGGTGTCTAAATTATATTAAAACTTTCTTTAAGTGAAAATTAGTAATCTATTTGGTCACATTACTAATCCTAAGCGTAAAATCACTATTCATAATTTACTATTCATCAAAAATTAAGTTGATCTTATTAGACTCCAAATTCCTTAATGAACACTTTTGTAGAAGACCATTTTTTGAAAATCATTACACATCATTAGTTATTTAGGGTTTACATAAATATTTCAAAATATCCCTTTTTCAAAATTCATCAATAAAATACATTTTAAAATTATCTAGACATTTGAAATTTCACAAACATCACTAAAGGAAGAAATCTCAATTTATTCATCCGAAAGGATTACACAAGGAAACTAGGGTCTCATCACATAGCCCCTTATAACACTGGCATAAGACCTAAGTGTAAGGTGTGCTATGGTGATAGAATCTGAGGGAGTCTCAGATAACATTTCCCTAGTAGCAATCTCCACTAACTTGAACTTCTCCTGCAAGCGTTTTCGTTCAAGCTTGACACGCTGGAGCTCGGATTGGGCTTGGTCCAAAGCGAAGCCCACAGATGCTACCTCCTTCCCAAGCTCTGATAAGTGGGCTTCGTAAGGGTTGAGTCTACTGGATGAAGCCATCGACTCCTCTTTCTGCATTAACCATTAACATCTTATTAAATAAATAAGAGTAAGTTAATATACTACTCAAAAAGATTGGGTCGTTACATTAACCTACCCTAGACTATGTAAAGTACAAGGTAAGGTGTTTTCATCTCACTTTTTATTCCCGTGAGATCCATGCTATAATTGCCACTATTTCATTTAGTGTGGTGTATATACTGCACATGATGGAATTCTTTGTGCAATATAATTTAACTTATGGGTATTTACATCTTCATTGTATGATCCTTATTTCATGGGGTGTATGTTTCATAAGTTACCAAATCGGTAAGGGTTAATTGTACAATCTCTTCATTATCTAAGATTGTTTATTTGTAATTATCTACTGGGACCTCTTTATCTTTCATATATGTGTTTCTTAAAAATGTATTTCAAAACATTTTTACTATTTAATAAACAATGGTTTAAATTAATTTATACCCTTGGTTGACTTTTTATAAGATGTTTATAAAGGAATCTTTCCATCATTTTCCAAAGAAGGTCCTTTATAACCTTTTCGACAAAATTAAGTTAAGAATGTGTTTTTTTAACTTATACAGTGGGTGAGGATATTTTACACTATTATAAAATCGTCTAAGATTCCCTTTCAAGCTTATAATAATATTTTAAAAATAAATGTTTTCTTTATAATTATGTGACTCTTAAATGATTTCAAAATAGAAAGAGATATTTCTCTCAAATAGTTTTGATTTCATCTATGTCAATATACTTTGATAAATTTTACACTTGTTTGAAGTTGATTTATTATGATAAAAATCTTCAATATTGTATTTAAGGTTTTATGATATGTTTTATTGTGGATGAGTTATTTTTATTCTATTCTTAGTTTATGGTTAATGTTTTGGCATTTTGTATGCTAGTTTTAATACAAATGTTTATGTTTTATTTCAACGTCTTCTTAAGATGAATGTGTTGGACTAGTATGTTCCAGTTTGGGGACCGGTAAAAGTAATCCATTTGGGTTGGGGTCCAGTTACAGAAGACCCTCCGGGTTGGAGTCTAGTTAGAGAGGCTCTCCAAGTCGGAGTCCGGTTACAGAGGCTCTTTGGGTTGGAGTCTAGTTACAAAGGCTCTTTGGGTTGGAGTGCAGTTATAGTTAGGCCATAGGTCCTGGCACGAGTCCCTATTATAGAAATTAAAGTTGGGTACTATACATTCTCTCATTATGAAAATAATATTGATGGTTCATGTGGTTATTCGACTAGTAGAATACCCATGACTATGTTTTATTATGGAATTATTTACACAACTCATTTTCCTTCCATAAAGTGTTCATGTTTATTATTTGTAAAGGCATGTGATTTTAATTATTCACCATGCATAATGTTTATGTTATCTTCTATTGTATCTCTTACCCTTATGAGCATTTGAGAACACCACCTTCTTATGTTTTATTTTCCCAGGATATGAAGAAGTTAGTTATGAATGACTTGTAGGCGTAATCTAGGAGGCTTGGAAGTTTCTTATGGAATAAATTATTGTTGTATTTATTTTCATGTTGTAAAGTTGAACTTATGTATGAATCTTGTTTCCAAGACTACTAAACTGATCATTCAATTAGGACTTGAGTCCTTGTATCATGCCAATGTGTTAAAATAATGCACTGACTCTCTGTAACTGGGGTCGGGGCATTACATTTTTGGACGATATGTTGGTATACACTTATACTCGACACGATCATGCAACCCATCTTGATATCATTTTGAGTACATGGAGTGATCATTAGTTATATGCTAAGCTCTCAAAATGCTACTTTTGTATGGACAAGATTCACATATTGGGTCATGTTATCTCAGAGATAAGAGTATCAGTGGACCCATAGAAAGTGAGAGCAGTAGTTTCATGGGAGCATCAAAAGAACTTCTTTGAGGTACAAAGATTTATAGGAATGGATGGTTACTACAAATGTTTCATACATGAATTTTCACACATAGTAGCACCACTAACAGGCCTGACTAAGAAGGGTGAGAAGTACATGTGGTCAGATTCTTGTGAGTCATCCTTTTAGAATTTTAAAGGGAGGTTGAATTCACCACCGATACTAGTTTTTCCAGAGCCGAGAAAGAGTTATATAGTTTACTGTGATGCATCAAGTATTAAGCTGGGAGTAGTGCTTATGTAGGGGGAAGGAGTCGTTGCGTATGAGTCTCAGCTATTGTGGACACATGAGAGGAATTGTCTGATGCACAATCTTGAGTTGGATGCAACTATTCATGATTTACAAAATTGGAGAAATTATCTATTGGGAGATCATTTTGTGCATTTCACCAACAACAAAAGTATGAAGTACATATTCTCTCATCGCGATCTGAATTTGAGACAACGAAGGTGGGTTAAGTGCCTTTAGTACATTGACTTTGAGCTTGCCTATAAACCTGGGAAAGGAAACAGAGTTAATGATGCGTTGAGTTAGAGGACTCTGATACAAGCAGTTCAGGAGACTAGTAGTGAGTGGTAGCTTATGGATCTATTCTTTGAGATGAATTTGGAGGTTCATGACAGATTAGGATAAAAGTTTCTTTTTTTTCTATAGATGTTTCCTCTACTCTACTTGAGCGAGTGTGAATGAGGAAGATATCAGATGATGAAGGCCTAGTCCTATGGGAGAGTGTATTAGGAGAGGACCCTATTCATGGATGGACCGTAGGTGAGGATGAGATCTTGTTATTTAATTAAAGTGTATGTGTGTTAACATACATACGTGAGAAGATGATGTGAGATTTTTACTCCTCGGTTTGGGTCGTTCATCCTAGAGTAACCAAGATGTATAGAGATCTACATATTCAGTATTGGTGACAAGGAATGAAGAGATATGTTGCTTGTTTTGTGATGAGGTGCTCCACCTGTCAGGAGGTGAAGGTGGAGAATTAGCGACCAGATGGGTTTTTGCAGTAGTTAAGCATTCTCGAGTGGAAGTGGAATGATGTCGTGATGGACTTCGTGAAGGGCTTGCCGAGATTGCCTTGATAGAATGATTCTATTTGGGTTTTCATTGACAGACTCATGAGGGTTTCACACTTTTTGCTAGTTAGGGAGACCTTCAGTGTTGATGAGCTGGGAAGGTTGTACATCTGAGAGATTGTACGTTTAAATGGGGTTCTGCACTCCATCGTTTCAGAAAGGGATTCCCATTTTACTTCTTGGGTATAACAAGGACTACATAGGGATTTGGGTACGTAGGTACTTCTGAGTAAAACATACCATCCCAAAATATATGGCTAGTCCTACCATATGATACATGCATTGGAGGACACGTTTCGAGCATGCATCCTAGATTTTGGAGGTTCTTGGGAGAAGAACATACCTCTGGTGGAGTTTTCCAACAATAATAGTTTTAATGCAACTATTCAGATGGAACCTTATGAGGCTTTGTATGATAGGCCATGCCGATCACCCCTATGTTGGCTAGAGGCAGGAGAGGCAGCTCTGTTGAGACATCGTTTTGTCCTGGAGACCTTAGAGCAGGTGAAGTTCATTCAGAAGTGGATTTCTACTGCACAATCATGAAAGAAGTCTTATTCTGTTTGACGGAGATGACCTATGAAGTTTGAGGTTAGAGATCAGGTTTTCCTATGTGTCACACCAAGGGTGGGACACAAGAGGATTATGAGATAGGGTAAGATTTCCACGAGATATGTTGGGCCATTTTAGGTTTTGGAGAGATTCGGTCTAGTTGCCTATTGGTTGAAGTTACCTCAAAGGAACTAGGCTATGCATGGCATCTTCCACCTTTCCCAGCTATGAAATTACTTCTTAGACCCATCTCATGATTTTCAACCTAAGGAGGTTGAGTTGGAGGTGGACACATCGTTCGAGGAGCATCTTATCCGGTTTCTTGATCACAACGTGAGGGTTCTCTATGTCTGATCTGTTCATATGGTATGGGTTCTATGGCATCACAAGTGATTATAGGATGAGATATGGGAGAGGGAGGTCGATATACGATCACAGTGGTCGGATCTGTTCAAGGATTCCTCTTCTTCTTTTCCTCCTTAGAAAACTTTAGGGTCAAATTTTTTTAAGGGGGGAATTTTTTAAGAACCTAGATCTTCTTTCTCAGATATGAATCTTGATTTTTGGTTTTTTTGAGAAAAATAGGAGTTTATGGAATTTTTTGGAGTACACGGTGTGTACTAAGGAGTTCACGCCGTGTACTAGGTTACTGCGGGTAGTCGTGTACTACCCGTGTAATGGCTGAGTACAAGGCCATGTGGGGTGACCTAGAGACCACCTAAAGTAGAGCTCAGAAAGAAATATACATGCTTTGTATCCTCAGGGAACACATCATGTATTTTTATTTTTATTTGATAAATCAGATCGGGGTCGTGTCTTGTTCACAAAAAGACACTTCTTCTAAGGTTGTCTCATCCAGGAGCGATCGAAGATTTTGATTCTTCTCCAAGACCCCAACAGACCGTCTGTGCTCTGAATCGAACACCATTAATTACGTTGGAATCACATCAGTGAGTTATTTATTCTTTTAGATCCTCTTATCTATATTTTTCCTCTTTTGTGAGATATTCAAGGATGAACATTTTTGAATTTTTTGTAGATCTATAGTGTTCTAGGTTGATTCAAAGGCTGAGGTTCAAATATATCGATCATACAACATCGAGGTAGGTGGTTTGTTTCTTTCTGTAATTGTATTTGAATTATACATTAAAAATTGCCCAATACCCTAGTTCGAGGTATTGTGTGTTTAGGGAATTTAACCCTGTTAATTTCTGCTATGCTTTTTTTAATTGAGTAGGGATATTTAATTTTTAAAAGGGTTTATTTTCCATGCTATGAATTTGATTACCCATGTTTTATTGTTTTGGACGTTTGGTGCAGAACATCTTGTTAGGATACTTGTTTTCCATGCTTAGTATTGTTTGGATGGAGTGATATTATCTGATATTCTTGTGATATGCATTGTAACTATTTAGCCAAGTAGTATATTGATATTTACTTTGGATGTTGGATATCGTTTCTGCACCATTGACTTATAAAGGGCTGTAGGAACTTGGTGTAGTTAGATCAGAGGGGGAATGGATGATGAGGGATTCCCTAGAGTGTCTGTTATACTTTTCACATTGTGATACCATAGGGGGATGGATATGAGTGCTCCCTCAGAGTGTTTTTAGTTCCATTTTTGCGAGGCCATAGTGGGAATTGGATGATGGGTTCTTCCCCAGAGCATCTTTAGTTTACTATTACGAGACCATATGGGGAATTGACGGTGAATTATTCCTTATAGAGTCTATGTTAAAGATGAAATAGAGGTGTTAGACTATCAGAACTTCCCAGAGGGTTTCTTGTGATTGTTTGGTTGTTTGGTTTGATAAATGTAAATGAATTTAACTTGAACTGTAGGATTGTTTACTTTTGAGTACTTACTTATTTATTACTTTATTTTTCATATTGCCCGTTATATATATTAACTGAGTGTCTGGAACAAATATTTGGGTGATTGCCTACTGGTATTCGTCTCATACCATGTTTGGATCATTATTTTGGGCCCAAAAAGATTATATTCCCACAGGTATAGATAAGGGAAAGCGCCCTTCAACTTCAAATACTTGACTGCTATGGAGATGGAGAGAATGGGACCAAGCTGTGGCTTGTGATGCTGATGGAGTTTATTTTTTTTATTTGTACTTTTTTCAGTAATGTATTTCAGTATTGTGACTTGTTTTGATTCTTTAATAGAAATATGTGACATGCATAATTTATATATATGTGCTCCAGTTGTTTATCAACTTTTAGTTTTCCACTATTTACTTATTGTATGGTATTACTTCTTCCGCTACTATTATCTATTTATTTCCACTGTGTTACTTTTCCAATGAGGGAATAGTTTCTCTACTATCACACCCAAGTCACTCAATACTAGTTAGAAGCATTTGGCTTTCGAGGATATGTGCTTTAGGACATGTGAAAAAAAAGGTATGGGGCACCTCTGGGCAATACCTGAAACAAGGATTTTAGAAAAATGAGTTTTGTTCTATCACTTCTACTCATCCTGACATATATGGAGTTTTTTCTAACGTACAGGATGGGGTTCTATATGATATGGTGTAGGCTTTGGAGTTAGAGTTCTCATAGGGGAGAGCTTATGTGTGACCCTGGAAAATGCTCATTTCCCTGCTCTCTTCACTTGAGATGATGGGATTAGTAGATATTTGGCCATGCATTTCAAGATATAATCTTATAATATTTGTGAAACTATAGAAGATCCCAAAACCCACCGGTATATTTTATAGGGATGAGTGGGTTTTTTAATTCTTCATGAAGATTATATATATATAGGTACAAAACATATTATTGGGAATATGTATGTTTAAATATTAGTTCATCATCTTTCACTTAGAAATGAAATAGAATACCCTATCATTATCTCATTTTTTTATAGCTTTTGAGGTTGAGAATTATGGATTCTACAACATTGAAATGAATTTAAAAATAAACTATTGATGAACAACCCACAATATTATTATTCATTGAGTGGTAAAGATGGTATACCATATGAATACTGGCCCTTTAAATGTATGTATAAAGCACCTAAGTTTCATAGCTTTTTTATTTTCATATGGTTTCCCATCATGGGATCACAACGGGACTCAAAGTGCATAAGATGGTGATTTGGTCACACAATCCATTAAATATTAGAAACATAGTGATCCCAATGTTTGGTGGGGGAAGGTTTTCATCTATCCATTCAAGGTAAGGCTTCATTTCTAGTTGTACTGGATGTTCTATTCTTCCATAGCTTCCAATCAGTCTTCAAATGACTCAGTAGTATTGATAAGTCCTTGGGGGCTGTTTGGATGAATAGAAGCTCAAAAAAGGGAAACTATAGGTAGGTCCTAATGTTACATATCCACCAATACCATCAGCTGAAACCCAAAAAGGTAGCCTTTTATTATTTTCTTGGTTTAGTTTTGGTTATTTCTCTAATGTAGGTAATTCTCAATACCTTACGACAATTAGATCCATATAAATTGGTTTTCTGGTTATATTTTTTAGCTAGGGTTCCAGCTCCACTCTTATTAATATAATAATCCCATTTTGATAATGGATATCATCTTGGAGGGTGAGATGCATATTTTATTTAAGGATATACCTAGTGGGAACATTCCCTTTTAGTAGTTCGGCATTTAACCTCCTCATTTCCATTATTTTAATCTCATATTTCACAAAAATTTCTCCTATCAAGAGTGATTCAAATATCCCAGGAAGATGATGTGACATCGTCACTCCCTCACCATTTTTCCTTTGAGTATTATCATCTAGGGGTTGTGGTTGTGTATTCATAAAAACCCCCAATATTTTGGTGAGGTTTTGATTCATAGTATCTATATATTCTTATTTTATTTAAATGTGGACCTTGTTCTGAATAGAAACATACTATTCTCACTCCTCCACATTGGTTTCATCCAATGAGGCATCCATAGGAGTAGTACCAATGACATTCAGTAACACATAATTCATTGTAGGTTTCATATTGAAAGTATAGATATACGAGGGATGATTAGCCCCCGAAAACGTACTGAAGGTATCAAGATCTTCATAAGTATTTGTTCCCATAATAGGTCTCTCATTTTGTAATCATTACCAATTATCTTAATTCCCTTCTCATATTCCTTTTTAACTTATTTGAAAATGGTGAATAAAATGGAACCATCTTACAACTTCATCATACACACCTCATACTAGGGAACTGGGTCATGAGATAGGATGAACTAGTAGGATTCATTTCTTTTGGTATTCCTCCTAAATGGGAAAATACTAATTTCTATTTTAGAGGATATTGAGGTAACCCCCCCTCGTACTATTGTATAGGGTATCTACCATTCCACTCTGGTCATTCCTTGTGCTATCTTTGTTGTCCAGGAAGGGACATGAAATGTTGAAAAATACCCCATCCTTATAGGTTAGGGATGCTGTTTCTACAACTTCTCTCTTGATCTTACGCATCCTCACTCGAGTGTGGGTTAGATACAATATATGGTCTACACACAAGTCAATTTCTTCCAAAGGTATCAGTGGTATCCAAAAATTATCATCCCTTAAGAAATAAGCTTTCCCAACTTTCTATAACACATGGTGATGGAGTCTTTTGGTAGTTTCCTCTCAGAAGGACTGACACCTCTAATAATTGTTCAAGGAAAACTCTTGTTGTAAACATGATCTTTGATGAGAGGGTATCACATCTGAGAACCAAATCAAAGAAAAATAATTACATGATGTCACTTCTAGAAGATTTTACTAACAAGAGAATGAGGTAAAATGAAAAGATTCATGTTCTCTCCATACTATGATATAGTCACTGGGTAGGGCATTGAAAATCAGATGATGTAATCCATGAAATGCATTGAGGCAGGAGAGTTCAATATCCCTATATGTTTTCTAGATTTTGGGTATCAAGTGACTAGAAGTTCTACCAAGTCAATTTGGAGATAATGATATTTTATTACCTTAACATGGATTTAATTATCTTCGTAAGGAATTTTTTTAGTTTGTTGGTGCTGAAGAGTAGTCTTTAAATTTATTATGATATTATGCACATACCCTTCTAAAAATACATCTAAAATTATATATTGGGGTGTGGATAAAGGCCATAATATTACTTGTATATTATGTTTATCCAACATTAACCTCATGATAAATATGTATCCTTAATATTTGGTAAGAGGTTCCTCAACCTAATCTAACCAGAGTAGATGTTTCCCTATGGATTTGTTATAAACAATAGGGTTTGTAGGGATTTACTATATGATTTTGATAGAAGTGATCCAAGGGTGGTTCAATGAATTACCATTTACATATTCTATCTTTTAGCGAAGACAGAATGCCACTCATCAATGATGAGGCACATGTAATGGATGGACTCATTTTCTCAAGTGCCTCATGATAAGATGGATTTCATATAGTTGATTTAAAAAGAAGAGGTACTCATTTCAGAAATGAAATGTCAATGTGGAGAGGACCTTCTTGGAGAATTTTGTAATAGGGTGGACTAATATCATGGCTTAACGACTTAATTTAAGGGCAATTCCTCTAGAATATACCCTGAGGAGGACCTATTGGGTGGATGATATCAAGTGGAGGTACTTACAACTATTTTATCTTCTAGACATTAGGAGGGTTTCCATGGACCTCATCAAGAGATGCTCTCTCGTGATCAATCAGATTATGTACATGAAGTAATACATCATGGTAAGATGTCTAGAGAGGACCTCCAAAACTATTGTAAGTAAAGTTATGGGCCATACCATTACAATTGGAACCACTATATTTATTATTTTTCAATGTATGAGTAGGATCTTAAGACACCATAGAAAAACATATGATGTACTTAACAACAACAACATTGAGTAGAGAAGTTTTGTAAAATGAATGTTCATTTAGAAATAGTTTATTTGAGGATTATTTTTCAATTCTCTCTTGTGGGTGACTGGGGCCACTTACTTTGGATAGAATATTTCATATATGGGGGCCTATTTTAGTTTCCCCCATGTTGTCGTAGGAATTTTCTAGTGGGTTTCTAGAATTTGGGCTAGAATATATGCCTTCCATGGAGTAGACAGTATGATGGATTGATAAACTCTAGATAGAAAAAGGATATGGGCTCAATCTGATTATCTATTTATCAATGGATTTTGATAATTAAATTCTTGATGGGGTTAGGGATGTGATTCTTCAATGAAGTGACCCTCACATTATGTTGATGAGTTTCCCCAATTGTAGGACATGAATTTGTGTTTCTTCCCTTTATCCATTTCTTATTCCTCCATTATATCTTATAAGGTTTGTAGGATATGGGTATGAATTCAAATCTTCACTTTAATCATTAGAAAGATTTTTTAAGAGAATTTAGTGGCTATAATAGGGATATATGACCATTTCATATTTAGATCAAGGATGTAGGATTGTTCCTATCCTCCATTTTCTATTGGTATATACTAAAATTCTTCATATGTGTGGATAGAGATATGGGTTTTACCCCAATTAACTAGTGGGATTTTTCATTTTATTTCTCTAAGTTTATTCAGATATTTCTTAAAGGATTTATATACACGATAATAAATTTTCTTCTCCTCATTGGTTGTCTTTGAATTTTTTATTGGTTTCTTTTGTTGTTGGTAAACTGTGTTTGATGGTTTGATGGGTATGAAATGAAATTTTCTCATGCTTGTTATAATATTCTATGTTTTGTTTTAAGGATTATTTTCTAGGAAATGGATTTAATCTTATCCCTATTTGTTATATTTCCACCATCGGTGGGATTCCATGAGTTCCCAGATCCAAGTGAACAAAGATGGAGCCCATTGTGTAGTGTCTTCATAATGCTAGGGACTTGGTACCATGCAACAGTGATTGTGACTACTTCTATTTAGACCCCCTTGGTGGGATCCCTATGTTAACAGGATAAGGCCATTTGTGATTATTGAGAAGCCTCCCTAAAGTAAGAGAAGAATGTGTTGATTATTTTTTGGGAATGGCTTACAAAAAAAATTGTGATGAAAATGGGAATAATCAGCTTCTAGGCCACCAACTGTTGTTGAGTGGATGGTTGGTGGGGCTTCATGTACTGGAGGGATTTTTGAGCATCCTGTAGTGTTGGGATGGTAACATTAATTTGGTAATCTAAAATCAGTGTGTTTGAAACCCAAAATTGAATATTTTTATTTGGAGATGGTGTCCTCGGGTTAGATGAGGAACCATTTTTTTAGTCTCCAATGAATACATTCAGGTCAGCTGGAAATATTCCATTGGATCAATGGTAGTTATTAATGGATGTACAAAAAAAAGAAAGACCCATAAATACAGTATCTCAATAAAAAAAGATGAATAATTTAATTTTTATATCAATGTTTGGCCTGCTTTCATTTTGTGAGAGAACACAATGGTAATGACATGTGCGAAATATAATTTTCATGGTTAGGGGTTCAGGTCGGGGTCACCATTTTTTTGGAAAATAATTTGTTTTATTCAAGAAATAATGTGGGGTTTGAATGGGGTTTTTTTGGTGGTGGTGTAATGAATATTCTCATCAAACATTCCCTTATTATTTCAGAGTATTATCTGATTAGTTTCCAATATGTTATATTCATAGAACTACAAAAAACAAATAGTTCCCTTATTCACGAAGTCTCACAAAAATGCTTTCCAATGGAAGGTGGTCATTTAAAAATGGTTCCAAAGAAACTTAGGGATTGACATTGGATGAGAGGACAAGGGGTCGAGCTCATTACAACTTTTTGGTAGGAATTATTACCTAATATGAGACTCTCTTATAGATTTAATGAATAGTCATAAATGCTTTATTATATCCAAAATATGAAATAGGCCACCCTTATATTCACATTCAATTGATAGTATGTAATTGATCATGAATCATCTATATGCATATGAGGTTCTTAATCAATGGATATATCTATATGTATATGAGGTTATCAATCAATGGAACACTTTTTATATGGATTAGATATTCTTATGTCAATTATTATTATGATGTTGGTTTTAAGCCACACAGTGGGCAATCTAGAATTTATCATCATCCAGTAAGAATGGAGTTGTTTTGATGTTAGGATTGGGCGCATGAAAATGAATTCCTACATATCCTTGTGAATGGAATCATAACCCATGTATTTTTGTGTCACATAATGAGGAATTATACCTTTTAAGATCATTTGATGAGTACAAACCATGTAGTTTAATGTCATGCAGTAAGGATATCTAGCCACAAGGTGGCTAGCCAAGGATGGTGGGGGAAGTATTCCAAAGTGACATGGGGGTATATTGGGGATATAGAATCCTAGGATAGATATGAACCTACTGGGAATATATCCCATAGAATATTAGGTTGAATTTTGGGTGCGGGTTTTGAAACTTAGTAATGATTCCTAAGTAACCCATTCAGTCATGAATCAATTACCATGTAGTTTAGTAGGATTCGAGAATACACCTATAGATGATATCCAAGGTTTTTTCATCAGGAATATATCTATTAAAAGGTTTTTCTAGTAGGAAATATTTATCTTTAAGAAGATGGTGGCATGGTTTTGGGGATTACACCTAGTAGGAGGTCCTTTGGTTTGACTCATTTGTAATATGACCCTTTATTGTAGTTATAACATGGTTGGGGATTATAACGAATAGAACCCCCTTGGGGTATTTTTTTTGGGGGATTATAACAGGTAGGCTGGCTAATTATTTTCCGATCATGATTATATCATGATCGCGACTAACCATAAAGACCACATGAGTCATGATCCGTGTGAGAAAAAAGAGGAAGTGGAAGATTCATCAATTTATAAAATCTCTTTTGTCCACTGGTGGATAAGGGTTTGGAAGGTTGGGGAATTCCCAACATGAATGAAAAGCGGCTTAATCTAGGAGGGATTCCCTAGGGTGACATTTTCTTCTTGTCTGCTCATAGAAGAGGGTAGATTCATGATGAGGTATCCAAGAATAGAGACGACACTTAGATGTGCCTGTCTACTCTCTTGTTTGCGAACCTTGACATTCCATCATTATATCAAAGGATAAAATCCTCAATACCAATAGATCTTATAATTGACAACACTATAAGGATACCACCTATAAGGTAGGATAAATATAGGACTTCAATTACCATGGGAACGTATAACCCAGAGGACATGTTGATGTGACCTGTGCTATAATCATACATATATCAGGGATTTGGCGGAGTTCTTGGACTGGTCCCCCTCAGACAAGGACTACAAGGAAAGATGTTTCCTAACCTTGATAACATGAAATAAGAATCTAAGGGTGGATATTGTAGGTGAGTCTTGGGTTAGCTAAAGGGGGTCTTGCATACAGTGGACCTGAGTGAGCTAGAGGTGTTACACACATATTAGACCAAAGAGATATAGAGGTTATCTTTTGGTGATTGAAAACCTGAGTGAAAACACTTACAAGATTTATTTATGGAGGCTCCCAGTCTCTGTTCATATCTTTGATAGTATCGTTCACATGTCCTGGTCATTAGAAGGGGCCATTTCCCTATTACTTTTGGATTAGGGGAAAAGTATTCTTGTGAAGGTTTTTTGGGCTTCACACACTTGAGGAACTCTAATCCCACAACCCCCCTTAATTTCCTCTTCTTTTTAGGTGTGTATAAGTACTTGAATGTTTTATAGGACCTAGGAGAAGGAATAGAATTATAATATCATTGAGGTTTCTTTTGGTCAATCCATTGTGTCAAATGAGGAGACCAATGGTTGTTTTTATAGTAATTATAGGGACCCTAGGTGAAGGAGGTGGTTCACACAGGTCCCTTGTGCTAGTTCACTCATGCATGTGTGACCAACATGAGTCTTTAGGTGTGCATATCTACGATTGCATGTAGATGCATGGTATGATTATCTAGACAGACATGATGACACTGGGCATAGAGGCTTTCTTATGAAGTGATGTTGGGCTCACATGTTCTCCTTTCACGATGATTCTTCATGGGCCCTACATAAGATAACTTTAAAAAAAATCATCCAATTCAAGATGATTTTTTCTTCTCTATTACTTGAGGTATTTTTATTTGAAAATTTCCATTCTCATCTGAGAAATGGAGTTCCAATAGAATTGAGAAGGCCTATTAAAAAATGAAAATTGGTCCTTTGAACTGTGATGGATGAATCAAATTAAAATGAATGAATTTACAATGTATCTTTAAAATAACATATAAGAATAGGTAGTTATTGGGTGATTGGTACAATCATGTTAGGGATCTATGTTACTAGAAAATTTATTGATGATAGAAACTCTAATTTAAAACTTTCAGAATGATTTCCCTAATGGGGTGTTGATTCATTATCTAGATGGCCTAAACCTTAGGGATGTGTGGACACACTTGAGATTCATTTATTAACTAAGTAGTGTGAGATTCCTAGAGTAAGAAACTAAAATATATCATGTATTTTGAACATGTTTCTACGTTTTGACTTGATTATTACATTCCAATGATTATGGAACTACTTTACTCCTACCAATCTATTTTTATATAATTTTCATTTATGATTGTTTTTTATATACCAATCATATATTTGTTTTCAAACCATGATTTAACTAAAAATGTTAAATGAATTTACATGATTTTTTTTAAATTGAAGTATAAAATGTTTTATTGGTATTTGTACTTCTTATGGATTTTTTTTGAGATTCTACAGAAATATTTTTTATCACACCCCACCTATTTTCATGTGCATATGTAGATCATATTTTTCTAGGTCTAGAAAAAGGTATTATTCCCTTTGAAGTTAGTGGGTGAGATGGATTCATTGGTCTTGAAGTATTGGTTATGACCGGTGGATTTTTGGTCCACTTGTTTCATAATGATCATGATACTTCTTTTTTATTGATGTTTTGTTGTTTTTAAATGGATGATGAACTGTTTTTATTTTCTATTTATCTTTTTGTTATAATTTTCTCCTTGAGGAGTGTTTAGAATACTAACTACATAATGTTTTATCTTCCACAATTTTCTATTTATGGTTTTTTTGAAAATAGAATTACTATTTGATCTTTAAAATGATTCTAGGTACTAGTCTTTGAGTCACAGGGATCGAGAATTCCCTTCATGATATGTTAGGAAAATATTGGGTATTAGTGTACAATGAAATCTAGGATGGTTTGTGATAGAATTCTATCAAAGGGAGGTAGGTTGAGGGTCTCTTCTTGATGCTATTATGTAGTTCTAGATTCATGGTTGATTAGAGGTTGGAATATTGGGACTGGAGGGGTTGTTACGAGTGTGTACTTGGATACTCCTCATTGTAGCTAGCCTTATGTCACCATGGGTGTTTTGGAAAAGTTTCCTTGAAGAGTAAATTATTCTAATTCTAGAATTTTCCAATCATAATATTTGTATTTTGATATAAATTATTTTTTTTAATTCCTTTTGATGGAATTTATGTTCTTGAATATCTTGATTGAGTTGATGATTTGAGAAACCATATAGATGTTTTTAGAGTTTCCTATTGATGCTCTGTTGTACCATGCCCCTGAGAAGATGTTTGAACATGTCTCAAGAGGTATAAATTGACTAACCATAGAAATTTAACCCTCCATTTGATTATATCCTGGATGAGATAGTGGTGAATGTTGTTCAATATCTAGGATAGGTAGTCGTACTCATTCTTTTTCAACTATTGGTAGTGGAACCCCAAAGTAATGAAACTAGAGATGGTGATCAATAACTTCTTTTATAGAAACCAAAAAATTTATAAGGCTTGAATGATCCCCAAGAGGCACATTATTGGTTTAAAAATATTTGTCAAATTTTTTAATTCTTAGAAATTACTTATTCAATAAAAGTTAATTGTGATACCTTTATCCATGAAGGGGCTAATAAGAGGTGGTGGGATTTTATAGTTACAATAATGAAATATGAAGGATTTTAGTGGAAAATATTTAGATCCAACTCACCAGAGTATTTATATATTTAATTTATGTTTTTGGAAAAGTCCATGAATTTTCATAGCCTCTCACTAGGAGATAAAAATTTGACTCATTATGAAATCCGATTTACTAAACTTGTTCAGTTTTCTACTAAGTTAGTGATGAACAAGATGACGAAGGCTTGAATATTCAATATGGGTCTTCAATATAATATCCGATCATAGGTTTTCATTAAAAATATTACTTCTTATGTGGATGTAATAGGTATATAACTGATTGATGTGCTTGACTTGGATGGCATATCAGGGTTAATGGGAGTTTATCTTACTCCCAGTGGAAGTTCTCTTAGATCCTTTAATGTAAAGACGAAATGTGATGAGTATCATATGGGATCATGATATAATGCATCAACCAAACTTTATGTGGTTTCTATAAGAGGACCTTCGAATTTATTCTAGTGTGGAAAGGTCGAGCATTGAAAGCGATTTTGCATTGATGCATCAATGCTATGTGGTTTTAATGGTTCTTCAAGTCACATACAAAATTGTTGTCATGTATTTTTCACCCCATGGAGTGGAATGAGATCATTAGAACCTAAAAATACTATGTTTAATTCACACTCTTCATGAACTAATGAGTTTTAGTATCATAAATCATTAAATAATCTTATTTATGTAGTGTAGGAGTCTTTATAGGATGCTAATACTGGTTCGACAATAATGAGAGGTACCATCACTATATCTTCATCTTTAGTGATTAATTTATTTGATATCAGTACACCTCATTATTTCATGTAGAATCGTGTTGTGAATTGGATAAAAAATCTTACAATTATTATGTCTTATGTGATGTATGTTACTATTCCCCTTGGAACAATGAGATAAGAGGGTCTTTGATTCCCTTTTTCTATATTCTCTTTATCAGAGATTAAGATCACATATAATTTTTTGGGTCTCAACATGAAAACAGTGGATGTCACTATTAGGATGGATTTCCAAAAAATATCATATTGACCATTATCTTCGGTAGGTATCCTTTATATCCTCTAATGGGGCGTATTGTGTCTTCCACGGAGAAAGATTACTAAGGTTGAGTTGGGCCAAACCTACTCGTTTAGAGTTGGGTAGGGTAGTATCTATGTTTTCTTTTACTCTTGAAAATAATATTTGAGTGGTGATCTTCCTTCAATGGTCATAAATTTCCATAATATGTTCCCTTATAACTTCTCTAGCATTATATAGGTAGGGAAGGGGAGTTTTGTATTGGCTACGTACTGGATGCCCAGCCTATATCAATTCATTATTATCATATGGAACTAGTTGGACTGAAAGATTTGAATACCCATCCTATATAAATTCTATTATGTAATGGAAGAAGCCACATAATATTTTAAGGAATTAGATAATCTTGGGTTTAACAGGTTATTACCATGGGTTCATCATGGATTTCTCAAAGTTTGTTTCTCCGATGACTACCCTCACTCATAATTGAGTGTTTTTTATGGGATTGAAAATGTTAGAATTATTTTTATGAGTTGAGATTCCTTTTGAATTTTGTTTTAGTATTGAATCTTACAGTGGTTGGGTATTCCTATTTGGTCTTTTATGAGAAATAATGTTTAGGATTGGGATGCAATCTCATGATGGATAAAAACATGGTGTCTTATGGTTATTGAATGCTTCGGTTACATGAGAATAAATATCCTACTCATGAAATCAAAATTATAGCTGTGATGTATTCTCTTAAAAATAAATATCATTTCCTTTTTTGTAGGAATCATTACCATCTACTCTATTAAAAAAAGTATGAGTTATATATTCTCTAAAAAAATATTTGAATATTTGAAAGAGGTGTTGGGTGGAGTACCTACAATTATATGATTTCATCATTTTCTACACCCCTGTTAAGGGGGATGTTGTTGTTGATACCTTGAGTAAGAAATATCACACCTATTCCAGGAATGAATCATCATAAGAATTTAATTTTCTTGGTCTCATTACATTTATTAATTTTGTTGTTTGAGAGGATGAGACTGGGAATTTTATAGAAATCATTCCATTTACCTCCTTTCTTCATGAGATTAATTTTTGAGAGAAACCACTAAATGATTATATTCATGGAATTAAGGACTCTATGGTTCAGATCCCATCAATGATTGGTTGTTATCTTATAAGGGTATCCTATATTTCTAGAACTGGTGTGTTTTACCCTTTCCCATTAGAAAGTATATGATGAGGGAGTTCTATAGTTCCTAGTGGTTGATGCACTTGGGCACTAAAAATATGTTTAATAACATGAAATAATAATTATTGTATCCAAGTATGAGATTATAAATTTTAGATTTTTTTATTATTATAACAGTCAAAAGGGAGTGGTATAGCACCAAAGGCCTTCTGGTTTACTTCAACCCCTTCCTATTCTGACTTGGATGTGGGACATGATATCAATGGATTTCATAGTTTTTTTTACTCATAACCCTAGAGGGAATAACATGATAAAATTTGTGAGATATTATCTAACCAAATCAGTAAACTTTATTCCCATTCATGATATAACCAATGTTGAGGAATTGGGAAGTCTTTATGTCAAGGAGATCATCCGATTGAGCAAAGATCCATCTATTATAATTTCCAACAGGGATCCCTATTTTACATACCATTTTGGAGAGGCCTCCACGAGGTAATAGAATCCTCAGTAATTTTGAGCATGAAATATCATCCATAGATTTATGGTTGTATATAATTAGCTATACAAATTATTGAAGACAAACTATGTGATTGTTTTCTTAATTTTGGTGGATTTTGGGATAACCACTTGGGACTGGTTGAGTTTTCATATAATAACAATTTACATTATTCCATAATGACGAGACCCTTTTTGGGCTCAAAGAAACACCCATGTAATTCTTTTTTGTGTTTATAAGAGAGTGGTGAAAGGTTACTAAATAGGAATAGTTAGTTCCAAGAGATGACGACAATGATTAAGTGGAATCATCAAATGACGGTGATAGAAAAGAAGCCATATAAATCTTATTTTGATCATTGTTAATGAACTTTAGATTATTTAGTTGGTTTACATGGGTTTTTGAGAGTTTTAATTCTGTTGGTTTATCGATGGCTTAGAAAATAGGGAAAGTTAGCACTATGATTTGTGGGTCAGTTTGAGTTTTTAAGAAGATTCGAAAGGTGGAATACCATTTGGATTATCTATATTTGTTGAAATTGATTCATAATGTTTTTTAAAATGTCTCAGTTCATATATTATATCTATGCCCCGTATCATATCTTTATTTGGGAGGAACTTAATATGTGGGACCTTATTTTTAAATGACTGAGATTCAGATTGTAAATTTTGAGATGAAGGTTCTTCATGGAAAATATATACCATTGGTTTAGGTTTTATAAAAACATGGTTTTGATTATCATGAGGCTTAAGAGAATGAGGCACTGATAATATATCAGTGTCCTCAGATCTTAGATATGGAGTCTTCCATATTATATTTCTAAGGGATGAAAGTTTTTATGGTGGAGAGATTTTAACAACTCGTTACCCGCTTTTAGGAATTCCATGAACCTCTTTATTAATAATACTTGTATTGGGTCGTATTCCATATCATTTAAGGGGGATTTTAAAATTTTATTTAGGTTTTTGGGGTGTTCATGGTTTGAACATGGTTATAGAAAAATTTGCAATCTGGTCTAGTAAACTTTGCATCCTGCTAGATGGTCTAGAGGGTGGTAGATGGTTGGTGCTCAATTATTCTAAACTATTTAGTCTTCACTACAAACCATGTGAAATTGGGTAGTGTGGGTTTTCATGGTTGGAACTTGTCTAGAAAAACCATGCAAAAAAACCGTGCACCCTTTCCAGGATCCAAGTGGGGGAACATGGTTAGGCGCACAATTAGTAGTAACCGTGTGGGATAATCCAAAAAACTATTTGAATGAGTTTTTTACCCCATGTAAATTCACATTAAAAACCAAAAATTCCCTTTATAAAGAAAAGATAACCCATAATCTACCCTAATATGATTCCTTGGATTTTTGTGGCTCTCAAGGGGTGAATTGGATCTTCTAACCTCTCTTCTTCTTGGATTGATGCACTAGTGGATGCATTTGTTCTTTCATTGATAAGTGATTTATCCTTGATTTATAATTCCAAATTCACTTATTCTACTATAATTTTTGAGTTAGGATTCCTCATATTATTACTGGATTTGATCTATGATTTTATGGATTTAAAATATAAGGATATCTTATTAATATTCCTTTCCTTCGACTCTCAATTTGAGATTCACATTTTAGGATTCTAATCCTGGATCATGAGATAAAAGGTATGTGGTTCATTAATGATTTTAAATACAATTTCAACACTTATTGATTTATTGATTTGAAATGTATTTAAACTTAATTTTAAAAACTGTAATTGATTTTAATTTTTTTTATTTATTTAAAGGAATGAAATTTGTGAAATCAAACCCCCTTTTAAAGGATTGATAAATTTCGTGAATTTAGGGAAATTTGTCTTTATTCATGAAATTATTTTATATTTTTTATTGAGAAAATTTATTGAAATTGAAGTTTATTTTTAATGGAATGAATATGATGAAAACCTATGATTCAGTTTTCAAATTGAAATGGAATTTGGAAACTTGAATTTGGATATTTGGACTATGATTGACGAATCAAATTAAAATTAAAGAATTGAACATGATTGGTTGATTAAAATAACATTTACACCTGGGTATTTAGTGGGTTATTAGTACCATCACAGTAGGAATATGATTTCCTTGTGAATGGATTAAAAATTACATATGTAACTAAACCAAATTTGGCATGATTTCTCTAATATGGTGTTGATTGATTTTCTTGATGGCCTAATTCACACACATAATCCATGTCGATTGGATGATTATTGTGAGGATCTTATATCCAAAACATAATTTATCACAAATATTATGAACCTGTATCTTGGTTTTGACTCAGTTATTATATTCTAGTGATTATAGAAGTATTTTACTCATAAACTTCTATTTTTATAAAATGTTAATTTAATATTGTTTTTGATATATCAACCGCCTATCTATTTTGAAATCATGATTTTATTAATTAAATAAAATCAATTAACATGCCTTGTAATTATTTTTACTGAATCATAAATATATTTATTTTAATTGGAACTATGTATGTAACAATTATTCATATCCTATAGGGTTGTTTTTTCTCACACCCTACCTTTTACTTTATGTTTTTTTGATTTTGTTTTTAATGGTTTAAGAAAAGGGAAGGACCTATTGGGAGGTGGTGGGTGTTCTTGGTTCATGGTACTTGGTGTGTTGGTGGCAACCATTGGAGCTATGGTCCACATGTTGCATGAGGATCATTATAGTTTATCATGATGGATATTGGGTTTTTTTGGATGATGCACTATTCAGGTTTCCTACCTATTTACTTGTGATACTTTTATCCACAAGTAGTATTCAAAATATTGACTATATAATTTTTTAAAGTTTCCTATTGTTTATTGATTGTTTCTTATTGTTGAAAACTATTATTATTAGATATTTTAAATAATTTCAGGTGCTATTAAACAACCCATGTTGTTCAATAATTCTATTTAGGATATTGTAGTACCGTCTCAGGTATCATTGTACTAAGGTATCCAATATTTTCTATGACACATTTAATCATAAAATTGATGACATAAAAATTCATTCTATGAATTCAATAAAATATAATCAATATAAATTTGTATAATCATAACATATTTATAAATATACTTATAAAACAAATTAGTGTTAATTTTTCCATTCATAATACTATTTTCTTAAAAAAATATAAAAATTAATTCTTACTAAGAATGAGGGGCTTGTTAAGTCCATATAAATATTTTGAAATATTTAAAACATGGTTAGGAAATTCTTTACATTTTATCGATGGGATTGTTTAAAAACTCATAAAAAATTACTCCCTTTAAAAAAGAACTTATTAGATCCATTTATTAATGTTTAAAACCTTGAATATATATATATATAAGATAATACCATTCTTATAGAATATAACCCAAAAACATGTGAAAAAGTTTTATCAAAGTTTGTTACTCATTCATGATAAAAATCTTTGACAACTATTCTTTCTTAATTTCTTATAATCAATCCAAAATCATATAATTTATTTCTAAAAAAAATTATTCACTAATAATCTATTAATGATTAGGTGGTTCAACTTAGGTCCAAATACCATTTCTTGAAAACTGATTAATCTTGTATTCTATAAAAAAAATAACAATATAATTTTTGAAATGTTTTTAATAATATTTAGGTTAAAAATATGAAATAAAAGATGAGTGAGAAAAAAACTCATTAATTATTTTTTTTCTTCACCTTGGAAACAAAATTTCCAATTATTATTTCAATCAGATAGTATTAAAATGTTTTAAAGTTTCTTTCTTGAGGGAGACCATTATGATTAATAATATCAATTTAATTTTGATATATATATTCAACAAAATAAAACTATATTCAAACTATTACAGTCTATTCAAAATATGAATTCCTTTTCATTAATTCCTTTTCATAAAATTTAACACGATCTTATTATGTCAAAAATAATGTTATTTTATTATAAATTGTATAAAATTTATTAATAGTATAATAATCTAAATATATAAATTCATCTTATATAAAATCAAATATATCTAGTTAATATTTAGTATTTAAAGTATAAAATTAACAAACCAAAATTTATAATATCTAATTTTAGTTTCTTTCCATTTCATAATTCATCATGGGTTTTCTAAAGTATGGCTCTAATTAAAATAATGTTATATTTATAATAATAAGTATTTAAAAAATTCATCTCATAGATATTTAAGAAGATTTAATTCATTTAACCTAGATTTATCCATTTCTATAATAGTTCAATTATTTATTTCTACTACTCCATTTTGTTGAGGTGATCTGGGTACATAAAAATTCTGAGAATATCTATTATACTTATATACATATATATATTTTTTAAAACTGTAGATTTACAAATAATAAATCTATATCACTTATAATAGATATTATTAAATTACATTTTTCATTTTGAACTAATTTATAGAAATCATAAAACATAAATAAAGTTTCATTTTTATGAGTTATAAAATAAATCAAGGTATATTTACTAAAACAATCAATAAAAAAATTAATATTTCTTACTAGATAAAATAGTAGTTTTAATTGATAAAAACACATCTAAAGGAACATGTTCATGGGTAATTATTTTTTTTACTACTTTAATATATGAAAATATTTATTTTATCCACTTCATTTTCATATAAGAATCATAAAATTGGTATCTACCCACTTTGAGTGTTGGTAGTTGTAGTATAGATTTTTTTTGACACCTTGTGCAGTAATATGAAAATTTCATGTCTAGGAATCCTATTACATAAAACAAAACCTATATTTACTACATTAAGTGAATTAACATTTTGATTTTTTAGCTCAGCAAAATCAAAAAAATATATTTATCTATTCTATTACCATAAAATAAAATAGAATCGATTTTGAAAATAAGGAATTTATAATTTTGAAATTATATATACATTCCATCATCATAAAATTTTTAAATATTAATTATATTATGATTACGTATTTAATATATAATAATTTATAAATAATTATATAATTATAAATATCTACATCATCAAATCCTTTAACAATGGATTTTGAATTGTCTCTAAATGTAACAACACCTCCATCACAACTATTGTATGATTAGAAGTTCATTGGTTCTCCTATCACCATTCTATAGAATATACTATCCACATTAAAAATATATTAATTGATACATATAAGGGATTTTTTAAATGAAAAACCAGTTTGAAAAAAAAAATATTTCATGCCTATGATACTTTGAATCTAATAGTATTATAAAATAAAGTATTCGGTAGCCAAAAATATTTTAAACATTTAGTTTCATGTTATCTTAAAGATAATTTCTCAAAAATAAATTTATTTCTATTTATTAAATATTATGGAAATATTAATGAACATTAAAATTCAAAATTAACTTACATTTTACATATTAAACTTGTAACAATTGATACGATTCCATTAAGAAATGTAAAAAAGAATGACTTATAAATTTTGGGTAGCTTTCAATCATAACCAACTCCAGTTTTGTGTTTATTGAGTTTATTTGTAGAAATAATTTTATCATAGTTTTCTTTTCCTTTTATAATAGTAGTTAATTTATAATTTATTATTATAATTTCATTATTTGTATTTTCTCACTCATTTTGAGTAATTTATAGATAATCATAAGCCTTTTCATTTGAACTTGTATCTCTATTCTTGAGTGTTCATTCTCTAGATTAATATTACTATTTTCCTCAATAATATTCTTATTATTTCTTTTAAATATTTCATAAAACCCAATAATTATTAATATATATCTTTATATTTTTTCAATTTATTTATTTATTTTAGAAACACCAGTATGTATAAAATTAAAAGTATAGTTTGAACAAAAACTAAAGACACTACTGACAAATTTTTTTGTAGTCATTAAATACAAGTTAGTAAACTTATTCTCACATCTAGATTCATCAAATGAATTTGAATCCTCTGTGAAACACCTTCAAGCTAATAATGGTCTTTTATCATTTCTATTATAATTTTTTCTCCTCTCATTCTTTAGTTTTTGGTAGTCCAGCTTGATTTGTCCATTCTTTCTGCAATCAGAACTTCATAATTTTGAAACATAACTACAAGAACATGAATTTCCGTTCTTATTTCCACATCAATATTCCTCATGAAAATACCTTAAATATTTTTTTTGAATTGTTCATTTCTTTGTATATTCTTATACACAAATTTTACAAGATTATCTACTTCATTATGATTCCCTTGTATGTTAGAATTAGATGAGTCCGAAGAAGCGTTTAGATTGTATTTAAGTAAAACACTATTTTTATAGTCTCTTCATCAGAAATGTTGTTAAATTTGAATTAATACTATATAATTTTTATGAATCTTTCATCCCATCTGTAATATATAAAATTATTACATTCATCTATATAAACCTTCATTGCATGCCATTTTATTAGTAGGGATCTCATTAACATCACAAACATCAATGTGCTATCTAGGAATTCACCAAGAATGCTAATACCCTTAATAATACTTGTAAATGTGTGAAATATTTAATTCGTTGATTCTTATTATCCCACATTAAATCATGATATTCTACTTAAAGTATTCATGGTTTGGTTATTTTCAGCTAGTCTATTCCATAATGTGTTACTTGAAGAATTATCTAAATGACAGGGTAGTTTAAGATGTTAAGACATGACTAAAAACATTTAATCATATAGAAAAATATAAAATATTCTAAACTTTGTATTTAAAAATATTATTTATGTCTTACTTATGAGTTATAAAATTAGTTTCATATTTAGAATGTTATTAGGGGTTTACCATTTAGTCAAATGGTCAATACTTAGATGGTTAAGGTAAGATTACATTCTTTACTTACAATATCCATTTTTATTTCCATGAAAACATGATTTATTCTGAGGAATCCATCCATCAATTTCATTTAAACCAAACATCTCAAGAAATACATTTTCTTTAGATTGTGAGGTCTAGGATAAATTTTAACAAAAATAATTTAAATAGATCAAGGAATTTCATTGATACGAATTTTTTTACGAAGTGTGAGATGATGAGAACGTCAATATGGGGGGGGTGAATTTACTAGTCTAAAATTTAATCCAATATGACTATTAGGGTTCAACATGGAATGAATACAAGTTATGGTGTAGTGTTCATGAGTAATTGAAATAAAAATAAAGTAAAAAAGAACACCAGAATTTTTATATTAGTTTAGATAAAAGTGATCCTACATCTACTCTTCAACTCTCTCTACTCATTTAGAGAAATTATATTCACTACAACATCAATTTTTAAGGGATTGGTGGACCTATTGTATTGAAAAATTTATCTATACCAATGAATAACCAATAATCCTTCATTTTCAAATGTGAAGGCACAACACAGTTAATCTAACCTTTATAGTTGGAGGTACAACCAAAAACACATTAACTTTATAATAGTGGTATAATTGAAACAATAATTTATTTTATAATGGAAAATCATAAACCATACATGATTAATAATATATAGAACAAAAAATACATAAAAATAAATAATCAAATAAACCAAAATAGAAAAAATGAGAATGTCATTATAGTTTGGTCACTTAAACAACATATTGTGACAATTAATCTCTTCAAAGTGATGAAAAGATATGATATTATAGGTTGATATAATTAAAAAATTCAATTAGAAAAATTATAATTTAATATCCCACCTTTATTTGGTTCTTTTTAGCAATACTTATAGAGAAATATATAGTAGCTAGTTCCATGATGTTTCCTAAATTTTGATTTCTAGTTGGATCACTTCAACTTTCCAAATTTTGGTATATACATTTTTAATTTAACAATAGTTTCCATAATATACAATACTAGTTTTAAACCTATAATTGGTAAAACTAAAAAAGGTGTGAAATTCACGCACACACACATATGAATAATCCATGTTTTAAAATAATTATTTTTAAAAAAACTAAAATATAGTTTGTAATTATTCTATTTATATCATCTATGAAACACTTCTTTAAAATAAAAAACTGTTCATAATGGAGTTACATATAATATAATGTTAATATAAAAACAAAAGAATAAAAAAATTCAATGAGAATAATTTAATACTTAGAAACATTTTTTGTTAACTCACTTCATAAGGACCAATGTATGTTCATAAGGATAATTTTGAGAATATCATCAGGAAATGAAAGTCTATAAAAAGTAGATAAAACTATGCTTCGTAAGGTTATTATTAAAAACCATATGGATCAGTTACTTTGAGAAAATTTCAAAAAAAAAATTAGAATAAAATAAATGTTTCTTAAATATTATGAAATAAAATGAGATTAGTTACATAAATAATTTTTCATCTATATAATGATCACAATGCTTCATAATCCAAATCCAATGAATAAATTTTCCAATTTTTTTTTATTGAAATTAAAAACACTTTCAAATCATTCCATAAGATATTTTACTTTGTGAAAAACTTGTAAAATAGAATCTGTATGATGATTATATATAATACAAAAGATGTTATCCTTTGAAAAAATTTAGTACGTAAGATTTTTAAATACTGAATAAATAATATATATAATGAACTACATAGAAAAAAAATTCAAATATAATATGTTTAATCACTAAATATATAATATATAATATGTAATAATTAGAATAAATTTAGTACATAAGATGAAATATTTATAAAAAAAAATATTCATATGTTGATAAATCATAATAAATTTAATATATAAAGTCATTAAATTAATAATAATTGTTGGAACATCATAAGTATGGTGAAAAATTAATTAAACTGGAGATTTGTATGATATAACACCTATTGAAATTAATTTATAGAGAATAAAACTTGAATAATATGAATAAGAGGACTTATGATGTGAAATAAATCAGAGTCAACATCATTATTAAAATTAAAAATCAAACATGTTAAAAAAATCAAAAGATATATTTTTATAATCATAGATTTTTTAATAATAATATAGTAATAAAATAGTTTTTTTTAAAAAATATAGAGCTTTTTAATTATGAAGATAAAAATAATAAGTGATAATAGTGTAAAATCTAGTAATCAAACTTCAACAATCTACCAATTTAACAATCTACAAATCTCACACTCTAACACCACAAATATCATTGGGTTTTTTGTGATGTCCAAATTCAATGTTGAAAACTGCTCATAGATAATTATTCTAATAAATCCATAGTTGTTACCAACCTAACCTATGCCCAATCTCCATAAACCATTGGTTATAAAGGTTTCATAGTACCTAATGAAATCATTCCTCTCATAGGATGTCAAATTGCATAATAATTCCCTAATCTAAACAAGGAAGTCCAATAACTAGTAAGAAATATTGATATTTCCTTTGGTATAGGATAATATAGAAAATGAATAGTCAATGATGGTAACCCCATAATATAATCTAGGATATTGTTCTAAAGTTCAAGAAACACATTGGGTAACAACTCCATTAAAGGTTATATAGATTTACATGTTATGAAAAATGAATGATGTTCGATTAGGTGTAATTAAGAAAATGTTCCTCCTCTTGAGAGAAAAAAATCACACTTTCAGTAGTAGAGAGCAAATAATGTCCACCATCAGTAGGAGTCTCTCAATATAAGTCTCTAGCTAAGAGATTTACTAGAATCATCACCCATTAAAACAACAACAGTACTACTACTACTACTACTACTAAGCACCAATTGTTATTCCAAACCGGACAATGCCCAAAGATAATTAGTTCAAGGAGGCCTAAAATAGTGTAGACCAAGAGCATCAGCCCTCAAAATGATATTACATAAAGAATTAAGATATAATAGGGTAGAAAAAATAGAACACCAATCCCAATTAGCCACCCGAAAATCTAGAAAATCCTCCACTTTATTCCCCTCATGCCAAGTATGTGATATTACCACCCACAGATGAAGAAGACGCTTTCATTTATGGGCTAGGTAAGTGATGGACCATGGACATTTAATCTTCTCATGTAGAGCCCCATGTAGAACCATCAATCATGTCTCCACCGATTCTAGATAAATATTATGCTCCTAAAAAAGCGTTATACCCTTCCAGATTTCTTTAGCATCCTCCGTGAGAGAATCCTCCCATCCGAAGCGGATGTAAAAGGCTAGAGTAACCATACCACTAAAATCAAGGACCACACCCCCAGAACACCAAAGATACATGATCCATCCACATTTAATTTGAAACCATTTATTGGAAGATTCCACCACACCCAATTACCATGACTGGGTGTATTTTGTCAGATCTACCAGGCATACCTCCAAGAAATGATCTTTCTCAATGAGGATGACACATCCCAACGTTTGATAATAGGAACCAAATTGACAATGATGTAGCGTGTCTTGATCATCAGACCCATGCATGAGCTGGAAACACCAGTGTGTCAGTATTGATTCATTACCGTTCAGAGTGTCCAACAACCCGCAATGACCATGAGTGCCCTAGCCTGTCTCTCATGCACCTAATTCTCAGATCCTGCAAAAATGGATTTCTAAAAGGACTCCATAGATAGCTCCCTTCTTGACAATACGATGAACCTACCCAGTAGATCCCAAAAATTTGTATCCCAGTTATTAGCGAAGAAAATATTCCTCACCGATTCAACATTGGAGTTCCTAAAACAGAGGCACTTAGATTCCATAACGATACCCTTTTTTTGAATCTGATCATCCGTGAGTAGGGATTGGTTACAAATCCCCAAAAATAAAAAATTAAACATTATAGGAATACCACTGCACCAAAGGACATCATTCGAAGAATCCTATCCATCCACCACCTATCTAATCGACCGATAAGACTTATTATAGAACACACCCAAAGATGTACCTGTAAAAATGTCTCTATCCAGATCCTCACTAATGAAGATATCGTTGAAGATATCCATTTGGTTCTGGTCAAGGATGGCCTGAATGAATCCTTCAAATCTACTTACGTAATCAACGGAGATGTTCGGAGTCAGGCAACCTATGAAGCTGATCATCTCCCCACCCAATTTTCCTATAGAAACTGATGATCCTACATCCCATAATCCACTCAGAGTGACTCCTAATGACCGGTAGGTGACATGAAATCTCACCCCAATGACAATAAACACACCTGAGAGAAGGATATTCCTAAGAACCATATCTACCAATCATAAATATGGTCCATATAAAATTTACCTCTAGAAATTCAAATGCAAGTTTGTCTTGCATACTGTAAATCACTTCCCTGAAATTCTAGAGGTTGATGCCCCCATAATCCACTATCCTAGCCATCCTATCCCAAGAGACCCAATGAAGCTTGCCTTACACATGAAATTCGTAAACAAATTTTGTTGAGATCCTTTCAAAATTCTTCAAGACAGCCTTTGGGACATTGGGCACTGAAATCATGTGCAAGGGGATAGAGGAGAGGACATAATTATCCAATGTGATCCGAACTCCGAAGGAAATAATGTGGGTTTTCCTATTGGTGATGTGAGTAGTAATCCTTTGGACCAACCCATCGAAATGGTGAATCCAAATCCTTCCTGGTGCAACCGGTCCACCTAGGTAATCCATGGAAAAGTTCTTTTTTTTCATATCAATACCTTCCTCAATTTTCCTTTCCCGCCTATCTAAGTGGAATTTATTAATAAACACATTTATTTTTGACCTATTGATGTATTGTGCACTCCACCTTCAGTATAAGTTCATAATATTGTTGAATTCACGAAGATTTCTTCTGTTACTGTGATGAAAAAATACCATATCATCAGCACAAAATATGCGGGAAATAAAAATCTTGCTTGATCTACCAAGGGCCGTAAGGTACCATTATAAATCCACATCTCCATGTGTCTGCTAATAGTATATTGAACCCACACAAAAAGGCTAGGAGAGATTGGATCTCCTTGTCTAAGACCTCGAGTAGTCTTCAAGAAACCACACCTTGACCCCATGAAACAAATAGACAACCAAGGAGAGATGAAGGTCCTAAAAAATATGTCAACAACCACTCCTGATAATCACATACAGCTCAACACTTTAACAATACAACTCCACTTGATCTTATCATAGTATTTGTTCATATCAACTTTTATCACCAAATTTGGACTAATGGTGTTCCTATTTATGTCCCGTCCATCTCTTGAACCATGGAAATGGCTACTTGAGTTGATCTCCCCTTGATGAAACCCTACTGGTTATCCAAGACCCAAACAGGCAGATAGAACAAGAGTCGTCTATTGCTGATGTTAGCCTAATGTTTATAAGGGAAGTTAGACATTCTGGTCATCTGGTAATAACTAAGTGAAGAAGGATCTTTCACTTTCAAAATTAGGACCAAGGTCGATCCACAGAAAACTCTGGGTATGTTAGCACCTCTGAAGAAATCCAAAATGTCCTCCATCAGCTCCCCCTTCACCAGCCCCCATAATGAGACATGGAAGGATCGGGGAAACCCATCAGGCCCCAGAGAACTCTCATCATTGATTGCTCAAACAACATCCCAAATCTATGCCTCATCAGGAATGTTCCTAAAGGATTCATTGATATTGTAAGAAACAACCATAGGAATGCCGTAAAAAAGATCAGTATCTTTGCATGGGTTACTCTATAGAAAAAGGGGGTTAGGCTCAACCAACAATGATTTAAAATAACAAGTATCCCTATTAGCCACAAACTTGGAATCATTTGAAAAAGACTCATCCTCCATTCGTATGTTCATAATACTGATCCTCCTCCTTTCATTAATGAAAGCCTGAAAAAACACAGTATTCCTATCCCCCTCGCGAAGCCACATCACCCTAGACCTCTCACGGACAATCCTCTCCTATTCTAGAAGCACCTTAGCTAACTGGTTTCTTTTCTCCACCAAAGTTCCAAAAATTTGATCATTCCAGCTTAGTTCCTTCCCCATATCTATATGACCAATATCATCCTTCAACCCTTCAATGCCATCCAGGCTATTTGATATGTTTCCATGCCATGAACAAAGCTCTAATTTCAATATTCGGAGTTTGTTGTGAAGTCCCACCCATGTTCCCTCCTATATTGGCTTCATCCATGATTCCCAGACCGCACTGATGAAGCTGTTATCCAATGCCCAACGGTTTGAATAATGAAAGTGATTAGTAACCCCCGATCCATGCTCAAGATATACAACCAAAGGTGCATGGTCGGATAGAGCCCGCGATATATGATAAACCCTTGTGTTCAAAAAAGCCAACATTGCTTGAATAATGCAAAAGGAGTGGTCTTGCCTACTCCAGATGTGACACCTCCCATTCTGATTATTGCACTTGGTAAATTTTCTCCCCAAAAATTCCACTTAAAGAAGCCCATTATGTTTCACATAGTACGCAAACGCCAGTCTATCCCTACATGGAACAAGTCCACCTCCCTTCCTTTCTGAGGAGTCCAAGATGATATTAATGTTTCCCCTACCAAACCATGCCGAGCCACCTAGATCAAATTCATCATGTTTCTGACAGAGCATCTCTGTATCTGTAGCCTCACACCTAGCATAAACACAAGAAAAGATGCAATCCTAACTCCAAAAGGAGACCCTCACTAAAAATTTCTTATTCGAGGCACTCAACAATACCACAGAGTAGTCATCCCTCCAGAACACCTAGATATGGTGATTAATAGGGTTCCCATGTAGATAATTACAAAGGCTGATTTTCAATGCAAACTTTGTAATTTTTGAAACTCGTTTTTTGGGTTCAAGAATGATCACCACCCAGGCCTTAGAGATCTGGTGTTAGGAATGGATAAAATCAGTCTTAACTTGCGATCCCATGCCTCTTTCATTCCAAAGAAACACATATATCATTGAACACTAGGGCGCATGGTTTTGGCCCTAGGAGTCGATGATCCATTAACACAAACTGAATATCCACTCTAAAAATCCTTGAATTGAGCCTGTGTACAAACCCCAGTAGATAAAGGAGATGAGACAACCATTGTTGTAGAGAGGTCCTCCGAAGCATGCACCAGAGCACTAAACCTATTAGCAAGAGAGATCCCCGCACCTACCTCTGGAGACCCATCCATCTCATTGAATTTTTGACCAACCCTCTAACCTCTAGGTCTCTCCAAACACCTAGATGGAGTCATAGAAGAGACTTACAATGTCAAAACACCAGGAGCCGAAGAAACCATAGCCTCATGGTCCTTCTCTTCCTTGCATCGTCCAGGAGTGAAATATACCTATGGAATAAAAAACACAGTGGAGGAGGGATACAGAAGAACAGAAGAGCTCTGATCCAATGGAAGATTTGACACACGCTCCCTCTAAGAATATCCCAAGATGGGGTGCAAACGGTCTCTCCTTCCATGCATAAGATAACACACTGTTCAAGGGAGTGAGATGAATCTATAGAGAACTCACCTCAGAAGACCACCGTGAAACAACAGGATGAGGCGACTGGTTAAATGATACCAGGGTTGTGCATGAGTTCGCTGTATCCGGACACATTGAAAAAGAAAAGGAGCCAAAGGTGACAACCTCGGGCCACCACCCGATGAACCCCCATGAGTAGGAGTCACAACACCCAACAGTGCAGAAGCTAACAAATTATCACCAGAAATTTCCCATCACCCGCTGTTCCACTGCATAGAATCGTAACTTCTGGTCAGATCTGATGCCACCTATGGCACAAGGGAAAGAATTCGCCTGGCGATGACACCTAGTGCAGAAAGCATGCGTCGAATAAATGAACGAGAGCTGTGACTATGTCCCCATTACATCAACCAAGCTTTGACAAAATCCTCCTGGGAACCACGAACAATACAGAACACCCACCGATTAACCGTCGAGACCATCGACGGGGAAGCAAGGTCCCAAGAGTCCACGAAGCACTTAAATTGCGCGAGCAAAGGTTTGTCCAGACCAAATCTGGCCACCAAAGTCCAGGTGATATGGGAGGAAGTCTCGGAAAAAGACACCGCCGACACGGAGAGAGTAAGGACACTTTATTCCACAGAGGATGAGGACTTTGGGAAAATCATAGGAGTAGTGAACCCCCCAGATCCTTGATAGGAGACGGCCTACACAGCGCCTCCCTAAAGGACAGATCCGATCATGCACCGGAACTGAAGGAAGGGAGACCTCAGATGAAGGAAGTGCATCAAAATCCCCTGGATAAGCAGTTGACACCACCTCCTTTACACCCCACAGCCCCAGATCACTGGTAATCGGAGGCAAGGTAACATTCAATGAAATTTTAAAATCCAGCGGCGTGTACAGTGTGTTCTTGTTTTTTAGCATATACATTTTTCCCATTCAAACAACAATACTAGAAGGGAAAAGTAGCTCAAGATTATATTAATGGGCACGAGTGTCTATGAATACAAAAATATAGTTTGACTAACTATTTAGTTGCCTCCTAATTTGATCAATTTTTGATATAAAACAATATATAATTTGATCATTAGTACTCTAGGTCTAATGAGGATTACCTAAAGGTGGTATATGGATATGGCCTAAAGCCTTATCCATTACTGGATATTTTTGGTATCACCAGCACCCCACTAGAATTACCTCATAGAAATATTTTAAAAATTTTGGTAGGGACGTGCCTAATCTCAAAGATACCCTCACTATGGAGATCTACACATGACCCACTCCGGATTTCCATAGCAAAGAACTATAATATTATAAAAGATCAAGTTCACTTTTTTTAGAAAATCTAAACAATCAAAATATTTCTCCAGGTATCTATTATATCTGAGGGATGCATGAAAGATACTTATCCAATATCAAAACTCATACAAGAGGTCCTACTAAAATTCCTATGATCATGGGACCAGGTTTTGAATTGGGTTTAGTGAGTTATATATCCACAAACCTGAGTAGAATCTCAATCCCAAAACACCCAAGTAAAGTACCACCGTGAGTTTAGATAATCATTAATTAATGATTCACATTCCCATGAAAGGTAAGTCAAATTCAAGAAGCTCCATCTGGTCAATAGATATCCAAAATAGATAGGTAACATATATCTAAAAGTATAACTAATACTCTACCATCTAAGGACTAGGTTCCCCTCATAACCTCAAGAGAAATCTTTCACTGGAGTGCACATAACACACTACACATATCACATAACACATAACAAACAACACTAGAGTGAACATAGCATATTAAAACTATAGATAATCATATTTATCCTAGAGGAAACAATGACATTCTCTATAAAGGAATAAAAAATAATCATATATTACCTTTTATCATAGGATAAAGATACTTTATAATCAATCTTTTATTAAATTCCCCATTTCCTCAATGATCAATGGAGAGAGACTCAATAGAAATCATGGGTGCATCATAACCCTATCTCTAAAATAAGAGGTTGTTTTTTTTCTAGTAGAGTACTTAACTATATATATGAGTAATCACTATTTATAGATTGTATCAAGGTGATCTAACATAAGATGGGAAAAAACATCCTTATATTCCATTATATGATTCATTTCCGGAATTAATAATTTCAAAAAATCGAGGTCTTATATTTTGGGTTGACTAAGATTTTGTTAGATTATGAAGAAAATGATATTTATACCACCACACCTATGTTGTTATTTATAGTATAATAATAAAACTCAATACCCATTTTTATCCCTTCCCTAATTCCCAAACCAAACCCCAGTAGACATCTTACTCCACACCTAATACCTAATACTCAAACTTCTCTAATACAATTATAAAAAGAACTGACCCACTATAAACTCACATGGGCCAACGATATTCCATGTTTTACACCCAAGAATGCATCTAATTATCCATGATATGATTACTAGAACTAATAATTCATAACATACATGAGAGGACTTATCCTATAAAAACAGTCAATATAAATGCATCACCAATATATAATAAAATATAACAACACTAATATTTAGATATATAATAAATTAACTGTATAAAATAAATGCATGATTTATTAATGATAAGGTTAATTCTAAATAGAAATAACCTAAAAACACGTGTAGAAGAAAATAACCACTAAGTACTATGAGAAATAGGTATACGATGGCACCTATTCTCTTGATGGTCTCTTGGAATAGACTCCTTATGAAACTGTCTCTTTTATAAACCATCATTAGCACTTTAAAAAAATATCATTTAGCCTCACTAGCTCCATAGATTCAATTTTTATCTATATACAATGTAATAACTTTATATAATAAACACATGTGGTAATGAATACCTTGTATGGGTGAGTATAAACATACCTAATGTGATTCCATAAAAACCAAATGTAAATAAAAACCAATATTTAAATTCAGACCAAATATCAAGGTGTAAGAAAAGGTTTCCCAGTGGAACCAAATATGATTTAATGTGAAGAACACTATGGGATATGAAACAAACCTATATTCATATCTCTTATATTTATAATGGATCATATCACACAATCAATTAGTGATACCTAGTGTAGAAAAACCCCTATAATACCTGATGTCAATAATGTAACACCCCAGAATGAAAAAGGGTTAAATGACTAAATGATATGACTCATGTCACCAAGGTGCACCTTCCTTTTCGGAAGCCTACCTGATTAGAACTCCACAGTTAAACGTGTTTGGCCTGGAGTAGTGATTAGGATGGGTAACCTCCTGGGAAGTTTCTCAGGATGTGTGTGAGTGAGGACAAAGCACACTGGAAAGGAATTGTGTTGGCATGTGGGGACTATCATTAGTCAGATGACCCGTTCAGGCATGTGGGTGGACCCTGGGGTGGGCCCCGCGTGTCCGCGGGGCAACTAGTGGTACCTAGTAGGCCAGGACCCAACAGCCATGTTAAGGTGCGGTGGTTGTGCTGTCACTGGGACCCGGTTGTCACATTTGGTATCAGAGGTGGTACCCAGCCTTAAGTGCAGCGCACTGCCAGGGATGAGATGTTGGGCCCAACGAGGACGTTGTGCTATAAACGGTGGGTGATTGTAACACCCCAGAATGAAAAGGAGTTAAATGACTAAATGATATGACTCATGTCAACAAGGTGCACCTTCCTTTTCGGGAGCCTACCTGATTAGAACTCCACAGTTAAATGTGCTTGGCCTGGAGTAGTGATTAGGATGAGTGACCTCCTGGGAAGTTTCTCAGGATGTGTGTGAGTGAGGACAAAGCACACTGAAAAGGACATGTGTTGGCATGTGGGGACTATCATTAGTCAGATGACCCGTTCAAGCATGTGGGTGGACCCTGGGGTGGACCCCACGTGTCTGCGGGGCAACTAGTGGTACCTGGTAGACCAGGACCCAACGACCATGTTAAGGCGGGGTGGTTGTGCTGTCACCGGGACCCGGTTGTCACAAATAATCTATCAGTAATCCATAAATTTAAAGAAACAACAAATTATCAATGATCAAAAAGTATCCATAAAGAATGTACAATCCAATACATTACATGTCGCATGAATCGCGATATTATAATATTCTGTAATTCATATCTACCTTTCTATTATTATAATAGGGGACCATGCCTTATCATGACATGCATGCACTACTGGAAATTAGATCTTTCCCAACGCTTCTATACCAACGGTTTGGCCAAACCGTTGGGAAAGGCCCCCAAATTGGCCACTTTTCCCAACGATTTGGTCAAACCGTTGGGAAAGGTAGACCTATCCCAATGGTTTGGCCAAACCGTTGGGAAAGGCCCCCAAATTGGACTCTTTTTCCAACGGTTTGGACAAACCGTTGGGAAAGGTCCCCAAATATGACACTTTTCCCAACGGTTTGGCCAAATTGTTGGGATAAGTCTACCTTTCCCAACGGTTTGGCCAAACCATTGGGAAAAGTGGGCCAAAATTCAACATCCTGCACAGAATGAAAATCACAACCAAAGACCTATACCAACGGTTTTAACAACCGTTGGTATAGGTAATTTCATTTTTTATCGGACCTTCGTACCAAGAACATTATATAAATCAAAATTTAAAATATTTATGAGAATACATATATATATTTATGTAATTATGATTACAAAATTCATGTTAGGTTAGTGGTTGAGTCGTTAAATGATAAACTAGGGGTCCTGGGATCAAATCCCAGCAGATGTTTTATTTTTGGAATTTATATACCAACGGTTCCATTACCGTTGGTATAGATTTCATACTATCTATACCAACAGTTTTTCGAAAACCGTTGGTATATACCTATCCCAACGGCTTAATTGGCTACGGTTCTCCAAACCGTTGGTATAGGCTATACCAACGGTTTGGAGGCCTATACCAAGGGTTCCCAACCGTTGGTAAAGGTTAGTTTTCCAGTAGTGATGTATTAGTCGAGGGAGTTCTTTACCCCTATGGAAGACCATTCCCTAAAATACTTGGGAGTACCAACTCCACTAACGGAGGACCCACCCTTGAGATATAGAAGTGTAATTAATCCACTTAAGGTGACTTGACCTATGATAAGAATTAATTTACTTTATAATAATTACATTATTTGAACAATACATCTAAAAAATACTCGCATTACATCTGAAACCAAAGGTTTAGTCTCTTTATATATTGGTACTTAAACATATTATTACAAATAATTACATTAAAATATTTCATAATATTTATATGTAAGAATCATTTATATAAATAATCTTGTATATAGTTTCCATGAAATATGCGAAACATAATAAGGAATTAGCCCAACCGCTTTATAAGGGAAAAGTTATCAATAATCCATAAAGGAGTTAGATAATAAGTATATTTGAAAACATGAATAAGGAAGAAATATCTTATTAAAAGGAACATTAAAAAAATAATTTTTCACCATAATGAATGATAAAATAATATATAACCTCAAAATTATCAAACAAATAACATGACATAAGAGTGCAAAAACAAGAGATAATAATCCTGGTACCTAGAGTACAACATAGGCATATGGAATAAAATAAAAATTTGGTATAAGAATAAGAATATGAAAAAACAACATTTCTTAAATAACCCAACTATTCTCATGAATTATATTTTGAAAAAAAATTCCATGCACTAGGATGTGAAAAAATAACAATACCCATGACACGAGTCATAAACAATGAATAATTCCAATGCATTAGGTTGTGAAAAAAATAAAAATGGGAATAAAATACATCATATCTCATTAGATATAAAAATTTAATAAATTCATTGGAGAGTGATATAAGAATGAATTCATGACATAAAAATCATCCATAAATATGTTTTCTTTATGGAATCAATCTTTCATCATATCATAAAGAACCCAAAGAAAGGAAATGGGTTGAGTAAATTTTTTAAAAAGGTATAACATAAAATGACATCAAGAATTATTATGGTTGACAGAAATAATTCCACCACCTAAAAAGAGTGTCTTATAAACTTATTTTGAGGTTTATTCATAAAACATAACTCAATAGGGGAAATATCCTTTAGAGATAAGTAGGAAACATTAAATCATAAATAAGATTTTATACAACATTTTTAATAATGTCATAAAAAGACAAAGTTAGAAGTCAAATTCAAAAGTCATTTACAAGAAGGTGATAGGAAGAACCTTTTATAATTTTTGTTATAAATACATACAAATAATGGAACTTTTAAAATAATTAAAATTTAAGGTAATAAATGTTGTTCAGAAGATAAAATATATGAATTTGAAAATAAAATCCCTTTCAATATTTAACAATATATTTATTAAAACCCACTTTTTTTAAAAAAGTAATAAATATATTATTGAAAGATTTAAAGAGAAATATTCATATCTTTTGTAATAATGTATATTTTTATTTCAAAATATAAAATTAAAACTCTTGTGGAATAAATAAATGTAGACATGGAAGAAAAAAAACTTGTAGAGAGGATGAAAATAATTCTTAAAAATGTTATACTATCATGAGAAAAAATCATCATGAAAGAATATTTGAATTAAAATTTCTATTTACACAAAAATAATGTGAAATTATAATATAATAAAATATAAGGGTGGAATAAACCAATCATATAAGAAATAAGTTCAAACTAAAATATTTTAACTCAAAGAAATGATATGTGAGTTAACAAAATCCCTTACCCTTACTCCCACATACCATGAAAGTTATTTTGAAAACTTTTTAATAATCAATACTATATGAAAAATTTATTTTAGATTATTATTTATTTCAATTAACCTTTTTAGTCTTTAATTCTAATCATTAGTTAAACATTCATTAGTATATTACTATTTATTTTCATCATTCGAATGTAGTTATTTTGATTTCATTACACATGATTCATAATTTCAATAAAAATAATTTCAATTTTATAATAATTTCATCATTCCAATAGTATAAAAGGTACTATAAAAAATTCTCTATTATAATTTATCATTTTCTAAATCCATTCCATGAGTGCTTTAGTTATGATTTGTTAAGTTCAAACTAGTGAAAATCTTATTTTAGTAATCTTTTACCTAAGTGGTTGTTTATTAATAAAAAGTTTAAATATTAATATTACCCTTTTAAAATATTAATCATTCAATTGATATAATTTTTTACATTAAATATATTCTTATAACCATCCATGTAATATGGTGATAAAAAATGAAATACATTGTTCATGGATGGGGTGGTTCGCACATGACACGAGTGATGTTTCTTATTTTCCATTAGATGAGAGGGAGATAAATAATTATTGATACAATAATATAATAAAATTTTAATATAAAAATTATACTTAATTCATTATATTAGTTTTTTTAGAATAGGTTTGGTTTAGTTTATTAGTGAAGAGAACGTTAAGGAGTGGATAATATTTATTTTGATATTTTGAATATTTTATTGAAGAATCATATGTAAATGTTGGACATGGATCAATTTGTTGTGTCCAAGGGATGAAAAATATGGAATATGGGTCTATGGGAGTTAAAATAATTATATTTTCATGGAATTATTGATGGAGAAGTGTAACACCCCAGGTAAATAAAAAATATGACATTTTTATATTTATCCATATTTGTGAATAAAGTATTAATATGACTTTAAAGGGGACGCTATGCTCGATGCCGTACCCAACACACAACAACGAGTTTCTTGGGAATCTTACGTTGCACTCTAATAATAAAATAATATTATTTCAAATGGTAGTTAACATGTAGAAATTGTATTGGCGGGAATGGATAGAAATAACTAAAATATTATTATATATGTTTTTTAATGTTTTTACATTTATGCAATAAAAGTTAAAGGCATAAAATATGGAAATAATTCGATTTTAGGCGTATATGCCCTAGTTTTCACTAAAGGTTCACTTATCGCCTTTTGATGGAGAACCATCATTAAATATAGTTTTGTTCACTCTTATACATCCTTTTTGACCAAATAAAACTCTTCTTAAGAATCGGGACATCAAAATTTTCTTTGTGTAAATTTTTGGTATCTTTCCGATAAAGTTCATTTTTAATGAATAGTGTAAAATGTTGTATTTTAATTCAAAACCCTTTTTTAATATAATTTATTTATATGATTAGATTATATTTTGAATTGGTTTTAAAGTGAAATTAGAATATATTTTTACCATTTAATCCAATAGTGGTCGTTGGAATTAATTTCACTTTGAAATCAGACTTAAACTAGTGTCAATATTTTGATACTTATTGTTTCATAAAAACACGCTATTTTCTCTGACAACGGGAAATAATTATTAAATTAATTAATGTGACTTATATGTTTTGAATTTTGTAAAATGGACTTCATTTTTGAATTCGGAATATCAAATATATCTTAGGGTGAATTTTTGGGATTTTTCTGAAAAACTTCAATTTTTGATGAATAGTGAAACCACTAAGTGGTACTTATAAAAACTGATTTTTCCGTTTAAATGAAAATTTTCCATATTTGTGTTTTGAATTTCAAAAATCTGACATACATGGTTGTCATTAAGAATTAAAATTTGGTTCAATGGGATAAAAATAATTTTTTTGGTGAATAGTAACTTATTAAGTTTTTAATTGCGATTAGAGGTAATTAGTGTAGTTTAAGGTAAAAATAATGTTTTAGTAATATGAAATGAACTTGACACATGTAATAACCTCATTGGATGTGTCATGGCCGACCAAGACAACCCATGGGTCAACTTGGGGACCCCATGAAGCCCCTTTGGTTGGAAAATGACATTAATATCTTTTTATTTAAAGTTAAAGTAAAAATAAGACAAACATGAAATGTTTTACTAAAACAATTTTTACATGAGGTTATACAAATCAGATTTTTGACTATAAATATTAATTGGAAAGATAAAAATATTTCCTACATCATAGTATTTTTTTATAATTTTTATACATTAAATAAATTAAATTATTTATGACATCATAATGATGCAGCGATGACCTCATTATTTAACGATTTAAATAAAATGGAACGATAATGTAATATCTAAGACCTAAACATGTCTAAAACCTATTGGATGAGTGGATTTCGAACCCTTATCACCTTATCCTTGAAACACATCAATGTGGGACCTCTTACATCCGAATACCATTTTAAAATAAAGTGACTTTTCTTTACCTTCCAAGAGTGCCCCTCCTCTCCTCTTATAAAAGGCCCCCACCTCTACCTCCTTACCCACACTCCCAAAGCCTTTGGCTAGGACAAACTCTGCCCATTTTTTCTCTCCACTTCCCTCTATTACTCCTTTAAGCCTCACTTTGGGCAGAAGTCTTCCCAAGGAAGCCTTTGAGGTCAAACCAAAGGGAGTTACCCGATTTTAAGGTAATGTCTTCACTTGAGTCCTTTTGTTTTATTTTGCTTCTCCAACCCCCTAAACTCTTTTTGTTCATTTCTTTTGTAACAAATACAGTATAATAAATATGCTAGGATGTTTTTATAAGAAGGATTCAAGCTACACTTTCACACACCTACATCTAATGGTTAAAGAACATACTATTTCCGTGGATGGAGAATTTCGGCCTCCCGAAACGATGATTGTTCAACATTATTTTAACACCTTCAAAGGTGGACATTAAGAGGAAAATATATTTATATGGGATATATAATATGTTTATGTTTTCCTTAATCTTCTGTATTTTTAATTTTGGGAATACCTTTATGGTTTCCATTATGGGTAAACTCGATATCTTCATTTAAGGAAGTGCGGACTACCACCCCCTCAAAGTGATTTGATTCGTTAATACCGTATGTGGTACGTATAAAGGATATATTTAATAATATTATATATGATAACATACTGGAATTAAAATACTATTATGTATCATTATGTTTTAATTCCATTAAATATGAAATAGAAATGGAACTAGCGTTCATGCGTATGTACGGCCTACCGTCTCCATGAACTGTACATTTCATTTCTTATCTCAAAATGTTATGTAATATTATAAGTACATATATATAATGGATATATATGTAATATATAACATCAAAATTATGTATATCATTCTGTAATTATAACATATATATATATATCTCTCTCTCATTTTGTTTTAATTCCATTAATATGACAAAAAAATGAATGTAGCGTTCATGCGTACGTACGGCCTACCGTCTCCATGAACGGTGCTTTTATTTATTTTTATCTCCAAATGATTTGGAATAGTATGAAATGAATATTTACTGGATATATATGATATTATAATCATTAATACTATTCTGTAAATTATTTACTTATAACTACATGGGCAATCTTTTTTCAAACAAGTTCATTTTTGACTCATGTACCAAACATCGGCAAAAACGTCTGATATGAACTATCATTATTAAACAATTATTATAACATTATAATATGTGATATGAACTGAATAATAATATCTAAAGGAGGTACTTAGGCAATTATTAATTGACCAAATTTTATTATTCAGGAATATAAAGAAACGAACAAGACAAGTTGGACTTGAGGTAAGGGATCTTACTCCTCTCGTTCTTTTTAAGTACACTCTTTTATGTCATTCCCTATAAAGCTCATCTTTCTTGTTATTGGGATGTTATTTTATATTAAACATACTGTAATTTTTATGTTCATGTGATGATAGACCCTATTCTCTCTCATCAATCCATTTTGGAAGTTTTGAGTTGCGCCGTTAGGCTGCCGAATTTTCGTAAGAGATCTAACCTCTCTCTTTCTTTTTAAGTACTCTCCTTTGTGTCACTTCTTTTAAGATCATCTTTGTTATGTTGGGGGATTTTCTTTTATATTACTCTTGCTGTAAATTATATTGTAATATTATGGGATACTCTATTTGATCTCATCAATCCATTTTGGATGTTTTAAGTGGCGCCGTTAGGCTGCCGAGTTTTCGTAAGGGATTTTTCATCTCACTTTTATTCCCGTGAGATTTATGCTAAATTTGCCAAAAATTCCATTTGAGTGGTGTATGTACTAACCATTATTTTAATCATTGTGTAATATTCTTTCATTTATGAGTATTTACATCAATGATGTATTGTCCTTCTTTCACGGGGTGTATGTTTCGAAAGATACCCATGTCGGTAAGGGAACCTTTCACCCTCCTATTTTTAAAAGACTTATTTTGTTGGGTCTTTTAATTTACATATTGTGATGTTGGGATATGTTCTCATATATCCTTATTGATGTAAATTTTATGTCCAAGTGATGAGATACTTTTTTTATCTCTCATCAACTCATTTTGATGTGACATCGTTAGACTGTCAAGGGAACTTCTTAACCCAATTTCGATTTCTTTGGGTTCAACATGTAGTTATTGAATATGTCATCTTTTGAATATGTGTGAATGACCTTTGATTATTTTACACTTAATATCCAATTATATTTTGTGTATTCGTTTGTCACACATAATTATGTAATTGATTTATCCTTAAACCAAGGATACCGTCTTTGTATGGGACTTCGTCTCAATCTCCTTTCATTGAGGAATATTTTATTTTATACACAACTTTATTTTATATGGTGTATAAACCCCTTTGAATTTTAAGTCTATTCAAAAGGAATCTTTTTTATATGAGGTGTTTACTAAACGACAAAAGGGAATGTTTTTGTCGTACGTATGCGGCGACAATGACTTCTCCGCCGCCGTGACCATTATTTGAGTTTCGGCTTCCTCTACAAGCCATGCTTTTTAAAAGAAAAATAAATATCATGTTTTACTTTTCTTTTATTATGGTATAGAAAATGGTTTTCATAATATTTTTATATCAATGTGTGGTATTGATATCTTGTGATTGAATGGTGGAGATTTTATGTTTCCTTTATGCATGTTTTATGTGATACGATTATGTTGAGGTTCTTGGGAATTATTATGAAGACGGGTGGTTCCGTGATAGATTAAGGGCGGGTGAGCCCGATATATCTCTCCAATGCATTGGGTAACGCGAAGGAGTGAAACGTTAAGGTTTCTCCGAAAAGATTTAGGGAATATACTGTGATGGGTATTCCATAGGTAACCAAGAGGGTTACTCCCTACGTAAGAATGTTATGAATGCATCAAGTTACCTTTATGTCTTATGATTTCTATGATTTATTCATGATTTGATGAGGTTTGTTAAAGTGCCTATGTTTTATGGGTAAAGTATGATTTCATTCTTATGTATATATGAACTCATGTTTCCTTTCCATATTTTTATAACCCTTACTGAGCTTTTTATTCTCATCCCAAGTTTTTGAAATGTTTTTCACAGGTCAAGGGAAAGGTACATGATGTGATGATAGTGTCAAGGATGTATCAAGAATGAATCCATGTTTTATTTTAAATATGTTTCTGTTGATGGGAAGAATGAATACTGTCTTTTATGTAACCACTTTGTTAAATGTGGAATGTAATGCAAGTTTCATGATCTAATTCTCTAAAACTCTAAACCTAAAAAGATCCTCAATGTGTAATCTTGTAATAACTCAAGATTAAGTAAGGATTAAGGCTGGGGACTTATAGTTGGTATCAGAGGTCGGTTTAGATAACTTTAGAGGTTAGGATATTTTTTAAGCATAAGTGGAATTACCATAATGGTTAGGATTTCAAAAAGAGTCCTAGTTTTAGATAAAGTGAATGAGTAAGTATATCTTAGTGTTTATCTTCCTCATTAGTACATGGTGGTTTTTTTGATATACTCACACTGACCTTTTTGGTTTTAGTAAATGCCTGGATCTAGCAGGCACCAAAGTAACAGTGGATGTGAAGGAAACTATGACAATTTTTTGAGAAAGCAACTAAATGATATGGGAGCTGCAATGAGAACTCTTATGATTATACTAAACCAACTATCTAGAAGTCATGATTGACCACCTAAACCTTGGTGATTTCTCTAAGGCATCATATATGCAAGAAACAAATCCCTACGGAAGTAGAGGTAAAAATCATAAAGGTAAGTGTGTTCAAAAACCTATGTGTCAAAGATGTGGAAAGAAACACCTAGGAAAATGTTTCAAAGGGACAGAAATATGCTATAGATGTGGAAATGAAGGTCATAAAGCAAGAACCTTCCATGGAAAAAGGAAGCATCCAGTTGACTTGAGGAAAGGGAAAGAAGTTCTTTCTGAGGGATCAATTGAATGTTTTAAATGTGGTGTGCACGGTCATTATGCAAACACATGTCCTATGAAGAAGTTTCGTGAATGGGGTTATCAAGAGCGTACAAATGTTCGTTTACCAATACTTAATGCCATTCCGATTGAGGATGAAGAAACTGACAATGACCAATCAAAGGTATGTATTATTTCATGACTATTGTTTTCCTATTTTGGAATCTTAGGATATGATTCATGATTTTGTTTGTAGGAAAGAGGTATTTCGGAATAAGTTGGAAAGGAATGGTTAATGGATCATGAAGAATGTTGAATGAGTAAGATGTCAACATATAAGGGCTTCAAGAGTTATGGTGAAATTCTTAAGAGTATTAAGTCTCTTTTGATGATGGGTTACATTAGAAGACTTTTCATATTATGTGTAACTATGATGTTTAATATAGGAAAATTTTATTCAAGGAATAGTTATCTTTTCTTTTGTGGACATAGTTATAAAGAACCATTTGGGTTTATATGATCCTTACTTTTGAGGTAATTATGGGTTACTATATGATATGATTGAAGTGAAAGGAATGAGATAAAATTGAGGTTAAAATATGTTATGGTTATTTTTGATGATTTTATCCCTTTTTGGGGAATGATTTGAGAATTATATAGTTTTGGAAAAAGGACAACACGTAGACCGTGTGACTACCCATCGCGTCGGACAAAGCTGCGGGAATCGAACCCACAACCAAATTGCGACTGGTATTTATCGCCTACCACTGGACCACGTGAAGTCCCTAGTTAGTTTGACTGATTCTTTTTTTAGTTATATGATTTTATGAATTAAGAGTAAGTTGATTTTGGGTTATTTATGAAAATGATTAACCTATCATGGAGGATATGTGATTAGGTTAATTAATTTTCAATATGAGACTTTAGGAGAAACTGATATTGTTTGGAGATAAATGTTACGATTTAACTTGGAAGACTATGTGACTAAATCCTTAAAATATTTGGGTTTCAATCATAGATTGGTTTACTTTGAAGAATTTTATGGACAAATTGTTTATCGGATGGTCCTTGTTGAACTTTGGGGTTTGTTGGACAAATTTTGGAGATTAAGAATATATTTTCTTTTTAAAGGGTTATCCTTTTCTGGATTATCTGAACTTGTACTAACATTTTGGTTTTGATTTTGGTTAAAGCCTAAAAAATGGGAAGTATATAGTTCTCTTTGGTGGATTAGGTGATTCTTTAGAAGTTGATTATAGTACTCTTAATGTGAACAAGTCTTCCTAAATACTCATCTTTTGGAGAAAATATGAGTTTGTGTAAATGTTGAAAGTCAACATGATAAGTGATTATGTTTCCCTATGAATAAATTACTCAATAAAAAGTAACATAAAACAACAATGTTGTCTATTAACTTTTCCTACTGGGGAATCAAATACCGTTTAACCCATCACAAGTTTGTGATTTTCTTATGGTTAACTTTCTCCTAGACATGTTTTCTATCACTCTCCATCAGAACATGACCCTATGTTTTCTCCTCCATCTCCATGTTTTCCTACATGGAATCATAGTATGGGTTAACTCGGGTGACCTCTATACTTATCTTTCTTTATTTTAAAGTGACTGTTTTACCGACTCTTGTTTCGATGTGGGATTTTCAATGAAGTTTCCGAGCCCAATTTTAAAATTGCGAGGATGCAATTCCCAAAAGGGGGGAAGGATGTAACACCCCAGGTAAATAAATATTATGACATTTTTATATTTATCCATATTTGTGAATAAAGTATTAATTTGACTTTAAAGGGGACGCTATGCTTGATGGCGTACCCAACACACAACAACAAGTTTCTTGGGAATCTTACGTTGCACTCTAATAATAAAATAATATTATTTTAAATGGTAGTTAACATGTAGCCATTGTATTGGCGGAAATGGACAGAAATAACTAAAATATTATTATATATGTTTTTTTAATGTTTTTACATTTATCCAATAAAAGATAAAGGCATAAAATAAGGAAATAATTCGATTTTAGGCGTATATGCCTTAGTTTTCACTAAAGGCTCACTTATCGCCTTTTGATGGAGAACCATCATTAAATATAGTTTTGTTCACTCTTATACATCCTTTTGGACCAAATAAAACTCTTCTTAAGAATCGGGACATCAAAATTTACTTTGTGTAATTTTTTGGTATCTTTCCAATAAAGTTCATTTTTAATGAATAGTGTAAAATGTTGTATTTTAATTCAAAACCTCTTTTTAATATAATTTATTTATATGATTAGATTATCTTTTTAATTGGTTTTAAATTGAAACTAGAATATATTTTTACCATTTAATCCAATAGTGGTCATTGGAATTAATTTCACTTTGAAATCAGACTTAAACTAGTGTCAATCTTTTGATACTTATTGTTTCATAAAAACACGCAATTTGCTCTGACAGCGGGAATTAATTATAAAATTAATTAATGTGACTTATATGTTTTGAATTTTGTAAAATGGACTTCATTTTTGAATTCGGAATATCAAATATAGCTTAGGGTGAATTTTTGGGATTTTTCTAAAAAACTTCAATTTTTGATGAATAGTGAAACCACTAAGTGGTACTTATAAAAACTGATTTTTCCGTTTAAATGAAATTTTTCCATCTTTGTGTTTTGAATTTCAAAAATCCGACATACATGGTTGTCATTAAGAAGTAAAATGTGGTTCAATGGGATAAAAATAATTTTTTGGTGAATAGTAACTTATTATGTTTTTAATCGCGATTAGAGGTAATTAGTGTAGTTTAAGGTAAAAATAATGTTTTAATAATATGAAATGAACTTGAAACATGTCCTAACCTCATTGGATGTGTCATGGACGACCAAGAAAACCCATGGGTCAACTTGGGGACCCCATGAAGCCACTTTGGTTGGAAAGTGACATTAATATATTTTTATTTAAAGTTAAAGTAAAAATAAGACAAACATGAAATGTTTTACTAAAACAATTTTTACATGGGGTTATAAATATCAGATTTTTGACTATAAATATTCATTGGAAATCTAAAAAGATTTCCTACATCATAGTATTTTTTTTATAATTTTTAGACACTAAATAAATTAAATTATTTATGACATCATGATGATGCAATGATGACCTCATTATTTAACGATTTAAATAAAATGGAAAGATAATGTAATATCTAAGACCTAAACATGTCCAAAACCTATTGCATGACTGGATTTCGAACCCTTATCACCTTATACTCTAAACACATCAATGTGGGACCTCTTAAATCCGAATACCATTTTAAAATAAAGTGACTTTTCTTTACCTTCCAAGAGTGCCCCTCCTCTCCTCTTATAAAAGGCCCCCAACTCTACCTCCTTACCCAAACTCCCAAAGCCTTTGGCTTGGAAACACTCTGCCCATTTTGTCTCTCCACTTCCCTCTATTACTCCATGAAGCCTCACTTTGGGCAGAAGTCTTCCCAAAGAAGCCTTTGAGCTCAAACGAAAGGGAGTTACCCGATTTTAAGGTAATGTCTTCACTTGAGTCCTTTTGTTTTATTTTGCTTCTCCAACCCCCTAAACTCTTTTTGTTCATTTATTTTGTAACAAATCCAGTATCATCAATATAGTAGGATGTTTTTATAATAAGGATTCGAGCTACACTTTCACACACCTACATCTAATGGTTAAAGAACATACTGTTTCCGTGGATGGTGAATTTTGGCCTCCCGAAACGATGATTGTTCAACATTCTTTTAACACCTTAAAAGGTGGCCATTAAGATGAAACTATATTTATATGTGATATATAATATGTTTATGTTTTTCTTTAAGCTTCTGTATTTTTCATTTTGGGCATACCTTTATGGTTTCCATTATGGGTAAACGCGATATCTTCATTTAAGGAAGTGCGGACTACCACCCCCTCAAAGTGATTTGATTCGTTAATACCATATGCGGTATGTATAAAGGATATATTTAATAATATTATATATGATACCATACTAGAATTAAAATACTATTGTGTATCATTATGTTTTAATTCTATTAAATATGAAATAGAAATGGAAGTAGCGTTCATGCGTACGTACGACCTACCGTCTCTATGAACGGTACATTTCATTTCTTATCTCAAAATGTTATGTAATATTATAAGTACATATATATAATGGATATATATGTAATATATTACATCAAAATTATGGATATAATTCTGGAATTATAACACATATATATATCTCTCATTTAGTTTTAATTCCATTTATATGACAAAAAAATGAAAGTAGCGTTCATGCGTACGTACGGCCTACCGTCTCCATGAACGGTGCTTTTCGTTTTTTTATCTCTAAATGATTTGGAATAGTATGAAATAAATATTTACTAGATATATATGATATTTTAATCATTAATACTATTCTGGAAATTATTTACTTTTAACTACATGGGCAATCTTTTTTCATACAAGTTCATTTTTGACTCATGTACCAAACATCGGCAAAAACGTCTGATATGAACTAACATTATTAAACAATTATTATGACATTATAATATGTGATATGAACTGAATAATAATATATAAAGGAGGTACTTAGGCAATTATTAATTGAAAAAAGTTTATTATTCAGGAATATAAAGAAACGAACAAGACAAGTTGGACTTGAGGTAAGGGATCTTACTCCTCTAGTTCTTTTTAAGTACACACTTTTATGTCATTACCTCTAAAGCTCATCTTTCATGTCATTGGGATGTTATTTTATATTAAACTTGCTGTAATTTTTATGTTCATGTGATGAGAGACCCTATTCTCTCTCATCAATCCATTTTGGAAGTTTGGAGTGGCGCCGTTAGGCTGCCGAATTTTCGTAAGAGATCTAACCTCTCTCTTTATTTTTAAGTACTCTCCTTTGTGTCACTTCTTTTAAGATCCTCTTTTTTATGTTGGGGGATTTTATATTATATTATTCTTGCTGTAAATTGTATTGTAATATGATGAGATAATCTATTTGATCTCATCAATCCATTTTGGATGTTTTAAGTGGCGCCGTTAGGCTGCCGAGTTTTCGTAATAGATTTTTCATCTCACTTTTATTCCCGTGAGATTTATGCTACATTTGCCACAAATTACATTTGATTGGTGTATGTACTGACCATTATTTTACTCATTGTGTAATATTCTTTCATTTATGAGTATTTAAATCAATGATGTATTGTCCTTCTTTCATGGGGCGTATGTTTCGAAAGATACCCATGTCGGTAAGGGAAACTTTCACCCTCCTCTTTTTAAAAGACTTATTTTGTTGGGTCTTTTAATTTAAATATTGTTATGTTGGGATATGTTCTCATATATCCTTATTGATGTAAATTTTATATCCAAGTGATGAGATACATTTTTGTATCTCTCATCAACTCATTTTGATGTGACGCTGTTAGGCTGTCAAGGGAACTTCTTAACCCAATTTCGATTTCTTTGGGTTCAACATGTAGTTATTGAATATGTCATCCTTTGAATATGTGTGAATGAACTTTGATTATTTTACACTTAATATACAATTATATTTTGTGTATTCGTTTGTCACACATAATTATGTAATTGATTTATCCTTAAACCAAGGATACCATCTTTGTATGGGACTTCGTCTTAATCTCTTTTCATTGAGGCATATTTTATTTTATACACAACTTCCTTTTATACGGTGTATAAGCACCTTTGACTTTTAAGTTTATTAAAAAGGAATCTTTTTTATACGATGTGTTTACTAAACGACAAAAGGGAATGTTTTTGTCGTACGTATGCGGCAACAATGACTTCTCTGCCGCCGTGACCATTATTTGAGTTTCGGCTTCCTCTACAAGCCATACTTTTTAAAAGAAAAATAAATACCATGTTTTACTTTTATTTTATTTTGGTATTGAAAATGGTTTTCATAATATTTTTATATCAATGTGTGGTATTGATATCTTGTGATTGAATGGTGGAAATGTTATGTTTCCTTTATGCATGTTTTATGTGATACGATTATGTTGAGGTTCTTGGGCATTATTATGAAGACGGGTGGTTCCGTGATAGACTAAGGGCGGGTGAGCCAGATATAGCTCTCTAATGCATTGGGTAATGCGAAGGAGTGAAATGTTAAGGTTTCTCCGAAGAGATTTAGGGAATATACTGTGATGGGTATTCCATAGGTAACCAAGAGGGTTACTCTCTACGTAAGAATGTTATGAATGCCTCAAGTTACCTTTATGTCTTATGATTTCTATAATTCATTCACGATTTGATGAGGTATGTTAAAGTGCCTATGTGTTATGGTTAAAGTATGATTTCATTCTTATGTATATATGAACTCATGTTTCCTTTCTATATTTTTATAATCCTTACTGAGCTTTTTATGCTCATCCCAAGTTTTTGAAATGTTTTTCACAGGTCAAGGGAAAGGTACATGATGTGATGATAGTGTCAAGGATGTGTCAAGAATGAATCCATGTTTTATTTTAAATATGTTTCTGTTGATGGGAAGAATGAATACTGTCTTTTATGTAACCAATTTGTTAAATGTGGAATGTAATGCAAGTTTCATGATCTAATTCTCTAAAACTCTAAACCTGAAAAGATTCTCAATGTGTAATCTTGTAATAACTCAAGATTAAGTATGGTTTAAGGATGGGGCCTTATAAGAAGTGTGTATTGAAGTGGGTGAAAGTGAGATCCTTTTATATGTGAAAAGAGAGACTTTTCCTTGGAAACAAATTTTTGGTAATGGGTAAATATGGAATCCATTTTGAGTTAGGTGAGAAAATGTTGGTGAGAAATGTGGTATTGAAGTTACTAAAAAAATCCATCTAAAAGGCCTATGTATCATGTTAATTTAGAATTTTTTTTTCATTTTTGTTACCCAATTTTACCCTTATTAATAATGAATAATATTATTCTAGGTAAAATTTTTACCAAATTTATTAGAGGAACTCTATTAAAAAATACTAATTTGATGATTAAATTTTTTGAATCAATTTATGAAATTTAATATCTAAATATGATAAAATTAAATATTAAATTAGAACATAAAATATAGAAAAAACCATATACAGAATAATTTTATTTTTATATATTAGGTGTTTTTAATAAGTGTCAATCAATTTTTTATATCAATTAAAAATTTCTTTTAAAAACATAATTTAACCATAATATGTTTATTTTCATATAATAAAATATAGACCACATAATGTTTTTTATAAAAGTATATTTTATTTTTTAAATGCTTTTTTCAGTTAATTAATGAAAACTTTTGTTTTAAGAATATAAATTATCTTTATTTAATATTATAAAGGATAAATTTTTAAAAATATAAATAATATAAAAATAATTTAATCCATTGATCATACTAACTTTGACTTACATGACCCCTCAAGATCACTACTTCTGAGATAAGGATAAGATAAATAATGAATGTTGTCACAAAAGGTTATTTAGATATCATGGATCTTGAAATCTTTTATTTAAGCTTTATCTTCTCCCATATAAAATTTCAATCAAACTAGAACTTCATGAGCTCATCTTCAGAAGTTTCTTCGGTAAACACTAAAAAAGCTTCCTCTCTTCCAATGTCAAAAAAATGAGCATCATAATGAATAATTATACTATTTGGTGCCAATTATTCTATTTTCATTATTGATTTAATAACATGGCTACATTTATTTACACCAAATCATTGAATGGATATATATTTTTTTATATATATTAATTAGTTTTTTTTATTTTTTATAGTATTTTATGTAAAAAAACTATTATATCTTTAAGGGATTATAATTTTTGGGTTGTTACATTCTACCCCCTTAAATTAATTTCTCCCTTGAATTTTTATTATTATTCAGATGTGTTCCCATTAGATACTCCCAATGCTTGATTCATTTCACACTCATTTTGAGTCGGAGAGAACCTACCTTCCAATGGTAGGTGGTCTCTAGGAATTCACTGGTGACACCTAAGAATACAGATTGGTTGATATGATGGTAGATTAGGCTCATATATTCCTTTTTAGGGGGAATTATTGGACACTTTGGGACTCACTTATTGGTTTAATTCATATTCATAAATCCTCCACAAATCCCAATTTGATACTAGTTAACCTGATTCTATTGATTTTATTGAAATCATGCATTGATCATAACATAAGTAGGTATTAATGGTTCAACATATTTTATTTAAAAATCTATGATACTTAGTTTACAATTATATGGTTTCAAGACACATATATTGGAACCCTAGAATTTAAAGTTTTCTATGTTAGTGTAGAATGTTGGGGGTGAAGTGATTGGTCATTTTAATGGGGGTTTCTATATATCCCCAGGAGTATAATTAGAATTCATGCTATTTACTACTACTTAACAAGGATTTTCATCCCTTTTAATTTTACGTGAAAATGATCGATTCTATAATGTTTAATGTCATGAATAGTAAACCTATAGAATAAAAATAAATAGAAATGTTTAGGGTGGGAATTATACATGATCAGACCCTTCATGTTCTATTAAAAACGGAATATGTCCCAATGATGGAGGGTTTGTTTCATAATGAATATGGACCTACGATATATATGGTTTGTTTGGATCATGAAGATATAACCCATAGAACATGATATAGTTTTACTGGGAGTATGACCTAATAAGGATAATTCCTAGGGGATATGGTCTCAGTCAAAAGTGCATACAACATTACATGGAATTTATCTCAGTGATGAAGGATATATATGATTTCTTGAGGAATATTTTCCCTTGAAGATGGATGCGGACTCATATGGAATTTTACCAACATGATAATTTTTTGGAAATGATTGGGTAGAAAATATATCTCCAAGTGGGATCCATATATTAATCAGGAGTACATCCAAACAAAGGGATATATTTGGATGTTGGGTTTGACCCTATGATAGGACTCCAACATGCCCTCATTAAAAGGAATCAAAACCCTTGTAGTTAGAGTGTCATAGTTTATAGTCATGTGATTGTATAAGTTTCATAAAGTTTAACAACATGGGGTAGAAATATGTACAATATAGTTTAGAGTCATGTAGCATGGACTATTAGGATATCACCAGGATGAATATAGATGATAATGGAATAGTCAAATAAACCTCTCTGATGAAGCGAGTCATGTTTGATGTGAGAAACATGGGATAATAAAAGATAAAACATATTTTATGTGAGAATACGATATGGGATTGATGGAGGTTTATATATTGACGTAGCCTAGATGGGATGCCTATGTCATTAAAGGGTCCAAAATTGTAGACTAAGTGAGGATTATACATTAATTCTACTCTTTTAGGTAGATTTAGTTTTTACAACTAGTAGTAGACCCATGGTGGTTCATACTATCTGTTAGTAATTGAATAGGATGAAAAGGTATGTTTTTTGATTACACCTTGGTGGAGAAACAAAGGATATGGATCATTAATGAATTATTTATATGTGATCATTAATAAGGGTGTAATGGATTGTGTATTACACATAAGGAGGAGGCCCAAGTACATGATTATAGTGATGCAAATGATGTAGGACAAGTCCAATCATCCATTATTTGATTTATTTACGATGTTTCCATAGGGTTCAAAGTGCTAAGAAGAATGAACCCATTGAGATTAGACTTCTATGAATACTAATTGATTCCTATTTCTCATAGTATTGGGTACCATGTGGGATAACATAAGTGATATGAAAATATAAGAGGTATTTGTAGAAAATTTTGGATTTAAAGATGATTCATAAAAATAATTATATGTAGCAGAACTCTATGCATTATGTTCACGTGGTTTCTTCTCAAGGTGGATATATGAAGCACCTTTATGTAGGAAATACATTTAATGGTTTCTTTATGAAACACTTCACACTTATTTGAGACTTCCCTTTACCTGTTAGGGATTGTCTATGATTTTACTTTATAAAGGTGGATTACTCTCCCTGTTTTGTAAAAATGTTAAGCAATTCCACAAGGGAATTAGTTTCACCTCCCAATTTTTGTTTGAGCTCTATCTATAGAAGGAGTGGGGTATTTATATGAAAACTCATTTAAAACTATTTCCCAAAATGGGTGTCCTTATAGAGTTGTACAAAGGATATTCTCTGCCACATGAAATCATTATCCATTTAACCTAAATAAAATTATATTTATGAATGTAATTATGGATGCTGAGGACTTTTACTCATCTCTACAAACAAAAATCATATATAAGAAATGCTCTATTTGGAAGACATTATTTGTCACCTTATAGAAATCTATCTGAACTACACAAACAATAAACCTCATCCATTCCATTTGCTTGCACATAACCCTCCACCTCCACTCTATAAACAATGAGGCCTCCATTAATTAAGGAATGATGATGTACAATATAGGTAAAAACATTATTTATATAGTGATTCTTCTCGATAGGGGATGAATACTTTTTGGATGATGAGATTTATATTGCGGGAAATCCTAATTTATATATTTTGATTTAATATTAATATGATATTCCATCCTTCATCCTTTGGGTTTTTATATATGAATTTATGACCCTTAACCCACTATAAATGGGGTCCAATAAATTTTAATAGGGGAAAATTATAAGGAAATAATATTTTCTAGTAAATCGCATCATAGTCCACTATGAGGATGGCCCGCCCTAACAGAAAAGTATCTGGGTGCATCATTTACAATATGCATTGAAGAAACATTAGAACCATAAAGAGATAATGTTATTTCTCCTATATTCTATAAAATAATATTACTTCATGAGTGATCCCCCTAATAAAAAATTAAGTCTTGACCAAGTACTTTTATTATGAAAATAACTCCCTTATAACAACAAAATAACTCCATATAGAAAACATGTGGCTCGTATAGTACTATAAGATTCACATAGGCATTATAAAGAATGTTGGACAATTTAATTTTTATCTATCCAAGTCCCTCATAGTACCCCCAATTATTGTTTCCCATAGAAATAATAAGATATTGACTTTGGAATTGGTGCTTCACAATTCTATGGAGATAAGAACTACCATGATTTAAAGTGTTGAGGCTAGTGTTTGACAATGTTTCTAAAGAAGTGGAAGTATCTTTTTATCTATGCCTTGATGAAAATGAATTCATATCATGCTAAGAAAATAATGAGAAAGTGAATCATGCTTCCACCAATAATATGGATATCTTTTCTACCTCTAGTGATCAGGTGGAATGCGTTACTACATTTAAAAAATTCTTCAAGATGAAAATGATAGCAAAATCAATGATGATGATTAATCAATAACTTCTATAAAATTATTAGTTGATAGATTAATATTTATTATACATGGTATTCAGGAACAAATACCCTCCCTTGTTTTTGTAGTTTTTCAATGTATGGGGTAAGGGATCGCCTAGCTAGAGGGAGAAAATGATGTTTTGGAGAATATCTTGAAAGAAAAAATTATATAATGTTTAAATATCTTCAAAAATATTTTAAAAATTGAAGAAAAAATATGGAACTTTAAATAAGTTACTAAAAATGGATCAAAGACAGGAATTCAAAAAAGACTCTAGAAGAAAATATCTATGTATAAGAAGAAAAATTGAATAATAGAACTGATGAAAAGGGTTTAAAAGTAGAATAAATATCTATTAAGAACAAGGAACATTAATATGTGATTTAGAACAAGGTTAAGATGCATGAAGATGGAGTTTACAGAATAAATAAGACTTGTGAAAAGAACAAAATTATGACTGATGATCAAAAAAATATCCCTAATGTGAAATGTATAGATTTGGAAGGTCAGTTTTCCAATATTTAGAAGCCACATATAGAGTCATCACAGAAGAAGAAAAATTATTCTACTAGTAATCAAGGTTCATTGGAGGATTATAAGGTTTAAATACCTCCAACATGTGTTAATAAGATCATGACTTCACTCAATGATCTATCACAACTAACTGAGAAGAATATGGCACCATCAACAAAATCTTGTACTAATGTTTCTAAACCTCTTATCATGAACAATGTGGGTTTTAAAACAAAATCTAAACAAGTATGGATGAATAAATGTGAGAATAATCCTACCACTATGACTTGGGTGGGTAGGAAAAAATGTGGCAATTGATCCCCCAAAAAAAGAACAAAAAATCTTGAACAAGACCCAGTAATATGATAAAAATATATCAGGAAATCAAGATTTGTGGGTCAATGTTGGCGATGAAATAGATTTTGGAATTCTGTATTAAATTGTTGGTATAACCTCAAAATTTAAAAGCACAAATGAGGAATATGTCTATAAAGATCCAGCCTTAAAACATTACATAATCTTTAATTAAATGGATAATTTCCATTGAGGATCTTTTCAGGTATAGGGTTTTAGAGAATTAGGCCACAAATATTACATTACATCTCAAAAATTACAAAGTAGATACATCTACTCAGTTTCCATTTTTTTCATAAAATAAAAACTATTGAAAAAAAGAGTCATGTCTAGTTCCATGTTTTAGACACCATGACTTTTCCTTGATCCCATCCAGGACCCTATTCATCTTTAAGTTCCATGAAAAACATTTCAAAAACATGTTATGAGCTTAAAAAGCTTAGTAAGGGTTATAAAATAAAGAAAGAAAACATTAGTCCATCAATACATATAAATAAATAAAATCATGCATTTCAATATTTAACTTTCCACACAAAATCACCAGATTTATGAATAAAAAATGGAAATAATAAATCATTAAGGTAACTTATGGCATTTATATCATACATACATTGTATCTATCACAAATATATAGGGAGTTATATTGGAATACCCATCATAGTATATTCTTTAAATCTTTTAGGAGAAACATTAACCTTTACCTATGTCACGTTACCCAATTCATTATAGAGCTATCTCAGGCTCACCTGCCCTAATTTTATCATGGAACCACCCATATACGTAAATAATTCCAATGAAAAATATAAAAATCCTAACACATAAAATAAACATAATGTAAAGATAACATTCCCACATTTCAATCACAATATATCATTTCAAGATATTGAAATAATAAATCCATTCTAAAAACCATTTTCAATACCAAATTATGTAATAAGAGTATATGATATTTATTTTCTTTTAAAAACATTACATATTATTAAGGAAGCCAAAAATAAAATAATACTCGTGGCGGTGGAAAGGTCATTGTTATCACGTATGTTAAAAATAAATATTCCATTTTGTCATTTTGTAAAATGCTTCGTAGAGAAAATATTCCCTTTAAATTAAATTAAAAGTCAAAGGGGTTTATACACCGTATAAAATAAAGGGATGTAGGGAGATTAATTGGGAAGATTTTTCTCTGGCTCCCTGGTCCCTTGCTTCCTTCTAGGTCGGTTGGGTACACCAGATATAAAGGGAGTTTTGGGATTTTTCTGAGGACCGGTAAGAGGTCCCAGGTGGAATGATATATGGTTGATTTATCTGTAACAATTTTGTTTCGGATTTATCATTCGATGATATTTTTGGTCCTCTTGGGTGGCCATCAGTCATGTTCAGGATGATGTTACACTGCTTCTTTATGTGGTTCAGTGATGAGGGATGCAGTGACAATGATAATGCGGAACTCTGTGAGACATTGGTGAAAATGATGATGAAGGCGATGGGGATTTCGATGGTCTCACCGGCATTGTGATGATGGAGGAGGCGAAAGCACTTGATGTTTGAGGCTATAGGTGTGAAAATCAAGGCAGGCATGTGACTCGAGATTCATGTGGGGTGATGGTGGTTTTTTTCTTGAAAGTTGTTATTTGAAATTTCAATTTATGGACAGGTACAACTTTTGAACTTTTGAAATGTGAACTTTTGAAATGTAAGGTTTCCCGCTAATCCTAAAAGAGACCTTTTGAAAATGGGATGAAAATTTATTTGGAAGAATTGGGAAGATTTTGGATGAGGCAAGGGTCTTTATAAGTGTGACAAATGGGTTAGAAGTTGTGTCCTTACATAAGGGAGAGGAGATCCTCTTTAGGAAAGTTTGAAAATACTATTTTATTATATAATGTTTTTTAGTTTCATAAGGTCCAAAACTAAATAAATTTGAAGATAAGATGAATCTTGTTCAAAATAAAATCATCCAATAATAATTTCACAGTTTTGGATACTGTTTTAATTTATTATAATCTTATTTATTTAAATCATTCATTAATGAGGTAAACACTCCATCATTATTGTGTCATAAATAATAATATTTATTTGATGTATAAAAATTATAAAACAAATACCGTGATATAGGAAATATTTTTATCTTTAAAATGAATATTTATAGTCAAAGATATGACTTATATAACCCCATGTAAAAATTTATTTACTAAAATATATATGTTTATGTTAATTTTTCCAATACTTTAAATTAATTAATATAAAGTGTCATTATCACTCCCATGTGGCTCTATGGGGTCCCAAAATAAACCCAAAGATGCCTAGGTTAGAAAATGTATCAACCAATTTGATTTGGACACATTTTAGAGAAATTTAATATTATTATAATAATATTTGGGTACCCTTATTTACTAGATTTACCAATTAACCATGGTAAATAAAATATTTACTGAAGTAAATATTCATAATGTATAAAAATAAAAATTACCTATTTACACAATTATGACCTCCTGATTCCAAGCATGGAATCCATTTTTCCAAATTCAAAACACATAAGAGTCATTTATTAATCTAAAATTAATTCCCGTTTTCAAAACAAAAAGCGTGTTATTAAGAAATAATAACTATCAAATGATTGACATTTCTTTATGTCCAATTTCAAAGTGAAATTATTTATAATGACAAACATTGGATTAAATAGTAAAAATAAAATCTAATTATACTTTAAAACTATTTAAAAATATAATCTAATCATATAAATAAATTACACTAAAAGGTGGTTTTTAATTAAAATATAGTATTTTCACTATTCATTAAAAAATGAACATTATCAGAAAAATACCAAAATTTTATCCAAAGTAAAATTTTATGTCCTGATTCTAAAAAGAATATTGTTTTGTCAAATATAACATATAAAAGTGACAAAAAATAGATTTAAAAGGGTTCACCATCAAAAGGCGGTAAATCGAACTTTTAATGAATTTTAGAGTATTTATGCTTAAAATCAGATTCATTCTAAATTTAAGCATCTAAAATTTATTGGATAAAAGTAAAGACAGTTAAAAAACATTTATAATCATATTTTAGTTTGTTATGTTCCTTCTTTCTAATAAATCAACAATGCGTTAACTACCATTTAAAATAATAATAATATATTATTTTTTGGTATAACTCAAAGTTATGTGCAACATAAGATTTCAAAGAAACCCATTGTTGCATGTTGAGTATGCTATCAGAAATATTATCCCCTTAAAAGTAAAATTAATATTTAATTCACAATTATCAATAAATATGAAACTTTCATATTCTTTATTTACCTGGGATGTTACATCCTTCCCCCATTTGGGAATTGCATCCTCACAATTTTAAAATTGGGCATAGAAACTTCCTTAAAAGTCCCACAACAGAAAAGATTCAATGAAACAATCACTTTAAAAGAGAGAAAGAGAAGTAAAAATGTCACTTGAGATAACCCATACCAGGATTCCGTGAAAACATGGATATGAAGGATAAATTAATGTAATGTTCTGATAGAGAGTGATAGAAAACACGATTAGGAGAAAGTTAATGATATGAAAACCACAAACTTGTGATGGGTTAAATGGAATTTGATTCTCTAGTAGGAAAAGTAAATAGACAACATTTTTGTTTTAAGTTCCTTTTCATAAATTTGAGGAATTTATTTAAGAGCTTAACTAAGAACATAAGTAAACATAATTAATTTTCATTTAGACTTTCATCCATTACTAAATTTATACCAAAAACTCATATTTTCTCAAAACGATGAGTATTCAAGATGATTTGGTCACATAAAAAGCACTATAATCAACATCGAGAGAATCACATAATCCACAAAAGATGAACTATATATTTCTCCTGTCATTAGTCATTATCCAAAAACAAAATGGGTAGTAAAAGGTCAGATAATCCCCAAAAAAGACAATCTTTTATAAAAATAAATACAACTCTTAATCTCCAAAATTGAACAAAAAACCCAAAGTTCAACAAAGACCATTCAATAAATAATTGTCCTTAAAATCCTTTAATATAATCAAAACTAAGATTGAAACCCAAAACTTAAAATAATTTGATCACATACTCTTTTATGATAAATCTTAACATTTATCTCCAAATAACATCGACTACTCTGAAAGTCTCATACTAAAAAATAATTAACCTAATAACATATTTTCCAATATAGGTTAATCATTTCCATTAATAACCTGAATATCTATATGTCTGTAATAAAAACATAGATTATTCAAAAATAAAATTGTACCATTACTCCTCAAATGAGATCCCATAGTATTATATTCCCCTTAAGAATATAATGTACAAAAAGAGCAAACATATTCTAAAATAACCTCTTTCATTTATTCACCAAATCATTTCGATATACTAAGGATATGCATTTGATAAAACATAAGTTCCCATAAGCAATTTATTATTGATCTAGAAAATAATTTACCTAAAATAATAATTCATACAAACCAGGGAATTCACGTAGGCAAGTGGTAGGCGATGTACCCTTTCACCCTTTGGTTGTGGGTTCTATTCCTGTGGCCTTGCTGGACACGATGGATTGTCACCATCTTGTGTGTTTTTCCTTTTTATAAAATTAAAAAAATAACCCTAACACATTTTAACCACAAGAGTTTTATTATACCATTCATTTTCATCCCAATATATTAAGACCTCAACATCTTATATATTGTCATTTATTTTCACCTTCATATGATAAAATAAAACTATTCCCAATAGAACGAATATCATACCTTGATCATGGTGTCCATATGGTTTCATCATCATCTTGTTCACGTAGGTAGAAGGTCCATGAATTGTAAAAATGTTTTAGAGATCCTTCAAAATCATTTGCTTCGTTCATTGAAATACACCTTATACAACTTGGGTCATATGCGTGTTCGTAGAAAAATAATTTCAGAAAATAATCATGTATGACATATAATTTCAAAACATATGATAAAACATGATTTTTATAAAATAGTCAGACTGAATTTGAGTTGAAATTGTCAATCAATTTTTCTTCTAAAATACCATAAGTATTTGCTGAGAGACTATATGTTGAAATCAAATATAAATAGGTTTCCCATGGGTCTCCTTCTTCAGCACCTTTTTCAAAATCATAATATACTTCTAGATCTTGTGATAAGGTAAAATATTTGAAAATACTTTGATAATATTTACCTTTCTTGAAAATATTAGAATATTATAAAAATAGGATTTGACTAAATACATCCCATGATCCATGATGATATCAATGTGCAGTGGAGGTGTTTGATATCTAAAACAACTTCTTGCAAGTGAGTTGTATGCTAGAAAAAGTTTCACAATCATCCGAACATGAATTTGCAATAATTATTGCAAGCATGTAATCAAGAAGAGATAGGAATGTTGTTTGAGATCCTCCTCCTTCCATTTGTAACTGACTTTCCAGGTTCTAAAAAAGATATAAAATAAGGATTTAACTGAAATAACATACATAGGGACTAACCATGTGTTTAACTAAAACTCTTAATCCCTAAAGTTGTCTAAACTGACATTTGATACCAACTACAAGGACCCAACCTTAAAAAAATTTAATAATCTTGAATTAAATGGATAATTCACATTGAGGATATTTTTAGGTTTAGAGTTTTAGAGAATTAGGCCATTACTATTACATTACATCTCAAAAAATACAAAGTAGACACTTCTACTCAGTTTCTAATTTTTTTTCATAAAAGAAAAACTCTTGAAAAAAAGATTCATTTCTAATTCCATGTTATAGAAAACATGGCCTTTACTTGATCCCATCCTTGACCATATTCATCATTAAGTCCTATGAAAAACATTTCAAAAACTTGGGATGAGCATAAAAATCTTAGTAAGGGTTATAAAATAAAGAAAGAAAACATTAGTCCATCAATATATAAAAATAAATGAAATCATGCTTTTAAATCTTTAACTTACAATAGAAATTCATAAGATTTATGAATTACAAATGGAAATCATAAATCATAAAGGTAACTTGTGGCATCCATATCCTACTTACATTGTAGCTATAAAAACTCATAGGGAGTTATCTTGGGATACCCATCACAGTATATTTACTAAATATATTAGGAGAAACATTAACATTTACCACCGACACATTACCCAATGCATTGGATAGGTATCTCAGGCTCACCCACCATAGGATTATCATGGAACTACCCCTATACGTAAACAATTCCTAAGAACCATAACATAATCATAACAAATAAAATAAGCAAAAAGGAAATATTAAATTCCCACATTGTAATCACAATATATCATTTCAATATATTGAAATAATAAATTCAATCTCCAAAAAATTTTCAATACCAAAATACATAGAAAGAGTATATGGTATTTATTTTCTTTTTAATACATTAAGACTAGTTAAGGAAGGCAAGAATCAAACAATACTTGCGACGGTGGAAAGGTTGTTTTCACCACATACATTAAAAAAACATTCTATTTTGTCATTTAGTAAAATGATTCATAGAGAAAATATTCCATTTGAATTAAATTAAAAGTCAAAGGGGTTTATACATCATATAAAATAAAGTATTGTGTCATAAAAAATATGCCTCAATGAAAGGAGTTTTAGACGAAGTCCCTTACCTCGTGTCCGACTTGACCCGTTCATTCTTTAATCTCATGAATAATAAAATAAAGTTAATTTATACTTGTTTTAGAACCTTTTTTATGTTTATTATTACTTTTATATCACTTATTACCATGCTATAAATATTAAATAATCATTTATGTCAATAATGCTTGTTTTTTTGATATTTGGTACTTGAGTCAAAAATTAACTTGTTATAATTACAAGTTGTTCATATGATCAAAATTCCATTCTCTCTATAGTGATATTCATGATTTAAATATCATATATATCCATTATATAAATGTATTTATAATAATACATAACATTTGGAGGTAATAAATGAAATGCACCCTTCATGGACACGACAAACCATACATATGCAGAACGCTAATTTCATTTCTGTTTCGTATTTTAATGAAATGAAAACTTGATGATAAAAAGGAATATTATAATTCCAGTATAATATCATATATAATTTCATTAACTCCATCCAGTATACGCCCCATGTATGGCATGAATGATTCATATCACTTTGAGGGGGCGGTAGTCCTCACTTCCTCAAATGAAATTATCACTTTTACCCATTATGGAAACCATAAAGGTATGATATAAATGAAAAATATAGAAGTATAGAGAAAATATAATATATATTACATATAAATATAGTTCCATATTAATGGCCACCATAAGAGGAGGTAGAATAAGATTGAACAATCATCATTTCATGAGGAAGTAGTTCGCCGTCCACGGAAACACTATATTCTTTATCCATTAGATGAAGGTGTGTGTAAGTGAATTTCAAATACTTATCATATAAAAACATAGTATATTTAGGATACTGTTTTTGATATGTAAAAAAGGAATAATAAGATAATAGGTAGTGGATAAGTAGAATAAAAGAATAGAACTTGAGGGAAGACATTACCTTTAAATTTGGTAACTCCCTTTGGTTTGAACAAAAAGGCTTTATTGAAGTGCCTTATTCCAAAGTTAAGGATTCTTGGAGGAAGAGAGTGATGTATGGAGTGTTATTTGGAAGATTCTAGATGATCCAAGGGGTTTTAGAAGTGTGAGTAATGTGCTATAAGTGGTTTCATTTTATAAGGGGGAGGAGGCGCTCTTTGGAATGTTTGAAAATATTATTTTATTATATGATGAATTTCGGTTTCTAAAGGTCAAAAACTTATTAATGTCGAAGATAAAATAACTCTTGTTCAAAATAAAATCATCCAATAATAATTGGACAGGTTTTGGATATTGTTTTAATTTTTTATAATCTTATTTATTTAAATCATTCATTAATGAGTTAAACACTGCATCATTATTGTGTCATAAATAATTTTATTTATATAATGTTTAAAAATTATAAAAAAACTAACATGATGTCAGAATGTTTTTTATCTTTAAAATTAATATTTATAGTCGAAGGGAAAACATATATAACCTCATATAAAAATAGATTTACTAAAAGATATATGTTTAAGTCATTTTTGTCTTTACTTTAAATTAATTAATATAAATTTTCATTATCACTCCCAAGTCGCTTCATGGGGTCCCAAAATCAACCCAAGGATGCCCATGGAAATATATTTATCAACCAATTGGATTAGTACACATGTTAGTATAATTTAATATTATTATAATAATTTTTTTTACCCTTATTTACTAGATTTACCCTTTAACCGTGGTAAATAAAATATTTACCAAAGTAACTATTCATAATGTCTAAAAATAATTGTTAAATCTTTACACAATTTTGACCTATTGATTAAAAATATGGAATACATTTTTCCAAATTCAAAACACATAAGTGGAAGAAATTAATTTAAAATTAATTACCGTTGTCAAAACAAAAAGTGGGTTTTTAAGAAATAATAACTATCAAAAGATTGATACTTTTTTATGTCCAACATCAAAGTGAAATTACTTTTGATGACAAAAATTTTATTAAATGGTAAATATATAATCCAATTACACTTTAAAACAATTTAAAAATATAATATAACCATAAAAATAAGTTAGATTAAAAGGCTGTTTTGAATTAAAATATAGTATTTTTTCACTATTCATTAATAAATTAACATTATCAGAAAAATACTAATCTTTCATCGAAAGTAAATTTTGATGACCCAATTCTAAATAATAATATTATTTTGTCATATATAACATATAAAAGTGACAAAAACCAAATTTAAAAAGGGTTTACCATCAAAAGGCGGTAAATCGACCTTTTAAAGAATATTAAAGTATTTATGCTTAAAATCAGATTTATTCTAATTTTAAGCCTATAAAATTTATTGGATAAAAGTAAAGACATTTAAAAAACATGTATAATCATATTTTAGTTAGTTATTTTTATTCTCACCAATAAAACATCTATGCATTAACTACCATTTGAAATAATAATAATATTAGATTATATTTCGGTATAACTCAATGTTGTGTGCAACATAAGATTTCAAAGAAACCCATTTTTTCGTTTTGAGTATGCTATCATACATAGAATCAAATTTAATGTAAAATTAATATTTAATTAAAAAATATTAAAAAATATGAAAATTTCATATTCTTTATTTACTAGGGATGTTACATTGTCAATGGGGAGTAAGCCAAAGATTAAGAAGAAACATACACTGGTCCATATTCATCTGTAGAATGAAAAAATATTTTGAATTCTTGATTAAATTTTTTATATATGAAATGGTAGTTTGCATAATGTCAGTACAAGATAATCTCAACATGTATCCAATGCTGATAAGAAAATAAGATCACAAAATCTAACTTGAAATAAATAAGAATTATTGGGAAGGTATTAGAAGAATATTGTGAACAAAATCCCTCCCAGGAAGGTACCAAATAAGAATGGCGAGAAGGAAATAGATTCTAAAACATATAAATTGAAGGGTAGGGCATACAAAATAACTACTAAGAGTGATGAAACTCAAAATAACCCACGTGGAAAATCTAAATATGCACCCATAATTACTAACTACATGTTAGTTATCTATCCTGATGATTTGGAAAGAATGGTAAAAATAAAAGATACACAAGATAAATATAGAGAAAAAGGGGAATAAAATATTCCAAATGATGAAAAAATTGAAATATGGGTTTTCAAGAAAAGAAAACTATTATTTTAAATATGTTTTGTGTGAGAGATATAATAAATCTCATCCCATTGAAAAATATTGTTTAACCTTGATACCAAAGCTAAAAGAAACCCTCAAGAGTATTATTAATGTATCATCCATGAAATATATTAAAAAGTAAAATTATCTACACAAATTATAAGAGGATGTGAAGAGATCCATGTTTCCAAAACATAAATCAAAACAGATGTTCTGATGTGTATGCATGAGGACTGGAGAAAATGGATAAACTTTCTTGAGAAAACCATCTAAACTTTATTGTACATATTAATGAAACAAGGATGATCCATCTTATACCATTAAATATTTTTGTATTTTATTTGTGTTTATAATGTAGGTAATGGATGGATAATCAAGTCACCATGGGGATAATAAGAGAAGTAGCGAGTGCTGTCAATTATTTATAGAAAATCTGAAAAAGTTACCATCCCAGAATGATTCCTCAATTTATATTTAAATACTAATATGATATAGTTCCATCCTTGATTATGTTTATGAATGTGATTTACTATTATAAATAGCCAGGATAAAAAAGATTCCATCTTAGTTTGATCTTATTTCATGGTATTCTGAAGAAAAAATGTTCTAGAAGATCATCTTTGGTGAAGTATTAAAGTAGTCCAAAATGGACTGTCACAAGTTGAAGACCCATTCATGTGTATTCTCAATACATGAATTTCATGAAATCAATTTTTGATGAGATGAACCATTATGAAGACAATGATAAATGTTTCACTTAAGAGAGGGGGGGGGGACAAATTAAGAAGCTTCCAGAATCGTTTTTTCAATTAGTATCAAATATGATTGTTTTTGGAAGAAAAATTGAATTATTCTGTGACATAAGAAGAATGGAAGTTCCCTAAGGCCCCTTATACTGCCTATTGCACATGAATGTTTTTGATATATTTTTTAAAGTGAGTGAAAGGGTTTCAGGTTAATTGCTCTTAAAAATATTCATCTCAAATTTAGAAATTTCATCTTATAATGAAACTGAATAATCCACAATGACAAGTATATGAGTTCTCATTTCATAAGGTATCATGATTAGTTGGTAATGGACAACTTTTTTGTCTCAATTTATCCCCCTTATTATCTAAACATAGCACAAATCAAGAATACTTTGATTGAAATGATGGATATAACATTACATAAGTATGTATGAGAACCTTCTTTCCCATGAACTTTGCATTTATTGTCAATAAGGGGGAGATAAAGTGATCTGGAAGTTTGAAAAGTTATTGGGAGAGAGAAAAGAATTGTTCCACATATTTAAACATTCATTTAGAAATAACTTTGAATGAATTTACAACAAATAAAAAGGGAGATATTAAAGATACCACTTTTTGTATGGATTGTATTTGTTTTTAACTAATTGTTAATGGTGTTCAATGATATAATAATATGTCACTTCAGTCAATATGATGAAGCAGTTCCAATGTTAATGGACTGGGATGAAGTCCTCAAGAATTGATATTCCGACAAATATGTGAATGTTTTAAAGACTTTGAGTTTCATGGTGATTCCTATCAAAATTTTATGGATTCATTTTATGACATTGGATTTCATGGATGAATAATTATCCTTGTAAAATATGATGATGATTTTCTATTTTTTATTTCACACAAATAATATGTAAGTTTTAAAATTTGTGATACTAGCTTGACAAATGAAAGGGGGAGAAGATGTGCTGAAAATCATATTGAGAATTTGGTTGGAAGAAAAGTGGTGATTATAATCATATTTAGGTTTTATTAGGAAGGTAATATAGTGTTGGATGATAGGGAAGTTACAATACATTACATTGTAAATCTTATGATGCTAAAGGTGATTTATTTATGGTTAGATATCATGAGAGATTGGGCTCATGATGAAATTTGGTGAATGAATTTTTGTAGAAGATAGTAGATATAGAGAAGTAGACTCTTTCTTACACTAATATTACATAATTTATAATATAAAAAACATAATATTATTACAAAATGAGGATCCAAAGGTTTAGTGTCTTGGGAAAACTCAGACCGTACCTAACATTTAAAATAAAATATGTAAACATTTATTTAATCCATTCGTCTCCATCTTCTTATTGTCCATTGAAAACTCTTTAAAACACATAATCACCGGAGGATATACATAAAAAATGTGTGAGATAAAATCCTTTAAGAGGATTTATATGAACAATATAATAATGGGTCCGTACAATCATAACACAAGAAAAGGATCATGAACATGAGAGGAAGAATTAATAAAATACTTGAAATGTGGAAATGCATAAAAATGAAACATCAGGTATTAGTGGTCAACTACCACATATAGTTGTGAACAATAATAGCATCATGTACTTGAATCATTTACACGTAACTCATCATATTCATTACATTAACCAATGCATTGGAGTTTTGTATAATTACAAGATCACCCATCACATCAAAACATTCTTATTGCGCTATATAATTTTGTGCACACCCATCACATCATACCATTTAAATTATCATGCATGACACATAGAACATGTGTCAAACATAAACAAAAAAAACCCATTGAATGGAATGGGTTTCACATGATAAATAATAAATTCATAAACATTTGGATCCTTAATAAAGAAGGGATAACAATATAGACAGAGAATAATCAACGATGAGTGAAGTAGAAACAATCATTGAGAAGTAAAAAAGAGGGTGTTTATTTTTAAGAAGAGTTCTTTTAGAAGAACATTGGGATTGTAATAAACTCAATTAGAAAAAATTTATATCCCATAATAGGTAATATGAGGACAAAAAAATTATTCTTAAGGTCTATCTATACTGAAAATGGGTTGAAATAGGGAAAACCCAAAGTACGAGAGTTGTGTTCGATAATTTCTCTTTACCGTGTATCTGAACACTTTATTCACTTTAATGTCTTATATAACCACATTAAAATAATTAATTTTAAATTCTAGAACCTTTTATAACTTAATCATATTCATTAAGGTTTTATTAAGTTCATTTATGGTCTTTTGGATGAGTTAGAGTGTTTAAATTCATTGTTCGGGAATGTTGGTTTTTATTGTTTTCTTAAATTGTTCACTTGTATTCATGAATGGAAGGTCATTTAAAATATTGATAATCATAAAGTATTGTAATTATCTATTTTTAATGATTATATAGAATTTGAAATGTTATTATAAATTATTTTACATATATACCATTATAATGAATCATTAGATAGGAATTTAATGATGATTGTTCGAGTTAATACATGCAGTTTTTTGACTATAAGAAATTTTTTTTGTTCATTATTTTAGCAATATTACCTTAAATTAGTTCTAGAAAATTAAATAGGATATAATACATATAAAATAATCTGGTTCAACTATAATTTTTTTTCATGACTAGAATAAATTCGGTAAAGTAAAAATAAAACATGTCGTTCTAGTAGGTGATAAATTAACACCTGACAAACAATGTTTTCCTTTATAAAATTAAAAGAAGAGGAGAAGGGGGAGGGGTGTATGATATATTATTCCATTATTATCATAAAATTATACTATATTTATGATACTCGAGTTACCATATCATGAGGATGAGTATAGGTGGGGAGATATTAAGAAAAGAACTTGAAATTGAAAGGAAAATAAAGGAAAAGAGAGAGAGGGGGGATTACCTCTTGAATCCTCCTTACAGCACATTGGAATGGTCTTTTGACAAGACCAGAAGCTCTTGAACATGGGGGAGTGGATAAATAATATTTTTGGGTAGAGTTTAGACAAGGATAAAATCTTGATATGTGCGAGGAAATGATGGTGTGAAATGTTGTATTTATAGTGGATGGGAGGATGGTTTTATTAATATTTAATTCATTAGTTTATTAATTTCTCTCAAGACCAGAAATATTGATAATTCAATGACCAAAAATATTAACCTGAGCATGTGAGTTCAAAAAAATTGAGCTTAAATCATCCATGATGTTTGGAATAGTGTATTTAACAAAAAATGTTTATATACTGTAAATTACCATATTTCAATATTCATAAACAATTCATGTTTTTCAGAAAAATCCAAAAAAAAACTTAAATTTTTTTCTAAATGTAAAAACCAAAAATGAATTCAATTTTTCTAAAATAATTTTATAAATATGACTAATTTAATTTTTAATTAAAATCATAATTTACATGAAAAATACAGTTTAGAACATTTTATTTACGTATTCTAAAACATAGGCACATCATATTTTAACTTAATTCCTATATATATACTATCATAGGTGATGTTAATATTCAAAAGGATATTTCACTATTCATAAGGTTAATATTACTATTCATAAAGTTATGTTACTATTCACTAAAAATTAAATATGTTCTATTAGACTCAAAAAATCACCATGAACACAACCGTGCATGTCATATTTTTTTTGAAAATCAAAACACAGAAGTGGAAAAATTATGTCTAATGTTCACAAAGTATTAGTATCATGATATGTCACTATGATTCCAAATGTAATTATACTATAAGGAATAATTATAATAAGGTAATTACATTGATAAAATGTTGGGTCGTTACATTTACCCCCCTTATGAAATTTCACCCTCCAAATTTTGTTTTACATAAACAGGTGAGGGTACTTCTCTTTCATCTCCTCCTCTAGTTCCCATGTTAACTATTCAAACTTATGGTTCCTCCAAAACACTTTGACTAGGTTGGTTTTCTTATTGTGTATAACCTTATCTCTTGAGTGAAAAATCATCACTGACTGTTCATCATAAGAGATATCATCTTGCAGTTGTACCACCTTTGAGTTTAGTACATCTGAGGGATCTCGTATGTACTTCCTCAGGAGTGATACGTGAAAGATATCATGCAATTGGTTCATATTTGGTGGAAGTGAAATATGCTAGGCCACAACTGATATACTTTCAAGGACTTCAAAGGGGAAAATGTACCCTAGGATTAGCTTCCCTTTTATCCCAAAACACATGACTTTCTTCCTTGGTGATATTCTAAGGAAGACATTATCTCCAACGTCGAACGCCAAGTCCCATCGATGGTTTTCAGCATAGCTATTTTACGGATTATGAGAATCTTTAATATGTTTTTGGATGGATTGAACCTTCTCTATCATCTCATGTACAAGATCAGTTCTGAGTAACTTTCTTTCTTCTACTTCATCCCAACTAGTTGGATTTCTACATCTCTTTCCATACAGAGCTTCATATGAAGCCAATTGAATACTTGAGTGGAAGCTATTGTTGTATGAAAATTAAACCAATGGTACATGATGATTCCATCCAACTTTGTATCATTATTATTATTATTATTATCATTATGGTATTATTATTATTATTATTATTACTAATATTTTTATTATTAATATAATAGAATGAAAAAAGGAAACAAACCCTATCTACCTGCATACCCGAAGCCCCCCTTCTCCCCACAACGCCACCTGCATCGCCCCCTCCATCACCCCTTCTCCCCTCATCACCCACTACATCACCCCCATCTCCCCACAGTGCCCCCTATAGCGCTTTATTTCCCACACCCAAAGCCCTCACAGCCTCAACCTCACTTTGGCAGTGGCACCCCGGCCTTTCCCACATAGTATATGGTCACCCCCTTCGGCCTCCTCCCACGTCCATCCTGCTTTGGCATCGACGACCTCACTGGACCCTGGTCCAGCTCGCCCCACCTACAGCGTTCTAGATCCCGCCTCCTTGCCCTCTGTGCTCGTCTGAGACCCCATTGTTCTTTATCCTCCCCTACGGGCTGACCGAACCCCTCCATCCCGACCATTCCCTCCGCCGTTGTCCGCCCCCTTCCACATCCTAATCTTACCCTTCAGCCTCCCTGGAATTCTGCATTTTCATCCTTCCTACTCTGAAGCTCGCCGATGCGATTTATCTAGTCTCAAAACCTTACAGTTGGTATATTTATGTTCATATTTTGTGTTTTTATCTATTTTAGATAAACCCTATTTTTTTGGGGTCATGTTTTGCACATTTTTTTGTTGTCTAGAGTGCGCAGTTAGTCCACAAGATGTTGTTCTTCAATGCACTGGAGCGGCATCGCATTTGCAATACATTGAGGTAGCCAAATCCGCTTTATTTTCCTTTATGAATAAATTCATTTAATGCTAGAGTGTTTTAATTGATTATTTTACTAGATTTTCACCTTTGAAAAATAATTGATTTGTTTATGAAATCATTGATTCTTTGTTTGGCCTGTTTATAGATATTGTTAGAAACTGTTTACTTGTTTATAAATGTGTTTGTAAGCTCATTGAGTTGTTTGTCTAATTGTTTATAAGTTATTTGGTATGTTAATTAGATTGTTTATGAATTGTTTCGACTTTTCATGAATATTTTTTTATTAATTTCATGGTTCATTGTAAATTTTCAAAGGACGTGTTTAACTGTTTTCCTTGAGGTCTCGGTCCTTTGGTGTTGAAAGGTGCATTTGGTTGTGTGTGTCGTGTGGTATAGGTTTTAAAAAGGTGCGATAGTATTTTTTCAATGGGTTTGGTTATGTAATGATTTATAAAATGGTGTTTTCTTGTGAGTTGGTGAAATTGTGGTGTAAGCCTCTATTTTTTTCGTTGAAATGTTTTACCAAATTAATAACTAATTTATTTAATGACGATTGACATTCAAATCATTGGTGAAATGAGTTTTGGCATGTGTTTGGTTTCTCAAGAGGGTTTTTGGGGGTGTGTCAACATTGAATCTTAAAGTGTTACTTAGAGTAGTTTCATAAAGTGTTTAATGGTATTTCTAAACTGTATGATGGGTGAAATAAGATTTGAAGGATGTTTTGGGGTGCATAGGGTTTTAAATGTGGGTTTGGACATGTCATGAACTTTTGTTGGGTTTTTCACACAAAAATTTGGGTAAGTTTCCCGGTTGGCTCTTATTTATGATTTAGGATCTTTGGAACCGTGTTTTGATTTTATTGAGTGAAATTACCATGTAAGGAAAAAAATGATGATAGTGTTTTCAAATAGTTTCGCACACTAGCTGCTCAATGTGATGCCTCTTTGACCATTGTAAAAATGTTTTGGAAACTCTGAGCATTTTTTTAAAATGGTTTAAATGTTAAATGATAAAGGCTCATTTGGTAGTGGGAAAAAGTTTTGGTGTGCATTTTGGAAACTAATGGCCCATTTGGATTTTTAAATACAAAAATGGTGTATAGAGTTTCTTGGGAAGATCTTGTGAAATGTTTTCATAAAGGCATTTGATTATGTAAAACTAGAGGCTTGATTTACAACTCCAAGTGTTTAATAAAGTGGTTTTGATAACTGAAAGATGCGACGGTCCGGTTGGCACTTTGTGTGTTTGACATGTATGAATATATATGAGTATATGGGATGCTCCTGTCTAGGGTAACCCTTTATGGGTGAATTCATAGGAAGCACCCGTGTTTGGGGTAGGCAAGTGTTGTGGGTTGAGTCATGCGTGCAAATACCTTCCTACTTACATGGTATTATTATAACCACCATGGGTTACAGTGTATATTTTAGATGATCGAGTGACGATTGCTGATCAACCCCGATTAGATGGTTTGGTATCCCCTGGATTGGTTGTTAGGTTAGGCATGCATTTCCACTAGATTGGTAAGTTATAGGGTGGACAGTTGGTTATAGAATTAGAAGCTTCACCATACGCCAGTAGGTGGTTCTGAAACTCAATACGTATAAGGGTATTCTAGGGATGTTTAGGATCACCCATGGTTACTGGATTATTTTCATTTCTTGTTTAGTTTCCGTGAACCTTATTTATTCTTAGCATCTACTCTTACTCGTTTTACTCTAGCACAGTAGTGGTATATTCTATTTTGGATTTTGTTTATAAAGTGACAAATGATTTTGGAAAATGGTATGTAGCATGTGTTGGGTTCTTAAATGGGAAAAAACATGTTTCTTATTTTCAAATGTGAAAAACCTAATTTTATAATTCTATTTCAAACTTCTGTTGGTGGATTGTTTCAGGAAAGGAGACATCAAATTCTGTGGTTTACCTTAGAAACCTTACTGAACATTTTTAATGCTCCTACATATTTATCTTTTTAGTTGCATGTTCAGTCTCTTGTTAGGGTTTTATTGTCTTATTTTCTCATAATAGGAGTAAGGATGGCCTTTGGTTAGGAGGTGACATGAAAGGTCACATAGATTTATGTTCAGTTTTATTTTCTTTCCACTGCTATTATTATGTTTATTAACTATTTTTATTTATCAATTTTTTGGTGGGCCAAATTGTTCCAAATGATTAAAATTTTGATTACTGACACTAGTTTCCAACCCATAGGGATCAATAACATCACTCAAGACATGTTACAGACCAGCTTGGGTGACTGGTTAAGGGTTGACCTGATTTGGTTTGTGATAAAATTGTATCGGAGGAGCCCTTTTTATTTGGGGTGTTCGGTAGATGGATATTAGGACTTTCAGGACTCGAGAGGTAGGTACGGGAAGGATGTAATGAACCCTCACCCGTTCCGAAGCTCAATTCGCCATGGGTAGTCTGGGAATTGATTCCTTGTTTCGTTCTATTTTATTTTAGATTTATGGAAGACAACAGAGGCAAGATGATGTTACATCATGATTTCGCATGGAGTAGTGACCCATGTGTAGTTCGAGTACATGGTTTAAGTTCCTCCAAGTTGTTGACAATTACTTTGGTTGTGGCCCACTACCATGTCACCGGGTTAAGCATAACTACTAGTCCTTCAGCCTGGAAGTTTGATGCAAGTTGAGTGTCGTCTTGTTTCTGGTTGGTGTAAGTGCATTTTTGAAAATGAAAACGTTTTTTGGAAATTAGAATGATTTCTTTTAAATGGATTTAAATTTGTTAGATGGATTTTTAAAAGGGAAAGATATTAGTCTAAAAATCCGGTGTTTTCTTGGAACTAGTAGATATACGGTTTGGGTGCAACCTCAGGTACTCTTTATGAACGTTTTTACATGTGAGGGAATGCAGGGGAAGTGCGTGTTAGTGTGTATGGATGAAAGCAGATGAAGACATGTGAAATGGTTCATGGGATTACTAGGGTGTGCACTTGGAATTAATGTCTTGACTCTGTTTTTCTAAAGTGATTTTTAAAAGGGTAAATGATATTTTTTTTGGAAATTTAAATTGGTTAGAAAACTGGGTTTGGTATTTGAAAAATGGCCCTGAAAGAAGGCAGCTTTGAAATCAAAAAATAAAAAGGGTTTTTGGAAAAAATAATTTTGGGTTGTGTTTGTATTTTCTTGTTTCTTTTGAGCTTGTTGTTTTGGATAAAGGAACTTTCCTTGATGTTTATTTGATTTGATATCGGTTTCAGTTTAGTGTTTTATATGTTGTTCAGAAAATTTTTCCAAGAACGGTACCCAAGGTTTCTAATATGTCATGCCCATTTTTTTGTCCTGCTCAGACATTGCCTATCCTTCATGGTGAATGGGGTCTGTTAGAGCAACAGAATGGCTTGAAGTGGTTGCGCCTATCTTCCGGGTTTTGGGAACTCCCAAAACTGCCAAGTACGTGCTGTTTTGGGTTTGTTTGAAGGTCTGACTCTGGACAAATGGGTGTTGTTATCCCTACCATCACTGCAAGTTGAGATGATGTGGGATGTCTTTAAATCCATCTTTGTCCGATGGTTTGTGCCTAAAGAGGTGAAGATGAAGAAAAGGGAAGAACTCATGTGAATTCAATAAGGCCATGGGACGGTGAAAGCATATGTTGACCTTTTCAAGGAACTTGTGTCCTTCTCTATGGAGGCAGTATTGTAGGATTTGATGAAGACCTCTATCTTCATCGGGGGTCTTTGTCCAGAGATCAAGAAGTTGGTCCTCCCTTCTAAGGACCATTGTTTCGAGAATATGTTGGATGAGGCGTTACTAGATGAGTTGGTTTCCGGAGTGCATAGGGTCAGAAATCCAGCGTATCTAATTTCTCGTGATAGTTCACTATCTGGCAAGCATGGTGTGCTAGAGGGACCTGTTTTTAAAGAGTCCTCTATAGTGGTTCAGGATTCCAGTTCGTCGGGCCATTCATTAGTGTGCCACCAGTTTGGCCGGTTCGGGCACGTGAAGCCATCATGTCGCCTCCTCCGAAGACCTGCCAGGGTTATAGGTGTTTGGGTCATCTAGAGAATTTTTGTAGGAAGCGTCGATTGAAGAAGAAGCTGTGACTAGAGGAATTTATGTACCTGATTGTGAGGTAGGAGATGCTTCATCCATCAGAGCCCCAGCCACATGCCTTGGGGTGAAGCTTACGCGCAGTCATGAGTTTCCAGGGGTGTGAATCCTTGGTCTGGGTCTTGTGTTCCGTGTTGGCAGTATAACATTTAATGTCTTACCATTCCTATTTTTCTACTGTTAAAGTCTTGGAGTTGTTGTGAGTTTATTATTTTACCATGAAGTTATGATGTAATCGTTCCATTATAATCCAAGCAATCCTATTTGTGTGGATGTTGTTTTCTGAATCGTGCATTTTTCATAAAGTGTTTTTGGACCTTGTGTGAGTTAAATTTGGTTTGGCTGTGTTCGTTTGGAGATGTAAGAGATTGTGGAAGAATTGATGGTTGTAGTTATGCTCAGGTGTAATAATGATATTAAATTCTCCTCGGAGGCATTTTCCACTCATGCTATAAAGTTAGTTTGGATCGGTTGGGAGTTCATGTGTCAGCCCCCTAACCTTCCCGGGGTGCTATGGTTAGGTGTTAAATTTCCACACTAGTTGAGTTCTTGTGGTGGGGGAGAACCCTGTTGTGTTCTCCCATTCTCTTGTGTTGTGACTTCTTTCAGTTTCAATTGGGCATAGATTCTTGTTTTGTCTATTCTTCAGCTCAGTGACTTTATGGGGGTAGAAAGTGTCTATGGTGGGGAGAATTGTCACACCCGTTTTAAAATTAATTTTTAGTTTATTAATCCTTGGATTTGGGTCCTCGCACCATGGTCCGGGCAAGGTCCTTGATTTTTTTTTCATTTTGTATATCCACTGGGTTTCAGAATTGTGCACGGTCACCGTGCGGTTGGTGGTAGGCACGCGGCCAGCCCATGGGTCGAGATTTTTCTTATTATTATTATTTTCATTATTATTTTTATTATTCTTCTTATTATTTTTATAATTATTTTTTTACTATTAATAAATTTTATTAATATTATCTTTATTATTGTTATTTTTATCATTATTATTTTTGGTTTATTATTATTAGTATTATTATTTGTATTATTATTATTATTATCATTATGGAATTATTATTATTATCAATATTACTATTATTATTATTATTATTATTATTATTATTATTATAGAATGAAAAAAGGACACTAAAACTATCCACCCGCATACCCGAATCCCCTACCCTTCTCCCCGCAACACCCTTTACATCACCCCCTTCTCCCCACAACACCCCCTGCATCGCCCCCTTCTCCCCACAGCGCCCCCTACATCATCTCTTCTCCCCACAATTCCCCCTACAATGCTCCCTTTCCCCTCACCTGAAGCCCCCGCCACCTCCCACTCACCTCGCCAGCGGTTCCCCAGCCTCGACCTCACCGGATTTCGCTGCTCCCCTTCAGCCTCCTCCTGCGTCTGGCCTGCTCTGGTGCCGATGACCTCACCAGACCCCAGACCATCTCTCCCCACCTACCATGTTCCGGCTCCCACCTCCCTATCCTCCGCGCTTGTCCAAGACCCTGTAGTTCTGGATCCTCCCCTATAGGCCGACCACACCCCGTCATCACGACCATTGCCTCTACCACGTTTTTCTCCCGTTCACATCCCAACCTCTCCCTTCAACCTAGCTGGCATTTTGCATTTCCAGCCAACCTACTCCGTAGCTCGCCGATGCGAGTTCTCTGGTCTGGAAACCTTACCATTGGTATATTTCTATTCATATTTGGTGTTTTTATCTATTTTGGATAAATCTTAATTTATTGGGGTCTTGTTTTTCACGTTTTTATTTTCTAGATTGTGCAGTTAGTATGTCGAACAATGTTCTTTATTTCACTAGAATGGCGTCGCGATTGCATGACATTGATGTAGGCGAATCCGATTTTTTTCCTTTCCAAATAAATTCATTTAATGATTGTGTGTTTTAATTGATTCTTTTACTTGATTGAAACTATTTACAATAATTTATTTGTTTATGAAATCATTTATACCTTTTTTGGCATATTTATGAAGATTTTTAGGAACTGGTTACTTGTTTATAAAAGTCCTTATAAGCTGGTTGAGTTGTTTGTATAATTGCTTATAATTTATTCGGTCTGTTAATTAGATTGTTTATGAATTGTTTCGAATGTTCATGACTATTTTTAATTAATTGTTTGGTTCATTGTAAATTTTCAATGGATGAGTTTAATTTTTTTCCTTGAGGACATGGTCCTTTGATCTTGAAAAGTATTTTTGGTTGTGTGCGTGGTGTGGATTAGGTTTTAAAAAGGCGCGAGAGTAGTTTTTCAAAGGTTTTGGTTATGAAATGATTTATAAACTGGAGTTCTCTTGTGAGTTGGTGAAATTGTGGTGTAATCGACTGTTTTATCCGTTGAAAGGTTTTACCAAATGAATAACTGATTTTTTAATTAATCTTGACATTCAAATTATGGGTGAAAAGTGTTTCGACAGGAGTTTGGGTTTTCACAAGGGTTTTGGGGGGTGTCATCATTGAAGCATTAAGTGTTACTTAGAGTGGTTTTGTAACGTGTTTAATGGTTTTTATAAACTGTATAATGGTTGAGAAACAGATTTGAAGAATGTTTTGGGGTGCGTAGTGTTTTAAATATGGGTTTTGACATATCGTTCGCTTTTGTTGGGTTTTGCACACCTAAATATGGGAGAGTTTCTTGGATGGCTCTTGTTTATGAATTAGGATCTTTGGAACTATGTTATGATTTTATTGATTGAAATTCAGATGAAAGGAAAAGAATGTTGATGGTGTTTTAAAATAGTTTTTCATGCTTGGTGATCGATGTGATGCCTCTTCGACCGTCGTAAAAATGTTTTGGAAACTCAGAGCATTTTGTGAAATGGTTTAAATGTTAAATGGTAAAGGCTCAATTGGTAGCGAAATTTTTTTTTGGTTTGAGTTTTATAACCTAAGGTTGCATTTGAAATTTTAAATACCAAAACAGTGTCTAGAGTTGTTTGAGAAGATCTTGTGTGATGTTTTCATCAAGGCATTTGATTATGTAAAGCTAGAGGCTCGATTTAAAACTCCAAGTGTTTAATAAAGTGGTTTTGATAATTGAAGGATGTGATGGGACTGTTGGTACTTTGTTTGTTTTACATGTATGCATATATATAAGTATATGGGGAACTCCTATATATGGTATGCCTTTATGGGTGAATTGTTTTGGGTAGGAAACTGCGGTAAGTTTAGTCACGCGTGCAAGGGACTTCCTACTTACCGGGTATTATTATAACCGCAATGGGTTCCTAGATGTCTTTTATATGATCGAGTGATGGTTGATGATCAAACCTGATTAGACGGGTTGGTACCCCCTCGATTGGTTGTTAGGCTAGGAGGGATTTTCCACTGGATTTGTCAGTTATAGGGTGGCCAGCTGGTTATAGACTTATGAGATTTACCATACGCAGGAAGGTGATTCTAAAACCGAGTACATCCATGTGTCTTCTAGGGATGTTTAGGATCACCCATGGTTACTGGATTGTTTTCATTTCTTGTTTACATTCCATTCACCTTGTTTATTTTTATCTTTGAACTCTTACTCGTTTTACTCTTGCACAACATTGGTATATTCTGTTTTAGATTTTTTTTAAAATAAAAAATGATTTTGGATAATGGTATGTACCGTGTGTTGGGGTCGTAAATGGGAAAAACATGTTTCTTATTTTCAAATGTGAAACCCATACTTTTATAATTGTATTTCAAACTTGTGTTGGTGGATTGTTTCAAGAAAGGAGACATCAGATTTTGTGGTTTTCCTGGGCAACACTACTGAGAATTTTTAATGCTCATGCCTATTTATATTTTTAGTTGTAGGTTCAGTCTTTTGTTTAGGTTTTCTTGGATGAGTTTCTCATTATGGGAGCAGGGTCGACCTTTGGATGGGAGGTGACATGAAAGGTCACATGGAGGTATGTTCAGTTTTATTTTCATTCTGCTGCTCGTATTATGTTTATCGACTATTTTTAATTATTTATTTTTTCCATGGGACAAATCATTCCCAAAGATTAAAATTTTGATGCCTGACACTAGTTTCCAGCCTGTGGGGACCGGGAACGCCCCTTGGGCCATGTCGTGGACTGGCTTGGGTGACTGGTTCAGGGTCGACCCAGGTTGGTTCGTGACACATATTGCATTGTTACCCTTGGACATCTTCAGGAGACCCATGACAAAGTCTATAGTGACATTTTACCAATTCCACATGGGAATAGACAATGACTGCATCATCCCTTGGGACTTTTTTCACTCTACTTTAACTTGATAATATATCATGTAACACCCTATGATTTTATGAAAAATATTCTTTTTAATGTCTTGTGTTGTACGCTACACCAAAACGAGCTTTCACAACACGCATCCCTGACTTGGCTTCCATTACACGCAAGTGCGACCTTCCACGATAGCATGTGTTGTACGCAATACCGAGTTTTGCTAAACAACGATATGCTATTAAAATATTATTAAAACTAGCCATAATGAATTTTAATACCCACTTTTTCAAATTTTATAAATTTTATTTTTGAAAATGGACTTCATTTTTGGATTCAGAATATCGAAATTAGCCTAGGGTGAAATTTTGGTATTTTTCTGAAAACCTTCAATTTTTGATGAATAGTGAAAACACTAGGTTACTATTTAAAAACCAACTTTTTATTTAAATAATTATTTATTTTAGGATAAAATTGATACATAATACCTATATAAGTTCAATGTAATTCATTGGAGTCATTTTATAATAATTTTAGATATATAAAAATTTTATAGAACTTTTGACCGTCTTTTACCCACCTCCTAGGAGAATTTGCAAATTTACATAAAACTTAATTTTACCGCTTCTGTGAATGAAATTTAAAAAATCAGAGAGATAAATTTGATGTCAGTAAGTAAAATGTGGTTTAATGAGATGAAAATAATTTTTGGTGAATAATAACTTTTTACTTTTTTTCACCACGGTTATAAGTAAATATGGTAATTAAGGGTCAAAATGATATTATTATTACCCTAACACATGTCCTAATTCTATTGGATAAGTGTAATTCGCCCAAAAAACAACCATAGGAATAAAATATGACCATTTAGGCCCACATGGATTAGATTAGGACATTTAATAATAATTTATTTAAAGAAGGGTTAAAATTGTTAAAATTAATGTTTAATAAGTAAATCATTTTTAATATAGGGTTATACATAAGATAAATTTGGCTATAAATATTAATTATAAATATAAGACGATTTCCTAAATAATGGTATTTTATTTTTAATTTTTAGACTTCAAATAATTTAATTTATTTATGACACAATGACTATGCAGTAATTATCTTATTAATGAAATATTGACATAATTGATGTTATAAATACCCAAATAAATGTAATTTGAGACTTTTATTGAATTACACTAATTTTATAGGATACTATGACATGTTATTAATGATTTAATTAACTTGTTTCGAACTAATCATTCTTTTATAATTTTCACAAAAATCAATTACCAAATATTATCAAAATTGACATAAAATAGTTTTTAAAACAAATATTATATTATTAATTGATATTTTATTCCTAAAAATCTGAGGTTCAGCAAAATGACATAGATAAGGTTATATATATTAATAATAAACAACTTGGGGTTCTTTTGTCTTGTTATAGTAAGTTTGTTAACCTTATTGTGTAAGAGAACAAGAAGACAAGGTAAGAGTAAAATTATTTAACATAAAGTTAAATCTAATTGATATGGTTAAAATAGTAACCTAAACTTGTCCAAATTCTATTTTATGAGAGGATTTAGAACCATCCCCACCATAGCTTAGAAATAAATCAATTTGGAGCTATTTAAAATGGAATATGAAATTATAATAAAATAATATTTTTAGTTTTTCCAAAGGTGCCCCTTTCCTCCCTTATAAAAGGGCACCACCTTCCCCTCTTCCTCACACAACTTTGAGCCTTCAAGCTAGGACAAGCCCTGAAAAATTCTCTTCTCCAATTACCTAGAAAAAGCGTAGGTCCTGGTCTTCTTGAAAGTCCAATTTTAGTGCCCTAAAAGGAGGTCTCAAAGAGGCGCTTCAAAGAAGAGGTAATGTCCGTTACCGATTCTTTCATATTTATTTCTTCTTCCACTGATTCTTATTTAGTTGTTTCATTATGAAGTAATAACATCAGTATCAATCATATAATGAAATGTTATTATAATTATGAAACAACTCTATTTCAACTTCTATCCATCCTATGAAAAATGAAATCACCACGCGTGCGTACGTACGGAATACCGTCTCCAGGCCGTGGTGTAATCTATTTTCCACCACCACCATACTTGGATGGGTATAATGGTGTCAATAGTGACTATATATGATTATTGTAAAGTTATATTGATTATTAAATATTATACAAACACTTCAATACAATTCCTCGATCATGGGAATGATATCATCACTCGTGCGTACGTACGGACTACCGTCTCCACGACGCGATGAGATTTATTCTCCGTGTTAACCATTAAAGAATGATTACAAAGTATATATAAGTAATAATAATAAAATATATGGCATTATAAAGCTACTGGATTTATGTATATATTTATGTATGTCATCTACGTAATTCCATTCAACTCAATAAGGTAATGAAAACAGCATTCATGCGTACGTACGACCTACTGTCTCCATGAACGGTGTATTTCGTTCCATTTATCGATTTATTATATATATGTATATTATTAATATATATTATATATAAATCATGTTTTATATTCTGGAATTAAGAAATCATGATCTAAGTAATCATATGAATAATTACAAGTCAAAACACAGACGTCAAATGAAACGATTTTACCCAAAATGCTCTTTAACATAGAATTTACAAAAGAACGAGTAATATAAAGTCATAAGTGAACCATATATGATATCATAACAATGAATATGATTCTGTAATAAGTAAATGACATTATTTAAATTATTATACAGGAGGTTCAGACACGTAAAAAGCATATCGGACCAAAGGTAAGGGATAATTTTGCAAATCTCATTTTTCTCCGAGATTGCTTATACGTAAGTATTTACTGGGGTTATTTTTATCAACCATGTCCAAATTTTATAAAAATGTTTTCATGTACATTTAACATCCTTTTTACCCATTCTTGTCTTTTACTACATGGTATGTAAGGATTCTTTCTTTCGTTTACGTTACGAGGTACTTTTTGACTTTTCCAACAAAAGTACGAGAAGAATGTTTTTTAACTTATACGGCATGAATGGATTTTTCAATTTTATTTTACAAGAAGCTTCCTTAACAAGTTTTAAAGTTTATTTTTAATAAACTTATTTTAGTTTATAATTGTATGACATATTAAGAAAGGAAAAGAGTTTTTGAAGTAGAAAGGATATTTTCCTCATGAATGGAGTTCAAGTGTTTTATCAAAATTATTTTCCATCGAAGATAATAAAGGGTTCTGTTTCTATCCCTATTATTAAATTCATTTGATTATGTTGCGATGGAATTATTTTTATGAATTCCATTCTCCTATATTAATTGTTGTATGACTTCATGATGTTTAAGAATCCCATTTTTATTACATGGGTTATGCAATGATGTATTATTTATGATTTTGTGGAACACATAAGAATGGTATCATTATGAGATGGGTGGGACCTATATCTCCCTCCAATGCATTGGGTAAAGATTTATATCTCATGAGATAGACATTGCTGGAATGGTAAGTTAATCTGGTTCAGTGTTACAGGACTGAAACGAGGAGGGAACTCGATTCAGAAAGAGACTTTGTCCACTAAGATGGTCTTGGCAGCAATGCCTTGGCTACTATGGTTTCCAAAATTACATGTTTTATTCCTATTATATTATATCATGGTTGATGTTCCATTATGATATATGCCTTACGTACTTCCACGATTTGTGTCTTTTCTCAAGATTTTTTTGTTTAAATTTCATGTTCAAGTTTTTTCTTTCAAATGATTATGGATTGTTTATGTTCTCTATGTTTTCCCTTACTGAGCATTTGAGCTCACCCTTTTTATGTTTTATTTTCCCCCAGGATTAAAAGAAATATTTTAGGTAAGGAAACAAAAAGTTGAAGATCTTTATGGGAGATGTTGAAGATCTTTCACCACGATTAGAAGATTACGTTCCGAGTTTCCAAAGACACTAAACTATTATGGTCCTTGTGTGTCTGCTTTTGTTATGTATTAAGTATTCCTCAAAAGTAATGTAATGTCCATGTACATCAAACTTCGGGTCTCTACAGTTGGTATCAGTGTAAAGTTTTAGTCAACCTTTGGAAACTAGGATGCGAAAACTTTAGTGAGATCCCTAGAGATATTTCTAAGGTATGTCTAGGGATGTCCCTAAGGTTAAGTATACGTATAGGTTATAGTCCTAGAATTGCACTAATGTTCATAGAATTAAACCTAAGATGTTAGATATTGAAGGTAATCCCCCTTTATTATGTTGTTTTCCCTAGCATGATTTTTTCCTCTCACACTATTCTTTTTGGGTTTTAGAAAATGGTTGGAAACAGGAAGATTCATGATAATGGAGGATATGACGGACAATGGAATGATATTCTTCGTGAGAAACCAAATGAAATGGGATTTAGAAGTCCAAACATAATTATCATGCCTAATCAGCAATCTCATAATATGATCAATAATCACAACTTTGGTAAGTTTACAGACACAAATAATAAGAGAAAGATGGATTTTCATGATGATCATAGAGGAAAGAAAGTTCAATTACCCTCATGTAAATCATGTGGGAAGAGGCATCATGGAGATTGTTTCAAAGGAACTGGAAGATGCTTTGGATGTGGAAAAGAAGGACACAAAGCTAGTAAGTGCAAAGGAGAAGGTTCAGTTAACACCATGGATGAGGATAATGGTATTGCTATGACACCAACAATGGTTAAATGTTTTAAATGTGTAATATACAGGCATTATGAAAACCAATTCACTAAGAAAAAGTCTCATGAAGAGAATTAGTATGGTCGTATGGGTAGTATTTATGTTGATGATGATGAAGAAACTACAAATGATATGTGAGTTTAAATAATTTTTGAAGTTCAGTCAATGGTTTAAGAAGGTAGTAGAATGATTACATGTTTATCAAGTGTAATATTGTATAAGTAATCTCATGGTACTATGGAATAATGAGACATCTATGGATTGTTACACTGTTGTCTTTCATTATGTTTTGAAAGTGTATGATGAATGGTACAGGACCATGAATGGTTATTCAGATATTTTTGGAAAGTAGATGATATGCACATAATGAAGGGATAAGGAGAAAATTAGATGTTTGATAGTATTCATGAGCTCATGACTGATATAAGGAAGAGGTTATATCATTGTTTGAGTATATAGAATTTTTGGATTTTGGCATGTGGAAGGTGTTAAAATTTAACAACATTCATGTTTCCAGTAAGATTCAATGGGTATTCATTTTTCAAGAGAATACATGATTAAGGCCTTCGAATATTTGGAATGTGACCAACAAGACATATCTTATGATATATGGGGATCAACGATGGTATTAACATGCTTGTTATATGAAATCTCTGGTAATCATTTTCACTATATTATGAGAGTGGACTGTAGTATTATGGATAAGCCTAAAGATTGGAATGGATTACGTTGGACATAAGTCAGTATTGTTTAAGGATAGAAGTTTTTTTCGATATTATTGATGGGATGTTATAGTAATGTAGTTTTAAATGACAACATGAAGGACGAGTGACATCCCATCGCGTCGGACAAGGCTTTGGAAATCGAACCCACAACCGAAGTGCGATTGGCCTTTATCGCATACCACTAGCCTACAGGAAGTCCCTGTTTAGTAGAAAATAGGTTTATTATATTAAGCAGTATGATATATGAAGTATAAGTCTATTTTAGGAACCATATATGATTAATCTCACTATAGATCGACTTATGTATATTTAATAAGTTTTTCTAACTTTTTGTTTGAGACAGATGGAATGACCCGTCATTCTATCACATGATCTGCTAACACTTCACGAATAATAAATTCAACTTCATTTCTTGAAGAGATGAAGTGGAAATTGTTTATGTCACGAACAATAATGAGATTGTACAAAAATAAAGTAAGTATTTATTCTAATTCAAATTCTTCAACTTTAGGGAAATGATCTTGGAAAACCAAAAATGTTGTCCTAGTGCCCTTATATCCGATGAATCGGATGGTACCCTAGATCATCACAAATTTATGACTTTGTGATTGTTGGCTTTTTCATAGCCATGTTCTCTACCACGCTCCATCAGAACCTGATGGTTATATTTTTCTTCCATATCCATATTTTCACCTATGTTCTTCTACGTGAAAACCTAGTGATGAGTTAATTTGGGTAACCGTTATGTTTCATACTTTAGTTTTTAAAGCCATGTTTTGGTATTACTTTTTACGATGTGGGTTTCTATTAAAGAAACTTTTGAGTAGTAAACCATTTATAACCCCGATGAATTTCGAGGGCGAAATTCATTTTAAGGGGGGTAGAATGTAACACCCCGAGATTTTATGAAAAATATTCTTTTTAATGTCTTATGTGGTACGCTACACCAAAATAAGCTTGAACAACACACATCCCTGACTTGGCTTGCATTACACGCAAGCGCAACTTTCGATGATAGCGTGTGTTGTACGCAATACCAAGTTTCACTAAACAACGATATGCTATTAAAATATTATTAAAACCAACCGTTATGAATAGTAAAACCCACTTTTTGAAATTTTATAAATTTTATTTTTGGAAATGGACTTCAATTTTGGATTCGGAATATCAAAATTAGCCTAGGGTGAAATTTTGGTATTTTTCTGAAAACTTTCAATTTTTGATGAATAGTGAAAACACTGGGTTACTATTTAAAAACTGACTTTTTATATAAATAATTATTTATTTTATTTATTTTAGGTCAAAATTGATACATAATACCTATATAAGTTCAATGTAATTCATTGGAGTAATTTTATAATAATTTTAGATATATAAAAATTTTATTGAACTTTTGACAATCTTTTACACACCTCCTAGGAGAATTTTCAAATTTACATAAAACATAATTTTACCGCTTCTGTGAATGGGATTTCAAAAATATGAGAGACACAGTTGATGTCATTAAGTAAAATGTGGTTCAATGAGTTGAAAATAATTTTTGGTGAAGAGTAACTTTTTACTTTTTTTACCACGGTTAAAAGTAAATAGGGTAATTCAGGGTAAAAATGATATTATTATTACCCTAAAAGATGTCCTAATTTTATTGGATAAGTGTAATTAGACCAGAAAACAACCATAGGAATACAATATGACCATTTAGGCCCACCTGGATTAGATTAGGACATTTAATAATAATTTTTTTAAAGAAGGGTTAAAATTGTTAAAATCAAAGTTTAATAAGTAAATCATTTTTAATATATGGTTATACATAAGATAAATTCGACTATAAATATTCATTAGAAAGATAATATTATTTCCCACATAATAATAGTTTATTTGTAATTTTTAGACTTTATATAATTTAATTTACGTATGATACAATGATGATGCAGTAATTATCTTATTAATGAAATATGGGCAAAATTGATGTTATAAATACCCAAATAAAGGTAATTTGAGACTTTTAATGAATTCCACAACTTTTATAGGTTAATATGACATGTTATTATTGATTTAATTAACTTTTTTCGAAATATTCATTCTTTTAAAATTTTCAAAAAAATTAATTTCCAAATAGTGTCATACATGACATAAAATTGTTTTTAAAACAAATATTATATTATTAATTGATATTTTATTCCTAAAAATCTAAGGATCGGCAAAATGACTTAGATAAGGTTATATATATTAATAATAAACAACTAGGGGTTCGTTTGTCTTGTTATAGTAATTTTTTTAACCTTATAGTGAAAGAATACAAGAAGACAATGTAAGAGTAAAATTATTTAACTTAAAGATAAATCTAATTGATAAGGTTAAAATAGTAACCTAAAATGTCCAAATTCTATTGGATTAGAGGATTCCGACCCATACCCACCTTATATTTGAAATAAATCAATTTTTATCTATTTAAAACCGAACATGACTTTATAATAAAATAATATTTTTAGTTTTTCCAAAGGTGCCCCTCTCCTCCCTTATAAAAGGGAACCACCTTCCTCTCTTCCTCACACCACTTTGAGCCTTCAATCTCAGCCAACCCATGCCGAATTATCTTCTCCACTTCCATAGAAACATCCTAGAGGTCCTGATTGTCTTCAAAGTCCAATTTTAGTGCCCTAAAAGGTGGTCTCAAAGAGGCGCTTCAAAGAAGAGGTAATGTCCGTTACCGATTCTTTCATCTTTATTTCTTCTTCCACTTCTTCTTCTTTTGTTGTTTCATTATGAAGTAATAACATCAGTATCACTCATATACTAATATGTTATTATAATTATGAAACAACCCTATTTCACCTTCTATCCAAACTATGGAAAATGAAATCACCGCCCGTGCGTATGTACGGAATACCGTCTCCACACCGTGGTGTAATCTATTTTCCACCACCACCCTACTTAGATGGGTATAATGGTGTAAATAATGACTATATATGATTATTTTAAAGTGATATTGATTCTTAAATATTATACATACACTTCAATAGAATTCCACGATCATGGGAATGATATCATCACTCGTGCGTACGTACGGACTACCGTCTCCACGACGTGATGAGATTAATTCTCCATGTTAACCATTAAAGAATGATTATAAAGTATATATAAGTAATAATAATAAAATATATGAAATTATAAAGCTACTAGAATTATGTATATATATATGAATGTTATCTACTTAATTCCATTCAACTCAATAAGGAAATGAAAATAGCGTTCATGCGTACGTACGACCTACCGTCACCATGAATGGTGTATATCTTTCCATTTATCGATCTATTATATATATGTATATTATGAATATATATTATATATAAATAATGTTTTATATTCTGGAATTATTTAATCATGATCCAAGTAATCATATGAATAATTACAAGTCAAAACACGGACGACAAATGAAATGATTTTACCCAAAACACTCTTTAACATGGAATTTGCAAAAGGACGGGTAATATGAAGTCATAAGTGAACCATACATGATATCATAACAATGAATATTATTCTGTAATATTTCAATGACATTATTTAAATCATTATATAGGAGGTTCAGACATGTACGAAGCATATCGGACCAAAGGTAAGGGATAATTTTTCAAATCTCATTTTTATCCGAGATTGCTTATACGTAAGTATTTACTGGGGTTATTTTTATCATCCATGTCCAAATTTTATAAAAATGTTTTCATGTATTTTTAACGTCCTTTTTACCCATTCTTGACTTTTACTACATGGTATGTAAGGAATCTTTCTTTCATTTACGTTATGAGGTACTTTTGAATTTTTCGACAAAAGTACGAGAAGAATGTTTTTTTAACTTATACGACATGAATGGATTTTTAAATTTTTTTTTCCAAGAAGCTTCATTTACAAGTTTTCAAGTTTATTTTTAATCAACTTCTTTTAGTTTAGAATTGTATGACATATTAAGAAATGAAAAGTGTTTTTGAAGTAGAATGGATATTTTCCTCAAGAATGGCGTTCAAGTGTTTTATCAAAATTATTTTCCATCAAAGATAATAAAGAGTTATATTTCTATCCCTATTATTACATTAATTTTATTATGTTGTGATGGAATTATTTTTATGAATTACTTTATCCTATATGAATTGTTTTATGATTTCACAATGTTTAAGAATCCAATTTTTATTACATGGGTTATGCAATGATGTATGATTTATGATTTTTTGGCACACATAAGAATGGTATCATTATGAGATGGGTGGGACCTATATCTCCATCAAATACATTGGGTAATGATTTATATATCATGAGATATACATGGCTGGAATGGTAAGTTAATATGGTTCAGTGTTACAGGACTGAAACGAGGAGTGAACTCGATTCAGAAAGGGACTTTGTCCACTAAGATGGTATTGGCAGCAATGGCTTGGCTACTATGGAAATCATGACATGTGTTGAATGGTTTCCACAATTACATGTTTTATTCCTATTATATTTTATCATTTTTGATGTTCCATTATGATATATGCCTTACGTACTTCCACGATTTGTGTCTTTGCTCAAGATTTTGATGTTTAAATTTCTTGTTCATGTTTTTTCTTTCAAATGATTTTGGATTGTTTATGTTCTCTATGTTTTCCCTTACTGAGCATTTGAGCTCAAAATTTTTATGTTTTCTTTTCCCTCAGGATTAAAAGAAATATTGTAGGTAAGGAAAAAAAAGTGGAAGATCTTTATAGGAGATGTTGAAGATCTTTCACCACGATTAGAAGATTACGTTCCGAGTTTCCAAAGACACTAAACTATTACGGTCCTTGTGTGTCTGCTTTTGTTATGTATTAAGTATTCCGCAAAAGTAATGTAATGTCCATGTATGTCAAGATTTGGGTATCTACATATCAATCATCTTGAGATATACTCAGCAATATCCATTTTCATATTGTCCCACCAGAAGTGTTCTCAGAGATCATGGTACATATTGGTACTCCCTGGATGGAAAGTGAATATTGAGCTATGTGAATTATCCAATAGCTTATTATTTATACCAGGTGATGAAGGCACATAAATACTCATTCCAAATAGAATCATACCATCATCGTCGATATGGAACTTATATTGGTTTCCTTTCTTTACTTCATTCACCTTCTTTTGTTATTCAGGATCATCCCTTTATACCTCTTTAATATTCTCTTGGGTATATGGTAGGGAAACCATTTTGGAAAGATTGGATTTATTCCCTACAGTTATGATTTCCAAATCCATCCTTTGAAAATCCATGAAGATTGGGTTTTTCTCAATCAAAAACAAGGAGAGAGTATCAGGTTCTTTTCTACATAGAGCATCAGCTACCTTGTTGGCCTTGCCGGGATGATAGTGAATAGTGAAATTATAATCCTTGATTAGCTCTAAAAATCACATTTAATGCATGCTGATCTCCTTTTGTGTGAATATATACTTTAGGCTCTTGTGATCAGTATATATGTCACACTTATCACTATAAAGGCAGTGCCACAGTATTTTCAAGGAAAAAATCACAGCTGCTAGCTCCAGATCATACACAGGGTAGTTCTGCTCATGGATCTTCAACATCCATGAGGCATAGGCTGTCACATTATCATATTGCATGAGAACCCAACCCAATAGTTTCTTTGAAGCATCACTGTATATCATAAAACATTCTACACTCTTTGGTAATGTGAGTACTGGTGTAGTGATCATCCTTCTCTTTATCTACTTGAATCTTTCCTCACATTATTCCATCCAGACATACTTTACCCCTTTACTTGTTAACTTAGTTAGATGGTTTTAAAATCGTTAGAAATTTATCACATAATAGTGGCAGTACCCAGAAAATCCAAGAAAACTATAAATTTCTATTAAAATAGAGGGTCTGGTCCATTCCTCATTCTCCTTTATTTTTGAAGGGTCCACAAAAATTCCCCCACTTGTGATCACATATCCCAATAATGTGACTTTCTTCATCCAAAAGTCACACTTGATGAACTTGGTGTACAACTTCTCCTTTATCAATGTGGCCAACACATGTCTTAGATGTTCATCATGTTCCTCCTTGCTCTTAGAGTATATGATAATATCATCAATAAAAATACCAAAAACTTTTAGAGGTAACGTCTAAAGACTCTATTCACCAATCCATGAAGATTGTAGGGGAATTAGTAAGTCCTAAAGGGAATCCCCAGATACTCTTAGTTCCCATACCTTGTACATAAGGTAGTCTTCTGAATCTATTCCTTCTTCACATTTAGCTGATGATTTGTAGAATTAAAGTCCACCTTTGAGAAGTATTGAGCTCCTCTAAACTAATTAAACAAGTCATCAATACTTGGAAGAGAATACTTGTTCACTGTGGGGTTCTTGATGAGTTACAGATAATCGATACACAACCACATTGAACCATCCTTCTTCTTCAAAAAGAGCACTGGCACACCCCAAGGTGTTGGACTAGGGTGTATGCACCCTTTGTACAAATTCTATTGCAACTGCTTCTTTACTCCTACATTTTGATCGGATCCATCTTATATGGACACTTTGAGATAGGAGTATCTCCATATATGAGTTCTATTGAGAACACTACCTCATGATATGGGGGAGTTCCGAGTAACTATTCGGGAAATAAATCAATATATTCACTCACTATGGCCATTTATTCAAGGTTGGAACTTTCTTTTGACTCAACCCATTGGGAAAAGAATGCTTCTTCATTGGGAATGAACACCCACACCATTGAAGTATTTTTTAAAGGAGATTCATGATCTTATTTGAAATGTTAGAGTATAATGGGATGGTTTATAATAGGAAAATATATTTTTCCCTATAGTTTATATGTACTCTATAAAGTGAGAGCCAATCCATTCCCATTATTGAATCAAATTCTTCCAAGGGAAGTATCACGAGATTGGTTGAAGAATCTTCCAACATACACAATAGGATAATATTCAAACACTTGGGTTGCAATGATTTCAACACATGTTTATTTACAAATATATCTACCTAATGGTTTTGGGGCTTTGATTCAATAGTTCAAGAAAACTGGAAAGATATAAAGGAATGTGTAGAACCAGAATGAAATATTACATTTAAACATTATTATGATCATTATCTTGATCCACTTACACAGTAGTGATAACGTAATCCTTCCCTTGTTCCTTTGGAATTGGGGGATACTGATGCTGATTACACTCGAGGACTCGAGGTTTAGTGAACGGTCCTGCATAGTGCCCTTTCTCCCTACAGTTGTAGCATTGGACCATGGGTGGTTCTCTCCATTCTTCCACCACACTCTCCATCCTTATCGTGTCGTTTCAACACTATTGAGAATTATGGAATTATTTCCCACACTTTAAGCATTTTCCCATCCCATTGATGTAGTTACCATGATGTATCTTCCAACATGTTTGGCATGTGGGTTGTTGAGTTTTCTTCCCACCTTAATCATTAGATCCTTTGGCATGAAACTACATCATTCATTTCTTATTAACATAGACATGGGACTATTATCCACACTCCATATCCACTTTGAGTTCACATCAAACAACTTATTCATAACACCCAAAGTATTGAATTGCAATATATTTCTGAAGGTGTGGTTTTAATCCATTAAGGAATCTATCAATTTTACAATCATTGTTGATAAAAAAACCTGAAGAATATCATGAAAGACTTGTGAAACGTTATTTGTAGGTTGTGACCGATTCTCTTTAATTTTTCATGAGCTCTATGAATGATATCTCCATCTTCATATAAAGAGTTCATGGGAAATACTTATTAATAAACATGATCATAAAGTCTTCCCATTCCATCTCTTAAATTTCATCCCTTGGCTTGGTGTTCTTAATCAAAGCTCACTATTGATCAACCTCTCCATCTAGAAGATATATGACGATAGTCACTTTTCTGTCTCAGAATAGTGAAGCAAATAAAATATCTTCTCCATTGAGTTTACCCACTGTTACACAACTAATGTATCAGAAGATCTACTAAACATCGGTGGTCGTTGCTGCATAAAACACTCGATAGCCAGATCCTCCTTCTTTGGTGAAGGAGGAGGTTATTATTCATAACCTGAGATAGATGGGTAAGAATCACCATGAAGTTTTTAACTGCACCTTTCATGTAATTGGGTATGTCGTTCAGGCAATCGCTGCATTGTCCCTCGTACAAGTTATTGGCTTGGTTTCTCCTAGTTCCAAGAATTTTATAAAATAAAAATGCTTAGAACAAAACATAAGTCTACAAGTCATGATTAACATATTAATTTTTTTAATTTAAACTAAAATCATATCTTATGGGATCCCCTTTTTTAACAAATCTTCTTGTGTGCTTATTTAACTTAGTCTCATATTAGATGTTTTCTCTAAAGTTCACTACTCTTAACTCCAAAATTAAATAAACCGTGTCTCTGATACAAACTATAGTGATCCAGTGTTTTCTTAAAATAATATTAAATCATTTAGAGTATAAAAAATAATAGTATTAGAGAATTAGGATACAAAGTTTTAGTGTATTGGGAAAACCAACACCATACATAACATTTACAGCATAAAACTTAAACATTTATTTAATCTATTCTTCTCCATCTTCTTATTATCCATTGAAAAATCCTTAGTACACATAATCACCTGAGGATATACATAAAAAATAGGTGAGATACAAGCCCATTAATAGGATAGATATGAATAATATAAAAATGGGTGAGCACAATCATAACATAAAAAAGGATCATGAACATGAGAGGAAGAATTAATTGAATACTTGAAATATGGAAATGTATAAAAATGAAACATCATGTCTTAGTGGTCAACTACCAAACATAGTTGGGAACAATGAAAACATCATGTTCAAACAAAATTTCCCTTTATAACTTGATATTAACCACTTTACCCAATGCATTGTAGCACATTTTAATTTTTCTCACACCCATCACATCATAAAATTCATATTGTGCTATATATTTATGGGCTCACTCGTCACATCATAACATTTACATTATCATGCATGCCACATAGAACATATTTCAAGCCTAAACATAAAATAACCCATGGACAGTAATGGGTACACATCATAAAGAATGAATTCATAAAAAGTTTTCTACCAAAAATAAAGAGGGGATAACATTCTTGATAGAGAACAATTAACGATGAGTGAAGTAGAAACAATCTTTGAGAAGTTAAAAGAGGGTGTTTATTTGTAGGACGAGTTATGTTAAAAGAACATTGTGTTTGTCATAAACTAAATTATAAAACATGTATATCCATGAATTGGTAATATGAGGATGAATAAATCATTGTTAAGGAATGTCCATACTGAAAATGGGTTGAAAGTGGGAAAACCTAAAGTATGAGAGTTGGGTTTGAGAATTTCTCCTTATCTTGTATCCATATGATTTATTTAATTTAATGTCTTGTATAACCACATTATATAAATTAATTAACAATTACGGAACCATTTATACATTAATAAAATTCATTAAGGTTTTATTAAGTTCATATATATGATTTTGGATTAGTTATGGAGTTTAAATTCATTGTTCTGGAATGTTCGTTTTTAGTTTTCTTGAACGGTTTACTTGTATTCATGAATGGAAGATCATTTAAAATATGGAAAAACGTCCATAATTATAATTATATGCTATTTATGATTTTATATAACTTTAAATGATCTTATAAATAATTTTTTTATATACTGTGACAATGAATCATTAGATAAGAAAATAATGATGATTGTTTCAGTTAATTCGGGCGGTTTTTCAACCACAACAAACTTGTTTTGTTTAATCATTTAGTAATATGTACATAAATTAGCTCCAAAAAATTAAATAGGATATAATACATATAATATAATTTTTTTCAACCATAAAAATGGTTTCATGACTAGATTTGAAGGCGTTAAAGGAAAAAAGTAAACATGTCATTCTTAAAGGTGATAAATTAACACCTCACAAACAATGTTTTGCTTTCTAAAATAAAAGACGAAGAGAGAGGGGGGGGGGTGGATGATATATTATCCCATTATTATCATAATATTACAGTATATGTAAGATACTAGAGTTACCATAACACATGGATTAGGATAGTTAGGGAGAGATTATGAAAAGAACATGAAATTGAAAGGAAAATAAAGGAAAAGAGAGAGGGGAATTACCTCTTGAATCCTCTTTAAGAAACCTTGGATTGGTCTTTTGATGAGACCATAAGATCTTTGACATGGGGGGGGGGGATATGGAATATTTTTTTGGTAGATTTGGGAAAAGGATTTATTATCAAGGTGAGAGGAAATGAGGGTGTGAAGTGTGGTAATTATCGTGGAGGGGAGGAGGGTTTTCTTAATATTTAATTCATTAGTTTATTAATTTCCCTAAAGAACAAAAATAGTGATAACTCCATGAATAGAAATAGTAAATTGAGTATGTGAGTTTGAACCAATTGGGATTAAAAAATCCATGATGTTAGGAATAATGTATTTAACATAAAATATTTATATAAAGTAAATTATAGAATTTCACTATTCATAAAAAATTCATGAATTTTAGAAAAATTCCAAAAAATCTACCGTAACCATTTTTCGATGTGTAGAATCCAAAAATGGATTCCATTTTTTAAAATAATTTTTTAAATATGGTTAATTTAATTTTTAATTAAAATCATAATTTACTTGAAAAATACAGTTGAAAACATTTATTTACATATTCCAAAACAAATGCACATCATTCTTTTACTTAAATCTTATATATACACTATCACAGGTGAGGTTACTATTCATAAGGGTATGTAACCATTCATAAGGGTAACATTACTATTAATAAGGGTTTGTTACTATTCACTAAAAAATAATTTTTTATTTGACTAAAAAAATCACCCTGAACACAATCGTGTATGTCAGATTTGTTTGAAATTAAAAACAAAGAAGTTGAAAAATTATGTTTAATGTTCCCATTTTATTTATTATCATGATATGTCATTGTGCTTCGTAATGTGATTATAATATAAAACATAATTACAAATCGGAATTCCATTGATAAAATGTTGGGTCATTATAGTTGATGCTTTAATGATGAATCAACATGTGGTTGTTGATAAAGAAAGATGAATTCGAATCAATATAGTTGGTGTTTCTGAAGTAAAATTTTTAGGTGGTATAGTTTCTATTTGTTTTCCAATTTTTTTTGCCTCAAAATAGGGACTTTTTGATTTATCAAAAATAGAGGTTTCTTGAAAATAAGTTCATAGAACACAGTTCAAGGACCAAAAATAATTTTTCACAGACCACATAGGAGTTACATGGAAAGATGAAAGAAAATAGGCAGAAGAAGATTTCCCCATAGTAGTGTTATGTAGACCGCAAAGCGCAGTAGCTGAACCATATTGTGAAAAATAGTTTTTAGAGGATCAATGATTTTTTGAGGTTAATAGTTCATTTTAATTTATCATTTGAGGAATGTGGAATTGATTAGGGATTCCATAAAGGGTTTGAATTTATGGATGACAATGACCACTATAAAGGAGAAAGGCGGTTTGCAGACCACATAGAACAATTTCTAATGAATGATGTACCACATTAGATTTTTGGGTAAATCTAATTAAAAGGTTTTCAGATCTATTTTACTATATAAATACTTCTAATCATATCATTATAAAGAGATATAATTTTATTAGAGAACCTATTTATAGTTGGATGAATTTTGGGAAGTCTGAAGTAGTTCAGGAGGTAGAATTCTGTGAAAGAGAAGAGTTCATTTAGGAGGATTCTGTGAAGGAGGAAGTAGTTCATGGAGATGATTTCAATGAAGGAGAAAATTATGTGATTATTGTCTCAAGAAGGGGTTAGCGGGGTTTAATTAACTATAAAGAAAAAGGGGTCATGAAACATCAAGGGTTTGCGAAGGCATCAACCATCTGCGAAGGAGAGGGAGTCTATGGAAGTATAGGTTGCATGTGGAAGGAAAGGTTATCTGTGGAAGGAAGGGATTTTAATGGAAGGAAAATTATATTCAAGAAACAGTCATGTCACTTGGTGAAACACTATACGTCGAGGATTCAAGGCAGTTTTTAGAGGATACTAGATAGTTCTCATGGAGAAATAATGCATACATGTGATAGATGTTTACACCCTCACTCTGTTTCATGAAGAAGATGATACATGGACACTTGACACATGTTAAACTCAAAATCTTGTAGTGGTTCTCAAATAATGGTTCTATGAACTAGTTCATGTGTATAATTCTTCAACTTTGCTTCACAAAGTAAAACTATGTGTGTACCTAATTGATACACAATAAATAGAGAAGAAAACACACACATAGTTTGTTTGTGTGAAGAAGAACCTGACATCCACCTAAGTTTATATTTTCATAATGAATAATAGAAGTAAATCAATACACTCATGTGTTGGTATTGAGTGTCAAATAAATAGAATAATATAATTTGTATACAATTTCAAAATATTGTGTGTCCAAGAATAATAAAATGTGGACACTTGAGTATTGATGATTATTCAGGGTAGATTAATTGTGAGGATTATATGTTTATTTTATCATTATTGTTTTAATAATCACAAAAAAGTTTTGTGATTATGTAATTATTGGAGGATGTTGACTTAGTGCAACTAGGTTTTCCCTGAAGAAGAAAGAGTGATCAAGACACTCTTATACACTACTGCATATATTTTGGGGTCATAGATCAAAGGTAAAGGAGGAAGTGATTATCCAAATTGATACCGGTTGGTCATCATTTGGGTCAGGGAGAAGTCTTATCATCCATCTACTATATTCATATTATTTTGACTAAAAGAAGAAGACAATATTGTAGCTATCATATTTTCTTATGTTAAGTTATAAGAGGAGTTTCTTTCATGATGATATGTAGGTAACAAATTGAAGAAGATGGATGTCGAAGATCTAATCAGAATTGGGACATAAAAAATGAATAAATTAGTGGTGATATTTATTTGTGTTAAAACACTTATTAATAAGGAAAATACTATCTTGAGAGGTAGTATAATGATACATCCAAGTTCTGTAAAGAACACATGATTGAATTGTTTATATAGTGCTACTTGAACTTACTATTGGATTGTTTTCATAGTGCTACATGAGTGTAAGGAATATCATACTCATTGTAACAATATTTAAAGGATTGTATTATAGTGGTTGTGTGGTCAGGATTATATCCAGACTATGATAAGTACTAGATACTCATATTGAGTAGTGATCCTCGTAAAAATATCATTTTTTATATTTAATAATTTCATATACATGAATGCGACATAGAAAAGAAAATAAAATAATAAGGATCCTAACAGGAATTAGCGGTACATGGATAAAAATTGGAATTTGATTAAAACTTCCCCAACACCTATTCACTCACCCTCTCAGTGTTAGACATATCCCAAATTGGTTCTCTCATAACAAACTGTTCCAAAGACAAAATTACAACATAAGCATACAAGAGAGTTTAGAAAACCATAATGGTATGTTTTTCTAGTCACCAAGGATTGTGACTAATTATTAGTTAACAATAATGGTCCTGTAACCTACAAACAATTAGTAAGTAGTAGAGATGATTCCAAGTGGAGTTAATCCATTAATTCTAAAATGGATTCCATGTGTGAAAACCATGTCTTCATTTTGTTAGAAACTCATGTGGATATAAATAGCATTGGGTTTTAATGGGTATTCATGAATAAATTATACATAGAAGGAAAATTAAGTACCTATAAGCCTTTAATAGCAAGAAAAGGGTGTAAAATATGTTAGGGAATTGACTATGATGAATCCTTTTCACTAGTTTCAATGCTAAAATTGAACGTAATTCTACTTTCCATTGTGGAATTCAATACTAAGAGTTTTAAAAAATGGATATAAAAACATCCTTCTGTAATGGGATCTTTCAGGAAAATTCCTATATGAAACAACACAAATAATTTATGAATATAAATAATGAAAATAAGATATTCTTGTTACAAAAATCCAATTACAGGTTAAATAAATCATCTAGGTCATGGAAAATTTGATTTGATGAATCCATAATGGAATTTGGTGTTTAAAAAAATGAATGTGAGTATTGTGTTTATAAATGGTTTAATGGAAGTGAAATAATTTTCTTAATAGTATATATTGATGAAATATTTATTATTGGAAATAAGACACCAGTCTTACATTCTGTTAAGTACTGGATGAATAATTTATTCTCTATAAAGGACTTGGGAAATAAAACATACATTCTTAGGTTCAAGATCCATCGAGAGAGATCAAAGAGGTAACTCATCCTAAGTTAATGTACAAATATTTAAAATATACTGAAGAGGGTATGTACATAAAAATTAAATAATAGAGTGTTTCCAGTGTCACATGGTGTTTAAATTTATAGGAAAATGTGCCGTTATACACAAGAGGAAAGGAAAATAATGGAAATAATTCCATATGCATCAAAAATTGGGTCAATCATGTATGATATGCTATGTACAAGGATAGATTTAACATATTTATTAGTGTGGTAGGAATATATCTTGTAGTCCCATGTTACTTCTATTTTATGGTATTCACGAATATCTTCAAGTATATCAGGAATAAAAGGGACATGTTCTTAGTTTATGGAGGGGATGATGAAATAATCATCATAGAATATGAAAATTATAGTTTCTAAACATATCAATATGATATTAAATCACAAAAAAGATAAATTTTCACATTGAATTATGTAATATGAGGTAGAAGAGCTCAAAGATAGCTATAGCCACAAATTCTATAGAAGAGTCTGAGTATTATGTGGAATTTAATGTAGCTAAAGAAGTAGTATGGATGAAAAAATCATCCATGATCATGAAATTGTACCTAGATGTAAGATACTATCACACTCTGTTGTAATAATACAATAGAAGTGGCTCTCGCAAAAATAACATGGTCACATCAGTAGATGAATCAAATACTATGAAATAATCATATATTGGGATATTTTTCTCAAAGATGTGAGGTTGATGTGATCAGTATTTCCCTGGAAGACAATGTGACAGAATCCTTAACTAATGCCATAACTCATCAAAAACATGATTATCTTCTATGGTCAAGTGGAGTAAAATTCATAGGATGTTGGATCTATTCCATGTGGGAGTTTGTTAGAGTAGGTGTCCTAGGACCAACTATTTATACTTTGATTAATTATATATTTGACGATTTGAGTATTAATAAAAAATATTATCATTTATTGTTTATATTTCTGAATGAATTTAATATAATAATGTCCAAGAGTATTTATTTCTTTGATAAATTCATAATAGTTCTCCACAATGATGTTATTCTTAAATATAGTTCTATGGTCAGATAATGCCCTATGATTGAAAAAATAGGCTATGATTATTTAGAGTGAGTACTCAAAAGTGGATGAGGTTTCTTCTCAGGAAGATTTCAATTGGTAATCTCTATCATGGAAAATTATGAGAGAAGAATTGATAGTAAGAATCCATCATGTTTTGGTGTCATAGGATATTTCTATCTCCGAGCTTGTGTAATGGTCCATATAAATTAATATTATCATTAACTCATCTCATGAACCATCAAATTATATCTTATGATGAAAAATATCATGACATATGTGTGTAAAACCCCAGGATTTTACGGTGTGTCTCTTTTTCAGTTTAATCTATTTTATAGATTACATTTCATGGAACACCATGCTTAAAAAACTCCAAAATATATTTATTTTAACATGACCATTATAAAATAGCAGTTAAATGGGAATGATTGAATAATATTAATTATATATGAATTTAATTTTCAATAAAAATTTATTTATTCGTATTAAATAAACACTCAATTTAATTAAATTCATTTTTTCTACAATTATATTTTTCCATCAAAAAATGAATTTTGTTCATCTCTATGAAAAAATAAATATAATTAATTTTTGAAACATTTATAAAATTTATTTTATAAAATGAATATATTTTTAATTTTCATCATTCCAAAATTATATTTGGATTAATGTTTCATAATTCTCTGAAACTTTTAATTTTTTAGGGAAGAGTAAAAAATACCGATTTTTAGAAAACCGTCATATTAATTATATTTAAAAGTAATTTTATGATTTTAAATTTATCTCAATGTAAAATAATTAATTTTTAGTGAGGTATAATTTAATTTTTTTAAATTTAAATAATATTTATACCTTATTTTGGTATAAGTACATTTTAGGTATTTAAAACACACTTTTCAAAAAAAATAATTATGTTTTAACAGTTTAATATTAAATATAATTTTGAAAATTATATGGTATGTATTTTCAAAATGTGATTATATATTTAATATTAGGAGTATTAAATTATGATATATGGTCATTTTTATTTTTATTAAAAAAAATTTACATGGTTAAAATTATTTACTATAGTATACGTAAACTAATATAGTGTGTTAATGTTAAAAGGTAAATGTTTAAAATACCTATAACTATAAAATTAAATGGTTGGTTGATATGTTTATCTACCTAAAAAATATTTTATAAAATTAATTATCATCAAAATTAAATATAATTAATTCCATCCAAATGTATTTGGAATTAAATATAAAATAATCATTATTGAATCACTTAAAACCACCCCTCAAGTATAAATACTTCTCCTTACCAACCCTTTCTCCACACAAGCTTTTAAACAATTAAAATATATACCAAACCCTCTACCCACAACTCTACCTATCCATGTTCTTTTGGTCTCACCCAAATTACAATTCCATGTTCCATAATGGTTCCTTCAAGGTGGTGATATTCAAGAGGAGGGTTTAGCAAGTTTTAAGGAAGTTTAACCCAAGTTAAGTGTTTGTCTCCTCACTATTACATTCTTGATATATATTTCTTTTTTAACAATAATTTATTTTGTGTGGTATATATACATACCATTGATATATATATATATATATCAATAATCTCATTTTCTTCATGGTGTTTAATTTTTCTTTAATTTTTTGGGACATACAATTTGACTGATTACAAAGTGGTAAAGGATTTCCTATCTCAATTTCCATTCATTGGGTTGAAATCCTACTTCATTGACTATGCCATGTTAATATTATTTGAGATTAATTTTTATCATATTTTGTTGTATTATCACTTGTTTTTTGGATATATAGATGATAAAAATTATTTATTCATTTGATTAATTATCACTTCCAAGTCATAATATTTATAAGGGAATTTATTCTAAAAATCATTTTTTAATACTTCCCTTAAAACTCCATTTTTCTTTAATGTTTGTGTTCTCTAAATTTTTTTCCAAATTTTTTTATTATTCTCTTATGAATTTTTAATTTAACTTAAAATAATGTTTTACTTTTTACAAAATGATTTGAAATGTTTATTTTTGTTATTTTATAAAGGATTTTCCTTATGATTTTTCAAAAAAAAATACAGAAGGAATATTTTGAACTTATTTGGAATGAGGGTCTTTTCATACTGTCATGAATCATCAATGGATTAATGAATCCCTTATAATATTATAAGTTTCTTTTCAAAGGAAATGTTTTCTTTTATTATTTCATGACATTTAAAAAACTGTTTTCAAAGTAGAAAGGATAATTTCCTTATGAATTTTTTCAAGTGACCTTTAAAAATATTTTTCCATCATAGATAAACTTTTTTGATGTTACATAATATTTATAGGGGATCGTACTAAAGAATATAATACTTACAATTTCAATGAATGGTTTATGGTTATGGTGTAAAGATGAAATTTTTATGAAACCCATTTCTTTTCCATGGGTTTTTTCTATGATGAAATGTTTATAAAACCCATTTCTTTTTATAGGTTCTAATATGATGAAAGATTTATGTTCTTATGACACACATAAGTATGGTTTTCATTATATCATTTGTGGGACCTAAATCTCCCTCCAATTCATTGTGTAAAGATTTTTATATTAGGAAATAACAAAAGGAAACAAGTCAATGGGATGGATCCACCATGGAAAACAAGTTTGTCCTGATCCACTATTCGAAACAGGTGTGTTCCGATCCACAATGATTATGGTCTTATTAGTTAAACATGAAATATAAAATGTTTTAATATATTTATGATGGTGAAAAACTTTTATGAGATGATATTATTAATCGCGATTGATTTATAATGATTTCTCACTCTTATGGTCAATGTTGTCTGAAATTATAATTATTATGCAATGAATCATGTATATGATCTATGAAAGACTGGGGATGAAAATAATAATTTATGTTCAAGTTAACTTAATTAACTTATGATTTCATATGAAAATATATTGATATATTATTTTTATATCTTTATTGATAATTTATGATCACCATTTCTTATTTTTCCATCCTCATATGATGATGTTTTTAGTTTTGGAATGCCTTAGAGGAGTACTATGTAGAACATATTTATGGGAGATGATGAATATATTCCATAAAATAAGAATATTGTATATCTAATTTATAAATACTCTAAAATATTATAGTTTTGTAATGAATAGTATTTTTTTGTATTGAATATTCATATAAAAAATGTATTTTTTGTGTATGAAAATATTTGGCTATTACAGTTTGTATCAGAGAAGGGTTTAAAGAATCCTTGGATATTATGGTTAGAAATTTTTTATGAAAAACCCTCTGGGTATGACTAAGTATAGGAAACAATTCTTATGTTTTGATAATGATCATGAATGTACTAGGTTAAACCTAAAGTTCCATATAAGAATGTGTCATGATTTATAAATTCTATAAATGAATTATTATAATTATATAGATATCCACATTGATTTCTGTTTCTCATACTATTCTCTCTAGTATTATTCAATATCTAAAACCTGAGGTAGATGTGTTAATATTTATTATGAAATAAAATGAATTGATTTTCCTCTAGATAAACCGAAATTATTGGGTATTGAATGAAAAATAAAGCAGCTATGCTCAAAAAACATGCTCAAGATATGAATCATTCTGAGTTTCTAAATGATCATAAGAGGGAACAACTTACTATTGAATATTTAATGAGGAAAAATTGACCTTCATTTAGCGGGTCTTTCGATCCACTTGTTTTTGAGTAATGTATAAATATTATTTATAAAATATTTTCTATTTTTTAATTCTCTATACCTGAAAAAGTTTACCTAGCTATTTAACTTCTAGTAGGTGAAACAAATAAATGGTAAAATAATATCAGTAATACAAGAAAATTGAAAGAGATTTAATTCATGAAATGAGATGAGTTTAAGTAGATATTTTTATGTAAATAATTTCCTAGTATTCTATGTACCATAACGAAGAATTAATTTATTGAGCTATAGAAAAATAATGATTAATACATTAGTACCTATGAGAAAGATTTTTATTGGGCTTTTAAGGTATTCCTTTAGTTTAATTATTATCCGTGAAAGTAAAATAGATCGATTCATTTGTGGTCTTAAATGAAGTACCCAAATTAAATTAGCTATAAGTGACATTATTATCTAAGAATAAATGTTTTGATGTGCACTAAAACTTGAATTGAAAATGGAAGATTCCCACTATTCCCATGGTTTTGATAAGAAAATAATTCTCTAGTATCATGACAACTCAAATAAATCACATGGTGAAAATAAATTACAATCATATAAATGTCATAAATATATAAAGAAACATCAAGAAAAGTGTTTGAATGAAATGAGAGGTGATTTAAATGTGTAAAAGTGGTTCATAAATCCTGTGAATGTTGAAATATGATTAATGGGTAGGTTATTATAGTGGAGGAGGGGAGGAACCCAACCAATACAACACCCACACTCTAGTATTTCTAGTTCAAAGAGTTTGTGAATTATGTGAATCATTACCCCAATCAAAGGATTAATATGGATGATAAGTAACGAAAAACACTAAATACAAAGAACAAAAATTAATATTATGAAATCACAATGGATGAAGTGAATCATAATAATTAGGATACCCTTATTCTTCCCACCTTAGTTGGGAGATTCATGTTTGATTTTTTATGAATATCTTATTGTTCATCATTTAAATAAATTTCACGTGATTATATACTTTTACATGGATTATAGAATAATTAAATAACATTTGATATTTTTTTATTAAAATAATGAACCTAATAATCCAATTTAGATGTTTTTTTATAAGATAAGAGCTTTTATAAGGAATTAAGGGTGAATTAACTTTTTCATGTTTATATATCTCCATGTAAGATTAGAATAATATTAATGGATACCATCATGAGTGTATGTGTTGAAACTCCTTTTGATTTTTTGTGTGATGGGAGTTTATTACGACTAAGATATATTTAAATTAATACAGCACAATGGGTTTGTATATGTGATAAATATATTCAAGGATTAATACATTTAAACATTGTGTAAATTTGATAAAGTGTTTTGGTAACTTATAGAGATTTTCTGTTTTTTGATATTGAGGTAATTATAGGTTATAATTAATCACCTCATGAAGTCAGCAAAACTTAATTCAATGAATATATCCATCTTGATCTTATTTCTAGAATATATTATGGAAGCAGTAAAGTTGAAGGGATTACCATATTCCATTATATCTTATTGGGTTGTGAGGTTTAACTAAAAGTTTTAGTGAAGTCCTCAACAAGATCTTGAAAGAGAGTTGAGCTTCAAAACTATGTATCATCCTTGGGAATATGGTCAATCTAAGAGAATAGTTGAAACTATAGAGAATATAATAAAATATTGTTATATGGATTTCAAAGGAGATTAGGATCAACACCTACCTCAAGTTATGTTTTATTTCAACAATATATTTCACTTGATAATTTAAATGGATCCTTATGAAACCCTTTATGGAAGGAGGTATAGAACTCTAATTTAAAGTAAATAATTTTTACAAATAAATTTATTGGAACCTGGTATGGTAGATAATGTTAGAGTCACAAAAAAAAATCTAAGAAAAAAAAGTTGAATGATATGTTACATTGATAATCATCAATGCAATATATAATTTTATGATGGTGAGAAGGCATTTCGTTAAATTTCTTTGTGGATGTAAGAATAGAAAAGTATACCCATGGTATATCAATTCCTTCAAAATTCATGATCATATGAGAATAGTATCTTACCAATTAGCACTTCCACTAAATCTCTCACAAGTTCAGGATGTCTTCCAAGTATCACTACCAAGGAAGAAAATAACTGATCCTTCATATGTACTATACTCATAGGTCATACAAGTGGAACATGATATCTCTTATGAAGAGAAACCGATTTAGATTATGGATCATAGAGATAATGTTATATGAAATAAGTCCACCCACCTGGTAAATGTTTTGTGGTGAAATTACAAATTTATGTAAGCTACGTGAGAACCTGAGGATGTGGTGAGGTAGATGTATCATAATCTTTTCATATCCAATTAATTAATTTCAAATGTGAAATTCATTTTAATGGGGTTAGAATGTATGACGCTGAGATTTTATAGCACATCTTTTTTCATATTTAATCTCTTTGATAGTTCACATTGAAAGGAAAACCAAGCATAAAAGAACTCCAAGAAATTATCATTTTAACCTAACAATTATAAAATAGCCATTAAATTAGAAGTTTTGAATAGGATCAACTATATATTAATTTTATTTTCAATAATTTATCTATGATTCTAAAATAAACACATAAATTTTAGTAAAGTCATTTTATTCTTCTAATATATGTTTTCTTCAAAAAACTATTTTTATTATATTCTATGAGAAAATAAATTTAATTAGTTTTTTTAAACATATATAAAATTTATTTGAAAAAATGAAAATCATTTTTCAATTCATCAATTAAAAAAAATTAAGGATCAATTTTTGAGAATTTTCTGGAATGTTTAAATTTTCACTAAATATTAAAAAATAATGATTTTTATAAAACCGTCATTTTATTTAAATTTAAAAATAATTTTATGATTTCAAATTTATCTCAAAGAAACTAAAGTAATATTTAGTAATATATAATATAATTAATTAAATTTAATCAATATTTATACCTTATTTTGGTATATGTACATTTTTGGGCTTATAAGCACATTTGTCAAAAAACCTTTCTTCCACTGCATTTTGATGTTTTAATTTTAAATGTAATTTTGAAAAATCTTTGTTTTAATTTTTAAAAATGGATTCCATATTTAGAATTAGAAGTTAAAATTTTGTTTATGCTCATTTTCATTTTTAGACATTAAAAAGTTATCGTGGTAAAAAATGGTTTTCTGTAGTATTGATAAAATAGTGTACTAGGTTAAAGTTAAAATGAAAATACTTAAAATACCTAAAAAAATTAAATGGTTTTTTGATGTTTTTATTGACCTTAATTATATTTTATAACATTAATTTTCATCCAAATTAATAAGAATTAATTCCACCCAATTTTTGTTGTCTTTAAATATAAAATTCTCAAGATTTAATAACTTAATACCACCACTCTTAAAATATAAATACCACTCCTCACCACCCACTTTCTCCTCAAAAGCCTTGAGGATATTAAAATATATTCCATACGCTCTCCTACCAACTCTTCCCATGTCCATGTTATTCCCATCATACCCAAATAACAATTCTATGTTCCTTAACAGGTCCTTCAAGGAGGTGATATTCAAGAAGGGGTTTGATGGAAGTCAAACCAAGGGAGAGGGTTTCTCATATTACATTCACTTCGGTGAGATATATACCTTATTAATAACTTATTTGTTTTGTGTGGTGTATATAATTCCATTTATATATCATATCATGAATCTCATTTTTTCCATGGTATTCAATGTTTCATTAGTTATATATGGCACACAATTTGACTAACTGTAAGTGGTAAGGGATTTCCCACTAAATTTCCATTAACTGGATTAAACATATAAATCAATGATTATTCCATGTTCAGAATATGTGTTAGATGAATTTTTATCATATTATATTTTTTTCACTTATGTTATTTGGATTTAAAGCTGATACACATAATTTATTCATTTTAATAATGCTCACATCAATGATATGATATTTATTAGGGATATTATTTTAAAAATTATCTTTTTTATCATTCTATTAAAAATATATTTTAATTCCATGTCTGTGATTTAAAAAAAATCAAAAAAATAATTTATATTCCTTTATGGATTTTTAAAGTCATTTATATTCATGTTTTACTTTCTACAAAATGTTTTGAAATGATTCTTTTTTTGTTTTCTAAATGTGTTTTCATGTGACTTTTCATACAAAAATATAGAATTAATGTTTTTTAAAATTATATAGAAGGAGTGTAGTTTTACACCATCATGAAATATTTATGTATTTAATCTTCAATTATAATCTTATAAGGAACTTCTCAAAAGAAATTTTTACTTTTTTAATTTCATATAAATTAAAAAAAATTAAAACAGAAATGATATTTTCCTCAATAATTAATTTAAGTGAGATTTGAAAATAATTTCCATATAAGAGGATGTTATTTGACATTACATAATATTTTACAAGGATATTATAAAAGGATACGATCCTTAATATTTTAATGGATTGTTTATGTTTATGGTGAAACAATGAAATATTTATGCAACCCATTTCTTTTCCATGGGTTATGCTATGATGAAATTTTTATGAAACCCATTTCTTTTCATGGGATATGATATGATGAATGAATTATTCTATTACGGGAAATATATGTTTTTTTTCATTATCTTATGAGTGGGACCTATATATCTGTCCAATGCATTTTGTAAGGATTTATATCTCATGAGATAATAAGGGAAAACAAGTCGATGGGCTTGATCAACCAAGAAAAATAGGTATCTCCTGATCCACTGTGGGAAGCAGGTGTGTCCTGATCAACTATATTGATGGTCATGGTTGTTAAAATATAAATATGAAATGTTTTATTGTATTTATGATGATACCTCACTTTTATGACATGATCTTATGGGTCAATATTGATTTATAATGATTTCTCACACTTATGGTCTATTTTTTCTAAAATGATAATGTTTACACCATAAATCATGTTTATGACATATGAAAGGTTGGGTATGTAATTCATAAGTTATGATCGTGATCACATTATTATATAATTATTTTTTATGATCAGGTTTTTATTATCTCCTATGTTTTTCCTTAATGAGAATATCATATCACCCTTTCATATGTTTCCTTCCCTATGAAACTAAGAAAGTTTTAGGTATGGTATGCCTAAGAGGAGTGTTATGTAGAAGATCTTTGTAGGAGATGTTAAAGATATTTTATTAAATAAGAATATTTTATATCTAATCACCAAAAAATATAAAACCATAATATTCTAGAATAGATAATATTATTATGTATTTAATATTCATCTAAATATATGTAATATTTTTGTATGAAAATATTGGGACATTATAATGTTGGTTTCAAATAGGTTTCTTCATAAATGTTATGTTATTAATGGATAAGTTAAGGAAGGATTTTTCCCTTCTATATTTATAGAGGATTATACCTCGAAATATTTATTGAAATAAAATATCCACTCTGAATTCCATGGCCATGATGCATTGATGTATTTATTTCAGATAGTTAAGGAATGATATGTCAAGAATATTGGTTGGTGACATAGATGTGAAACATTCTTTATGAGATATCGTGTCAAAGATATTATGTTACATATTCATACATAATATGTGGTTTTCATCATTGTGACATTATGTTACTTTTGTTAGGGGCCATTACTTGTTTCTAGACATCAATCATGGAGTTTAGGAAATCTTTCCTAATTCCAATTAGAAATAATCCTAGAGGGTCTTTCACTAAGTGTTTCCATCAATATCAATTAAATTTTATTTTTAATTTGATATAATTAATATTATTTTAATGTCTGATAAATAATTTTATTCATTTTTTATCGATTATAAATATTTATTGATGAATGAAATATTAAAATTATATATTTATTTAGGTATTAAATAACTATTGATGAGGATGAATTGACGAAGACTATGTCTGTTGATAAATATTTATTTACATGCTGGTAAATATTATTTATCATTATATGTGTTGGTGAATTCCTTAAATTCATAATAAAAAACTATAATTATTATGTTGAGTGGGGTTTGTTAAGAATATAGTTTTTTTATTAATGACTTCTATACAATTAAATAATATTTCTTAACATAAACCCAAACTCTATAAATAGAGGGTTATCTCTATTATATAGGGTGTATGAAAATATAAAATCAATGTGCTCAATGAAAATTTCTCTTGAATCATTATATGATTCTCTCTCAATAATGAGAAATGAAATAGAATTTTATTTAAGGCCTAAGGATAAACAATCAACAAAAAAAATTCAAGATAATCAATTTTCCATGATAACACCTGAAAATTGATCATCATTTCTTGGAGATCAAATGGGCATGTGTGTATCACTATTATAGGGATTATATCCATTGATTCTCATAGTGATAAAAAGGAAATAAAAATGGGTTTTAAAACGATCAATATCATCAATGAAGAGATAATCCTAATCCTAGGTAATCAATTCATCCAATCTTAATAAATTAATTATATGATTAATTTATAATATCTTCTATTTGGGGTTTGGAAAAAACTTTATTATAATATATTTTAAAATTTCACCCACTAAGGCTCTTCTGTTGTGCCTAGAACCTATATGTGGTATCAGGGAAGTAACGTTTCAAATTTATAATTATTTATTTTATTGTTTACCTATGTGTAATGTTGGTCTGATTATAATTTCATTTTACATATTATTTAATCCAATTTTAATTAACATGTTATCGAAAAATTAATTAGCTTTATTCAGAGTTTCATTTTCTTATAGGTATAGGAATAGATGTATAACGATTAAGGATTCTGTTTGTAAGTGCTATGAATTTTGGTTGGCTACATAGGGTTACACACCATGTAGCAGGTGTACCCACTATGTACCCATGTTCACTAATCCAAGAGGCACCACAGGATACAGGACATGCCAAGAAGTAACTACACATGGTGCATTTATTTACACTACATATTAACCAGGCCATTCTGACACATAGGTTTTCATAGTACACAGTGTGTAGCGGGAGTACATATTTTTTATTCTGTATAGGTTTATGAAGAAATGTTCACAATCATTGTGGTCCTAATACATGGTCAAACTGTGTGATATTAATATAATATAGAATTAAGGATATAAACATCATGTATGAAGTGTACAAAACATATAGTTCATCATTTCCACATTTAAAATACACACCAATACATTCAACTAGCAATGCATACACACATCCTAAGAGATACATGTTGTATAGCTGGGATGTAAATATTGTCTAATCATGATAAAAGAATAAACGACATTCTATAATGACTTGTTTGAACACATGAAATGATTTATACATGGTGTGTAACTAGATTATCAACATCATTTAGTCCATCTGAGGTGCATGACCAAATCCCAAGTCATGTAACCAGGGTACATGACAACCGGGGTACACAAGATTTAACTGGTAAGTACATTTTATGTAGTCTACCAATTAATGGTAGAATGGAATTACATTAAATTGAAAATTATAGAATTAAAAAAAATTTTTTTGTTGAAACCTACAATTTTTGGAAATTTAATAATGTTTTAAATGAAGTTTAAATGCTCAATTATTTTATTGTAATAAATTTTTAATAAACAATTTTTTATTTTCCATGAATACAATTATGCTGGGTTTCTGCAAATGAATTCATATGGTCATTAAGATTAAAGGTAATTAATTAAATTAATTAATTAATTAATGAAAGTATACTTGTCTTAATAATAATAATGAATAATGAATCACTATTATCTATTTACGTTTGCATATACATTTCATGTGTGACTATTCATGATCTTGAAAAAGGAAAATGCATGAGTTAAGTATTTTAATTTTATTTTTTCCATGGGATTATAATTATTTAATATTAAATTAAATTTGATGATATTTTATTCATACCTCATTCCATTATTATATAGGGATAAAATTTTCAATGTTTTTTTATGTATTCTCCCTTTAACAAATCAGTTGGTTCCCCTCACCTATATGTGAGTTATAAGTGTTTGTAATTAATTGAGTTTCCCATGGCAGAAGGAGGAGTTTGAAAAAGGATCCATTTTGTTTCAAACATAGGTGATACACATGTAGATAAGTGGAATGCAATAACTCATGAAAAGACTAAAAATAGGAGTTATTTCCTCTAGGTCATATGTTGATTTATTATCCACTCAATATATCAAATATTAGATAAGCCAATGAATAAACCATTTATTATTTGTTTATTTCATTCTTATGAATTAATTATTTTATGGACGCAAGACTATGAACAAATAAATAAATGAATTAACATGAAAATATTGAAATTAAATAAACAATTATGCAGAAATGTTTTATCCAAACATGGTTAATTTATTATGTAACATCCAATTAATATTAAGAAGACAAGTTAAGGATAAAACATGATAAAATTTATTTATAATAAATTTAAATCCCCAATATATATATGTATTAAGTCACACTTGACATTCAATTACTTTATAAGGAATGAAAATAAAAGAACTAAGTGTTTGGACAAACCTTTTTGGGAAATATACAATTACAAGGGGAGTTCTTATCAAGGTTTTGGGTTGACATAACCATTTTATATCATGAGGAGTATCCCTTGCTAGAATTTGTATATTTTGGAGGAAAGTGTTGAAGAAATCCGTGTCAAGATTTCAATATTTGGGAATACAATCAACGGTTTATGTTAATGGAAGCCGATAGTTGGTAAATATTAACCTACATAAATACCTTAAAGTGGATTGACCAACCCATATTGGGGTTCTAAGAAGGGGAATATAGATCCTTGCCACTTGAATCTCCAACCATATAGACATTTTGAGATCAATGGTGTGGGATATTCAGAATTGATAATATAGAGGAAGACTTAATAAAATTAATTATTAATATTTCACATCTAATTTATAATCAATAAAATTATTATTAATTTGGTACTTTATAATTGTAATGAAATTTAATGTTAAATATCAACAATATACCTATAATCTATATTATAGAATGTCAATATTCTGACTAAAAGTAACTTCATGGAGTGGTTTCGATGACTTCAGGCTGTGCTATACCATAAGAAGAAATAATTGATTAAAATATACACAATGAATGATCTGATTTTCCAAGGATGTAAGTAATGTAAGATTCAGTGTCTACAAAAACATATGAACAATCCAGACAGGGTTAATTGTTTAATGATATCCTCTATGTTTGGGGAACCCATGAAGTCTCCAAAAAACATAGATTCTTATACCATTTAAAATAATCTTTGTGGTTTATACCAATAGAGATCAAGAAAATATTGATTTGATATCTCCATGGCTCTTTTTAAAAAAATAATGGAGATGGGTTCCCATCTAGGCCTAATTTAGTAAAGTTCCTTGGCTAAATTGAGTATATATGGGTTTTTAGTCTAAAAATTGCTGAATAACTTAGAAATGAACTCATTATTGAATCACTACCTAATAAATTATTAGTATTTTTTTTTATATTTTTACATTAACAACATAGATAAGTCTCTCCCAAATCTTCTAACTCTTTTTCACTATGTAGATAAAGATATGAAGTGTAAAAAAGAATTCCATCCTTAGAGTGGACAAAAAAATGGAATGTGAAGATATCTAAGGACAAATATTATTCATACCAAAATAAGAACAGTATTATTATGGGGAAATCAAGGTAACATGATGCTATTTGTTTCACATATGGAAAGAAGGGCCACTGGAAGAAAATCAACACCCATCCAAAGAAGTAAGGGGAAGATTCAAGTGTGTTTTTTAATGATTAAAATTTATCTATCTCTAAAAATTATGTTTTATAAATATATTGTGGTGATAAAATATGTATTAAAATACATAAACCATATAGAATAAAAAATATTGACCAAGGGGAGGTTGATTTATAAGAAGCAAACAACGCTAAACTTTCTAGGGTAGCTATCAGTGACTACCACCTCACATTTCTAACTGAAATTATTTAGGTTTTAAAATGTTTTTATTATGTACCATCCCTTACCATGAAAATTATATATATATCAAGACTTTGTACAGATGGATTTATTTTCATGTTCAAAAAACGTTTATTATTCTATAAAGATAACATTTTTTATGGAAGGACACATTTAAATAATTATCTCTATATATTGTATTACACAAATCAACTAAGGGAAATTTATAATTAAACAACTTCACAAGTCTCACACCACACCCAAACATGGAATTAAAATCTAAGTTACAAAAAAAATTATTGACCAAATTGTACAAAGATAGATATTTATATTCTTTTAAACTAAAACAACATGGTATATATCAAACCTATCTTAATGAAAAAATGACCAAAGACCCATTTAGTATAAAATGTGAAAGGGCCAAAGGGATTCTTAAATTTGTTCATACCAATGTGTGGGGACCTTTTCCTATGGAAGAAATGGGTGGGTCCTCATTATTCATAAATTTTATGGATGATTTTAATAGATATGGATATGTCTATTTAATGAGGTTTAAGTCAAATTCCTTTAATAAATTCATGGAATATATGAAAGAAGTTGAGAACTATATTGGTAAAAAGATTATGAAACTCCACATAGACTGTGTTAGAGAATATCTTAATAAAAAATTAATTGATTACTGAGGGATTTTGGGATTCTATCTCAAATCACTCCTCGTTATACATTTTAGTAGAATAGTGTATGTTAAAGTAGTTACTACACAATTATATACATTTTGATATGGATGATGAGTCATGTTATTCTTCCATTATCATTTTGGGGATACACATTAAAAATAAGAGAGCACATACTAAACCATATACATTCTAAATTGATAAATGGTATTCTATATGAACAATGTAGTAGAATAAAATATTGTTTTCGAATTTCTATGTTTATGGTAGTTATGAAAATTTTAAGGGCTACTAAGTTGAAAAACTATCACACCAATTCAAAAAGTGTAACTTTATAAGAAATCCTAATTAAAAAAGGGGATATTACCTATAGTTCCCATTAGAAATAAGGGTAATTGTGTAAATACATTTACTATTCTGTTAGAGGAATCACATCTAAAAAATAAATAGTGTCATATTGTTATAATTTAATGAAGTCCAAGCTCAGGATATAGAATAGTTGTTGTAAGAATTGATTCTATAAATCCCCATGGAAGAAGAAACTGTTCAAGAGACATAATTACTATATAATAGTACAATTGAGGTTAGTGAAATGGAATGGTATGGATTTTTAGTAAATAAGGATAGTGACTCATTACTAGTGGAAAATAATGATCTTCTAACCTTCGAGAAATTTGTAAGTATCACAAATGTTTCCAAGTTTCTAGAAGACATATATTATGAAATGGATTCCATGTACTAAAACTGCTTCTTGATTTTGGAAGATGTTCCAATAGATCTAATTACCATTGGATGGAAATGGGTATTCAAGAAGAATCTAGACATGAATGTATATGTTAGTACCTATAAGGCAGGTCTACTTGAATAATTATTGAAATGAATCCATTGAATTGACTATGATAAAACCTTTTCATTAGATTCCATGATAAAATAAATTATAATTATACATTCAATTTTGGATTTCCATGATTATGAGATTTGGAAAATGGATGTCATAAAAACTATCCTTATGGGTTACTTTAGGAATAGTCTTATATGACACAAACCTAATGGTGTATAAATCCAAAGGATGACAATAAAATATGAATGTTTTAAAAAATTTACATATGGATTAAATCAAGCATCTAGGTTGTGGAACATTGAATTTGAAAATTACATAATGGAATTTGGTTTTATAAACTATGAATGATGTACATATGTCTATTGATTTTTTAGTGAGACTATGTTTGTTTTCTTAACAGTATATATATTGATAACATATTAATTATTGGAAATTAGATACCTAGCTTATAGTCTATTATGGTCTAATGGAATAAATTATTCTCTATGATGGACTTAGAATATGAACCATACATTCATGGGATCAAGATTCATCATGATATATCTAAGAGGTTTCTCATCCTAAGTTAAATTAAATATATTAACAAGACACAAAAGAGGTTTTGTATGGAAAATCCAAGATGTTATTGTTGCCAACGCCATATGTAATTAATCTTCCGATTAAAATGTAACCTCAGAAACATGAGAAAATAAAAATAATGGTTAGGATCCGAAATGAATTGGTTATTGTTTCAGTCATGTATTTGATGATACAAACTAGACTAGATGTCTCTTACTCATTAATTATAATAGGATGATATCAAGAATACCTGAGTGGCTGCCATTTAATGGTGGTCATGAATATCCTCATGTACTTAAGGCATACTAAGGATATATTCTTGGTATATAGAGGATATTAGGAACTTGAAATCATATGATATTTAGATTATAGTTTCCAAACAGATCAATATTATATTAAATCAAAAATGATATTTATCTTCATTTTTAATAATGGTGTTGTGAGCTATAAGAGCTCAAAGAAGGATGTTGTCATAAATTCTAAAATAGAGTTTGAGTATTTTTTACCTTCTTAGGTAGATAAATACGAATTTTGGATACAGAACTTCGTCCGATAGAATGACCTAGTATTTAGTAGTAAATATCCTATCATAATCTATTGTTATAATACTAAAATAGTGGTTATCATAAAAGAGACAAGAAAACATTAGTGGATGAAGCATATAATTTGGAAGAATCATATCTTTATGGATTTTCTCATAGAGACGAGGTTATAGTGAGTATTGATTCCATTGACATTAATGTGGAAGATCCCCTATGTAAAAACTTAACTATGAAGAAACATGATTATCATGTGATTTATAGTGGACTAAAAGTTGTAGGAAATTTTTACTAGTTCAATTGGGCGTTTATGGGAGTTGGTGTTATAGGACCAACTATTTTTACTTTGATTTCATGTATATTCAATTATTTGAAAATTAATAAAATATCTTATTACATATTTCTCATTATTATTCTTGAATTTAATATAATAATTCCCTAGAATATTCAACGTGTTGATAAGGTCATAGTTTTCCTCTACTATGATTTAAAAAATGCAATTAATTGATGATATTCTTAAATATAGTTATGCAGTCTTGTAATTTTCTATGATATAAGAAATAAAATATAATTGTTAGGTTCAAGTACTCATAAGAGTTTGAGGATTCTTCTCTTGATGTTTACACTTGATAATCTTTTAAATGGGAGATTATTAGAATAGACCCACTTATAGGAATTTCGTATGTTTTGGTACCATCAAAAAGTTCTTTTCTACAAGCATGTATAATGGTCCTTGAACATTAAGATTATCATTAATTCATGTAATCACTCTTGAAATTAGATTTTATGAAGTAAAATTTCATGCTATATGATAGTGGGAATTATGGTATGTTGGGTGAATCATGAATGAAATGTTTTTAATGGATAATCTGAGGAAGGATTTGTACCTTCCATATTCATAGATTTCGATATATCAACCCTTTAATTAGAATAAAATAATTTCCTTCAATTTAATTTACATGGGGTAGAAACCTTTCTATTTCTGATATTCAATGAAATATATTTTGAGAATACATGTTGGTAACATGGATGTGAAACCTAATTGATGAGATATTATGAGAAAGAGATTATATAACGTAGTGAGTGTTCATATGTGGTTGTCCCTATTGTGATATTATCTTATTTATCTTGGGGGGAATTGAACCATAATTATATAAAAATCTTGGACTTTTGGACAGCTCACCTAGTACAAAAAAAATCATATAGGGGATCACAATATGTTTTTATATTGATCTTAATTAAATTATATTTTGAATTTAATATAATAAAACTTATTATTAATTCCAAGGAATAATTTTATTCACATTTTACCGGTGATGAATATTTATTGATGAATGAAATATTTAAGTGAAATATTTATTCGAGTATTAAATATATTATAAGGATGATGAGTGGGCCGAGACTTTTTCCACTGATAAATATTTATTTACAAGATGGTAAATATAATGTACCATTTCATGCACTGGTGCCCGCCAAAAATAGTAATAATAATAATAATATATGGAATGGAGTTTGTTATGAATATAATGTTATTTTTTGGGACTAAATGAAATTAAATAATATTTACTAACCTAAATCCTAGATCTATAAATATACGGTTATGTCAATTGTGTATGGTGTATGAAATTTTAGAATTATTATGCACAACAATATTCTCTCTTGACTCCTCATCTCCCCCTCTAAAAAATGAGAAATTAAAGAGAGAATTCTGTAAGACCAAAGGATTAGGGATAATCATAAACATTTCAATATTATCAATTTTGTGTTTTATATACTAAACATTTATTAGAATAGCTCATATATTAAAGGGGCATGCATGGATCACCACTATATAGATTCTATCCTTGGATCCTTACAGTGTAATGGAGGAAATCCAAAAGGGTTTCAGAAGATCAAAACTTTCATTGAATAATGTATCCTAATATAATTTAATTATTTCTTCTAATAATAATAAATTAATTATAAATTTTTCATGAATGATACTCCTTAAATGCTTTGGTAAACTCTATATTAAAATAAATTTTAATATTATGCTTGTAAAACCTTGAGTTTTTATGATCTTTGTTTTGAATGAATTAATTTATTTGATTTATTTCATTCCATGATACACAAATTTATGATTTTTATACACTACACCAAGATAACCTTTCACTGCACACAACACTAGCTTGGCTAGCGTTATACGTAGCACTAAGTGTCTATGAAACAACATTCTATTATTATAATTATTTAAACAAGATAGATATAACATGGAAATTAAACATAGTAATATTAATTGTAATAACTAATTTTTAAATATTATTTAATTTTTTTTATATAATTATATAATATTGATAATAAAACATATAATTTATGGTAAAGTCTTTATATGTTTGAAAATACTATTTTTTCAAATGAACTTTTTTATGTCCTTTTGTGAATAATGATAAAATTAATTTTAGAAACATTTATATGATTAATTTTTCAAAATAAAAATAATTTTTTAATTAAAAATTTATAAATTATATTAGGGGGAATTTCTGGGATTTTTCTGAAAAGCATTATTTTTGGATGAATAGTGAAAATACTAAATTTTAATTTAAATATACTTTTTAGTATAATTTATTTATATTTTATATTTATAATTTAATTATGTTTTAAATATTAATTAGATAAATTTTATACATATTATTCCAACTTAATTATTGTAATTAATTTTACATTGAAATTGGATATTAAAATATTTCAAACTTTTAAACATTTTCGCATAAAACCCCATCGTCGTGACACCTCTAGAAAATTAATTTTAAAATAATTTCTTACAGTTATGTGATTTTAATTTGAAAAAATGGATTCCATATTTTTAATAATTATAATTTATTTTTATAATAAGTTAAACTTATTTTTATACAAAAAAAAATTAGTGAAAGTATTTAAAATTAATTAGAATGATTGAGGTAAAAACGTTTACTTAGTAGTTAAACATTAATTTAAGGGTCCAAATAACTTAGACACATGTCCTAAATCCATTTTATTTATATATTTAGACCAATTAACCTATTTTACATGAAATGTAGTATTATTTTAGGCACATAACGAAAGGGATACCTCTCAATACTGTTTACATTTTTAAATTTAAAAGAATCCAACTTCTTCTTGACTATAAAAGGGAAGACACACCCTCTCTTTTTAACACCTATAAATCCATTTTTATTATAAAAAACGGACCAAATATCCTAATAAATTTCTTAAATTCTTCATAGATGACTCAATTTTTCTATAAATCAAACCAAGGAATCCCTTTGGTTAAAACCAAAAAAACTTTCCCAAAGGAGAGGTAACATCCTTCCACAAGATCATTCGTTTTATTTCTTTCCCCACACCTAAATTATTCATATTAAATTAATATATAATAAATTAAACAAAATAAATATACTTATATGTTTTTAGCTTTGGGGTTTTATGTATAATAACACAAATTTCCAACAAATGGGATACACAATTATCATTCATGTGTTTGTAGGACTACCGCCTCGCGGGCCGATGTCACGTGATCTTCCATTACCACAACTAAAGGTTATAAATAATGGTAGAATTTATTTTTTTATATTATATATATTATATTTTTGATTTATTTATTCTTATTTAATTATTATATAACTAATAACTTCATGATTTCCATTTTGTGTAAACACGATAACTTCGCTTATGGATGTGTGGACCACCTTTTCCTGAAAGTGATGTGATTCATTCACACATTACATAGAATATATTAAGTATGATTTTAGTAAAAATATATTATATATATGAAACAATAATTATACTATAATATATATATATATATACCTAATTTACTTACTTTTGATACGATAAGAAAATTGAAACAACTTTCATGCGTATGTACGAGCTCCCGTCTCCATGAACAACATATTTCATTTTCTATTTATACCTATTATGTATTATTATAGATGAATATATAATCTATATATATTATTTATATATCATGTTTTAAATTCTGGACATAATTATACATGTATGAGGACAAAAGATATGACAAATCAAAACAAATGCGAGAAACAAAGCGGTTATTACCCGAAACGTAACATTAACATGGAGGTTTTAATAAAAGGGTAATAAAAGGTCAAGAGAAAATTAGATAATGTATTATAAAAATTAATGTGGTTTTGAGAGAGATTTATAAAAAACCTATATTTATAATACATGAAGTTTTAATGAGTAATAATAGAGTCACGACATAAAACAAGAGGATTTCTAGTCTCACTTTTATTTCTGTGAGACTTAGGCCATATTCACCAATCATTTATTTTTTGTGGTGTATATATTAACAATGAATTTATTATATATTTATTTTCCTCAAAATTATGTATATATTCATACCCGTTTTATGTTATATATTTCATGTGGTTTTACTTTTCTAATGTTACCAAATCAGTAAGGTAGTATTTTCTCAATTTCCCTTCTTTGAGACACATGTTTAATTGTGAACCAATATAATTTAATGAGGTGTATAAAATGAAAATTAATTGGATATATCATGAATATAATACTTTTCATGATATCTTATGTTTCATTTAATTTCATTTTCTTACATGGTGAGTGTGAGTCAATGTTACCAAATTGGCAAGAGTTTATTGCAACAATCTAATCTTTTATTTGGATTATTTACAATTATGCTTCCATTGATGAAATATTGTGACCATATATCAATAAAATCATGAAATTTTTTTCCTATGTTAATTCAAGATATCATATTGTATCAGTACCGTTTTTCCACTTTCTGGTACACAAGAAAATATAGAATTTTTTTAAGAAAATCTGACTTGTTTCTCTATTTATTAGAAAATATGTTTATTCAAAAATAAATTATATTTTAAAATTTTTTCCCAAAATGTATTATGTTTTAAAAACAATTTTTTAAATAATAAATAATAGTTTCCTAAAAAATGTTTTTTAAAATATCTTTCCAAATTGTTTTCCTTATATGATGGCACCCATTGGTGTTACTCATGCCTTTCTAGGGAAATGAACCAAAGGTTCCATTCATATTTTATATCTGAATGGTCTATGTTTTTATGTAAAAATGTTTATGAAAACGTTTTCTCTTATATGAGTTATATTATTATAAAGTCGTCTTCCTTTCATGGGTTATTCTTTGATTAAAATATTACAAAACACTTCTATTTTTCATATGTTATGACATGATTATGTGTTTATGATACCCATTTAATTTTAGGGGTTATGATATGATGATTTCTATGATCTAGTAGCAACATATGTTTGATTTAATTATGATATTGGTGGGACCTATACCTCTCTCCAATTAATTGGGGAAATATTTATATCTCATGAGATAGACATGATTGGAATATGGAGCGAACTCAGTTCAGTAAAGGACTATGCCCACTATGATGTTCCTGGGAGTGATCCTTGAATACAAAAATGGTTTGGGGAGTGAACTTCTTCCACTAATATGGTCATAAAAGTGATTCCATTACTACTATTCAAACTATTTTATATGTTTATGTATCAACCAAAATTTCATGTATTGTTAGTATATTATGCTTTCCTGTATTATTCTCTTGATTCCCTTATGATTCATTTTTTATGAACTTCCAATCAATATACCATGATTCATGTCTATTATCATTGATATTAAATGTATGATATTCTAATGTTGTGAAAACATTCTCAAACCCCTATGCTCATGTTTATGATTACATATCTCCCTTTTCTACCCATATTTAGCATCTGAGATCACTTCTTTTTTATGTTTACTTTTCCAAGGATAGGAAGGTATATATTAGGCATGATGTGTATAAGAAATATTCTTGTCATAACTAACAAAGTGGGAGATAATACATCTCACTTATGTACTAGTGTTTATGTTTCCATGATTCTAAATGCACTAAACTAATACAATATGTATGCAAGTATTTGTGTAATGTATTAATTATTCAAAAAAAATGATGAAATGATAGTGTATGTTAAGAGAGAGTATCTATATCTGGTATTAGATATAAATTTTAGTTCCCATTTCGAGGCTATGATGATAAAACATAAGTGAGATCTATAGAAATCTTGAATTTTCATATATTAACATTATATAACTTTTTTAGAATTAATTAATACATTACACAAATAAAAACCCACATACCATATTAGTTTAGTTCATTTAAAAACATTGAACACATTCTTCTAATTTGGTGGAAGATATTAAATATATCCCATAAAGATATTCCCTATTATAAACCCTAACCTTTATTTATAACCTAGGGAAATGAAATAATAAGAAAAATGGTGAGCTCAAATGCTTAGTAATGGTAAACAAGGGAGTCTGGTAAACATAATCAAGAGAATAAGGGTATGAGAACATGATCATGAAATTATAAGATCATAACATCATGTCAAACATTATAAATAAGAATAATGGCATAAATATCAGAAGTTCCTAGGACAAGAATCATAAATAAATAAAGAACATGGATCGTGAAATCATAACATAAGAATAAAACATGGAACTGTGGAAGAAATAAAAGCATATAATAAGGATTTCCATGGTAGTCAATGAATCACTGACACAATCATCATGGTAGTATCATTTCACTTCCCAAACCATCATGGAAATCACGGTTCACTCCCATGATCATCATAGTGTGAAAGACCTTTATATTTATCTCATAAGATATAAATTTTTACCCAATGCATTGGAAGGAGATATTGGTCCCACCCATATCATAATGAAATCATTTAAAAATGTGTCATAAGATCATAAAAAACACATCATAACACATTAAATAAAATGGGCATCTTTAGCATGTATTTATGTCATAACATGTGTAAAAGAGATTGGTATCAAAATCATTTCATCATAGAATAACCCATGAAAAAAAGTGGGTTTCATAAGCATATAACTCGTGGAAGAAAAACATGTCTCATTAAAATCATGACATAAAAACAAAAACCATTCATAGAAATAATAAGAATGGAAGCATGGATTATTTCCTAGAAAGGCATGTGTAACACCAACAAATGTCATCTTAGATGGGAAATAATTTTTAAAGATCAGTTGAAAATAATTTTTATAGAAAATATCCTTTCTACTTTGAAATAATTTTCATTTGTTAAAATGATGAGAAAATTTAAATAAAATAATTTTCAGTAAAAATAATATTATAATATTATAAGGGAAGCTTCATGGAAATAAGGAGTCCCAAAAGCGTAAAAATATTCACGCTATGTAAATTAAATGAAAACATTCTGCTCGTACATTTTCTGAAAAAGTCACAAAGTACCTTGTTTGGAAAATGAAAGAATATTTCTTTCAAACCATGCATTAAAAAGTCAAAAATGGGTAAAAATGAATTTAAACATTCATATAATAACAATAAAACATTTTATGAATTTTTTTTAAAAACATGGACTTAGATGACTAATATTCCCTAATATATTCTTTTGTTTAAACATCCTCAGATAATAATGAGATCGTAAAACTAACCCTTACCTTATATCATGAGTATCTCCATAATCATTAAAATTTACAATTTAATAAATAAAATTTAATTGTACATATATCACAGAACAATATTTATATATTTAATATCATATATTATTTTCTTAATTAATAAAATCAAATGTTTATTATTAACTTCTTATTAAAATCATGTTTCGGGTGATAACCGCCTTGTTAATATTACATGATTTGACTTGGTATTCTTGGTTCTCATATTTAGATCATGATTTACTTATTCCATAATATAAAACATGATATAATTATATTATTTATTAATTATATATGTATTTATTATGATCTTTAATGTTAAAAAAATACACCTTTCATGGAGATGGTAGGCTATACAAACACATAAAAGTTGTTTTCATTTTTTGTATGGTTAAATAAAAATAAATAATATGATGTATTATTATTAGAAAATAATTTTAATTTCATATATAACATATATATTCATAAAATTAATCCTTATTACCATCCACGGGAAATATTAGTGAATAACGAGTCACATGGAATCTTGGAGATGGTAAGCCGTATGTACGGACGAGCGACGTCATCATTTTTCCAAAATTTGAGATGGTGAAAAGATAAACATGAGATTATTATTATAGATGTATAATTATGTTATAAAAATAATATACAATCATTCAAGTAATCTTAATTCTCAATCATAATAGTTTATGATGAAAAATATATTACCCCACGACGTAGGGATGGTAAACTGTACAAACACACACATGATGATATTTTTTTATAGGATGGATAAAAATATGGATACGGTTCTCCCATAATCATAATAAAATATCTGTATATAGTATATACTAGAATTATTAATATATTATGGAAACAAAATAATAATAAAAAGGAAAAGAAGAGAACAAATTCAATTGGATTGGTAAAAGAATTACCTCTTCTTCGGTGGACTAGCTTTGGGTCTCCATTTAGGGACACTAGGGATGAACTTTCTAGAAGATCAGGAACTCTGTAAATTAACATAAATTTTTATAAGAGAATTGGGTAGGTTTTAGTCAATCTAGAAGGTATAAGGTGGTGTGAGGAAGTGATGGAGGAGGTTCCCTTTTATAAAGTAGGGGAGGGACACTCTAGGATACTATTAAAATATTAAATTAATATAAATTGATTTTTGATTTAAAATAGATTCAAAGAGAGTTATTTGGAATTTATTATTTGGATTGGATGAAATACCCTCAACCAATTATTTTTATATGGGTTTAGGTATCATTATTAACCATATCTTTTGGTTTTAATCCTTAGGTAAATCCTCTAACTCTTACCACGACAACTTATATTTTTATTTGTTAGAGTTAATATAATTATTCTAAAATGAAAAAATAACCCAAATTGGATCATTTATGACATATTTGACCTCATTATAGTAATTTCTAATAATTATAGATTTTTTTAATATTATTTCATTTCATAAAATATTATTTATTTTAAATTATCATTTATATTCATTTTGATACTATTTATAATTTTTCTTAAAAAAATATTAATAACATTATAACTTCGAAATAAAACATATAATATATCTATAACATGTCTAATATATATATATATAATTATTATTTGTCCTTAATTATGTCAAATTATATTCATTTTAATATTTTTAATATCATTTACTTGATATTTTTAATAATTAAACAATTTCTACATCATTATTATACATACATTTAGTTAAAATTTCTCTTCTCTAAAAAATAAAAAAATATCCTCATGAATATAAAATTGTGATATTTCAAATGACTTTTTATAGTCTAATTTATATTATATATGACTGTATATGAAAAATGATTTACTTTTTAAAATAATGAGTATGAAATTTTTATCTTATGTTTAAATGAAATATATAAATATATTTTTCTTAACCAAGTGGCATAAAATGATTATAATTACCACCTAAGGTTTAGTTTAGTTTAATCAAACTTATCCAATGAAATTAGGACTAGTATTAAGGTAATTTTATAATAATATATTTTTTTACGATTAATTAAATGATTTACCATCTACCATGGTAAATAAAAATACTAAAGTTACTATTAAAAAAATAGTTAATCCTATTAGACCAAAATATAATATTGATTAAAACCATGTATTTTAGTTTTGGAAATTCAATTCACAAAAGTGACTGAATTAATTTTAACACTAATACTGTAGATGTGGCGAGAAAATAGGTAAAAGAGACGTTCAAAATTTTAGTGAGTTTTTATATATAATTTCATTATAAAAAGGATTCCATAAACCTATATTGGATTAGTATATTCATTATTTATAAATTGTGACTTTAAAAATGAATTTAAATCATAATAGTTATTTAACCGAAAAGACACTTATAACTACATTGTAGAATTTTTTAGTATTCGTTAAAAAATGAAACATCTCAACAAAATACTAAAAAATTACCCAAAGTTAATTTTGAAATTACACATTAAAAATGATGTTTATTTTTACAATTTAAATTTTTAATAGTTTCAAAAATTAATTTTATTATTGTTCATAGAAGGACATTAAGAGAAGTTCCATTAAGATAATAGTATTTATAAACATATAAAAATTTTATCAAAAATTATGATATTAACCATTATCAATATGAATTATTTATATAGAATCATTATAAATAATATTTGAAAAGTAGATTCTACTATTCATATTACTATATTTATAGACTAGGTTATAACTATCTGATTTAGTTAATTATAATAATAAAATGTTGTTTCATAGAAAATCAGTGTTGTGTGTAATACAAGCCAAGTCGGTGTTTCATGTAGCACAAACTTAACTTTGCTTTTAATATAACATAATATAAAATTATTGAATTTATATAATAATATAAATCAATATTCAGTGTTATGTTAAGTGATAAATATCAAAAATATAAAATCAATTCAAAAAAATAAATTCACAAAATATCAGGGTGTTACAGTATACACCCCTTAAAATGAATTTCTCCTTGAAAATTCATATGGGTTATAAAAGGATTAACACTTAAAAGTATTTTTCAAAGAAACCCACATTGTAATAATGAATTCTAAACTTTCTATTAAAAAAGAAATGTTGTAAAATAATAGTTACTCAAAGTAAATCATAACTAGGGCTCTACAAAGGTGAATATAGGTAATGATTTGGGCATGGAGGAGAAGCACAAATAATCATATAGATTGATAAATATTATTGATTAAAAAAAGCGGGTGATCCATATAATGCTAACAATCATAAAATTATAAACTATAGAACTTTGAAAGGATCATTTATATCATCAAAATGATGATAACTAGATGTTCTTTTTACATCATGATCTTTTTTTAATGTTATACAATTTGAATGTGAAGGCATATTTACTTGATTTAAGAACAAATCTAAACATTTTTCATATATTTTTAAATTTCCACTTCATCTATTATTCTATGAAATGAAGTTTAATTTTTCACTTCTAATGCATTATCATATCAAGAGATTCATAAATAGAGTTATAGGAAATTTTATCTGTCTTTACCACAACAAAAAGGTTATCACAAGTTATCAAATATGCATAAATCCCCCTATAGTGAGAAAATAATTTAATCTCCCAAACTTGTCTGATGTTTAACATATACTTTTCAGAAATTTATAAACCTATAATCCTTCAAAAAACTGAAAAATCCAAAACATTAGAAAGAAGTGTAATAAATTGGCTTAACACTCATCTCCAATATATCATAAGGTATCTCTTCGTTGTCACATTCTAATCATCTGAATACATTCATCTTGTATTCCAGAAAGACATTCCAAAATAATAGTATCCTAGTCCCAAGGTCCCCTACTAAAAAGATCTTGTCGGCCCATGGCACAACAACCGGAGGAACAAAGATGTCTATCCACAAATAAATATCTATCCCCACAGCCTCAATCATAGTGAGCCTCATCCACCAACCCGATAGCCTCATTTATATCAACTAAAGGTTCCTCACGTTCCATGTGGATTTCTTGGAAAAGAACCCCAAAATCATAAGCATCTAAGATGAAACTATCAGGGCCTTTACCCACACATGTGGTAAAAAACACTTCACCATTGATTAAACTTGTGTTCAAAAGACTCAATCAGTGTTTTTTCCATCATGGGTGAGCATCAATCACTAATGAAGAACCTAAAACAAATAATCTCTAACACCTCATGCCTCGGTGACCATATCATTCAAATCCGATGGCCATTCAATCTAAGTAACCCTATCCTTTCCCAACCTGACAACCTCACTGCATCAATCTAATGTCCTTGACACTTAAGCATATCATCAAAACCACTCAAGAAAATCCAGGCCAAGCCCAACCAGTGACCAACATCACTCAATCCCGATGGCCTTTCCAAACCAACCTCATCCCAGGCCATGCCATTTCCGATCCATTGGGTCTCATCTCATGAAATTCAAGAAATTACATATATACAATTTGAACATCACATTTTTAACAAGAAGTTCAATTTGTTTGATTGAATTTAAAATCGTAGAAATTATTATAATATAACCTAGAGTTATTGAATTACACAAATTCATTAAACCAATCAAGATTAAATTAAACTAATCAATTTAAATAAAGACAATTCAATTTAGATAATTTTGGCACCCTTGACCGAAATAAAATATATATTAACAACCTATATCGAATAATTGTTCAAGATAAAGAGGCATTGGGCATGTTCAAGGGCATCCCACAAGTCACATGGTAATTTTAATATGAAGAAAGAGGTATAAGGAGGTCTAGCACAGAATACCAAAATAAACGTTCCATATATTGTGACACACAAAAGTCCTCGAAATCAGAAAACAAGGTATACAGCTCCAACCTGAGACCCATAGAAGTATGAATATCAAATATCAAAGTCAAATTAGATATCTATATACATAGATATGAGTTTCCCTCATAATCCTGAAACTGGTTCGAAAGGAAATAGCGGTATGTAAGATGGGAGATCAAGAATGAAGAGGGGTTCACAAAGATAGCCTTATCGAGGTGATCATGTTGCTTCCAACATATCGAAGAATGGTATACCGATGGAGAAGATGGATCAGAGGTGGTGAAAGCGAGAATGGGGAGTCTCCCCTTCTGTGCGAGAACACGAAGTAGAAGAAAATAGGAAGAAAGTAGAAAAACAATGAAGGATAAAATGGTAATTTTTCCATCTTTATTGGGTCACATGGTTTCCAAAACCGTGAAGAAACCATGTGGATGAAACTACTTTAGATCTATAGACCCGCATTCCATCCTTGTATGGTTTTAAATACCATGTACAAACCACATAGAAACCCTCTACAATTCTGTAGATGCATCCGCATGGTTATGTGCCCTGACTTGCACGGTTTCCCTAAACTGTGCACCTGCACATGACATCCAAAAACCAGGACTTTGAGTATCTGCATCTCCCGAAACCCTTCTAAACATCTTGAGGCACATTCATAGCCTCAAAACCAAACAAAAAACATAAAATAAGGCCAATAGAACTCATAGAATTGAGTCCTGGTCAATGAAATAAAATGTTGCATAACACCGAGTTAAAAAATTCAAACCGAGTGGGGATTTTGACCCATTAAAAAAACCCAAATCTTTACAATCTCCCCACCATAACATATCTCTTCCCTAATCTATAAAAAAATACTAAGAGATGGTATGAAACATACAAATCCTAACACAAAGAACCTGTATTTCACTAGTCTCAAGGGTTCTATAAAAATTCCTCAAGGGGATCCCCAACATAGGAATTGCCTAACTCAGTCTATCCTGACCCAAAAATCAAATCAATCAAGGTCCAATGAACTATTTCTAGAAACATGGTCCTCCCATGATGCTTTGTAACCCATGAACCTTGTTAGGTGCTCCCATGTCACTTCTGACACCCAATCATATACTGTATTGCACCAGTTCCCACCTCAATCCCATGGAACCCATTGAAAAATATGGTCCTCAATCCCTTAGATTCTAAAAAAAATCCAATACATCACACCCCAATCAAAAACTATTTCATCAATGGCTTGATACCGAAGGCTCCTCATCTAACTTTCATCCCTCGGAATCCCCAATGACTATGTACCTCAAAAAATGCATCCAAAGATGCTCAAGATACTAAGCACCTCTCACACACACACACACACACATATATATCTATATATTCACACACCTGAGATGGTGCTAACCCACTGATCAACATCTCGTCAGTCCATATACAACTTGTTATCCTCATTCACTCAAAAACAAATTACCTCCTAAGGCCATTTGAAAACAAAAGAAAAAGTAAATCACAACCATTCCCATGAAATTCCTCTAACTGTCATCGTCCCTCCAGCATGCTCATCCCCTGGAAGCTCCACAACGTGCACCTAGCCCAAAACACGGCTTCTTGAAGCCTTTACTCCCTATCGCGCTACACCAGTCAATAGAAATTGACCCTATAGATGGGTCTCACTGTCTCCGACACATCCTCCATGTGTAGTTGAACCTTGGAAACCCTCACATTATACAGATCCTGATATGACCTCGGATGCCACAATCTATCCTTTTCTCCGCCTACCAACAGTCTAAGAAGGCTTCCTGCAGAACCTATCAGGATGCCCAACCTATCCTCATACTGGGAACTCTTTTGGAGGATGATCATACAATGTATGGATATTCCTTGGGTTTTCACACTAAAATAAAACCACTACTGAACTTCCATGAGGTGGTCTAGTTATGTCCTTGGCCTGACCGCCTTAATATAACTAATCCCGACCTCAATTCCAACCATATGATTTATCACCTGATGCCGGTGCCCAGCTCAAATGAGACCTTTCCATAAGGTTACCCTTGGCTATGAGTTCCTGATTCATCACCTTTGAGAATGATGACAACCTAAATATTTTTACCTTCACACGTATGGCGTGTCGCAAGCCATCTCCGAAGTCTTTCCCCTCAAGGTTTCATCGCTTACCATACTAGGTGCAATGTGAGACAACTCATTAAAATTAGCTACATAGTCCATGAAGGACATGTAACCCTGATAAAGGCTCAAGAACTCCCGATCTCTCTCCATCCTCAGTGTCTCCAGAGAAAAGTACTTGAAAATCCCGTCCCCAAGTCCTTCTATGTGAGTCTCTCATGTCTGCCATCCTGCACCTGCAAATCCAACAAGAACTTAACTAGTCCTCTGAGCATATATGTCACCAACATGACCGTCCACCCTAGAGGAATATCCAATAGCTCTATGGTCATATAAACTATATATATCTAGGTCTTAGCTTCATGACGACCACCCTCACCCTAAAAAAAAAGTGGGTGCTGCGAATGGAACTCCTGGGTAAGATAAGCCATTGATTTCCCCGTTCACTAAGAACCTCTATGAATCCATTGTAGTTACACAGTAGAATCGATTAGATCTTCTCATCATGCCACAACCCAAAGGGTGTGAAACTCAAAAACTACCCAACCTACATGAGATCCTGAACATAATCCTATCCCTGAGCCTGTACCTACTCCTCTTGCTCTACCTGGACCTCAGGGGTCTAAACTTGATCACACTCCTTTGACATTGTACTATCACCCACATGACGCTCCATTAATCCTTCTAGGAGGAACCTAACGAATACCATTATTTGTCAGGAAATCCATATATATATATATATATAACAATATATTAAACATTGATTGGTAAAGTAGTAAATAGGTATCGTATAACAACTACCCTCACACTCCCATACCACAATAAATACCCCCCAAAATTCTGACCTCATGGCCTCCTTACCAGCCATCGACAGAGCCAAGTATCACAAAATCCCCAGGCCATGCCCATCCAGACAAAAATGTTTCCTCAAACCAAAAACCTAGTCACCCAATCCTGGTGATCAAAATCAATTAATCCCAAATACATACCTCCTCCTGTTAGAGCCAGGCCCAACACTCATGCCACATGAATTTTCACACACACACACAAACAAACACATATATATAAATAATAGAATATCATATTTCACATGTAATTTGATATTATTCACATGGAATTATCACTTCACTAGGAATACATCTATATATGAAATTGAAATACCCTAAAAATGTGCCTATCAAAAGAAAAACCAAACTAAGCATCAAAACCCCCTTTCCATACAGGGCCAATGTCCATTTCTACCTTACCACACCGGGTCAAGGGTCACATATGAAAACCAATAATCATCACAAACCAAGTGATCCACAATGGTGGAAATCATATAAACTATAATCTGAGAAAAACAAAAACAACATAACCAACCCAAGGTAACTCAATCTGTCCCTTATACATGGGGATTCAAGCACCCAAGAATGAGTTCTAAATATAGTATCTACAACCACCTATCTCTAGTATACCATATTCCAAAATATTAATACCAAGAAAAGAGGTAAAATAAACACCTTTGATTCCATTTTTAGCATCCCCAACCCGAATAGTTATAACAGGATTGGTACCACTGACCTTAGGCACACCAACCCAAACACCAAAGACTAAAAACTAGCATAGATGGTGTAAAAAGGTATAATGGGGAGGCTATACCCTATGGGAATGGATAATATAATTGTTTGAACATTATAAGAAAACATAAAGTGAGAATAAATGATTAGAAGACTCGAACCAGATCCACAAAGAGGAAGTATAGTCAATATCAATAAATAGAGGAAGTGATAAATAAACAGAAGAAACAAAAAAAAGTAAACATAATAACATTCTAGAAAATCACTTGTAGACACTAAAAAAACCAAGAAAAACATTCATTCTGTGTTATGTCATACATGTCAATATACAAAGGGCTCTCATGGCTAACCAATGTAGATACATACAAAATAAGAATGTTGATACAAGAGTGAAAGTTAAAAAAACGGAAAACTCCATCTAGGAACAACCTGAAGGTCGATGCCAATCTCCATGATAAATAGTACTATGATCAAGATGCAAAGGTGGATCCTTTAACTATTCATAAAGCCACAAAGTCTATACGTGTCCTGAAGGGCCCATGCATGGTGTGAGATGAATCTCAGTGGGATACTATCCAATGGCACGTACCTAGTATAAGTTTTTAAGTGGACATGAATCTATAAGTAATTTAAAAAAATTTGATGCAATAAATAAACAAAACCTCCAATAGTGCTCAACTACCACATGGAAGTGTTACCTGCTTCACCCATCACCAAAATAATAGAAGTAAAGTGATTCCTTGACCCATGGACCAAGGTACCATGTATTCATAAATTTCTAGTGAACCTTGAGGTTTTACCTCAATCATATATCCTGACACCACATGCCTCCTGACACCTCATGTCTCAAAGTACTGACATCCTGAAGGTATGCCCAAATAATAGTATCCTGGTCCCAAGGACCCCTGCTCAGAATCTCACTCAACCCATGGCATGGAAACCCTAGGAAAACCAATTTTGTCCTCAAATAAATTTCTAGGCCCACAAACGTCGTCACAATGAGGCTTAGACCCCCAAACTGATAGCCTCATTGCTATCAAATGAATGATCCATAGCTTGCAGATGGATTTATACATAATGAACCCCCAAAATTATAAATTCATATGACATAACTATTAGGGGCCTCTTCCCACATGAGTGGTAAAAACCACCTCATCACAGAGTAAACATGTGTTCACATGACTCAATAGGTGCTTTGGATACCATGGGTGAGTGGCAATCACCTTGTAAGAACCTAAGACACACTATTTCTTACACCTTGTTCCCTTGCGACCATGTCTCTAAAATTCGATGGCCATGCCATCCATGTATCCTGGGACCTGCCCAACCTGACAGCCTCACCGCCTCTAATGACGTCCACGATGCCCAATAATGTTGTTGAAACCACTCATGAAAATCTATTCAAATCCCAATAAATGATCAAAATCACTCAATCCTGATGTCAATCCCACCCAACCTCATCTCTGGCCACACCCTTTCTGACCCCTTGGGTCCCATCTCATGCAATTCAAGCAAACACATATATGCAATTTAAAAAACACATTTTAAAAAAGAAATTAAATTTGGATGATTGAGTTTAATATCTTAGAAATCATCATAATTTAACATGTAGTTCTTGAATTCAACTAATTCGTTTATCCAAACTAGATTAAATTAATGAAATCAATTTAAAACAAGACAATTTAATTTAGACAATTTTGGAACCCCTTTCCAAAATACCCCATAGAGTAATGAACTCTAACATGTACTTGCTAAAGATAAAAAGGTATTGGGAATTTCCAATGTCATGAAACATCTAACACATTATTTTTTATATGAGGAAAGAGATATAATAGGGTCTCCCTCAAAAATACCCAAAAACATGCCATAGGCTGCGCCCCAAAAAATTCCACAAAAACAATAAACAAGGCATGAACCACCTACCATAGACTCATGGAAATATGAATTTATTTTATACAAGTAAAATATAAATCCGATCAACATAGATATGAGTTTTAGTCTTAATCCTGAAATTGATTCAGATGGAAACAATGGTTTGTAAGATGAGAGATCAAGAAAGAAGATGGGGGCACAGGGTTTTCCTTACCAAGGCGATGCTTCATCTTTTGAAGGATCAAAAAAAGGATGACCGGTAGAGAAGATGGATCACTGGAGGAAAATGTAGGAAATGGGTGGATCCCCATCTATGTGTGATAAAGATGGATAGGAATAGAGGACTAAAGAAGAAAAAGGGAGAAAGAAAAAAATGATAATTTTGACTTCTTTATAGGGTCATACGGTTTTCAAAACCATGTAGAAGCCACTTCCAGGGGTCTCTAAACCCACACAACAACCCCTCATGGGTTTCCATCCCATGAGAAAACCATGCAAAAACCCTCTGAAATTCTACAAACACATCTGCACGACCATGTGCCCTGACTCACACAGTTCCCCTAAACCGTGCGCCTGCACCTACTTTCCCAAAACGAGGACTTCAGGCATTTGATGCCACTAAAACACATCCAAACACTGAAGGCACTCTCATAACCTAAAAACCAACCCAAAACCATCAAATAATGCCAATGGAATACTCAAAATTGAGTTCCGATCAATGAAATATAAGGTAGAATCCCCTCCAGTTTAAAAATTTCAAATGGGTGGGGATTTTGACTAGTTCCAAAAACCTGGTTCATTACAATTCATTCCAATAACTATAACCTAAAAGCATAGTGTAAGAGAAATTTATCATAATAGAAAGCACCTAATCATTAAAAATTACTTATAGAATGTCGAAATCATGACACATACTAATTTAATCTTTGAAAAATTATGTTTATCCTAGGTCATTCATTTCCAACACTTATTTATATCCTTCATTATGGTTCGTGAAGAGTGAATTTCAAAATTATATTCCCCAGGAGTGTCAAACCAGGTGTGCAATTAGGCCCGTTTTCATGTACCGGGTTACAATCGAGCTAGGCTCGACCCACCGTGTCAATGTTGTTAATGCTAGATACATCTATGAAAAAGACAAATCCACTTGTAATATTTATAAAGGGATGTGATGCTAGAAAACTAGTCTCTCTATCCTTTAACAAAATTCTAGGACATTTCTTATACATTTCTTCACCCATAGACTTATCCTTAGAGAGATCCCTATACATTTCCTTACAAATATCCATTGGGATATCACTGATGTTTTCTCTTATTAATTTCTAAAGGTTGACCAAACCTTTTCTCTGATACAGACTACAGAGGTCGTCACATTTCATACATTAACAATTCATTAATTTTAGAGAATTACATAATACATTACACAAAAAATTCCTAAATACTGTATTATTTTAGTGCATTTGGAAACTTGGAACATATTATTCAAATTTGGTGAAAGATCGTTAACATCTCCCATAAAGTTATTCCCTTTTAGTACCCCTAACTAAAACCTTTATTTATAACTCAGGGAAAAGAAATCATAATAATAAGGGAGAGATCAAATTATTAGTAGGTATAAACAAGGAATACATGTAAAAATAATCATGAGAATAACGGTATGAGAGCATGATCATGAAAATATGTGATCATACACTGCATATCGAAGATCATAAACATGAATAATTTCATAAATATTAGCATTTTGTAAGACATGAATCATAATAAAATAAACAACATGAGCCCTGAAATAATAACATAGAAATAAAACTTGGAAGTTTGGTAGACACATAATCATATAATAATGATTTCCATGGTAGTTAAGGCATCACTAGAAAATACATATTGGTAGAATGGGTTCACATCCCAAACCATATTGGTCGTCATGGTTCACTCCCATGACCATCCTAGTGGACAACATCCATTATGTCTATCTCATGAGATATAAATGTTTACCCAATTTTGGCCCCCTTTCCAAAATACCCCATAGAGTAACAACCTTTAACCCAGCCTTACTCAATAGAAAAAGGTATTGGGTTTGTCCAATGACCTCCCACAAGTAACATAGTCATTTTTATATGATGAAAGAGGTATAACATGGTCTCACTCAAAATACCCAAAACAATATATAGGCTATGCCACCCAAAAGCCCACGAAAACAAATAAACAAGGAATAAATCACCTAACATAGACTCATTGACATATGCATGTCTGATATAAAAGTAAAATTTGAAGACGATCCACATAGATATGAGTTTCATCTCAAAACATGAAATTGGTTTACATGGATACAATGATCTGTAAGACGATTGATTAGTAAAGAATATGTGTGTTCATGGTTATCCTTACCGAGGTGATCCTGCAGCTTTCGACAGATTACAGAACAGATGAAAGACATATAAGATAGATCAAAGGTGGAGAAATGATAAAATGTGTGGATCACTAGCTATGTGTGACAAAGAGGGATATGAATAGAGGAAGAAAGAAGAATAAGGGATAAGGGAAAACATGATAATTTTGACTTCTTTACAGGATCAGACGGTTTCCAAAACCATGCGGAAACCATACAGAAACCACTTCCTAGTATTTCTAGGCCCTTATAGGCACACCAAAAAATTTTAAATAACATGCACAAACCATGTGGAAACACTATGAAATTCTACAGACAAAAACGTACCGCCATGCACCCAAACTTACACGGTTCCCCTAAACCACACGTCTGAACCTACATTCCCAAAATAAGGACAACGAGCATCTCATGCTCTTGAAACCCTTCCAAACACCAAAGTCACTCTCCTTGCCTCAAAAATGACCCTAAACTACAAAATAATTCCATAGTAACTCTCTGAATTGAGTTACGATCAACAAAATAAAAGGTAATATCCCCACAAGTTGAAAAAATCAAACTAGGTGGGTATTTTTTCCAGTTCTAAAAACCCGATTCATTAAAGTTCCATCCATTGACAAAAACCTAAAATCATAGTGTAAGAGACATTAATCTTAATGTAAACCACTTAATCATTAAAAATCACTTATAGAATTCTTAAATCATGACATATACTAATTTAATATATGAAAACATATGTTAATCATAGGTAATTCATACCCAAAATCTATTTATATCCTTCATTATGGTTCTTCAAGACTCAATTTCAAAATTATATTCTCTAGGAGTGTCAAACTATGTGTACATCTAGGCCCGTTGTCGTGTACCAGGTTACGATATACCCAGGCTAGACAAACCTTGTCAGAGTTGATAATGCTAGGTATATTTGTGCCAGAGCCACATCCACCTATAATATTCATATAGGGATGTTGTACTAGAAAACCAGTCTCTCTACCCTTTACCAAAATTCCATAACAATTTCCTATACATTTCCTCACCCTTAGACTTATCCTTAGATACATCCCTAGATATATCATTAAAAATACCCCTTGGGATATAACTAATTTTTTCTCATCATAATTTACAAAGAATGACCAAACATTTTTCTCTGATACCAACAATATAATCCATCAATTTTCATACATTAAAATTACAATACTTTTCCAGAATTACATAATACATTAAAAAAATAAACACCCAAAGACTGTATTAGTTTATTTGCTTTAAAAACCTCAAACACATTCCTTTATTTTGGTTGAAAATCATCAACATCTCCCATAATGTTATTCTGCTAAAGTAACCCTAACTAAAATATTTATTTAAAACACGGGGAAAATAAATAATAATAAAAATGGTGAGCTAAAATGATCAGTATGGGTAAATAAGGAAGACATGTAAAAATAATCAAGAGAATAAAGGTTTGAGAACATGATCATTAAAATAGAAGATCATACCCTGCATATCAAAGATCATAAAAATGAATCATGTAATAAATATTATAATTTTATAAGACATGAATCATAAGGAAATAAATAACATGATCCATGAAATAATAACATAGGAATAAAACATAGAACTGTGGTAGACACATAATCATATAACAATGATTTCCTTGGTAGTCAACGAATTTCTAGCATGACCATATTGGTAGTTTGAGTTCACTTCCCACACCATATAGTCAAGTTTCACTCCCATAACCATCTTAGTAGACAACGCCTGTTATGTATATCTCACATGATATAAATCTTTTCTCGATGTATTGGAAGGAATCTTACATCCCACCCATCTCATAATGAATTCATACATACATGTTTTAAAAGATCATAAACCAGCATATCATAACCCATGAAATGAAATGGGTATCATAAACATGTAATCATATCATAACCTACGGAAAAGAGGCAAGTTTTATAATCATTTTATCAAAGAATAAACTGTTAAAAGAAGTTGGTTTTAGAAGCATATAACCAGTGGAAGAGAAACAGGTTTCATAAACATCATTCCATCACAAAATAAACCATTTAGAGAAATAATATAAATGTAAAGTTGGATAATTTCATTGAAAGGAATTATTAACACCTGTGGTTTTCAACTTATATGGGAAATAATTTTTAAAGATAACTTCAAAATAAAACTTGATAAAAATATCCTTTTTTATTTGAAACTATTTTCTGTTTTTAAAATGGTTATCAATTTTTAATAAAAAAATTTATTTGAATATAATATTATAATTTTATAAGGTAATATTCATTAAAATAATGTGTCTTTGTATTGTATAAATTTATTCATTTCCTATATGGTAAATCAAATAATTATCCTCATACATTTTCTGAAAAAATTTAAAAATAACTTATTTGGAAAATGAAGAACCATTTTTTTCCAAACCATTTATTAAAAATTGAAAAATGGGTAAAAATGACTTTAAATATCCATAGGATAATAGTAAAACATTTTATTAATATATTTTTAGAAAACATGGACATGGATGATAAATATTCCCCAATAGATTCTTACGTATAAAAAACCTCAGATAACAATGAGATCATGAAATTAACCCTTACCTTATATCTTGATTATCCTTGAACTCATTCAAACATCAGGTATAATAAATATATTTGTATTATAAATCTATTATAGGACCATATTTGTAATGCCACGACCCCAGTTACCCAGATCCGGTGCATTATTACATAACATTGTCATGATACAAGGAAATCATATCCCAAAATACCGATCATTTTAGTAGCCTTAGAAGTACTATATACATTCATAAGTTTTACATTACATTATAAAATGAAAAACAACAAGAATATTGTCTCTGTTGGACACATTCATATCCCTTATACTCTCCCTTAGTCTATTCCTTCAGGTTAATCTTATAATACTTCTTCACATCCTAGGGAAAATAAAATATAGAATGGGGTGAGCTCAGATGATCAGTAACGATAAAAATATAGCGGAAACTTTTATAAATAAGAATAAACATTTAATACAATTTATAAAACTAAAACAAAAGCCTTTTAAAATTGAACTTTAGCATAATATGGAAAAGATAATATCAAATAATGCGATTTAATTATTCACATGGATATTCTACTAGTTGAATAATAACATTCAATATCAGTAGTCACTTTCATAATGATGGAATGCACAATGCCATACATCATAACCACATAGTCATGGCATCGTTCCAAGACTACAAATAATAATTTTTCAAGGCCTTGTGCCAAGACACTAGTTTGTCTCATGAGACCTATCGATGCATCGAGGAGCTATAGAGGGCTCCACCTGTCACTTACTAAGTCCAATGTACTCCTTATATGAAATTTTTTAAACATAACATAAACATTCGTATTAAAACAGGCATACGAAATGTCAAAAGTTTATCCATAAACCATGGATGGTATAAAACTAACACATCCACAGTCAAAAACAAATCATTAAATACAATATGAAATATTGGGCTATAATAAATTAACCTCAATCAAGAATAATGAAGTATATTGACATAGATGAAAAAAACCATAAAAAATATTTGATTGAAATATCCCCCATTTTCTTGAAAACATTTAAAAGTCTCACTATTTATCAAGAAGCTGTTTAAAACAGATTTTTGAATCAAATTTTCCCATACCACATCGAAAATTTTAAAATGAATTTTATTAATTTCCATATAAATAAATTCCTAAAACCATTTTTAAAACATAGACATTAATGATAAAGATTTAGAAGAATAAATGTTTAAAAAATTTAAAATGATATTTTAGTTAGAGTTCCTAATTAAAAGAGAGACACTTGAATATAACTAATTTAGGTAATCAGAACATTATAATATCATGATAATAAAGGTATTTATGATATACTAGGTCAAAGTACAATATATACACCATATAAAAGTGAATTGGTGTATAACAATAAATAAGTCTCAACAGAATGAAAACTGTGATGAAATCCCTTATAAAGACCATATCCTTTGGTTAAGGATAAATCAATGATACAATTATGTGTGAAAATTATAAATACACTCAATATGATTGGATATTCAGTTTAAACCAATCAGAGGACATTCACACATATTCTTGTAAATACAATCCCAATTATTTGGATGTTTAACTCAATGAATGGAAATTGAGTTAAGATTACTCTTATCAAGTTCATATAAATGACTTGTGAAATTATCAATGGAGTTATTATGTGTATCAAAAGTATACCCACATAAATTGGTGTGGAAATTACTAAATAAGTATATAAATAGTGATTTCACACATAATCATGGAGTAAAATAATCAATGAAGTTTGTATAGAACCCAATGAGTGAAAATTGAAAATTGAAGTTCCCTTACCGATTTGGTAACTTACGAAACATACACCCCATGAAAGAAGGATCATACAATGATGATTTAAATACCCATAAATTGAATTATATTACAAAAATAATTCAATAATGTGGTAGTACATACACCACATGCAATAAATAAGTGGTGAATAATGGAAATCTCAAGAAATTAAAAGTGAGATAAGAAACCCCTTACCTCATGTCCGACTTGTCTTGTATGTTCCTTTTTCTTCTTGAATAAAAAACATAAGTCAATTTATGCTTGATTAAGAACATTTTTCAATTTTATTATTCCTTTTATATCACTAATTACATTTCTATAACAATTAGTTAATTATTTGAGTTCATATTGGATAATTTATCGATGTTCAGAACTTGAGTAAAAAATGAACTTGTTATAATTACACTTTTTCCATGTGGTCAAAAGTCCCTTATCATAAAAATGATATACATGATTTAGATATCATATATATATTATATATCCAGTATATATAATTATTTATAATAGTTCATAACATTATGAGATAAGAAATGAAATACACCATTCATGGAGATGGTAAGCCGTATGTACGCATGAACACTACTTTAATTTCTATTTTTTATTTTAATGGAATTAAAACATAATGATACATAGGTATATTATAATTAAAGTATAATATCATATATAATATCATATATAATATCATTAAATCTATCCTTTATTCATCCCATATAAGGCATTAATGATTCATATCACTTTGATGGGGCAATAGTCTGCACTTCCTCAAATGAAATTAGCGCGTTTACCCAATATGGAAACCATAAAGGTATGATATAAATGGAAAATATAGAATCAATAAGAAAACATAAACACAATATATATCATATATAAATAAAGTGTCATCTTAATGGCTACCATGAGAGGTGGTAGCAGATAATTGAACAATAATCGTTTCATGAGGCGTTAGTATTCCATCTACAGAAATAGTATGTTCTTTACCCATTAGATGGAGGTGTGTGTAAGTGTAGTTTGAAAACTTCTCATAACAAAATCTTAATATATTTAGGACACTATTTTTGTTATAAAAGAAAATAATAAAAAGAGTTTAGGGGTTGGATAATTAAAATAAAATAAAATAAGTTAAGAGAAACTATTACCTTTAATTTGGGTGACTCCCTTTAAATGGAACAAAAAGGACTTCTTAAAGTGACTTATGGCTAAGGTAAGGCTTATAGGTGGAAGATATGGATCTTTAAAGATTATTTGGGCAGGGTTTGGACGATAAATGGGGCTCGAGATGAGTGAGGAATGAGTTAGAAGTGGTTTCCTTTTATAAGGGTGAGGAGGGGCTCTTTAGGAAAGTTGGAAAATGTTATTTTATTATAAACTTATCTTTGGTTTCAAAATGTCAAAAACTTATTAAAGTCTAAGATAAGATGACTCATGTTAGAAATAATATCATCCAATAATAATTTTACAGGTTTTGGATTTTTTTTTAATATTAATAATATTATTTATTTAAATCATTTATTAATGAGGAAAATAATACATCATTATTGTGTCATAAATAATTTAATTTATATGATGTCAAAAAATTATAAAAAAATAACATAATGTATGAAATATTTTTATTTTTTCAATTAATATTTATAGTATAAAATATGTCTTATATAACCCAATGTAAAAATTGATATACTAAAGGATATTTGTTAAGGTGATTTTTTGTATTTACTTTAAGTTAATTATAATAAAGTGGCATTATCACTCATAAGTGGCTCCATGTTGTCCCAAAATCGACCCAAGGAAGCCCGTGGTCGTTAATGACTAATCCAATAAGGTTAAAACAAATTTTAAGGTAAATTTGTATTATTATAATATTCTTTTTACCATTAATTACCCTATTTACCTTTAACCGCGGTAATTAAATGTCAAAAGTTACTATTCACCAAAAATTATTTTCATCTTATTGAACAACATTTTACTTACTAATAACAACCATGTATGTTTTATTTTCTAAATTCAATTCATAGAAGCGGTAAATTTACATTTAAATGAAAAAGTCATATTTTTAACTACTACTTAGTGGTTTCACTATTCATCAAAAATTGTAGTTTTTCAAAAAAATACCAAAAAATCAGCCTAAGATATATTTGATAATATGAATCAAAAAACTATGTTTATTTTAACAATTTAGAAACATAGAAGATGGATTCATTAGTATAAAATTAATTCTCGTGGTCAAAACAAAAAGCGTGTTTTTAAAAAATAATAACTATCAAAAGATTGACACTTGTTTAACCCCAACAACAAAGTGAAATTTATTAAAATGACCAAAATTAAATTAAATGGTAAAAATATAATCTAATTAACCATTAAAAACATTTAATAAGATAATATAACCATATATATAAGTTAGATTAAAAGACAGTTTTGAACTAAAATATAGTATTTTTCACTATTCATTAAAAAATGAACATTATTAGAAAAATTCCAAAATTTCATCCAAAGTATATTTTTATATCAATATTCTAAAGAAGAATTTTATTTTTTCAAATTTAATATGTAAAAGTGCAAAATATTGGATTTAAAAAGTATTCGCCAATAAAAGGTGGTAAAATCACATTTTTTTTGAAAAATACTTTTTTTATCTGAAAAAGTGACTTTATTATTATAATATGTATAAGAAACACATAATAAATAAGTTAAAATTATATGGATTATATAAAATTCAAAATTATGTTAATACTATTCATAACTATTTTTTTAAATGGCTAGTTTGGTAAGTCGTGGTGCGCTTCAACTCAGTGTAGCATATAGTACAAGTTATTGAATTACTTTGAAGAGATAATGTACCATGAAATCTTGGGGTATTAAATTATCTCCTCCTTAAATAAATTTCATCCTCTCAATTTGAAATTGTTCTTCAAAAATAAAATGTTAAAAACATAAAAATACCTTTGTGGAAAACCCACATCGAAAATTGGGATAATAAAATTTTGCATTAATAACAGGGTTAGGGAAATGGAAAAGTCACCACCAAATTATGATCTTAATTAGGAGAACATTGGTGGAAATTAGAGACATATAATCGGAGGAAAAATGTAAATATTTATAGGGAGTTATTGAGGTCATCAATCACAAACAAGTGTAAAATTGAGGGCCTCAAAGCCATCAATCTATGATGATTTAAAATATCATCAGTTGAAAAAAAAATAAAGCAATGGGATAACACATTTTTGGTTTATTATCCCTTACCTAGAGTTTAATAATTAATTTATTCATAGAATAAGATATATATATATATATATATATATATATATACTTGACAAGTAGAGTTTCATCCTTCATCTAAATCTTACCACAAACTCGTCTTTCACTCCAAACGACGAGTATTCAAGATGACTTAGCCACACCGAAAGCACTATAATTAACTTATAGAGAATCAAATATTCCACAATGGATGAGCTATATATTTCCCTTTTCTTTAGAGATTAACCAAAATAAAAATGGTTAGTAAATGATATGATGATCCCCAAAATGGACAATCCTTTAGAGAAAGAAATACTAATATTAGAATTAAACCAACATTACCCAATGTTCAATAAAAACAATTCAATATACAATTTTCCATACAATATTTCAATATAATACAAACTAATATTGAAACCCAATACTCAGAAGAATTTGATTACATAGTCTTCCATGTTAAATTGTATCTCCAAATAACATCGACTGCTCTTAAAATCACATACTTAAAATCAATTAAAATAATAACATATTCTCTATGATAGGTTAATAATTTCCATAAATAACCCAAATATTTATAAATCCACAATAAAAACATACATAAAAACCCACCATTACTCCTCAAATGAAATCCCATAGTATTCTATTTTCATTAGGCATATAGTGTTACCAAAAGAGCGAACATCATCCAAAATAACATTTATCACTTAATCACCAAATAATTTTCCTATAATAAGGATAATTCATAAGTTACCAAAATAAACATATTATTGATCCATAATATCATTTAACTAAATAGAATTAGTCATACTAACCAGGGACTTCACATAGTCCAGTGGTAGGTGATAAATACCATTCACACATTGGTTGTGGGTTCGATTCCCCCAGAATTGTCTAAAACAACGGGTTGTCACACGGTATACATGTTTCCCTTTTCCAAAAACTACATAATTTTATAATATTCCAAAAAATGAGATAGATAACTAGAACATAATTTGACCACAAATGTTATCTCATACCTCATATTTTCAACCCAAAAATTAAAAACCTGTGATTACCTCAAATTCAAGGATCATATAAACCCAAATGGTTATTTATAACTATATCCACAAAATAGATGATAATTTTTCCATGAATTAAATTTTCACATAAAAAACTATTAGGTTACACATAAAAGAGAAAAGTATTCCATTGTAATCCCATCAACAAAGAGTACTAATACTTTTAAACATTTCTCCATCCATTCATTTCCACATAGGTTCTTCCTTTATGAAGAGGATACCCTATAGAATAGGGCAGTCACATGGTTAATACCCTGGTCCCCAACATTTATGGAAAATGACTGTAAATGGATTCATGGGATCATATTTATATCCTTCCATAGTACTCTTCATTTTTCCTTGGCAGTTATTTACTTTATGTCCTTCTTTCCCACACATAAATCATTTCTTTATTCCATTGAGACACATTCATAGGTTTATCCTTTAACATTTCCTGCATGATGGAAATTGATCTTTATTTTCTCTATGGTCTCCACTGTTGTAGTTCTTATTATTCACCGCCTTTCTCTTCTTTGTTGAGTCCGGGAGTTGGTTAATATATATGTTGTTGATCATATTTTTGGAAAACGGATTCGGCATGAACATGATCTCATTTACACCCATCCACATTCAATTTCATTTCTCATTTGCATCACCGTTCACACCATATACATCATGTTCAATGTTACTATGATTTCCTTGGAATCCAGCCATTGACTAACACAAGAAAGCATAGTGTGAGTCATAAAATCATTTAAAGAATATCAAAACACCTTATTTTCAATCTGAAACACCTTAAGATTTACCAAGGTTATTTATTCTCATATTATTTTAAAATACTTCATATATGTTTGTAAAGAAAATTTAAATTATCCCAAGCATATCCCCAGGAGTGTCTTAACCAAGAGTGCAGCAAAGCCCGTTGTCGTGCACCAATGCCCGTTTGAGTCTAGCTCAAAGCAGTGTTTTCGGGTTCTACCCCTAGGTACATCTGTGCCAGAGCCACCTCTACCTTCTCTTATATAGAAAAGGATGTATTGCTTGGAAAACTCACAAAATCCCTATATTACCAAAATTCTAGGAAGTTCTTCTATATTAATCCTTAATGTCTATCTTATGGTAATGTTCTATAATAAGAGTTTATCTAAATCTAGCTTCCAAGGTTTGTACTAAAATTTTTCTGATACCACCTGTAATGCCCCGACCCCAGTTACCAAGAGCTGGTGAATTATTAAATAACATTGGCATGATGCACGAAATCATGTCTTGAAAGACCGATTAGTTTTGTAGCCTTGGAAGTACTAGATACATTCATAAGTTTTAAATTACATTATAAAATGAAAAAAAGAATATTGTCTCCCTTGGCCACATTCATATCCTTTATACTATCCCTTAGTCTATTCCTGTAGGTTAATCGTAAAATACTTCTTCACATCTTGGGGAAAATAAAACCCAGAAAGGGTTGAGCTCAAATGCTTAGTAAGGATAACAATATAAAAGAAACATTCATAAATAAGCATAAACATTTAAGAAAATATATAAAACTAAAAAAAGCCTTTTAAACATGATCTTCAACATAATATGGAAAAGATAAAAAAAATAATTCCATTTACTTATTGACATGGATATTCTACTAGTCGAATAATAACATTCAATATCAATAGCCACTTTCATAATGATGGAATGAAAAATTCCAGACATCATAACCATATTGTCAAGCCTCATGCCAAGAATACAAATAATATTTTGTCAATGCTTTGTGGAAAGACACTAGTTTGTCTCTTGAGACCTACCGATGCATCGAGGAGATATAGTGGGCTCCACCCGTCACTTACTAAGTCCAATGCATTTCTCATATGAAAAGTTTTAAACATAACATAAAAATTCTTATTAAAACTAGCATACAAAATGTCAATACATTATCCATAAACCATGGATGGTATAAAAATAACACATCCAAAGTAAAACATAACTCATTCAATACAATATAGAAGATTTTATTATAATAAACTAACTTCAATCAATAATAATGATGGATATTTACGTAGATAAAAATAATCATCAAAACTATTTGTGAGAAATATCCCCCTTTTGTTGAAAACATTTAAAAATATCAGTATTTATCAAGAGGCCATTTAAAATAGATTTTTGAATCAAAGTGTCCTATACCGCTTTGAATCTTTTAAAAGGAATTTTATTGATGTCCATATAAATAAATCCTTAATACCATTTTTAAAGCATAGACACTAATGAGAAATATTTAGAAGAATAAATATTTGAAACATTTAAAATGATATTTTAGTTAGAGTTACTAACCAAAAGAGATACACTTGAATAAAAATAATTTAGGTAATAAAAACATTATAATGTCATGAGAATAAAGGGATTCATGATATACTATGTCAAAGTACAGTATATACACTATATAAAAGTGAATTAGCATATAACAATAAAAAAGTATCAATGGAATGTAAACTAAGATGAAATCCCTTATAAAGACGATATCCTTAGGTTAAGGATAAATAAACAATATAATTATGTTTGAAAATTATAAATATCCCTTAATATGATTGGATATTTAGTGTAAACCAATCAAAGTACAATCACACTTATTCTTGTAAATACAACACCAATGACTTGGATGTTAAACTCAATGAATGGAAATTGAGTTAATATTACTCGTATCAAGTTCATATCAATGACTTGAGAAATTATCAATGGAGTGATTATGTGTATCAAAAGTATATCCACATAAAGTGGATTGGAAATTACCAAATAAGTAAATGAATAGTGATTTCACACATAATCTTGGAGTAAAATAATCAATGAAGTTTGCATAGATCCCAATGAGTGGAAATTGAAATTTGAAATTCCCTTACCGATTTGGTAACTTAGGAAACATACACCCCAGGAAGTAAGGATCATAAAATGATGATGTAAATACCAATAAATTAAATTATATTAAAAAAATAATGCAATCATGGGGTAGTAAATACACCACATGCAATAAATAAGTGGTGAACAATGAAAATCTCACGAAATTATAAGTGAGATAAGAAACCCCTTACCTCAAGTCTGATTTGTCTTGTATATTCCTTGTTATTCCTGAATAATAAACTTAAGTTAATTTATACTTGAATAAGAACATTTTTCAAGTTTATTATTCCTTTTATATCACTTATTACCTTTCTATAACAATTAGTTAATTTTTTTAGTTCATATTGGATATTTTATCGATGTTCGGAACTTGAGTCAAAAATGAACTTGTTATAATTAAAATTTGTCCATGTGGTCAAAAGTAAATTATCTCTAGAATGATATACATGATTTAGATATCATGTATATATTATATATCCAGAATATATATGTATTTATAACATTACATAACTTTTGGAGATAATAAATGAAATGCACCGTTCATGGAGATGGTAAGCCGTATGTACGCAAGAACGCTACTTTCATTTCTATTTTTTATTTTAATGGAATTAAAACATAATGATACATAGGTATATTATAATTCCAGTATAATATCATATATAATATCATTAGCTCCACCCTTTATACTTCCCACATAAGGCATTAACGAGTCATATTTATTTGAGGGGGCGGTAGTCCGCACTTCCTCAAATGAAATTATCACGTTTACCCATAATGGAAACCATGAAGGTATGCTATAAATGGAAAATAAAGAAGTATAAAGAAGAAATAAACACAATATATATCATATATAAATATATTGTCATCTTGATGGCCACCATGAGAGGTGGTAGGAGATAATTGAACAATCATCTTTTTGTGAGGCGTTAGTTTGCCATCTAGAGAAATAATATGTTCTTTACTAATTATATGGGGTGTGTGTGTAAGTATAGTTTGGAACATTCTCAAAAAAATATTATTATATTCTGGATACTAGTGTTTTTATAAAATAAAATAATAAATAGAGTTTAGGGGTTGGATAAGTAAAATAAAAGAAAAGAATTTAAGAGAAACTATTACCTTTAATTTGTATAACTCCCTTTGGTTTGAACCAAAAGGACTTCTTGAAGTGACATATGCATAAGGTAAGGATTCTATGTGGAAGAGAGGGATATTGAGGGATTACTTGGGTAGGGGTTGGATGAGGCAAGGGGCTTGAGAGGTGTGAGGAATGAGATAGAAGTGGTGTCCTTTTATAAGGGAGAGGAGGGGCTCTTCAAGAAAGTTTTAAAATTTTATTTTATTATAATTTTATTTTCTGTTTGAAAAGGTCCAAAAATCATTAAAGTTGAAGATAAGATGACTCATGTTTGAAATAAAATCATACAATAGGCATTTTACAGGTATTGGATATTGTTTTAATATTAATAATTTTATTTATTTAAATCATTTATTAATGAGGTAAATACTACATCATTATTGTGTCATAAATAATTTAATTTATTTGATGTCTAAAAATTATAAAAAATACCATAATATATGAAATCTTTTCAGTTTTACAATTAATATTTATATTTGAAAATATGACTTATATAACCCAATGTAAAAATTAATATACTAAAGGATATTTGTTAATTTAATTTTTGTCGTTACTTTAAGTTAATTAAAATAAAGTGGAATTATCACTCTTAAGTGGCTCCATGGGGTCCCCAAATTGACCCAAGGATTTCCATGGTCAGTCATGTCTCATCCAATAAGGATTTGAAAAATTTTAAGGTATTTTTTTATTATTATAACATTCTTTTTACCTTTAACTACCATATTTACCTTTAACCGTGGTAAATAATTGTCAAAAGTTAATATTCACCAAAAATTATTTTCATCTTATTGAAGCACATTTTAATTACTAATAAGAAACATGTAAGTCGTATTTTTGAAATTCAATTCAGAGAAGTGGTAAATTTTTAGTTAAATGAAAAAGTCAGTTTCTAACTATTACTTAGTGGTTTAACTATTTATCAGAAAGTGAAGCTTTTCAAAAAAATACCAAAAATTCAGCCTAAGATATATTTGGTATTCTGAATTCAAAAATGATGTCTATTTTTTCAAATTCAAAACATATAAGTTGGATTAATAAATTTAATATTAATTCCTGTTGTCAAAACAAAAAGCGTGTTTTTAAAAAATAATAACTATCAAAATATTGACACTTGTTTAAGCCCAATTTCAAAATGAAATTACTTTCAATGACAAACATTGGATTAAATGGTAAAAATATAATATAATTAAACTTTAAAACCAATTAAAAAGATAATATAAACATGTAAATAAGTTATATTAAAAGGCAGTTTGGAATTAAAATATAGTATTTTTACTATTCATTAAAAAATGAACATTATTAGAAAAATAAAAAAATTTCATCCAAAGTAAATTTTTATTTCACTATTATATATAAGAATTTTATTGTTTGAAATTTAATATGTAAAATTATCAAATATTATATTTAAAAATGGTTCTCCATTAAAAGGTGGAAAAATTACATTTTTTGAAAAATACATTTTTCATCTGAAAAATTGAATTTGTTCTTATAATATTTCTAAGAAACACATAATATATAATTTTAAATTATATGAAGTATATAAAATTCAAAATCAAGTTAATACTATTCATAGCAATTTTTTTGAATGGCTAGTTTGGTAAATCGTGGTGTGCTTGAACACAGTGTTTCATATAGTACAACTTATTAAATTACTATGAAGAGATAATGTACCATGAAATATTAGGGGGTAACAATATTCATATATTTAATTTAATATATGATTATATTATGACTTTATATTACCCATTAATTGTTAACTTTATGTTAGAGTTACATTTCAGGTGATAACCGCCTTGTTAATCGTACATGATTTGACTTGGTATATTTGATTCTCATACCAGTATCATGATTTAATTATTTTCAAATAAAAAAATGATATAAATATCTTATTTATTAAGAATATAAGTGTTCATAATAATCATTAATGATAAAAAAATACACCGTACATTGAGATGGTAGGCCATATGTATGCATGAACAATGTTTTAATTTTATTTTCAGTTAAAAAATAGTTTTTGATCTATTATTATTAAAAAATAATTTTATTTACAAATATAGCATATATATTCATAAAATTCATATTTATTAACATACATGGGAAATATTAGTGAATAAAAAGTCAGATCACATTGAGGAGATGGTAGGCCATACGTACACCCAACCAATCATTTTACCAAAATATTAGATAGTTAAAAGGTAGAGATGATATTAATTTTAAAGTGGTATAATTATATAATAAATATCATATATTATCATTAAACTCATCATAATTATATGTAATAAAATATTCCGATGTAAAATAGATTACATCACGGTGTTGGAGATGGTGATTTGTACGTACAAACGCATACTGATATTGTTTTTCATAGGATGGATAAAAAGTGTGATATGACTGTCACATAATCATATTAAAAAATAATTAAATATATTACAATTGAGTTATTAATTTAATATTAAAAAAAATATAAGAATAATAATTAAATTACGAAAAGAAATTAAATTAAATTCGTAAATCAATTACCTCTCTTTCTTTGGAATTTATTTGGATCTCTTCTTAGGGACAAAATGAGTGATCTTTTTAGACAAAAAATAACCTCTATTACTTAACTAAGAATATTTAGAGGATAATTGGGTAGGATGTTTTCAAGATAGAAGGCTCAAGGTGATGTGAGGAAGTGAGGGAAGATGATCCCTTTTATAAGAGAGTGGAGGGGGCACTCTAAGAAACTCTTAAAATTTTAAATTAATATAAAATAATTTTCAATTTAAAATAGATAAAAAGTTATTTATTTAGAATATAATATTATTACGAGTATAAATCATCTCAACCAATTATTTCTCTATGGTTTTTGGTGAGATTATTAACCTTATGTTTTGGTTTTAACCCTTAGTTAAGCCATTTATTTCTTACCATGACAACATAGCTTTTTAATGTTTAGGGTTAATATAATTACTATAAAATTTAAAAAGAACCCCAAGTGGATAATTGAAGACATATTTTATCATATTCTTGTTATTCGTCTAAATTATAGACTTTTATGAATTTTATATCATTTAATAAAATATTATTTCTTTTTAAGTATCCTTTATGTCAATTTTGATAGTATTTATAATTTTCCGTTTAAAAAATATCTTAACACCATGATAACACTGAAATAACATATCTAATATATCAATAACTTGTATAATTTTTGGATTATATTAATGGATCTTATTAATTATGTCAAATTATATTTATTTTAATATTTTTAATACCATTTACTTGATATTTCCATTATTTAAAGATTTACTACATCATTATAATACAACGCTTTAATTGAACTATTTATTGTTTAAAAAATAAAAATAAAATATCATGATGAATAAAAATTTATTATATTTAAGATTAATATTTATAGTCTAATTTATCTTATTTTTTACCCTATATTAAAAATTATTTACTTATTAAAACATTGAGTCTGGAATTTTTAACTAATATCAATATGGATTATAATAAATATCGTATTCTTATCCAAGTTGATTAAAAAGATTATAATTTATGAATAATGTTTATTTTGGTTTTATCCCACTTATCCATGAAATTAGGATAAGTGTTAGGGTAATTTTATAATATTAGAAAATTATAATTACCTTTAATTATCTTGTTTACCCATAACACTGGTAAAAAAATATTAATGTTTCTATTCACCAATGAAATAAGTTGATCCTATTAGATCAAAAATATAATAATTATTTTAAAAATGTATTTTATTTTTTCGAAATTCAATTTATAGTAGTGAATAAATTATGTTTAATAGTAATCCTGCAAATGTTCCAAAAAGGCGGATAAACGTGACGTTCAAAAGTTCAACATGTTTTTATATCTAATTTAATTATAAAAATGATTCAGAAGATGTAAATTGGATTTATATCTGAGATATTGATATATTGTGACTTTAGAAATCAATTTAAATCACAATAATTGTTTAAACTAAAAGGTAGTTTTTTTTGTCAAAAATGTAATATTTTTCACAATTCATCAAAAAATAAATATTCTCATCAAAATACTAAAAATTTAACCTAAGATAATTTTGAAAGTATAAAATATTTGTTTTTATTTTAAAAATTGAAATTTATAATAGTTTCTAAAATTGATTTTATTACTATACATATAAGGACACAAAAAAGAGTTCCTTTAAGATACTAGTATTTCAAATATTATGAAAACATTACCAAAAATTATTATGTTTCTCATTTCCAATTTGTTTAATTTATATAGAACCATTATAAATATTATTTGAAAAGTATTTATTAGTATTCATATTACTATGTTTAGTTATTTTTTATAACTATATCATTTAAATAATTATAATAGTAACGTGTTGTTTCACAGAAACTCAGCGTTGCATAGAGCGCATGCCAAGTCGGTGTTTCATGTAGAAAGAAAATAACTTGGTGTTGCATATAACATAATCCAAACATTGTGATTTTATATAATAATATAAATCTGTATTATGTTTTATGTGATGTTGAAAATATCAAAATATTAAATTAATTAAAAGAAATAAATTCATAAAATCTTAGGGTGTTACAAGATCTATAAGAATATTTATCTGATGAAAAGTCTATGGACAAACTATTATATATGAAAATATCCTATAATTATGGTATAGGATAGTTTGAGAGGTTCCTATAAATGCATACCTATCTGGAAAATACAAGTGGATGTTTCTCTAGAAATGTTGTAGATAGGTGTAAAAACCCCAAAATACAAAATTGAGGTAAACTCAACTGGAAATTAGGTCCTAAAAACTGTCCTTGATGCACACATGGTTTTACACTCCCATTGGATATTCTTTGGAAATTAAGAAAACCATGAACCATAATAAATTATTTAAATAAAATTTGACTATGAATAACCAAGTATAATCTAAAGGTTTTTTATATTAAAGAAGGTCTCATAATTAAGAAATCATATAAGTTGTTTTTCATTATTATGTTGTTATCTATAATGATTATTGTTTCTTACTCTATTTTTTTGGTTTTAATGAATGTATAGAACTTGAATGAACCACATAAATGTAGAGTGTGATAGAAAATGTCATTATTTTTTATTGAACATACAAATTCTATGGGAGTTTGAAGGAAAAATCTCATTTGTATGAGAACATAACTTCCTCAAGAAATGAATCATTCTGAATATCCAAATGAGAAAAATAGGGAACAACATTCTGTTGAGTCCTTCATGAGGAAAATACCACCTTATTTTAGTAGGTCTTTTGATCCACTAGTTTTTGAAAAATAGATCAGTACCACATAATTAATATTCTTTGTTATCCTGTGTTTGGAACCGAAGAAAGTCATTATGGTTTTTTATCTATTAGAAGTTGAAGTGGACCAACAGAGGACTCTAATCAAGAATATGAGGAAATAATATGAAATTGAATCCATGTATTGGGATTAGTTCAAGTAATTATTTTTCAATTAGTATGTTCTGTTTATTATTATTATAATGATGTATAATTTGTTCATTGAGTTAAAGAAAAATGATGATGAATCAATTGGTACCTACAAGTGTAATTTTAGAAGAATTGCGGGGTATGCTTCTTGAATTATCTTCCCACCCAAAAGAAAAGTTGATATGTTCTTTAGTGGTTTAATGCCAAGCCTCATATGGAAATTGACCATAATAAAATTTAGTATCTATCAAGAGATTATGCATTGTAAAATCATGGTTGAAATATATTTTGTAGTTATGTATCAATCTAATGGTTTGGAAAAGAAAATGAAAATAGAGTTAAAAGGAAAATATAAATACCATGGAAAGAAGAAAATGATATTTCCTTTTTTATCTATGTTTGGGAAGAGGTATGGAGGAAATTGTATTAAGGGGTTTAATAAATGTGGTATGTGTGGAAGGTATGTTCATTGATCTTTTGATTGACAAAGTGATGGGTAAAATTTTTATAACTATTTGAATGGAGAGAATAATGTACAAAATTCACCTATCCCACTTCATAGATACAAGTGTAAATATAGATGGAATTATGATAACATGATCCTAAAATATAAGGTTAATGGGGATGATAGACATCAAAAACCTCTTCAGCTGAGGGACAAGGGGAAATATCATGAGAACACTATTTCAGATGAGGGGAATGATAATAATGTGGTGAAAGGTACACATACAATCCACTCTAAAACTGCTAAGGTCTTATTTTATTCTATATCTACCCACTCATTCATATTTAAATAATTTGATAAAGGTATTATGATTCCACCCAAACAAATAGATGTATAATTACCAGTGAAACCCCCTAATAGTACAATTATTTCATCTCATGTCTATGATTCCTCTCTAGTTGATGTTCATGGGAATGTACTTATTAAAGATATTTTCATTCTTCTTATGTATTAATTTGATGTCATTTTAGGAATAGATTGGATTTATCTATATAAATCCCAGAACAATTTTTTTGATAATGGAATGATATGTCTGATACTTCAAACCATCCTATAATTGTTAATCAATGTGATGATAAATATGAACTCTTACAGAGAATACATCCTGTGTAAGTGTATTAATTACCATTCATAAGGAATATTTATATAAAATGGTTGGGTATAAAATCCACATAAATGATATGAATATTGTTCGAGAATTTGTGAATGTCTTTTTGAAAGAGTTTTCAAGTCTTCTCCCAAAACATAATGTTTAGTTCTTGATAGAACTCATACCTAGTTCCACACCAATCTGAAAGACTCTATACAAAATTTCCCCAATTTATATGTAGTAATTGAAAAAGAAACACCAAGAATACCTTCATATGTGATTTATTCGGCCAATTATATCATCTTGGGGTGAACCTATTAAATTTTTGAAAACGATAGATGAATCAATGTTATTCTACATTGATTACCCAGAGTTGAAAAAGATCATGATCAAGAATAGGTATCCTCTTTACCATATTGATGGTGCATTTGATTAACTGTGGGACTTGAATAGTTTCCTAGTATTGAACTTCGTTATGGATATCATCAATTGCGAGTCAAGAAAGAGGATATAACCAAGGTAAAATTATATACAATTTATGGAAACTATGAATATATATTGATCCATTTTAGTGCTACTAATCCCCCTTCCATCTTCATGGATTTGATGAATAAAATATTTAGATATTAACTCAATTAGTTTGTTGTAGTAATTATAGATTATATTATTATCTTTTAAAAGATAAAGGAAGAGCATGAAGAGAACTTGTTTATTGTACTAAAGACCATAAGGAAGAACAAACTATTTGGAAAATTTAAAAAGTAGGAGTTTAGGCTGAAAATATTTTCATTTTTGGGTCATATAATCTTAATAGAGTGTATAAAAGTAGATCCACCAAAGAAAAGAGCTATGTAATACTATCCTAGGCCAACCACAGCGACTGAGATCCAAATATTTTTTGGTTTAGATGGATATTATCGATGGGTTTTGGAGAATGTATTGCAACTATCCAATCCGTTGACTAAGTTAACTTTGAAGGGTGCCAAGTTCCTTTGGATATATGAATGTGAGGAAAATTTTAAGGAAATAAAGAGAAGGTTAGTCAATGTACCTACACTAACATTATCTATTATTGGATAAAGGATTTTAATCTATAGTGATGAATCCATGAAGGGAATGGGTTGTGTTCTTATGAATAATAACATGGTTATAACATATGCCTCACAAAAATTGATGATTCCTGAGAAAAATTACCCAACTAAATTTTTGGACTTAGCTTTGAAAATTGTTTAATTAAATATTTTGATACATTATAATTATGGAGAAAAGTGTGAGTATATACCGATCATAAAAGTTTGAAATATATATTCAACCATAAAAAGTTGAACATGTTCCATAGATGATGGTTAGAGTTAATAAATGATCATGGTTGTTCAATACATTAATACCATGGGAAAGAGAATGTGGTAGCCGGTGCTTTGAGTCTAAATGATCATTATAGATTATCCATGATGAGGATCGCAAATGATCCAATACTTATGGTTTTAAAAGGATGGATAAAGAATAAATGAAGGAAGGAGAAAATATTATATTTCTCAATAGAATGTTCAAACCTATATCAAAGTGAAGATTAAAGAGGTTCAGAAGGAGGATGTATAACTATAGAATAAGGTTTGAAATGTTACTAAGTTTAACCTTGTTCAGGATGGAATCATATGTTTTATAAACCATTTATATGTTCCATCCATACTGGATTTGAAGAAGGAGGTATTATAGATAGCTCATAGTCCATCATATCTATTCATCCTTGATGTACAAATTTATATATATATATATATATTTGAAATAATACTTATCATGGGATGGAATGAAGAATGATATTGAAGTGTTTTTATCTCGGTCATTTGTATGACATTAGGTTAAGGATGAAATAAAAAAATCTTGGGGATGATGCATCGATTACCCGTATTAAAATGGAACTGGGAGAACAACACTATGGATTTTTTTCAATAGAATCCCCATAACCTATAAAGGGTTTTATAATATATGGGTCATCATCAAATTCCTTTCTAAGAAAAAAATACTTTATTAATATCAGATATGGATTATCTAAAGATTATATTTACATGATATTCATTAATGAAGTTGTATGTATTCATGGTGTACTAAATTATATTATATCTGACTGGGGTCCAAGGTTTACCTCAATGTTTTGGAAAAGTATTCAGAAATCCCTTATTACTGAATTGAGTTTCGACACTAATTATCATTCTCAGATAGATGTTTAGTCTAAAATAACAATTCAACAACATAGAGGATATGTTGATATCTTATTCTTTTCATTTCAAAGGTTGTTGGGATAAACACCTCCCTTTAGTTGAGTTTTCCAACAATAATAGATTTCACTCAATAATTCAGATAGAACCTTATAAAGCCATGGATGGAATGAAATTTAGAGCTCTATTGTCTTAGTATGGAATTAGAGAAAGAATGATATTTGAAATGGATGATAAGGTTAGAACCATTTAGAATCATATCAAGGAACTCAAATTCAGATCAAAACATTATAATGATAACCATCAGCATGATATATAATTTAAACATGGTGAGAAGGTTTTTCTAAGAATTTCTATCTTGAAGAATTTTATGAGATTTGATAATAATGAAAAACTTAGCCCCATGTATATTGGTCCCTTTGAAATTCATGATCGTATCAGGACATAAGAAAATTTCACGGAACTTACAACAAATATATCTCAAGTACACAATGTGTTCCATGTGTCTCTCCTATGTAAGAACAAGCCATAACTTTCACATTTATTGAACTCATAAGTCATAACACTAGAGAAAGATCATTCTTATGTGGAACAAAGAGTTTAAAATTTTGATCATATAGAGAATGTTCTAAAAAATAATAACACTAACCTAGTCATCTTTTTTTTGGAAAAAATCACTTGTTATAGGAAGCTACATGGTAAATTTACAATATGATAAGGTAGATATATCAAAAAAAATTGTATCATAATGATTAATTTTGATAGAGAAATTCATTTTAAGGGGGGTAAAATATAACACTCTGAGTTTTCATTATTCTTTTTTTTTAAAAATTAATTTTATTTGATGTATTTCACTAAATGATACGCCATGATAAGATTTCGTTATATGATACACCAAGATGAGAAGGCACTATATTAAACACTTACTTGGATTGTGTTACATGCATCAATGAGTTTCTACAAAAAACATATTATTAATATAATTATTTAAATGAGATAGTTATAGCATAATCCAAACACATTATAATAATAAATGAAATAACTAATTATAAAATATTATTTATAATGGTTTTATATAAATAAAACATATTGATAATAAACCATATATTTTTTTGGAAAAGTCTTTATATGTCTGAAAATACTATTTTCTCAAATAAACTGTTTTTTATGTCCTTCTATGAACAATAATAAAATTAATTTTAGAAAATTTGAATAATATAATTTGATAAAATAAAAATTATTTTTTAATTAATAATTTTAAAATTATATTAGGTTAATTTTTTTATATTTTTCTGAAAAAGAACATTTTAAGATGAATAGGGAAAAATATTGAATTTTAATTGAAAACTATTTTTTCTAATTTATTCATAAAAATAATAACATTTTAATTTGGATTTAATATTTAATTTGATAAATTTTAAATAAATTAATCCAATTTAGTTAATTCCAACCAATTTCACATAGAAATTGGATATTAAAAAATTTCAAACTTGTAAACATCTTCGCTTAAAAACCTATTTTCGTGGCACGTCTACATGATTAATTTTAAATTAATTTCTTCAAATTATTTGATTAGAATTTAGAATAATGTATTTAATATTTAGAATCCACATAATATATAATTTATTATAATGTAAAATCAGTTTTTTGATAAAAAATATTGGGGAAAGTAATTAAAATTAATTTCATCAATTTATGGTAAAAACAAGATTGCTTAGTAGTTAAACATTAATTTAATGGGACAAAGAACCTAGAAAAAATTTCAAACCCCATTAGTGGGACATATTTCTATTAATTACCCTATTTTTTATAAAATGGATAGTTATTGGAGTCACATTATATAGATGAGACCTCTCAATAGTGTTTACCTTTTTACTTTTATAAGAACACCACTTCTCCTCAACTATAAAAGGGAACAAAATCTATAACTTATTCAAACATCTAAATATATTTTGATCATCCTAACCCAGCTCAAATATACATAAAACATCCCTTAATTCATCTTATAAGCCTCAATTTGGGAAGAAATCCACCCAAGGAATCCCTTTGGTGAAAACGAAAAGGAGTAACCCAAAGAAAAGGTAACATCCTTCCACAAGATATTTGGTTTTATTTCTTTCTCCAACCCCTAAATTATTTATATTCTATGATTATATAATCTCCATATTATCAAAAATATAATGATATTTTGTTTTATTAATGGCTCGACTTACAATGTAACACCCCAGGCTTCTACGGTATGCTTCTCTTTGAATAATGTGATAGCGTGTGTTGTACGCATCATCGAGTTCTAACACATCACAACCAATCAAACTAGCCGTTATGAATAGTAATACCTACTTTTAGAAATTATATATATATTTTATATTTCAAAATAGAATTCATTTTTGGTTTAGGAATATCAAAATTATCCTAAGATGAATTTTTGGTATTTTTCTAAGAAAATCCAATTTTTAGGAATAGTGAAAAATACTTAATTTTTTTTATTCAAAATAATTTATAGTGATAAATTATAATATTGAGTGATTTTATAGTATAATTAGAATATATTTTTACCATTTTATCCAATGGTGTTCATTAGAATTAATTTCACTTTGAAATTGGACATAAAAAATTGTCAACCTTTTGATATATATTGTTTCTTAAAAACACGCTATTTTTTGTGACAGCGGGAATTAATTATAAAATTAATTAATTCAAATTATATGTTTTGAATTTTGTAAAATAAACACCATTTTTGAATTTGGAATATCAATTATATCTTAGGGTGAAATTTTTCCATTGTTCTGAAAAACATCAATTTTTGATGAATAGTGAAACTACTAAGGGGTAGTTAAAAAACCGAATTTATCATAAAACTTAATTATACCGCTTCTGTGAATTGAATTTCAAAAATCTGAGAGACACAGTTAATATCAAGAAGTAAAATGTTGTCACACCCCAAGCTGTGATTTTATTTTATTTTATGATTTATTTGGTTTTAAATTATTTTTCTCTGGTTCGCGTTCAGTCTCTGATGAGATTTTTGAGTCTTCGATTAAAAGTGCACGTTTTGGGTTTGACGTCGCTGGACGCACGGGCAGAGCGCAGCGTAGTGTGGCTTCGCTCATGAAACTGCGAGGATTTTTCATTATTTTTATTATTAGTAAAATAATATGAAACCATTTATTATTATTTTTTTTATAAAGGTTATTATTATTATTATTATTATTATTATTATTATTATTATTATTATTATTATTATTATTATTATTATTTTAGGCCGGCGCGCGGGCACCGTGCGGCTAGCAGAAGCCGTGCAGTCAGCCTGTGTATCGCAGGGTTGTAGAGTTTGAGTCGGTAGATAGAAATAAATTTAATGAGTTGAAGAGAGGAGAATTAAAACTAAAAGTTAGTGAAATAATATTATGATTTATTAAAGAATTGTAATTATTAAAATTATTATATTTTTATCATTTCTTTTATAATTACCAAAGATGTCTTTATTATTATTATTAGGTGGACTATTAATATTAATTTTATTATTAATATTATTATTACTCTTTTCTTATTATTATTTTTATTTATTTGTCGTACTTTTATTATGAGTATTTTTTTACGTTGTTTTATTTATATGATTTTGTTTCACTTTTTTATTTCATTTACTTTATTATTAATATTATTTTTTCTTCCTTTCTTCTAACCCTAGCGGCCCGCCCCCTCTTCCTTTTATTTCTCACTTCTCTCTCAGCCGCCACCCCTCCTATCCCTCACTTCTCCTTCCCCTCGGCAGTGACGGCAACCCCGCTCGGCCTCCTCAACAGCCAGCCCGCACCCCTATCCAGCGTGCACTGCCTGACACCTCGCCATTCGATCTATCCGCCGCTGTTGTCTGGCGCCTCACCATTTTTCTCATTCTCCCTTCTTCTTGCAGCATCCAGCCGCCGGACACCACAGCTCCACCACCTCCCTTCTTCTATCTGCTGCGCGCCGCTCCTATCCCGACCTCCTTCTCCCTTACAGCCGTCGGCCTTCCTGCCAGCCCCCCCAGACCTCCGTCTCTTCTCCTTCTCCGTGCACCTCCCCTGCCCGCAACACCCTCCTCTCTGTCCGCCGCCACACCAAGCCAGCCGCCCCACCCCGCTCCACCTCCTCTCCCCCTCTCCCTTGCAGTGCCCCCCTGTTCACTCCTCCAGACACACAGCAGTAGCGCCTGACCGCCATCCCCCCCTAAGATCAGCGCGCACCCTCTAACTCTTCTTCCAGCGGCGGAGCCCCTCGCACCTGGCCCCCTGCTGTCCAGCGTGCACCCCCTCGGCTCGGCGCGACACAGGAGCAGCGCGACCTTCTTCCGGCCGCACAGTCCTCCCCTAATCAACGCCCCTGCTAGCATATCCCTCCCTGACCAGACGTAGCCCCCCCTGGATTACCAGCTCCTTCCGGACGCCACACCTCAGCCCTGCGCCTTTCCGGCCTCTTGCCTGGCTCACTTGTACCCTGCCCGCCTCATTTCTGGCCGACCCACAACCCTCCCGTCCAGCCCTCAGACCCCAAGGTTTGAGTTTATTTTATTTATTCTTTTATTTATTTTTACTTCAATTATCATTATCATTTTTATTACTATTAATACTATTATTATTATCATTATTGTAATTATTATTATTATTATTATTATTATTATTTTATTATTATTATTGTTATTATTATTATTATTATTATTATTTTAATATGTATTAATAATGTCATTATTATTAAGGTTAACATTATTAATTTTATTATTGTTATTATTATTATTTATATTATTATTATTCACATTATTATTTTTCTTATTATTATTCTTATTAATATTCTTATTATTATTATTATCCTTATTATTATTATTATTCTTACTATTCTTATTATTATCATTATTATTATGATTACTATTAACATCATTACTATTATTCTTGCTTCGCCTTTGCTTTATTAGGGGGTTTTATCAACTTATGTTACTTTTTGGTAGGATTATTGTTTTAGAGCCCATACGGAGTGATTCCAAGTTTGCATCGTCATTGCGCTTCAGTTTTGAGGGTGTTGGACTTTTCCGCGCATTTTCGAATGCGCTTAGTTTCACCGCGTCGTGTTTCTGAGGTAGGTTCCCTTTGCACTGCTTTTAAAATTTATGTTATACTATTTCATGTTGTTTGTGCACCCTAATTGTCCAAAATAACTATTTTATTAATTTTAATAAATATGAGATAATGTACGATAATTAATTTTTAATATAAGATAGTTAATTTTAAAATGGTAACTTAGTGTAAAAAATTCGTTTATTTTATACACGACACATGAAACATCCTTTTGACGAGCGTACACCCAATAATGAAAGAATGCCCATTTGGATTTTAAACAAAATTTACAGAATATAAAATAGAGTTCTGGATTAATGAAAAATGATTTCTTTTGAAGCGTGAACAAGTACTTTAGTTCTTTTAAGAAGTTGTGTGGTTGGCTCCAAAAGGTTATTTGGAAAAATAAAATTGTTTGGTTTGGTTTGGTTTATAAAAATATTTTCAGCCTGTGAAGTAGTGTTTTTGGGGTTCTTTAAATGGTTTTAAACTGGGTTTTATATTATAAAGAAGTTGTAACTTTTTTTAGTAGTGATTGTGAAATGTATTTAATGGATGTTTGGCACTTTAGGGAACGAGATGAAAATGGCTTGATAAAAACCCTCTTAGGACAACTCTCATGCCTTGGTCCCAATTGATTGTTTGGGAGGCCGTGCTTAGAGGCTCCCAGGTAGGTGAGTAGTTTAAAGGCAAGAGGTTGTTCCACGGAGTGGCTCAGGGTGATGCCTATTGTGCTTTATATATATATGTATATGATTGGATGCTCGGTTCGCATTAGTTGGCTCACCCCTTCTCCAAACACTTGAGACATGGGAATCTGGCATAATGAGAGAATATTCTAAGAATGATTGCTGCACTGGTAGGTAATGGTTCTGAACAGTGGCCCATAGTAAGTGGATATATTGGGTTTATTACTATGGGATTTTCCCTCGACCTGCCTGAGAGAGGATAGTTGAGCGTATTGTGTGTTTTTATTTCATCATGACTTGTCGATTAGGATTATTTCTCATGTATTGGTTTCTTCGGGTTTATTCTCAATCTCCTAGGTTCACCCATTTCTATTCAGCTTTTGTTGCTTGCAGTAGTGATTATGATGCTCATATGCATACCTACATTTCCCTTGATGCGTGTATTACTTTGTGCAGTTTGATGTATTTCTTTTCCTTGGAAAGTGGTAAACTGCTTTTGATTATGTTTCTAAAAATGGTTTTCAAATGAAAGTGTTTAATCCTCTTTTTACAAATTTGAAAATATAAACACTAATTTCCCTTTCCCTAAAATATACTTGACACGAATGAATTGAACCCAAATTTTGAAATCGCTAAGGGCAATGGTTCGTACTTTGTTTTTAAGTAGAGTATTTATAAAAACATATTTTTATAATTGTAGTTCAAACTTGAAATAATGTTTCATTTATTTTAAAGGTAGTGCATTGGGAATAGATATAGGGCTAGCCTATTGAGTTATAATACTCACGCCTATAGTTTTTTTATATTTTTAGTGTTTTTGCAGGCTATAGCTTGAGTGCGCTCTCCTAGGGTGATGCCTGATCGTTGAGTCGGAGGGCGACACGCGAGGTCGCACGGAGTTTGTTCGGACGTCGTGTTTGGTCAGTTTGATTTCTGTTTGTTCCTGTTTAGTCACTTTGTTTGGTTTATCTTTTTTTGCGCTACTCTGTATTATCTTTGCAGTCTTATTTATTTATATTAGGAAAAATCATTCCCAAAACCTCTGTTGATGCCCCGACGCTTGTCGCCATCCCGGGAGGATCGGGAACGCCTCTCGGGCCATGTCGCGGGCTGGCTTGGGTGGCCAGTTCAGGGTCGACCTCGGTTGGTTCATGACAAAATGGTATCAGAGGGGGTCGGCTCTTAGCAGACCTCACTTTTCAGAGCGCCCTTCGTTATTTGGGATGTTGAGGTAGATGGAGTGTAACAGCCCAATATTTTATGAAAAATATTCTTTTTAATTTTATTAATGTCTTGTGTTGTACGCTACATCAAAAGGAGCTTGCACAACACGAATCCTTGACTTGCCTTGCATTACACTCAATCGCAACCTTCCTCGATAGTGTGTGTAGTACGCAATAACGAGTTTCACTAAACATCGATATGCTATTAAAACTAGCCGTTATGAATAGTAATAACCACTTTTTGAAATTTTGTAAATTTTATTTTTCAAAATGGATTTCATTTTTGGATTCGGAGTATCGAATTTAGCCTAAGGTGAAATTTTGGTACATTTCGGATAACTTTCATATTCTGATGAATAGTGAAAATTACTAAATTATAATTAAAAACAACTTTTTTTAATCGAAATAATTAATAGTGATAAATTATTAATTTGAGTGGTTTTAAAGTATATTTAGAATATATTTTTACAATTTAATACAATGTTGGTCATTGGACGTAATTTCACATTTAAACCTGACATAAACAAGTGTCAATCTTTTGATAAATATTGTTTCGTAAAAACACGCTATTTGTTTTAATAGCGGGATTTAATTATAAAATTAATTAATTCAACTTCTATGTTATGAATTTGGTAAAATAGACTTCATTTTTGAATTCGGAATATGAAATATAGCTTAGGATGAAATTTTGGCATTTTTCTGAAAACTTTCAATTTTTGATGAATAGTGAAACCACTAAGTGGTAGGTTAAAAACTGAATTTTGCATAAAACTTAATTTTACCACTTCTGTGAATGGAATTTCGAAAATCCGAGAGACACGGTTAATATCAAGGACTAAAATGTGGTTCAATGAGATGAAAATAATTTTTGGTGAATAGTAACTTTTTACTTTTTTTTACCGCGGTTAATAGTAAATAGGGTAACTAAGGGTAAATATGATATTACTATTACCCTAACACATGTCCTAATTCTATTTGACAAGTGTAATTCGACCAAAAACAAACTTAGGAATAAAATATGACCATTTAGGCCCACTTGGATTAGATTAGGACATTTATTATGAATTTATTTAAAGAAGGGTTAAAATAGTTAAAATCAAAGTTTAATAAGTAAATCATTTTTAATATGGGGTTATACAGAAGCTAAATTCGATTGTAAATATTCATTAGAAAGCTAAAAAGATTTCCTACATGATGGTATTTTATTTGTAATTTTTAGACATCAAATAATTTAATTTATTTATGACACAACGATGATGCAGTAATTATCTTATTAATGAAATATTGACATAATTGATGTTATAAACACAAAAATAAATGTAATTTTGAGATTTTTTATGAATTCCACTAATTTTCTAGGTTACTATGATATAGTAATGTTGATTGAATCAACTTGGGTCGAACATATAATTCTGTTACGACTTTCACAAAAATCATATATCAAATAGTGTCAAAATTGACACAAAATAGTTTTTAAATCAAATATTATATTATTAATTGTTATTTTATTCCTAAAAATCTAAGGTTCGGCCAAATGACTTAGATAAGGATATATATATTAATAATAAACAATTTGTGGTTCGTTTGGCATGTTATAGTAAGTTTATTAACCATATAGTGAAAGAAAACAAAAAGACACGGTAAAAGTTAAATTATTTAACTTAGAGTTAAATATAATTGATAAGGTTTAACATAATATCCAAACATGTCTAAATTTGATTGGTTGATGAGATTACAACCCTATCTCATCTAATCTTCGAATATGAGTCATTTTGGGAGGTTTTTAAGTGGGGTTAGATTTATTATAAATTAATATTTTTAAGAATTCCTAAGGTGCCCCTCTCCTCCCTTATAAAAGGGCACCTCCTCCCCCTCCTCCTCACACCAATTTTGAGCACTTAAGCTCGGCCAACCCCTGCCATTTTCTCCTCTCCACTTTCCTAGAATAATCCTATAGGTTCTGGTCTTCTCCAAAGACCAATCTTAGTTCCTTAAGTGGAGGATTCAAAGAGGCGTTCCAAAGAAGAGGTAATATCCATTACCGATCTTTTCAATTTCTTTCTTCTTCAACTTCTTCTTCTTTAGTTGTTTCATGATAAAGTAATAACATCAGTATTACTTACATACTGATATGTTATTATAAATATGAAACAACACTAATTCACCTTCTATCCATCCTACGGAAAAATGAAATCACCGCGCGTGCGTACGTACGGAATACCGTCTCCACGCCGTGGTGTAATCTATTTTCCACCATCACCTTACAAGGATGGGTATAATGGTGTAATGAGTAACTACATATGATTATTATGAAGTAATATTGATACTGAAATAATATATATATACTCCAATACAATTCCACGATCATAGGAACGATATCATCACTCGTGCGTACGTACGGAATACCGTCTCCACGATGTGATGCGACTCGTTCTACATGATCTTCATTTCATAATGATTATATAAATGAATTGAATGAATGAATATGGTATATACTACACTAATACCATTCTGGAAATGAATTATCTATAACCTAAAGATAAGAATAAGAATTTATTCGACAAAACACGCATAAGAACAAAAAGTTATAAAGACTCGAGTAACAAGTAACAATGAAATATTACTAACAAGAAGCTAATAATATGACCATATATGATATCATATCAATATGTATGATTCTGGAATAAGTCAATAACATTATTTAAACCATTATACAGGAGCTTCGGACACGTACAAAGCTAATCGGACCTAAGGTAAGGGAAATATCACAATCTCATTTTTATCCGAGATTGTTTATTCGTAAGTATTTACTGGGGTGTATTTTATCATCCACATCCATGTTCCCTCAATATGTAATATTGTTTCCATTCACTTGAAATAGTTTAAATCCAATTTTACCCTTAGGTGAGTTTTTAGTAAAGAATATGAAAGGAATCTTTTGTCGTTTTTCCGTACGAGGTACTTTTTGACTTTTCCGACAAAAGTACGAAGAATGTTTTTTTAAACTTATACGGCATGAATGGATTTTTAAAACATTCCTTCAAAGAAGCTTCCTTTACAAGTTTTCAAGTTTATTTTTAATCAACTTCTTTTATTTTAAAGTTGTATTACATGTTATGAAAGGAAAAATGTTTTTGAAGAAGAAAGGATATTTTCCTCAAGAATTCAATTCAAGTGTTTTATCAAAATTATTTTCCATCTAAGATAATAAAGGGTTCTGTTTCTATCCATATTTTTACATTGGTTTGACTATGTTGTGATGGAATTATGTTTATGAATTCCTTTATCATATATGAATTGATTTATGATGTCATGATGTTTCAAGAATCCCATTTTTGTTATATGTGTTATGCGATGATGTATGTTTTATGATTATGTGGCACACATAAGAAAGGATTCATTATAAGATGGGTGGGACCTATATCTCCCTCCAATGCATTGGGTAATGATTTTATATCTCATGAGATAGACATGGCTGGAACGGAAGGTTATTTCGGTTCAGTGATACAGGACTGAAACGAGGAGTGAACTCGGTTCAGAAAGGGACTTTGTCCACTAAGATAGTCTTGGCAATGAGTCATGACTAACAAGAAATGATTTTCCATGATTATGTGTGCATGACACAAAGTTTCAAGTTTCATGTTATGATTATGGGGATCTCATTTTCACTTCTATGATTTGTTCCATGTTAAGATATTATGATCTCTTTTGCAGGTTGTGATTTTAAAAAAGATATGATATGATTTTTATTTCTTTTGTATACCCTTACTGAGCATTTGAGCTCACCCTTTTATGTTTTATTTTCCCCAGGATATAAAGAAAGGTTTTAGGTAAAAAAAATGGAAGATCTTTACGGGAGATATTGAAGATCTTTCACTAGGATTAGAAGATTATGTTCCGAGTTTCCAAAGACACTAAACTATTACGATCTTTTAGTGTGTGTTTTTGTTATGTACTAAGTATTCCGCAAATGTAATGTAATGTCCATGTACGTCAGGCTTCGGGTCTCTACAGTTGGTATCAGAGGAAAGGTTTAGTCAACCTTTGGAAACTAGGATGCGAAAACGTTAGTGAGATCCCTAGAGATATTTCTAAGGTATGTCTAGGGATGTCCCTAGGGATAAGTATACGTATAGGTTATAATAATAGAATTACGCTAACGATCATAGAATTAAACCTAAGATGTTGGATATTGAAGGTACTCCCCCTTTATTATGTTGTTTTCCCTAGCATGACTTTTGCCTCTCACACTATTCTTTTTGGGTTTTAGACGATGGCTGGAACCCGAAGGAACCGTGTTGATCAATGCAATGGACAATGCAATGATTGCCCTCCTGAACAAACAAATGTTATGGGAGATGGAGTGCAAAATCTTATTGCTATACTTACACAAGCTATGAATCATTCTGGATTTCCAAATGAGCAGAGAAGGGAACAATATTCTATTGAGTCCTTCATGAGGCAACGTCCACCTTCTTTCAGTGGGACTTCCGATCCACTTGTTGCTGAACAATGGATCAGTACCACTGAAAAGATATTTTCAGTTCTTCAATGTTCTGAACATGATAAAGTCATCTTAGCAGTATATCGTTTGGAAGGTGAAGCAGATCAATGGTGGAATCTTATCAAGAATACGAGGCCAAGGGATGAAATTGAGTCCATGGAATGGGACGAGTTCAAGAACTTGTTTTTCAGTAAGTACTTCCCTCGTATTCTTCGAACAAAGATGGAAAAGGAGTTTATTGAGCTGAAGCAGAAGGATGATGAATCTGTTGGTATATATGAAGCGAATTTTACAAGACTTGCAAGGTATGCATCTGGCATTATCATCCAACCTGAAAGTAAAGTTGATCGATTTTTCAGTGGCTTAAAACCAAGTCTTCGAAGGGCATTAGCTATAAGAGACTTCAGTAGCTATGAAGAAATTGTGCGTTGTTCTATCAAGGTAGAAATGGAAGTTGGTGTTACATATCCATCTCATGGTTTTGACAAGAAATGAAAGATGGAGTTCAAGGAGAAATCTCATAATAATGGTGAAAAGAAGATGAATGTTTCCTTATGCACAAAGTGTGGAAAGAAGCATGGTGGAGATTGTCTTAAAGGAACTAGAAAATGTTTTAAGTGTGGAAAAGAAGGTCATCGAGCAGCTGAGTGTCGAAGTAATGGAAAAAGGGTTTCTAATGATGTGAATAAATCAAACACTGTAGAGAACGCACCACCAACACTTCAATGCTTCAAGTGCAAGGAAATGGGGCATTATGCTAATAATTGCCCTAATCCAAGGGTTAGTGATGATCAACATGAGCAACCACTGAAGGAAAAGGACAAAGGGAAATCACATGCGATCACTATTGGCAATGTTGAATATGATAACGATGTGGTGGAATGATTAAGTGTTTATGTAATGGGATTCCAAAATAATGTTGTATCATGGAGTATTGGAATATTTATGTATTGGTTTAATGTGGTATTCAAAGTGATTGAGATATTTTTGGAAATAAGATGATATGCGCATAATGAAGGGAAAATAAGAAAATGAAATGTTTAACAATATTCATGAGCTCATGATTGATATAAGGACTAAGTGATATCATGGATTGAGTATATAGAATTTTGAGGATTTTGGTATGTGGAAAGTGTTAACTTTTAACTGCATTCATGTTTTCACTAAGGTATTCAAGATAATACATGATTAAGGACTTTGAATGTTTAGAATGTGACCAACAAAACATATCTTATGATATGTGGGGATCAACGACAGTATTAAATCTCTGGTAATCGTTGTCACTATATTATGAGAGTGGACTGCAGTATTATGGATAAGCCTAAAGATTGAAATGGATTATGTTGGACATAAGTGAGTATTGTTTAAGGATTGAAGTTTTCTCGATATTATTGATGGGATGTTATAGTAATATAGTTTTAGAAAAAGGACAACCTGCAGGACGGGCGACAGCCCATCGCTTCGGACAAGGCTGTAGGAATCGAACCCACAACCGAAGTGCGACTGGCCTTTATCGCCTACCACTGACCTACAGGAAGTCCCTATTTAGTAGAAACTAGTTTTATTATATTAAGCAGTATGATATATGAAGTATAAGTCCATTTTAGGAACCATATATGATTAATCTCACTATAGATCGATTTATGCATATAATTTTTGCTAACCATTTGTTTGAGACAGATGGAATGACCCGTCATTCTATCACATTATCTGCTAACACTTCACGAATAACAAATTCAAATTCATTTATTTAAGAGATGAAGTGGAAATTGTTCAAGGCACGAACAACAGTGAGATTGTACCAAAATAAAGTAAGTATTTATTCTAATTCAAATTTTCAACTTTAGGGAAATGATCTTGAAAACCAAAAATGTTGTCCTAGTGATCTTATACCTGAGGAATCAGATGGTACCTTATATCATCACAAATTTATGGATTTGTGATTTTTGGCTTTTCCATAGCCATGTTCTCTACCACTCTCCATCAGAACATGATGGTTAGATTTTTCTTCCATATCCATATTTTTACCTATGTGGAAACCCAACAATTAGTTTATTTGGGTAATCGTTACATTTCATACTTTAGTTTTTAAAGCCAAGTTTTGGTATTCCTTTTTACGATGTGGGAAACTTTCGAATAGAAAACCATTTATAACCCCGACGAATTTCGAGGGCGAAATTCATTTTAAGGGGGGTAGAATGTAACAGCCCAAGATTTTATGAAAAATATTCTTTTTAATTTTATTAATGTCTTGTGTTGTACGCTACACCAAAAGTTGCTTGCACAACACGCATCCTTGACTTGCCTTGCATTACACGCAATCACAACCTTCCTCGATAGTGTGTGTAGTACGCAATAACGAGTTTCACTAAACAGCGATATGCTATTAAAACTAGCCGTTATGAATAGTAATAACCACTTTTTGAAATTTTGTAAATTTTATTTTTCAAAATGGATTTCATTTTTGGATTCGGAGTATCGAATTTAGCCTAAGGAGAAATTTTGGTACATTTCGGATAACTTTCATATTCTGATGAATAGTGAAAATTACTAAATTATAAATAAAAACAACTTTTTTTAATCGAAATAATTAATAGTGATAAATTATTAATTTGAGTGGTTTTAAAGTATATTTAGAATATATTTTTACAATTTAATACAATGTTGGTCATTGGACGTAATTTCACATTTAAACCTGACATAAACAAGTGTCAATCTTTTGATAGATATTGTTTCGTAAAAACACGCTATTTGTTTTAATAGCGGGATTTAATTATAAAATTAATTAATTCAACTTCTATGTTATGAATTTGGTAAAATAGACTTCATTTTTGAATTCGGAATATGAAATATAGCTTAGGATGAAATTTTGGCATTTTTCTGAAAACTTTCAATTTTTGATGAATAGTGAAACCACTAAGTGGTAGGTTAAAAACTGAATTTTGCATAAAACTTAATTTTACCACTTCTGTGAATGGAATTTCGAAAATCCGAGAGACACGGTTAATATCAAGGACTAAAATGTGGTTCAATGAGATGAAAATAATTTTTGGTGAATAGTAACTTTTTACTTTTTTTTACCGCGGTTAATAGTAAATAGGGTAACTAAGGGTAAATATGATATTACTATTACCCTAACACATGTACTAATTCTATTGGACAAGTGTAATTCGACCAAAAACAAACTTAGGAATAAAATATGACCATTTAGGCCCACTTGGATTAGATTAGGACATTTATTATGAATTTATTTAAAGAAGGGTTAAAATAGTTAAAATCAAAGTTTAATAAGTAAATCATTTTTAATATGGGGTTATACATAAGATAAATTCGATTGTAAATATTCCTTAGAAAGCTAAAAAGATTTCCTACATGATTGTATTTTATTTGTAATTTTTAGACATCAAATAATTTAATTTATTTATGACACAACGATGATGCAGTAATTATCTTATTAATGAAATATTGACATAATTGATGTTATAAACACCACAATAAATGTAATTTGAGATTTTTTATGAATTCCACTAATTTTCTAGGTTACTATGATATATTAATGTTGATTTAATCAACTTGGTTCGAACATATAATTCTTTTATGACTTTCACAAAAATCATATATCAAATAGTGTCAAAATTGACACAAAATAGTTTTTAAATCAAATATTATATTATTAATTATTATTTTATTCTTAAAAATCTAAGGTTCGGCCAAATGACTTAGATAAGGATATATATATTAATAATAAACAATTTGTGGTTCGTTTGGCATGTTATAGTAAGTTTATTAACCATATAGTGAAAGAAAACAAAAAGACACGGTAAAAGTTAAATTATTTAACTTAGAGTTAAATATAATTGATAAGGTTTAAAATAATATCCAAACATGTCTAAATTTTATTGGTTGATGAGATTACAACCCTATCTCATATAATATTCGAATATGAGTCATATTTGGAGGTTTTTAAGTGGGGTTAGATTTATTATAAATTAATATTTTTAAGAATTCCTAAGGTGCCCCTCTCCTCCCTTATAAAAGGGCACCTCCTCCCCCTCCTCCTCACACCAATTTTGAGCACTTAAGCTCGGCCAACCCCTGCCATTTTCTCCTCTCCACTTTCCTAGAATAATCCTAGAGGTTCTGGTCTTCTCCAAAGACCAATCTTAGTTCCTTAAGTGGAGGATTCAAAGAGGCGTTCCAAAGAAGAGGTAATATCCATTACCGATCTTTTCAATTTCTTTCTTCTTCAACTTCTTCTTCTTTAGTTGTTTCATGATAAAGTAATAACATCAGTATTACTTACATACTGATATGTTATTATAAATATGAAACAACCCTAATTCACCTTCTATCCATCCTACGGAAAAATGAAATCACCGCGCGTGCGTACGTACGGAATACCGTCTCCACGCCGTGGTGTAATCTATTTTCCACCATCACCTTACAAGGATGGGTATAATGGTGTAATGAGTAACTACATATGATTATTATGAAGTAATATTGATACTGAAATAATATATATATACTCCAATACAATTCCACGATCATAGGAACGATATCATCACTCGTGCGTACGTACGGAATACCGTCTCCACGATGTGATGCGACTCGTTCTACATGATCTTCATTTCATAATGATTATATAAATGAATTGAATGAATGAATATGGTATATACTACACTAATACCATTCTGGAAATGAATTATCTATAACCTAAAGATAAGAATAAGAATTTATTCGACAAAACACGCATAAGAACAAAAAGTTATAAAGACCCGAGTAACAAGTAACAATGAAATATTACTAACAAGAAGCTAATAATATGACCATATATGATATCATATCAATATGTATGATTCTGGAATAAGTCAATAACATTATTTAAACCATTATACAGGAGCTTCGGACACGTACAAAGCTAATCGGACCTAAGGTAAGGGAAATATCACAATCTCATTTTTATCCGAGATTGTTTATTCGTAAGTATTTACTGGGGTGTATTTTATCATCCACATCCATGTTCCCTCAATATGTAATATTGTTTCCATTCACTTGAAATAGTTTAAATCCAATTTTACCCTTAGGTGAGTTTTTAGTAAAGAATATGAAAGGAATCTTTTGTCATTTTTCCGTACGAGGTACTTTTTGACTTTTCCGACAAAAGTACGAAGAATGTTTTTTTTAACTTATACGGCATGAATGGATTTTTAAAACATTACTTCAAAGAAGCTTCCTTTACAAGTTTTCAAGTTTATTTTTAATCAACTTCTTTTATTTTAAAGTTGTATTACATGTTATGAAAGGAAAAATGTTTTTGAAGAAGAAAGGATATTTTCCTCAAGAATTCAATTCAAGTGTTTTATCAAAATTATTTTCCATCTAAGATAATAAAGGGTTCTGTTTCTATCCATATTTTTACATTGGTTTGACTATGTTGTGATGGAATTATGTTTATGAATTCCTTTATCATATATGAATTGATTTATGATGTCATGATGTTTCAAGAATCCCATTTTTGTTATATGTGTTATGCGATGATGTATGTTTTATGATTATGTGGCACACATAAGAAAGGATTCATTATAAGATGGGTGGGACCTATATCTCCCTCCAATGCATTGGGTAATGATTTTATATCTCATGAGATAGACATGGCTGGAACGGAAGGTTATTTCGGTTCAGTGATACAGGACTGAAACGAGGAGTGAACTCGGTTCAGAAAGGGACTTTGTCCACTAAGATAGTCTTGGCAATGAGTCATGACTAACAAGAAATGATTTTCCATGATTATGTGTGCATGCCACAAAGTTTCAAGTTTCATGTTATGATTATGGGGATCTCATTTTCACTTCTATGATTTGTTCCATGTTAAGATATTATGATCTCTTTTGCAGGTTGTGATTTTCAAAAAGATATGATATGATTTTTATTTCTTTTGTATACCCTTACTGAGCATTTGAGCTCACCCTTTTATGTTTTCTTTTCCCCAGGATATAAAGAAAGGTTTTAGGTAAAAAAAATGGAAGATCTTTACGGGAGATATTGAAGATCTTTCACCAGGATTAGAAGATTATGTTCCGAGTTTCCAAAGACACTAAACTATTACGATCCTTTAGTGTGTGTTTTTGTTATGTACTAAGTATTCCGCAAATGTAATGTAATGTCCATGTACGTCAGGCTTCGGGTCTCTACATGGAGTAGGATTGTTGGGACTTGAGGGGTAGGTACGAGAAGAGCGTCGCGAACTCTCGCCCGTATTGATCCTCAGGTTTCCAGGGGAAGTCCAGTTTAATTTGTTTATTTGGGTTTTTTTGTGGAAATGTTTTGTGATTGGGATATGACAATGGGAGTTTGGACCACTAGTCCTCCTAAACCGCATATCCTGGCAAGCCATGCAGAGCTAGGGGCAGGGTCCAAGAAGGCTCTCTGTGTTAGTGACGCATTTGGCATATGGCCGCCAACCATATGGTCGAGTCACCCACTGACACTAGTCCCCTTTTTGAGTTGTTTTGGGTTTCCCTTGATTTCTGAAAGTGGTTTGAATCAGAAAAGTTGGTTTTGACAAAAAAAATGGTCGTTTGAAATGACATGTTTAATTTTTAGATTTTTTTTAAAGAAGTGGTAAGAATGAATTGTTTTTGGAAAATGAAATTGCTTCGTTTTGGCCTTGGTATTCTGATGAGTGCTCACATTCATTGTGGTATATTGGAAATGTGGATGGATTTCTGGTATGGTGGATGGATGCCCAGGGTGGCACGAATACATGCATGTGAGTGAGACTCTAAGGGATACCAATGGCGAAGGTTTAACCCACTAATCTTGTTTTAAATTAAAGTTGTTTTCAAAGAGAAATGTTTTGATGTTATGATAACTTTATTTCTTGTGTTTTGAACTTATCACCTATGCGGTGTTTGATTTTGAGGTTTTTATTCACTCATTGAGTTGGCCTTGATTGGGTTTTCGACATTTCCTTGTCCAGCGGTTATCCCTTTGAAACTATGATGGGTGATCGTAGTGTGGTTGATCAACCTAAGGATTTTATGCTTGAGTTTCAGAAGTTGGATCCACCTCTCTTTTATGTTCAAGCAGAAACATCTGTGGCAGAGGGGTGGATGCGGAAGATTGAAAGGGACTTTAACCTCATTGAGTTTCCTGAGTCGCTGAAGGTCAATTTTGAGACCTTCATGCTTGAAGGTTCACCATGGATGTGGTGGAAGTCAGTGTCTCAGAACAAGCCCCGTCAAGAGATTACATTGTAGTTCTTCAAGGCTTTGTTCATTCTCTAGTTTTTCTCTGAGGAAGAAAGGGTGAGAAAGGGGATGGAGATGTGTTGTCTACAGCAGGGCGACAGATCCCTGTTAGAATATTTCCAGCGCTTTGTAGAGCTAGTACCTTATGATCCTGGGTATGCCACGAATGACCCCATGAAGGACCGACACTTCGAGGCGGGTCTCTGCCCTGATCTACAATCGAAGGTGTCAGAGTCCAACCTAACTTCTTTTGTCGATGTGGTAAGACAAGCTTTTCATGTCGAAGTCACGATGTAAGGAGTGCTTGAAGTAGTTCTCCCTCCTTCGATCCCTATAAGCACTGGTGAATATTCAGGGAAGGAGATGAGTAAGAAAATTAATGTGGATGGAGCAGGTCGTGGAATCAAGAGGCCTCAGGATCTTTCATGAACCTCTTCGGAGCGAGAGATTATTGTGTGTTTTCAGTGTGGTAAGCGGGGTCATAAGAAGTCATCATGCCCAAGCACTGCAAAGCCCTGCCAGGCATGTGGACTCCTGGGCCACTTGCGACGATTTTTTCAGGGCGTTGCAAGAAAGCATCGCAGAGGAAGTTCTCGGAAGTAATGTGTCGTTGGGTCTTTGTTCAAAGTTTCTGGTGTATGTTTCCTTTCAGTTTAAGGGATATTTTATCGTTGTAGTTGTACTGATGGTTTTTTGTGTTTGAAAGGTATGGGAATGTCATGGGTCTTTTGACGAACTTCGTCTTTAAATGCTGGTATGTTTTTTTAAAATTTTAAAATTTAGTCCTTTCCTTTATCAAATCAAAAGATGTATGTTTCTTGTTGGGATTATCAGAACCTGACTGCGAGGTAGAAGATTCTTCATCCATCAGAGCTCTAGCTAAAAGGTCTCGGAGTAAAGCCAGTGCGTATTCAGAAATCCCCGGGGAATTTTCATGAGTCTGGTTAAGGGTACATCTCTACTGTGTGGTGAGACAGTTTTTGTATTGCTGCTCTGGATTCTTTTTCATTGTAATTCTCCTCTTGTCGCAAAAGCGGTGTGATAGAATTATCCATCACGTAATGTCAGTGATGGTGCATTTTTGAGATGTCAGTCGCCGATTAGTGGCCTTGTATAGACCACCGATGTAAGTCGGCTACAACTTTGGTTTGTTTCCATCCCGAAGTGGTGAGCCTTGAATAATTGTCTGTCGTAGTTTCATTTCTCCAATCCTCAGGGCCCTCCCACCCTGCCCATGGGGTTGGGGTTTTTGGTTCGCACAGAGTTTTCAGTCCAACTCTCATCCATTCTGGATGAGAGTGAGTGGTGTGAATGTTCTTAATGTGTTTCTTTTATCTTGAGCATGTCCTGGTGTAGGTTAAGTTAGTTATCTGGTTGGGTGCTAGTAGGTTAGTTCTTTATGGTGGGGAGACCCACCATTAGTCTTTTGAGTTTTCTCTTAAGTCATTATTAGGTGGTAGTGGAGTCCTTATGTTGGGGAGTCCATTTAGGCCTGCCCTCAAATGTTGGTCTGTTTCGGGAAATGAGGTGGAGTCCCGTAGATGGTAGATGAAATGTCCTTTGGTTAAGAGGTTGGATCTTGTTAATGTAGAATCCTTAGGTGTCGATCGATCGGCTGGATACTGTTGTGGCTTTACGGGGGTGGAAAGCGTAATGGTGGGGAGAATTGTCACACCCCAAACCGTGATTTTATTTTATTTTATGATTTATTTGGTTTTAAATTATTTTGATCTGGTTCGCGTTCAGTCTCGGATGAGATTTTTGAGTCTTCGATTAAAAGTGCGCGTTTTGGGTTTGACGTCGCTGGACGCACGGGCGGAGCGCAGCGCCGGGTGGCTTCGGTCATTCAACTGCGAGGATTTGTCGTTATTTTTATTATTAGTAAAATAATATGAAACCATTTATTATTTTTTTATTAAGGTTATTATTATTATTATTATTTTAGGCTGGCGCGCGGGCACCGTGCGGCTAGTGAAAGCTATGCAGTCAGCCCGAGTATCGCGCGGTTGTAGAGTTTGAGTCAGTAGATAGAAATAAATTTTTTGAGTTAAAGAGAGGAGAATTAAAACTAAAAGTTAGTGAAATAATATTATGATTTATTAAATAATTGTAATTATTAAAATTATTATATTTTTATAATTTCTTTTATAATTACCAAAGATGTATTTATTATTATTATTAGGTGGAATATTAATATTAATGTTATTATTAATATTATTATTACTCTTTTCTTATTATTTTTTTTATTTGTCGTAATTTTATTATGAGTATTTTTTTACCTTGTTTTATTTATATGATTTTGTTTCATTTTTTTTATTTCATTTACTTTATTATTAATATTATTTTTTCTTCCTTTCTTCTAACCCTACGAGCCCACCCCCTCTTCCTTTTATTTTTTGCTTCTCTCTCAGCCGCCGCCCCTCCTATCCCTCGCTTCTCCTTCCCCTCCATAGCGACGGCAGCCCCGCTCGGCATCCTCAACAGCCAGCCCGCACCCCTGTCCAGCACGCACAGCCCGACGCCTCGCCCTCCGATCTGTCCGCCGCTGCTGTCCGGCGCCTCACCATTTTTTTTCGTTCTCCCTTCTTCTTGCAGCATCCAGCTGCTGGACACCCCAGCTCCACCTCCTACCTTCTTCTATCTGCCACGCGCCGCTCCTATCCAGGCCTCCTCCTCCCTCACAGCCGTCGACCTTCCTACCAGCCCCCCATACCTCCGTCTCTTCTCCTTCTCGGTGCACCTCCCCTGCCCACAACACCCTCCTCTCTGTCTGCCGTCGCACCAAGCCAGCCACCCCGCTCCACCTCCTCTCCCGCTCTCCCTTGCAGCGCCCCCTGTTCACTCCTCCGGACACACAGCAGCAGTGCCCGACTGCCAGCCCCCCCTCAGATCAGCGTGCACCCTCTTCCCCTTCTTCCAGCGGCGGAGCCCCTCGCACCCGGCCCCCTGCTTTCCAGCGCGCACCCCCTAGGCTCGGCGCGACACAGCAGCAGCGCGCCCTGCTTCCGGCCGCACGATCCTCCCCTAATCAAAACCCCTGCTAGCATCTCCCTCCCCGACCAGCCGTAGCCCCCCGGATGACCAGCTCCTTCCGGACGCCACACCACAACCCCGCGCCTTTCCGGCCTCTTTCCCGGCTCACTCGTGCCCTGCCCGCCTCCTTTCCAACCGACCCACAACCCTCCCATCCTGCCCGCATACCCCAAGGTTTGAGTTTATTTTATTTATTCATTTATTTATTTTTTACTTTGATTATCATTATCATTTTTATTACTATTAATACTATTATTATTATCATTGTTATTATTATTATTAATATTATTATTATTATTATTTTCATTGTTATTATTATTATTATTATTACTATTAATTTCATTATTATTAATGTTATTATTATTAATTTTATTATTGTCATTATTATTATTTATATTATTATTATTCACATTATTATTATTGTTACTATTATTATTATTCTTATTAATATTCTTATTGTTATTATTATCCTTATTATTATTATTATTATTATTATTCTTACTATTTTTTTTGTTATCATTGTTATTATGATTACTATTATTATCATTACTATCATTCTTGCTTCGCCTTTTCTTTGTTAGGGGGTTTTTATCAACTTATATATTTCTTTTCGGTAGGATTATTGTTTTATATCCCATGCGGAGTGATTCCGAGTTTGCATCGTTGTTGCACTTCAGTTTCGAGGGTGTTGGACTTTGCCTCACATTTTCGAACGTGCGTAGTTTCACGGCGTCGTGTATCTGAGGTAGGTTCCCTTTGCACTGCTTTTAAAATTTCAGTTATATTATTTCATGTTGTTTGTGCACCCTAATTGTTCACAATAAATATTTTATTAATTTTAATATATATGAGATAATATACGATAATTAATTTTTAATATAAGATAGTTAATTTTTAAATGGTTTCTTTGTGTAAAAAGAGCCGTTTATTTTATACACGACACATGAAACATCCTTTTGACGGGCGGACACCCAATAATGAAAGAATGCTCGTTTGGCTTTTAAACCTAATTTAATGAATATAAAATAGAGTTCTAGTTTAATGAGAAATGATTTCTTTTGAAGCGTGGACAAGTACTTTGGTTCTTTTAAGAAGTTGTCTGGTTGGCTCTAAAAGGTTATTTGGAAAAATAAGATGTTTTGTTTTGGTTTGGTTTATAAAAATATTGTCAGCCTGTGAAGTAGTGTTTTTTGGGTTCTTTAAATGGTTTTAAACTGGGTTTTGTCTTATAAAGAAGTTTTACCTTTTTTGAGTAGTGATTGTGAAATGTATTTAATGTCCGTTTGGCACTTTATGGAACGAGATGAAAATGTCTTGATAAAAACCCTCTTAGGACAACTCTCATCCCTTGGTCCCAATTGATTGTTTGGGAGGCCGCGCTTAGAGGATCCCAAGTACGTGTGTAGTTTAAAGGAAATAGGTTGTTCCACGAAGTGGCTCGAGGTGATGCCTATTGTGCTTTATATATATATGTATATGATTGGATGCTCGGTTGGCATCAGTTGGCTCACCCCTTTTCCAAACACTTGAGACACGGGAATCTGGAATATTGAGAGAATATTCTAGGAATGATTGCTGCACTGGTAGGTTATGGTTCTGACCAGTGGCCCATAGTAGGTGGATATATTGGGTTTATTACTGTGGGATTTTCCCTCGACCAGCCTGAGAGAGGATGGTTGAGCATATTGTGCGTTTTGATTTCATCATGACATGTCGATAAGGATGATTTCTCATATATTAGTGTCTTCTAGTTTATTCTCGATCTCCTAGGTTCACCCATGTCTATTCAGCTTTTGTTGTTTGCAGTAGTGATTATGATGCTCATATGCATACCTACATTTCCCTTGATGTGTGTATTACTTTGTGCAGTTTGATATATTTCTTTTCCTTGGAATGTTGTAAACTGCTTTTGATTATGTTTCTAAAAATGGTATTAAAATGAATGTGTTTAATCCTATTTGTACAAATTTGAAAATATAAACACCACTTTCCCTTTCCCTAAAATGTCCATAACTCTAATGAATTGAACCCAAATTTGTAAATGGCTAAGGGCAATGGTTCGTACTTTGTTTTTAAGTAGAATATTTATAAAAACATATTTTTATAAATTGTAGTTCAAACATGAAATGATGTTTCTTTTATTTTAAAGGTAGTGCATTGGGAATATATATCGTGCTAGCCTACTGAGTTATAATACTCCCGCCTATAGTTCTTTTCTGTTTTTAGTGTTTGTGCACGCTATAGCTTGAGTGCGCTCGCCTAGGGCGACGCTTGATCGTTGAGTCGGAGAGCGACCCGCGAGGTCGCATGGAGTTTGTTCGGACGTCGTGTTTGGTCAGTTTGATTTCTTTTTGTTCCTGTTTAGTCACTTTGTTTGGTTTAGCATTTTCTACGCTACTCTATATTATCTTTGCAGTCTTATTTATTTATATTGGGCGAAATTGTTCCCACAGCCTTTGTTGATGCCCCGGCGCTTGTCGCCAGCCCGGGAGGATCGAGAACGCCTCTCGGGCCATGTCGCGGACCGGCTCGGGTGACCAGTTCAGGGTCGACTCGGGTTGGTTCGTGAAAAACGTGGTTCAATGAGATGTAAATATTTTTTGGTGAATAGTAACTTTTTACCTTTATTTACCCCGATTAAAAGTAAATAGGGTAATTAAGGGTAAAAATGATATTAATATTAACCTAACACATGTCCTAATTCTATTGGACATGTGTATCTCGATCAAAAACAACCTTAGGAATAAAATATTATCATTTAGGTCCATTTGGATTAGATTAGGACATTTATTATTATTTAATTCAAAGAAGAGTTAAAAGAGTTAAAATCAATTTTATTTACTAAAACATTTTTACTATTGGGTTATACATAAGATAAATTGGATTGTAAATATTAATTAGAAAGATAAGAAGGATTCCTACATAATTATATTTTATTTATAATTTTTAGACATTAAATAATTTAATTTATTTATGACACAATGATGATGCAGTAATCACCATAATCGTGAAAAATTAAAATGATTGATATTATAAATACCCAAATAAATATAATTTGAAACTTTTAATGAATTAAACTAATTTTCTAGTATAATATGTTATATTAGGATTTATTTAATTGACTTTTTTTGAAGTAATCATTTTCTTATGAGTTTCAAAAAAATCAACTATTGAATAGTGTCAAAATTGACATAAAAGAGTTTTTAAAATAAATATTATATTATTAATTGATATTAAATTACTAAAAATCTATGGTTCGGCCAAGAGACTTATATCATGATATGTGTATCATTGAAGGACCACTTGGGTGTCTCTTGGATGTATATATCAAGTTTATTAACTATATAATATAAAAATACAAAGTGACATGGTAAATGTAAAACTAATTAACTAAGGGTTAAAACTAAAATATACGGTTAATATAATGACCCAAACCTTTCTAAATCCTATTGGTTGAATGGATTTAGACTTATCCACACCTTAAACATTAAATAATACACTTTTGAGCCATTAGAAACCGAATATGAATTTATTATAAATCAATATTTCCAGCTTTTCCAAAGGTGCCCCTCACCCCTCTTATAAAAGGGAACTCCTCCTTCTCATTTCATCAAAACTTAAAAGCCTTTTGGATTGAAAAAACTTTGCCCAAATACTATCTAAACTTCCCTCACTACATCCTTTAGGCCTTAGTTTGATCATAAAACCAACCTAAGGAGCCCTTTTGATCAAATCAAAAGGAAGAACCCGAAGAAGAGGTAATGTTTTCACCACCCCTTTTCATGTTCCTTTCTTCTTCCACTTCTTCTTTCTTTGTTATTACCATTATAAAATAATAACTCTAGTATATTATATATACTGTGATGTTATTATAATTATTGTACAACCATATTCAGTATTCTATCCACCCTTTGTATAACATGTCACCATACGTGCGTACATACGGCTTACCATCTCGACGTCGTGGTGTAATTGTTATTCAATATATTATTATTTGAATGGGTATAATAATGATATATAATTCATGTAAACAATATATATAAATGATAATTATTCTGTATATATAATATACCATCCATAACAAACATGTCTTACATAACAAAACATATAAAAGAAAATGAGTAAGTTAAAACCCGAAACGACGATAATACTAAGATATTATTAACAAAGCAATGTTAAAAGATCATATATGATATCATATTAATATATATGATTATTTTATAATTTAATAAAAATTATTTCACCATTATATAGGAGGTTAAACTACCCTAAACCAAGGAAAAGTACAAGGTAAGGTTTTATTTCACAATGTCTTCATTATCTTAGGTTGTTTATACGTAATTATCTACTGGGATCTCTTTATCATCCACATCCATGTATTTTTAAAATGTGTTTCAAAACAATTTTTACATTTAAAATAATATGGGTTAAAGTCATTTATAACCTTGTTTTACTTTTTATATGAGGTTTATAAATGAATATTTCCGTCATTTTCCAAACAAGGTGCTTTTAACATTTTCAACAGAATTAAGGTAAGATTGTTTTTTATCTTATACAGCGGGTGTGGATATTTTCTAGAGTTATAAAATCTTTGAAGTTTACCTTAAAAGATTATAAGAATATTTTCAAAGAAAATGTTTTATTTTTATAGCTATTAAATGATTTCCAAATAAATAGAGATATTTCTCTAAAAAGAGTTTTGACTTCATCTATGTCAACATCCTTTTTTGGATTTTAATCTTATTTGATGCTGATCTATTATAAAACAAAACTTCCATGTTGTATTGAGGTTTTGTGATATGTTCGACTATGGATATGTTATTTTAATACCCATCATGGTTTATGGTGAATGTATTGACATTTCGTATGCTAGTTTTAATATGAATGTTTATGTTATGTTTAAACCTTTTCATATTGGAATGCCTTGGACTTAATATGTGACGAGTGGAGCCCGCTATAGCTCCTTGATGCATCAGTAGATCTCATGAGACAAACTAGTGTCTTGGCACAAGGCCTTGAAAAAATCTTATTTTTAGTCTTGGTACGAGGCCTTGGCTATGTGGTTATGATAGTATGGCATTATGCATTCCATCATTATGAAAGTGGTTATTGATATTGCATGTGATTATTCAATTAGTAGAATATCCATGTGAATAAGTAAATGGCGTTATTTCATTTTAATTTTGTCATAATATGTTAAAGTTCAAGTTTAAAAGGTTTTTTTAGTTATACATTTCCTTAAATGTTTATTCTTATTTATGAAAGTTTCCGCTATATTGTTATCCTTACTGGGAATTTGAGCTCTCCCCTTTTCTATGTTTTATTTTCCCAGGATATGAAGAAGTAAATTATGAATGACCTTCAGGGATAGTATGAGGGGATAAGAGTGTGGTATATGGAGACTATGTTGTTGTAGTATTCATTTTTATTATGTAAAACTTTATGAATATATCTAGTGTTTCCAAGGCTACTAAACCAATCGGTCTTTCGAGATTTGATCTTTCTTGTGATCATGCCAATGTTATGTAATAATGCACCGACTCTGGGTAACTGGGGTCGGGGCGTTACATACAATCACACAAAATTCCTTGAAATAGGATACACAATCATCATTCGTGTGTATGAAGGACTACCGCCTCACAAACCAATGTATCTATCTCTTCCATTAGAAACCTTAAAAGGTTGGAAATAATGATTTAATTTATGTATTTATATGATATATATGATATTTATAAAGTATTTATTCTTTTTTAATTTTTATATAACACATACCTTCATGATTTCCATTTTTTTGACATAGAAACATCATTTGTGGACGTGTGGACTACCGTCTCCTCAAAGCGATGCGATTCATTCACAATTGACATAGAATGTATTAAGGAAGTGTCTAGTAAACATATATGATATATATGAAATAATATTTCTAATATAATTAAAAAAATATATAGATATATATATATATAATATACAGAGTTTACATTCTTCTTTTTAATAAGAAAATAAAATGGAAACAATGTTCATTCATACGTACGACCTATCGTCTCCATGAACAATGAATTTATGTTTCTATTTAAAAATATTATATATTATTATAAATACATATACATACTGAAAATATATGAAATTTATATCATGTTATAGATTCTTTATATCATGATGTAAGTATATGGACCAAAAATATAACAAATTAAACCACATGTGATAAACAAAGTGGTTGTTACCTGAAACATGACAGTAACATGAAAGTGTTAACAAACTGTTAATAGAAGGTCATAGTAAAATCAAATATGGTATTGTATAAATTAACATTTTTCTGTTATATATGTATAATATACATATATTTATTTTAAATATGTTTTAATGAGTACAAATATAGTCAAGACATAAGGTAAAGGGATTTATAGTCACAATTTTATTTTTTCGAGATTTATGCCATATTCACCACTCATTTCTTTGTTGTGGTGTATATACGTCCCATGAATTTATTTTATTATTCTTATTGAAATTTTTATGGATATTTTCATACCAATTTTATGATCTATATTTCATGGATTTTTACAGTTCAAAAGTTACCAAATCAGTAATGTGGGTTTGTCTTAATTTTCCTTGTTTTAGACACATGTTTTCTTATTAATATATATTAATTTAAAAGGGGTATATAATTCCATTTTACATGTTATATAATGAATATCCTCATTTTCATGATATTTTATACTTTATATAATTTCATTTTATTACATTGGGAGTTTGATTAAAAGTTACCGAAATGGTAAGAGTTTATTATAACTATCTCATCGTTTAGTGGGGATATTTATGATTATGCATCCATTAATAAAATATTATGATAAATATATCAATAAAACTCATTAAAATTATTATAATTTGGTTATTCAAGATATATTAATTTATTATTACCATTTCCTTCCCTTTTTCACTTAAGATGATTAATAAAATGTTTTTATGAAATTCAGACCTTATTTCTCTCTTTAGCCATAAATTCTTTTTTTCAAAAAAATAATGTTTTCAGTTTTGTTTTAAAAAGTTTTATATTTTAAAAATAAAATTTCAATGAATAAATTTTATTTTCCTCGATTAATGTTTTTAAAATATCTTTCCAAATGATTTTCCATCTAATTTGATACCCATTAGTGTTACTCATGCCTTTCTAGTGAAATCATCCAAAGGTCCCATTCGTATTCATTCTCATAATGGTTTATGTTTTGAAGGAATTATGTTTATAAATATCATTTATATTACATTGGTTATATGATTATGAAACCCTCTTCTTATCATGGGTTTTACATTGATTCAATGATTATGAAACTTGTCTCTTATTCACAGGTTATGATATGATTACATGTTAATGATAACCATTTTATTTCATGGGTTATGATATGATGAATTTTATAATCTAGTGGAATATATATGAATGATTTAATTATGATATGGGTGGGACTTATATATCAATCCTATGAATTGGTTAATGATTTATATATCATGAGATAGATATGGATGGAATGGGTAGTGAACTTTTTTTATTAAAGGAGTATGTTTTCTAAGATGGTCTATGAAGTGAAACTTGAATACTAAGTTGGTTTAAGGAGTGAAATCATTCCACTAAGATTTCCTTGGTAGCAATTCCGTGACTAATACGTAAATAATTTTAAATTTTTATATGTCTACCACAATTCCATGTCTTATTCCAATGTCATTATTTTATTGATAATTCTCTTGGTTACCATATTATCCATATCTAGTGAACTGCCAATATTCATCCCATGATTCGTGTTAATTATATTTTATATACAGGGTATGATTTTTTAGTGTTATGATTTTATTATCATAAACTTATGCCAAAGTTTATGATTAAATATCTCCCATGTTTACCCTTATTGAGAATCTTATATCACCCCTTTTTTATGTTTCCTTTATCCATGTTAAGAAGGTATATATTATGTATGATGTGTTGATGAATGGTATTAGTCATGAAGAACCTATTTAGAGATAATGTATCTCACATATATACCATTGTATATATTTCCATGTTTCTAAATGCACTAACATAATATTCTCTTCGGGAATCTATTTGTGTAATGTATTAAGTATTTTGAGAAAATGATGTAATGTTAATGTATGTTATGCGAGGGAATCTATAATGATGACCATGGATAATTTTTATGCCTAGAACATTCAAGTGGTATTAGAGAAACAATGGTTCAAGTTTATAATAACATATTTTATTATTAATCTATGAGATTTATTGGTTATATTTTCATTTCTTATTTTTTTTTCTTTTATAAATTTTAAATTATCATTTTATTAAAATATTAAACATGTTCAATCAGAGTTTACTTTTATTAATGGTATTAGAATATTTAATGAATGGATTGATATTTCATTGGGTAGTGCCAAGAATTTTGGCTGGTGAGACTCAGTTACACGTGATGTATTCTTATTACACATTGTGTACCCATGTGCACTATACTTGTATGTTTCATAGGAGAAATGAAATTCCAAATAGTAACAATACATGGTTTATTTATTTCAAACTGTATATAGATTGGGCTATTATATCACATAGTTTTTCTGATTATACAACGTGTAGCTTGCATTAGCGTTATGTAGTCTACACAAGTTAGTGGAAAATGTCATATAATTAGTGTGCTCATAATATATGGTCAAACCATGTAAGGATGAAAACATGAAACATTAAAGAAATAAAAATCTTGTATGTGGTGTAAGTGACATGTATTTCATTATTTCCCACATCAAAAATACATACATATCCATTCAGTGATATAAGTGGGAACAAAAAAAGAAATGCATTCCATGTAACTAGTCTTCTCACGTCATGTAGTCACGACCAAAAAACATGATGGTTTCCTTTGTGTATTTCAAGGGCATATGAATAGAGTGATACACAACATATAGGTAGATTTTACATGATGTGTAGTCTGACCGAGGTACATCACCGAAGGCATAGGCACATAAATCAAGTACATAAAAACTGAGGTTCACAATGTGTAACTTGTATGTTCACTCCCTCTTGTATCCCAATTAATATAATAATTAAATTATAATAAATTTTAAACTATGGAATTAAAACATTATTTTATTAATTAGATCCTATTGTGCTTAAAATTTTAATAATATATTTGAATAATTTTAAATGATCAATTTAATTATTATAATAAATATATAATAATTGGTTATGCCAATAATTTTCCTTGAACTCCATTAATATGGATACCTATAAATAAATTTGGATAGTTATTAAAACGAAATATGATTAAATAATAAAATTAATTAATCAATGAAATCACATTTATCTTAATATAAAAGATTAAATAAGAACTTAATGTTTTCCATTTACTTTTGTTTATATGTTGCATGTGTGACCATTCATGAGATTAACCAAGACTAGTGTGTGAGTTATTTATTTTCATTTAATTTATTTCATTGGGTTTTCAATTATTAAATATATTTTTTAAATTTTATTGCATAAGATTCATCGCCCCCTCCATTATTATACAAGGCCTATGTGTCTAAGGTAATTTATGTAATCCCCATTTATCCAATCTTTTGTTTACCCTCACTTTCATGTTAGTTATAAATAACTGTAATTAATGGAGTTTTCCCAAGGTCTGTGACGGTGGTTTAAGATGGAAACATTCTGATGTCAATCTAGGGGATATAGATGGACAAGTGAAATGTTGTAACTGATAGAAAGACTATAAATATTAGTTATTTCCCCTAGGCCATAGTTTTATTTATTAATTTCTCAATAAATCATCTATTAGATAATCTCGTGGATGGATCCATTATTATGTACTTATTTCTATATTACGCATTAATTATTTTATAGATATAAGACCATGATCACATAAATAAGTGAATTAATGTGAAAATATAGAAATTAAATAAATTGATTGTTCATTAATATTTTATCCAAAATATATTAAATTTCTTCAGTGAAATCCACTTAATATTAATAATACATATAAAGGGTAAACAATATGAAATTTATTCCCTATAAATTTAAATTCCTAAAATATATATATTAAGTTATATTGAGCTTTCCATTACTTAAAAATGAGTTAAACTAATAGTACTATCTGTTTAAACAACCCATGATGGGAAAATTACTTTTAAGGTGGAGTTATTATGAATATTTTTGGTTGAATTAACAATTTTACTTAAAGAGGAGTATCCCTTGATAGACATGTAGTAATTTACAAGAAAGTGTTGAAGAAATCTAAGTCATGATTTCATGATTGGGGAATCCCCAAAATGGATCAGGGAATTGAGATCCCATAGTTGGAAAATACCATCCTACCTAAATACATTCAAGTATCTTGGAGAACCCATATTAGGGTTTTTTGAAGGGGAATATTGATCTTTTCCATTAGAATGTCAAATTAATTAGACATTACGAGTTCAACAGTGAGGAATTGATAAAATAGTGTGGGATTTAATATAGTCAATTAATTGTTTTTTATAAAATATTATTTAATCAATAAAACTGGTAATAATATGATATTTTATAATCGTATAAAACTAGAAATTTCAACATCCATAATATCCATATGATATATATTTGAGAAATTATATCTCTTCACTAGCAGTAACTTCTAGGAGTGGTTCATATGCCTTCAGATTTTACTATTCCTTGAAAAATATTATGTAATAGAAATGACAATGCCTGACATGATTTCCAAGGTAATAAGTTATTAGGAGTTCCTTATATTTTAAAATACTATGAACAACATATTCTAGTTCAATTTTTGATGCAATCCTATATGCCCAATGAACTCATGAAGTCCCACGAAAAAATGGATTCTTTTAGAATGATCGAGCATCTCCATGGTATATATCAAGAGAGATGTAGAAAATAATGGTTTGAGAAATAAAAAGGTTAATTTTTAGGGTAATATTGTTGAGGGTGCCATAACTAGTCCTCATGTAGTCAAGATCATTGGCTGCAATGAGTGTCTAAAGGTTATTTGGTTTAAACTCTCTAATGATCTGGGTACCAATCTCATTCTAGAATCACTCCCTTAGATATTATCATTATTTGGTGTAAATATTAATATGAACAACATAGATAACTCTATCCCATATCTACTTAGTCTTATCAACAAAGTAGAGAAGGATACAATGGATGAAAAACCTTATGTCCTTGTGCTGAAAAAATATAAAGGGAAAAACAAGTTATTTAATCCCAAATCTTCTTTATTCCCTTATAAAAAGATGAATATAAAGGGGAAGTCATGGTAACATGATGTTTTTAATTTTTCATGTGGAAATAAAGGCCATTGAAAGATAAACTACACCAATAAAATAATCGAGGGGAATCATTAGGTTCATTTGTTTTCGAGTTCAATTTATCTATTTTTAAAATATTGGGTTTTGATATAGATTATGGTTCTCACATATGAATTCAAATATATGTACCATGTAGATTCCAAAAATTTACTTAGGGGAGTAATATTTATGAGAATCTATGAAATATAAACTTGATGATGTATCTACTGGTGACAACCGTCTCATGTTCCTAACTAGAATGATGTTGGTTTTAAAAGGTTTTTATTATGTACAATACATTTCCAAAAAACTATATTTTTATCCCAAATTTATAAAAAAGGATTAATTTTCTTGATTTGAAATATATTTTTATTCTTTTATAATGATATAATTTTTTTATAACAAGACTAATTTAATTAAAAATATTTATGTTTTGTATTACTTAAGCTAAATAATGGAAATCAATAATGAAACTACTTCACATGAATCATACCACACTTAACTATGGAATCAATTTACAGTTCATGTAAATGAAACAAATTTGACCAAATTTGACCAAGATCTATATTTAAATTCATTTGAATCAAAAAAAACATGGTATATGTCATAATTATTTGGAAGGTAAAATTATAAAATCCCAATTTAGTGGAAAAGGTGAAGTGGTTAAAGAGTTTCATAAATTAGTTCATACCGATGTTTGTGGACCTTTTCCTATTAAATTAAGTGCTGGTTACTGATACTCTAAAATTTTTACTAATTATATAAGTAGATATGGATATTAATATATAATGAGGTATAAGTAGGATTACTATGATAAATTAATGGAATACAAGAATGAAGTTATGAACCATATTGGAAAGGAGATTAAGAAACTCTTCTCATACTATAGAGGTGAATATCATAATCAAAATATCATTAATTATTTAAGGTATTTTAGGATTCTCTCTCAAATCACACCTATTTATATATAAGGTGTAACATCTCTAACCCAGAATCCACTAAGCCGATGCTCCGAGCTGGGTGGTTACATGACCTTAAGTGCACCTCCCCGTACGCCAAAAGATACTGACTAGAAGCAGGGGTCTGTGTAGTCAAATGGGGAGACTATACCACTTATATATATATATCAGAGTAAGCCACAACAGAATAACCAAAAAGAGGAAATAATAACCAATTAAACAAGGAACCTGTATATCAAACATTTCAAATAGTAAATATGCCATGTCATACTACAAGTGAAAAAGTGAAAAAGGCCAAAATAGAGACAACGGCCAGAATCCCCAAAATGGTCCCGACTCCATGTCCAGATCCTCCACCAAGTGCTACTTATACCACTAACTATTTAGCAAGGACCCTTTTCCTTCTCCTGACCTACAAACATGATGTCTGCTCGGGCACCCAACGACGGCCCGAGTAGGGTGTGAGTATGACTCAGTAGGCCACCACAAACGGTGTCTACAAAATATCCTGTATAAATAGGTAGTGCATGCAAAATGAATATTAATGATAATTTCCAAGTAATTAATAAAGGATACATTAAACTGTTTTAAGATAAAGCCATTGCCACTTCCATTACCATTCATTTCACACCAATTGTCGTCATTTACCAATTCATCCTAATTACATGGGTTAATCACATTCATCTTGTTACATGGGTCTAAGTACAAAACTCACATGCAAGAGGGTAAACACATAATTATCCTATATCACTAGAAAAAAATCCCTCATAGAAACCATATTCTCACCTCGAAGCCTCAGTCCGGGTGGATGCAACCGTTAGGAGAAAAGAGCATCAGTCCCCATTCCTAACCCGTGCATTTAGGGTGGAGTTCAGAGCCTCAATCTTCACTCAACCCATGGGCATATATCCTCAAGTCATACCCCACTCTACCAAGCCATGTGAACATGATTATATATATATGAGTAACCATCAACCATCTAAACAATTTCCCTTTTGCACCCACCATTCAAAATGAACATCATGGGGATTTACATTATGCCTTAACCCATTAACACACTACCATTCCACACTGTTTAACCATTCACCCAATTTCCATGTGTTATGACTATCTCACTAAGAATTCAACACTAGACCCATAATCTATCCCATTATGGTATTTAATCAATTTACACATTAACCTATTTAACCCATTCATCATTCCCATGAATCAACCATTCAACCAATCCCAACAACCCTTGGGTTTTCACCAATCCTAGGTTCATCACCTAAAATCTACTCCAAGTTCAACCAATCATGTCAATACATTCATCAGGGTCTCTACCTTTTACTACAACAAGGTCACTTGTTTGATATCAATCCCTAAATCTGGGAAAGCCTGCACATCCAATGGATGGACCTAAATTAGGTCAATTCATTCCCAACACATCCCATAGGGATTGTGAGGGTTCCCATTATTCCATTTTAACCACCATTTCTACCAATCATGCCAAGGGTATTTAAAAAATAACCAAGGGAAAACAAGAACACAAGTAAACATGCACAAAAACCCTAAATAACCATGGGATATAACTTGTAGACCACCTACCATGAATCTATGGTTGAACACACTCTCAATCGAGTCCTTATGAATTGATTCGACCAACCCTTGGAGCTTCAACCTAGTACTCTCCCAAAAGATATGGTTTAGGGTTTTAAAACAAGAGGGAGAGAAGGCACCAAACCTAAACCAAAAAGTGAAGAATCGATGATGTTAGCCATACCAAGATCTTCAATACGAAACCAAAGGCACCAAAAACACCTAAGAATTGAAGGCATCTGATCTCTTTGATTCCTTGGGAGGTTTGGTTCGTGCCTAAGGTGAAGAGAGGAGGATGAGAGGAAAATCCCATGTGAGGTTTAAAAAGTATGGAATGGAAATTTTGAAATTTTTTCAAACTTAAGTTGTCGTGCGGTTTAGCCGCACAGTTTGGCAAACCGTGCACAAAACATGTGCACACCACTGCCTGGAGGAGGAGCAGCCCCACAGTTTAGCTACATGGTTTGGAAAACAACGCGCAAACCCTGCACTCGCTTCTGTACAGAGGAGGGAGGGTCACACGACTTACCCTAGGTAGGCCGCACAGTTTGGCTTACCGTGCACTGGTCGTGCGCCTTGGTCAGCCTTGCCCAGACATCCCTTATTTCGTGCCCCAAGCCATTGGAACACCCCCAAGGCCTCTCACACTTTCATGAATCCTTTTAAAAACCCAAAAACAAAGGGTTCAACTCCAAACACAATAAAACATACCTTCCCATTATCTTGGATCTTACAACCTACCCACGTTATAACAGCTCATCCTCGAGCCGATCCTCCGAGCCTCATTGGTCCACCGAAGAGAAGAGTTCGGGCAACTGAGCCCACATATCTGATTCTCGCTCCCATGTTTATTCCTAAACATTTTCATGCTTCCATAGTACTCGTACTAATGGCACAACCATGCCTCAAAAGACAATTTCACTACGGTCCACCACATGAACCAGATGCTCCTCAAAGGACGCATCAGCCTCAAGCTCCACATCATCAACATCAACCACTTGAGATGGGTCGGGGCGATACCGTAGAAGCTGTGACACATGAAACACATCATGCATCCCACCATACCACTGTGGAAGATCCAATCAGTAATCCACTAGTCCCATCCTCTACACAATCTCAAAAGGTCCCACATACCTAGGTGCCATCTTACCGCACTTTCATATCCGACGGTGACCCAGCCTTAGTGACACCCGAAGGAACACTTTTTCCCCCACCCCAAACTCAAGAGGTCTACGCCTCTCATCTGCATACGAATTCTTCCTACTCTGAGTCGTAGCCATTCACTTCCTGATCAACTGAACTCTCTCTGAAGCCTCCTTCATGAGACTTGGCCCAAATAAACTCAGATTAACTAGCCTCTAGCCAACACAACGGGGATCTACATGGCATCCCGTATAGTGCCTCAAACGATGCCATCAGAATAGTAGCATGAAAACAGTTTTTGTAGGAAAACTCAACCAACGATAGTAGTCTCTCCCAAGAAACACCAAAGTCCAAGACACAAGCTCTTAACATGTATTCCAACACTTGGATCGTATGCTCCGAACCCCCGTGCTTCTGTAGGTGGAAATTCGTACTCAAAAACACCTGCGTAACAAGCGCCTTCTGTAACCCTTGCTAGAATGTGATGTAAAACTCGGATCTCGGTCCAAAACTATGGTTCGCAGCACCCCATGCAAACTCACTATTTCCCGAACATATAGCTCACCCAACTGGTCAATTGTATAGGTCTCTTGAATCATTAAGAAATGATCCACTTTCGTTAACCAATCCAAAACCACCTATATTACATCATTCTTCAGTTGCATCCTCAGAAGACCCATCAAAAAATCCATTATTATGTAATCCCACTTCCATTCTAGAATGGGAAATGGATGCAACAGACCACCTGGGAGTTGGTGCTTGGCCTTCACCTACTGACTGGTAAGACACCGTTCCACAAAGCCCGCAACTTACTTCTTCATTTTAGGACACCAAAACTGCCTTCAGAGATTACGGTACATCTTGGTCAAACCAAGATGCACTGTCCACTTTGATGCATGGAACTCGCGCATCAAATCTCCCTGCACACACTTTGGCACAACCAAACGGTCACGTACATAAACAACACCGGACACACTGACGACCCAAACCGAAGGTAGCTCCCCACCTTTAAGTTTTTCCTTCATGCTAAATCACTCTTGATCATTAAGTTGACTTTCCATAACTCGACTCAAGAGAGTTTACTCCATCGTTATGGAATCAAGTGTGACCTGACCATTCTCCTCCTGCACCTCCAGGTGCGTTTCTGTAAACAATTCCATCATCGTCCACTCGGGGCTGGACTCCAGAACAGCCCGATTATGAACCTTCCTACTCAGAGCATTAGCAACACTGTTTCCCTTTCCTGGCATGTACACCAACTCAAAGTCAAAAGACTGGAGATATTTAACCCATCTTCACTACCGAAGATTCCGATCCTGCTGTGAGAATATGTACTTTAAACTCTTATGGTCGGTAAACATGGTAAACTATTCTACCAATAGATAGTGCCTCCAACAATTCAAGGAATATGCCACTACAGCCAACTCAAGATCCAGAGTGGGATAGTTCCACTCATGGGGTCTCAACTACCTTGACCCATAATCCACTACCCGCTCATCCTGCATCAATAGAGCCCCAAGTGCAATTCTAGAGGCATCACAAAACACGATGTACTTCTTACATGTCTCAGGTAAGATCAAGATAGGTGCGATCATCAAATACTTCTTCAACACTTGGAAGGCATTCTCACAATCCTCAGACCACTCGAACTTTATTCCCTTCTTGGTCAAGCTCGAGAGTGGTGCTTCCAAGAGAGAGAAATCCTGAATGAACCTCGGGTAATAGTTGGCCAAACTCAGAATACTATGAACATCAGAAACATTCCTAGGCCGCTCCCAAGATACAACTGCCCACACTTTCTCTGGATCCACTGACACACCTGCCTTCGAGATGATGTGACTGAGAAATGCACACTCCCTATCCAGAACTGACACTTTTATAGCTTGGCATAAAGCCGATGCTCTCTTAGCATACCCATGATGATGTCAAGATGTTGGGCATGATCGTATTGAGTTTTCGATTACACTAAGATATCATCAACAAAGAAAACAACCAACTGATCTTGATAGGGATCAAAGATTCAGTTCATCAAAGCCATAAACACTACCAGTTCATTAGTCAATCTGAAAGGCATTACCACAAACTTAAACAAACCATACTGACTCCAGAAAGCTATCCAAGGTATGTTGGAAGACCTCACTCTCAATTGGTTATAACCTGACCTTAGATCAATCTTAGAAGACACTAATGAACACCTAAATTGATCAAACAGGTAATTAATTATGGGAAGAGAGTACCAATTTTTCACTGTAATTTGATTCATATTTCGATAGTTGACACATAGTCTCAACGTCCCATCAACCTTTTTTGCAAAAAGCACGGGAGATCCCCAAGGAGATGTACTATGATAGATAAACCCATTACGCTCCAACTCTTCAAGCTGAAATATTAGTTCTTGGAGTTCTTCTAGTGCCATTCGGTATGGAGGAATAGAAACTGGCTCCGCTCCCGGCAACAACTTGATTGTGAACTCAACATCACTCTCGGGTGGAAACCCTGAGAAATTCTTAGGAAACACGTCCTGAAATCGATTCACCACAGGAGGAAAAATAGGTTGTTCCCCTTCCTCAACATCATCAAGCATGAGACATGCCACTTGAGCCGTGAATCCACTCAACCGCTGACCCAATGGTCTTGCACAACCCACTTGAACATCCTACTCACCACAGTGGACATAAGTGTCACCATCAAGCGACCTGAATGATAACCTGTGACGATAACAATCTATGTGTGCCCGATACCACACCAACCAATCCATACCCAAGATTATGTCAAACCCTGAGATTTCAAAAGTGAACAAGTCCCACAGAAAATGATACCCACCAACATCCAAGGAACATCCCTTGCACTGCTTGATATCCTCAACTCGCACCCCCAACGGAGTGTCAATTGACATAACTCTACACACCCCTTCTACAGGTAAACCCAACAATAACACAAGTTTAGCAGAGATAAAAGAGTGTGTGTCACCTTTTTAAAACAACATGCTAGAAAATTTAGAGGCTATATGGATCACACCTCGAATAGTTGACAGTCCAACCTTGCCATCACCAGGCGCAAACTGAACTGCCTGAAGCTGGCCTACCCCTCTGGCCTGGGCTCTAGCATGAATACTCTGCGCCCCACTGCCCTGCTGGTGTGAGAGATCTTTCCCTGGAGTTCCACGTCCACTACCCCTGCCAGTACAGCCCATGGAGATCTAAATGCCTACCTGATATGGGGAAGCTGATCCCCTTCCAATATCTGGTACATGCTTCCAATCATCATACTCACCCACCTACCGTGGGTTTCGGTAGAACCTATGCACTTGTCCCATCCTTCCGCACGAACGACACTCAACTTGAGGTCGAGGGCACTGACCACACACATTCCCTGGCCTACCACACTGATAGCTAAAAACCTGGTTACCACTCTGAGAGACTGACCCTTTCTTATAACCACCATGTTGATAACTTTCCAAACAACACTTCCGACCTTCGAAAGATGCATCACTTGTTTTCCCAGCTGGCATGACAAGCCTACCACCCGAATCTCCCTTCAGGTTCCCTTCAAAGATGATTACCTAATCCAACACCTCTACAAACCACTTCAAGTAGAAGATATTTACCTAATACCTGATCTCATGTATCAACCCATCCTGGAAGAATCTTTCCACCACTGCCTCATCCCCTGCTAATATTGGGAAAAAGTGCCTCAAATCAGTGAAGTGACTAGAATAGTCCATCACCAAAAATGATCCCTTAGTTAGGATCATAAACTCTATAGCCCGATCCTACTTCAACGTATCTGGGGAGAAATTCTCCAGAAACCTTTCCTGAAAAACCTTCCATGACATTCCATCAGCCTTCTCGATCTGGGCCTGGATGTCCCACCAACACCTAGAATTTCCTCGCAGTATATAAACATCCAGCTTTACTCACTTATCGATAGGGGTATCTAGATGATCTAGTATCATCTGGACAGACTCTAACCAGAACTCTGCTACCTCTGGCCCACCCTCTCTGGTAAAGGTCAGAGGGTGCTGCAAATGGAACTCCCCGGTCACTCAAACATGCTCGGTGCACCTCGCCCTGGGTCTTGATCCATCATTTGCATAAGGCGAGCCAGGTTCCACTGGAACAGGTCTTCTGCACCTTCATTTATCACCACATTTTCTTTCCCCTCTACTAGAGGAGTGTTCTCAGCAACATCCTCTCATTGCCCAACTGGTACCCGACGTCATGGTGGCATCTCTCTACATTGCCAAGCACGATACTTAGCATGCACACCAAAAATATTTCACAAATTTATCAGAGTGTACTCACTAGATACAACAACCCATTTTCAATAACATCAATACCTCAAATTCACAGCCCTGACCATCCCTACCATGGTCCATAATCCACATGAGGTAAACAACCATGCACTACCACCAAACTCACACAACATTTTACAAAACATTTTCCACTTCATTTCAAACCCTTATGTTTCACTAAACATCATTTAACCACTTTTTTTATATCGTTCTTCTCATTATTTATTGTTTTCATGAAATGCATAATTCACCCTACTTTCCTCCCTCACAATCCCATCTCGTGCGTGTACCTAATACAATGCATGTCACTTATCTCCCTAGGTGCCTACAATGATCCATGAATGCAAATCCCTGTGTTGTTAGGCCACGATCCAATTATCATAAAATAGTCACATAGAACCACATGTGTATCACCCAACGGTGAATTATCAACAACTGTAACAACACACAACCAAGAACATCAATTTCCCACCCAGGGTGACTTGGGTTTCCCCCGTACATGGGCTAGCTACTCCCAAGCATGACCTCATTACCAAGGCCCGAAACTTCTTAACCCTTGGCTACCAATCCCAAATATCAAGACCTCAGAGAAGGAGAAGAAAGACCTCCTTTGATACCACTTTGTATCATCCTTGACCCGGAAGCTAATAAACCAGTGCTCCGAGCCGGGTGGTTACATGACCTTAAGCGCACCTCCCCATATGCCAAAGGCTATCGACTAGCAGTGAGGGTCTATGTAGTCAAATGGGGAGACTATACCCTCTATATATATCAGAGTAAGCCACAAAAGAATAACCAAAAAGAGGAAACAATAACCAATTAAACAAGGAACATGTATACCAAACATTTCCAATAGTAATTATGCCATGTCATACTACAAGTGCAAAAGTAAACAAGGCCAAAATAGAGACAACAACCAGAATCCCCAAAATGGTCCCGACTCCAAGTCTGGATCCTCCACCAAGTTCTACCCATGCCACTCACTATCTTTCAAGGACCCTTACCCTTCTCCTGACCTGGAAACATAAATTATTCTCAGGTACCCAACGAAATCTCGAGCAGGGTGTGAGTACGACTCAGTATGTCACCACTAACGGTGTCTATAAAATATCTAGTATAAATAGCAAGTTCATGCAAAAGGAATATGAATGATAATTTCCAAGTAATTAATTATGGTTACATTAAACTATTCAGATCCAAACCCCATTCCACATCCATTACCATTCGTTTCACACCAATTTTCATCATTTACTAATTAATCCTAATTACATGGGTTAATCACATTCATCTTGTTGCACGGGTCTAAGCAAAACATTCAAATGAAAGTGGGTAAACACATCATTATCCTATCTAACATGGACTAACTCTCTCATAGTAACCATATCCTCACCTCAAAGCCTCATTCCGGGTGGATGAAACCGTTAGGAGAAAAGAGCATCGGTCGCCATTCTTAACCCATGCATTTAGGGTGGAGTTCGGAGCCTCAGTCTTCACTCGAAACATGGGCGTAGATCCTCAAGTCATACCCCACTCTACCAAGCCATGTGCACATGCTTATATATATTAGTAACCATCAACCATCCAAACCCTTTCCCTTTGGCACCAACCATTCACAATGACCCACATGGGGATTTACATTATGCCTTAACCCATTAACACACTACCATTTCACATCGTTTAACCATTCACCCAATTCCCATGTGTTATGCCTATCTCACTACGCATTCAACACTAGACCCATAGTATATCCCATTATGGTCTTTAATCAATTTACACATTAACCCATTTAACCCGTTCATCATTCCCATGAATAAACCATTCAACCCATCCCAACAAACCCTTGGGTTGTCACCAAGCCTAGGTGCATCACATAACTTCTATTCAAAGTTCAACCAATAATGACAACACATTCATCAAGGTCTCTACCTTTTACTACAACAAGGCCACTTGTTAGATATCAATCCCTAAATCCAGGAAAGCCTGCACATCCCATGGATGGCCTTAAATTAGGTCAAGTCATTCCCAACACATCCCACGGGGATTGTGAGGGTTCCCATTATGCCATTTTAACCACCATTATTACCAATCATGCCAGGGATATTCAAAACATAACCAAGGGAAAATAGGAACACAAGTAAACATGCACAAAAACCCTAAATAACCATGGGATATATCTTATAGACCACCTACCTTGAATCCGTTGTTGAACACACTCTCAATCAAGTCCTTAGACCTTGATTCGACCAAACCTCGAAGCTTCAACCTATAACTCACCCAAAATATAGGGTTTTAGGGTTTTGGAATAAGAGGGAGAGAAGGCACTAACCCTAAACCAAAAAGAGAAGCAAGGATATGGTTAGCCTTACCTGGAGCTTCGATCTACAAACAACGATACCAAAAATGCCTAAGAATAGAAGGGGTTTGATCTCTTGAAGTCCTTGGGAGGTTTGGTTCGTGCCTAAGGTGAAGAGAGGAGGATGAGAGGAAAATCCCAAGTGAGGTTTAAAAATCCCGGAGTCGCAATTTTTTAAATTTTCCAAACTTATGTGGCCGAACGGTTTAGCTGCACGGTTAGGCAAACCGTGCACAAACCGTACACACGCCACTGCCTGGAGGAGGAGGAGCCACATGGTTAAGCCGCACAATTTGGAAAAATTTACGCAAAACGTGCACTCACTTCTGTCCAGAGGAGGGAGGGTCACATGACTTATCCTGGGTAGGCCGCACGGTTTGGCTGACCGTACACAAGCCGTGCGCCTTGGTCTGTCTTGCCCATATTTCCCTTATTCTATGCCCCGATCCCCCGGAACTCCCCCAAGACCTCTAAAACATTCAAGAAACATTTTAATGCCCCAAAAGAAAAGGGTTGAACCCAAAACACAACAAAATATTCCTTCCCAAAATCCGGGTTCTTATATACATCCCCGACCATAAAAATTACTTAATCTTGAGATAATTCATTAACATGACTTTAATTTACATTGAGTATCTTTTCATGTTTAGATATTTATAGAATTAGGTCATAACACATACATAACAACTTAAATATTACATGTAGACACTTCTAATCACTATACATGTTTTTTTATAAAACAATAATTCTATTAAAATAAACATGGTATCATTTCATGTTTTAGCGATATAAATTTTTGATGATCCCATCATTAACTATATTATTCTTTATATCCTATGAAAAATATTTAAAAACATGGAATGGACATAAAAATATCAGTAAGGAATATAAAATAAGGAATAAAACTATTAGTCCATGAATATTTAAAACTCATGAAAACATTTTCACAAAATTATACTTTTCACCCATAAAACCTAAACTACTTATATTACATCATGTAATCATATGATTCATACAGAACATCAAATAAATCCTTAAATTAAGGTAACTTTTGGAATCCATATCATACATACATTGTAGATTTTATATCTACATAGGGAGTAACCTTCATGGTTCCATTTTTAATACCCATTATAAAATATTTCCTAAATCCCTTCACAAAAACCTTAATGTTTACCTTTATCATGTTACCCAATGCATTGGAGAGATATCACGGGCTCATCTACCCACTGTTTATCACAGAACCACCCATATACATAAAAAATTTCCTTTAACCATAACATAATCATAAAACATTATACTAGATTAAATTAAAAATAAAATATACACATTTTCATTCAAGCGATATCATTTCAAGATATTTACATAACCAATCCAATTTAAAAGTCAAATTTAAAATATTAAAAAAAATATTTTTGAATAAAAAATTCCCATACCACTTTAAAACTTTTAAATGAATTAACATTTTAAAACATTTATTTACATAAAATTAACTACATAAACCCATTTTTAAAACATGGACAGTAATGAAAAAGATTTATATGAATAAATATTTAAAACATATAAAATGATGTTTTAGTTTAAGAGTCCCTTACCACTAGAGAAACAATTGAATAAACCTAATTAAGGAATAAAATTAACAAACACATTCAATAACTTTATGCTATACAAAATCTAGATATAATGAGTCAAAATGGTTATATATAAACTTTATAGGATAATAAATGTGCATAACATCAAGATATGCCTCAATAAAAGGAGATTGAGAAAAATACGTTACATTGATCATATAATTAGATTATGGAAAAATAAATGGCATAATTATGTGTAAAAAATATAAATACACCTAATATAAGTTTATATTCAGTGTAAAACAATAATAGTTCATTCACAAAAATTCATGAAAAAACAAAACCAATGACATGGATATTTAACTCAATGAAATGGGATTGAGTTAAGATTTCCCTTACAAAGATAAATTTGTTAATAAAATAGATCAATTATGTGTATTAACTATAAATACATATAAAATATGAATACAAGATATGGTATCAACATTTTTTCTCACATAATCATAGCACTCCAAAATCAAGAAGAAGAAGATTAACCCAAAGAATGGAAATCGGGTTAAGAAGTTCCCTTACCTTGAGTCCAAATCATCACGTATATTCCTTGTTATTATAGAATTACAAGCTTAAGATAATTTATAATTTTTTAGAACCGTTTTAATGGTTTTTCCATTTATACCACTTATTACCATATTATAAAAATTACAAAATTATTGAAGTCAATATCATTCATTTTGTGAATATTCGGTACTTGAGTCAAGAATGCAAGCGTTTCAATGTAAATTGTCCATGTAGTCAATAGTAGATCATATCCAGAATGATATTAATTATTTAGATATCATATATACCCAATATAAATGTATTTATAATAGTCCAAAATATTTTGATATAATAAATTAAATGCACTGTTCATGGAGATGGTAGGTCATTCAAATGCATGAATACTACTTTCATTTCTTCATCATATTAAAGGAATAAAAAATAAATGATAAATTGGTATGTTATAATTAAATTATAGTATATATATTATATATGTTACATATTTTCATTAACCCCATCCTTTATACATTCCATGTATGGCATGAACAAGGCATATCACTTTGAGGGGGCGGTAGTCCACACTTCCTCAAGTGAAATTAACGTATTTACCCAACATAGAAAGCATAAAAGTATGTTATAAATAAAAACTAATGAATATTAGAGAATATATATATATATATATAATATCATGTATAAATACAGTTCCATAATAATGGCCACCAAGAGAGGTGGTAGGATAAAATTAAACAATCATCATTTTTTGAGGCAGTAGTTCCTCTTACAAAGAAACAATATGTTCGTACCCATTAAATGGATATGTGTGTATGATTAGTTCAAATAATTCTCATAACAACATACTAGTATTTTAAGGATAATACATTTGTTATTTAATCGTATAATAATAAGATCATAGGGAGTAGAGAAGGAAAATAAAGAAAAGGAACTTAAGAGAAGACATTACCTATAAATCAGGAAACTTTTTTTATTTAATCCAAAAGGATTTATTGAACTACCATATTTATAAGGTAATGATTATATGAGGAAGGGAGGTATTTTTTAATATTATTTGTGTAGAATTTAGAAGAGTCAAGGGGCTTGAGAGGTGTGAGTAAGTGGGTAGAGGTGGTGGCCTTTTATAAGAGGGAGGAGGGGCACTTTAGGAATGTCTTGAAATATTATTTTATTATAAAATTATTTTCATATTATAATAGTTAAAAAGTGATTTATTTATAGAATAATATAATTATGGGTCTAAATACTCTAAAAAATAGGTTTTATACTTGTTTAGGTCAGAAAATTAACCTTATCTTTTAGATTAAACCCTTAGTTAGAAACATTAACTCATACCATGTCTTTTTATATTTTCATAATATATGGTTACTATAGTTACTATAAAATTCCAATAAAACAACAAGTGGATCATTAATTAAATTTTTAACAATTATATAATCCACTTGGCCTAATTTTATATTTTTATGACTATTATATCATCTAATAAAATATTATTTAATTAAAAAACACTTTTATGTGAATTTTGACACTATTAAGTAGTTGATTTTTATTATAGTCATAAAAAAGTTATTCCTTTTATAAAAATTTACTAAATCAAATATGAAATTATAATATCGTCTATAGAATTAATTTATGGTATCAAAATTTTAAAATTACATTTATTTTAATATTTATATTATCATTTATTTGAATCGTTCATTTGTAAGGTAATCACTTCAACGTCATTATTTCATAAATGAATTTATTTATATAACCTATAAAAATTATAAATAAAATAAAATATTTTATTAAATATTTTTATATTTCTAATAAATATTTATAGTCAAATATATCAGTAATATAACCCTTTGTGAAAATTGTTTTACTAAATAATACATGTGTAGGTTATATTTTCTTTACTTTAAATTAATTATTATAGCATGTTATTATCACACCCACGTGGCTCCGTTATGTCCCAAAATCGACCCATGGATTCCCATGGTCAGAAATATCTAATAAAATAGGATTATAAAATGTGTTAGGGTAGTTTTATATTATAATAATATTATATTTTACCCTTATTTACCAGATTTACCCTTTAACCATAGAAAATAAAAATATTTACTGAAGTTACAATTCATAATGTCCAAAAAAAAAGGTAATTATTCACAAAATTTTTAAAATATGATTACAAATATTTAATCCATTTTTATAAATTCAAAACAAAAAATTGGAAGAAATTAATTTCCATTGTGAAAACCAAAAAGCGGATTTTTAGGAAGTAAAAACTATGAAAATATTTACATGTATTTTTGTTCAATTTAAAAGTGAAATTATTTATAATGACCATAATTGGATTAAATGATAAAAAAAATACAATTAAACTTTAAAAATAATTAAAATGATAATATAACTATATAAATTAAATATATTTAAAGGTAGTTTTGAATTAAAATGCAGAATTTTTCACTATTCATTAAAAGATGAATTTTATCAGAAAAATACCAAAAATTCAACCAAGGTAAATTTTGATAATAAAATTCTATATAATAAGATCATTTTATTAAATAGAACATATAAAAGTGGAAAAAATATTTTATATAAGGTTTCACCTTCAAAAGGAAATAAAATTACCTTTAAAAATATTAGAGTATTATATGCGTAAAATTGGATTCATTCTTATTTTAAGTCCCTAAAATTTGTTTAATAAATTTAAAGTCATTTAAAAAAAATTTATAACCATATTTTGTTTAGTTATATTCATTCTTACAAATACCATTAATATTTATTAACTACAATTTAAAATAATAATATTATATTATTTTTCGGTATAACTATATATTGCGTGTAATATAATATTTTAGAGAAACCCTTTGTTATGTGTCCGATATACTATCAAAAAAGTGTAAAATATAAAAAAAATTAATATATTATTCATAAAAATTAATTGATATTAAAATGGATTAATTTATAATTACTTGGGTCATTACATCATCCCCCCTTTTGGAAATTGCATCCCTGCAATTTTAAAATTGTGCTAAAAAACATCACAAAAAACACCACATTGGAAAAAGAGTCAACAAAACAACAACTTTAAATGAAAGAAGGAGAAGTAAAAAGGTAATTTGATATAAAACATACTAGGATTTCATGTAGGAAAACAATGATATGAAAGAAAAACTAACCGTCTTTTTCAGATGCAGAGTGATAGAAAACATGATGAAGAGAAAGTTAACAACCAGAAAACCATAAACTTCTGATGGGTTAAACGGTGTTTGATTCCCCAGTAAGAAAATTAAATGGAAAATGTTTTTATTTTAAGGCCCTTTTCATAAGGTTGAGAAATTTATTTACGATCATGACTATGAACATAATGAAACATACTTACATGTCAAGTAGAGTTTCATACATTAACAAATTTTTACCACAAAATCATATTTTCCTCCAAATGATGAGTATTCAAGGTGACTTGGTCGCATATTAAGTAATAGATTTAACTTCTAGAGAATCAAAAAAATCCAAAAAATATGAACTACATATTTCCCCTTTCATTTTACATTAACCAAAACCAAAATGGTTAGTACACGATTTGATATTCCCCAAAAGAATAATCCTTTCTAAGGAGAAAGACTACTTTAAATCTCCAAAATTCAAAAAACAATACCAAAATTTTATAAAAGACCATTCAATAAACAATTTTCCTCAAAATTGTTCAAAAAAATCAATAATAATATTGAAACCCTAAACTCATAAGGATTTGATCACATAGTCTTCAAAGATAAATCTTAACATTTATCTATAAATAACATCAACTATTCGTAAATTCTCATAATTAAAAGTAATTAACCTAATCAAATATTCTCCAAGAGAGGTTAATTATTTCCATAAATAACGGAAATCACTAGATTTCCATAATAAAAACATATATTATTCCAAAATAAAATTCAACCATTACTCCTCAAATGAAATCCCATAGTATTCTATTTTACTTTGTTAAATAGTGTTCCCAAAATAATGAACCTCCTCTAGAAATGAATTTATCACTTAATCACCAATTAATTTTTTAATACTAAGGATATCAATTTGATAAAACATATGTTCACAAAATAAACTTATTCTTGATCCATAAAATCATTTAAATTAAAAGAATAAGTCATACTAACCAAGTACTTCATGTAGGCCAGTGCTTGGTGATGTACCCTCGTCTCCCATTAGTTGTGGGTTCGATTCTTGCAGCCTTTCCAGATGTGATAGATTGTCACATATATTGAAGGTTGTCCTTTTATTGTAAAAATAAAAATAACCATAATAAGTTCTATCCTCAACGGTTATCTTATACCTCTCATTTTCTTCGCAACTCATAACGAGCTCAACATATTAATTCATTATGTATTATATATATTGGCATTTTTTTCACCTCCATATGATAAAATAAAACTATTCACAATAGAAGGAACATCATACCCTGATCATGGTGTCCACATAGTTTCAATATCTTCTTGTTCACGTAAACAGAAGGTCTATGCATTGAAATTGTTTTAGAGATCCTTAAAAATAATTTTCTTCTGTTATGTAAATATATATTGTATAACTTGAGTCATATGGGTGTTCACAGAAAAATAGTTTCAGAAAATAATCATGTATGACATATAATTTCAAAACATATGATAAAACAAGATTTTTATAAAATATTAGGATTGAGTTTGATTTGAATCATTCAATCAATGTTCCTTTTAAAATACTATATGTATGTTCTGAATAAAAATAATTTAAAATTAAATGAAAATAGGTTGTGCAAGGGTCTCCTTCTTTATCACCTTTTTCTAAATCATAATTTCCTTCAAAATCTTGTGATAAGGTAAAATATTTGAAAATGACTTGATAATATTTACCTTTCTTAAAAATATGAGAATATTGAGAAAATAGAGTTTGATTAAATACATCCCATGATAGATGATGGCATAGAGGTCTATTAGAGGTTTTTTATTTCTCAGAAAACTTCTTATAAGTGATTTTTATATTAGAAAATGTTTCACAGTCATCCATGCATGACTTTGCAATAATTATTTTAAGAAAGTCATTAGGAAGAGACATGAATGTTGTTCGAGATCCTCATACTTCAATTTGTAATTGATCATCCTTGATTTAAAAAACTTATAAAACAAGGATTTAACTTAAATAATAGACATATATACTTACCATGTCTTTTTCCAAAACTCATAATCCATAAAGTTCTCTAAAACCTTTTTTTCTGATTCTAGCTATAAGGCCTCAGCCTTAAACATTTCTTAATCTTGAGATAAGTCATTAATTTGAGTTCAATGAACATAGATGATCTTTTTAGATTTATATATTTAGGTAATTATGCCATAACGCATACATAACAACTTAAATATTATATTTGGACACCTATACTCACTATCAATTTTTTCATTAAAAAAACTCTTTAAAAATAAATATGGTATCGTTTCTTGTTTTAACATAATAAATTTTCGAGGATCCCATATTTTGATCAATTCTTCTTTATGTCATATGGATAAAATTTCAAAACATGGGATGTGCATAAAAATCCCATTAAGGAATATAAAATAAGGAATAAAACCATTAGTCCATGAATATTTTAAACCCATGAAATCATTTTCCAAAAATTATACATTTCACCCATAAAACATAAACTACTTAGCTTACATCTTGTAATCAAAAGATTCATAAAAAAATCATATAAATAATAAAACATAAAGGTAACTTATGGAATCCATATCATACATACATTGTAACTTTCATAGATATATAGGGAGTAACTTTCATGGTTACCTTTGGAATACCCATCATAGTATATTCCCTAAATCTTTTAGGAGAAACCATAATGTTTAACACCATCACGTTTCCCAATGAATTAGAGAGCTATCACAAGATCAACCACTCTTATTTTATCACAGAATCACCCATATATATATATATAAAATTACCAAGAACCACAACATAATCATAAAATATAAAACTAGATTAATAGACAAATATTACATTTCCACATTTTCATTCACAATATATCATTTCAAGATATTGAAAAAATCAATCCAATTTAAAATGCACATTTAGAACATTTAAAAAGATGATTTTTGTATCAATGTGTCCCATATTACTTTAAAAAATTTAATGTAATTAACATTTTAAAACATTAATGTCCATATAATTAAATCCTTAAAACCATTTTTAAAACAATGAAATTAATGAGAAAGATTTAGTAGAATAAATATTTAAAAAATTTAAAACCCTATTTTTGTTAAATAGTACCTTACCACTAGATAAACACTTGAATAAAAATAATTATGGAATAAAATTAATCAAAACTTTTAAAAAACATGAGAATATACTAATTCATGATATAATTAGTCAAAATGATTATATATACACATTATAGGATAATAAAGGTGCATAACATCAAGATATGCCTCAATGAAAGAAGATTGAGATGAAATAACATAAAAAGATCATATAATTAGATTTAGGATAAATAAATGACATAATTATATGTGAAAAATATAAATACACCAAATATAATTAAATATTCAGTGTAAATAAATCATATGTCATTCACATATTCATGAAAAAACCAATGACATAGACATTTAACTCAATGAAATGAGATTGAGTTAATACTTCTCTTACAAAAATAATTTTATTGATAAAATTGATCAATTATGTGCATTAAATATAAATAAATATATAGAATGTATTAATACTAGACATTATATCAAAATCTATTTCTCACATAATCATAGCACTACATAATCAAGAAGTATAAGATTAACCCAAAGAATGGAAGTTGGGTTTAGATGTTCCATTTCTTTGAGTCCAAATCATCACGTATCTTCCTTGTTCTTCATGAATAATAAACTTAAGTTAATTTAAACATTTTTCAGAACCCTTTTCATGTTTATTATTCATTTTGCATCACTTATTACCATGTTATAACAATTACATAATCATATAAGTTAATATCGGTCGTTTTGTCGATATACGGTACATGAGCCGAGAATAAACTTGTTTTGATGTATATTTTCCTTGTATTCAAAATTAAATCATCTAAAAAATGATATTCATTATTTAAACATTATATATAACCAGTATATATGTATTTATAATAGTCCATAACATTTGTAGATAACAAATGAAATGTACCATTCACGGAGACGGTAGGCCATTCGTATGCACGAACTCTACTTTCAATTATTTGTCATATTAAAGAAAGAAAACTAAATGAAACAAAGGTTTGTTATTATTAAATTATAATATATATTGTATATATTTTAAATAAGTTCATTAACACCATCGTTTATACGTTATGTGTGGTATGAAATATTTATATCACTTTGAAGGGGTGGTAGTCCACAATTCCTCAAATGAAATTATCGTATTTACCAATCATGTGAAGAATAAAGGTATGTAGTAAATAAAAATGACATAAGAAAAGAGAAAATTTAAATATAATATATATCATATATAAATATAGTTCCATCATAATGGACACCAAGAGAGGTTGTAGAAGAATATTTAACAATCATTATTTCCTGAGGCAGTAGTTCACCCTATCCAGAAACAGTATGTTCGTATCAATTAGATGGAGGTGTGTGTAAGTGTAGATAAAAGAATTATCATCAAAAGAGAATAGTATATTGAGGATACTGGTGTTATTATTTAATCATATAATAAAAAGATAATAGTGAGTTTATAAGGAAAATAATGGAAAGGAACTTTAGAGAAGATGTTCCCTTTAAATTGGGCAACTTCTTTTGATTTAAGCCAAAAAGGTTTCTTCAACTGCCTTAATAAAAATTTAAGGATTCTAGGTGGAATGGAGGGATGTTATGAGATTATTTATATTATAATTTTGATTATCCAAGGAGCTTGAGAGGTATGAGTAAGTGGTTAGAGATGGTATCCTTTAATAAGAGGGAGGATGGGTACTTTAGAAATGTCTTGAATATTATTTTATTATAAAATGATTTTATAATTAAAATAGTTCAAAAGAGATATATTTGGAGGATAAGATTATAAAGGGTATAAATCATAAAAAACAATAGGTTTTAGAAAATATTAGATCCCAAAAATAACCTTATTGTTGAGATTTAATCCTTAGGTAAAAACACTAACTCTTACCACATCTTCTGGTATTTTCATAATATATGGTTACTATAGTTACTATAAAGTGCCAATAGAACTCAAAGTGTATAATTAATAAAATTTTTAACATTATATAAGTAATTTGAAGGAATATTCGATTTTTAGGACTACTATATCATTTAATAGGATAGTATTGGTTTTAAAAACTCTTTTATGTCAATTTTGACTCTCTTTAGAATATTTTTAACGTCATAAAAAAGATTAATTCAAATAAAAGGCATAAAATCAAAGCTAATATGTCAATATAATCCTTAAAATTAGTGTATGGCATAAAAATATTCAAATTACATTTATTTTAATATTTATAATATCATTTATTTGAATCTTCCATGAATAAGGTAACCACTACATCATCTTTGTGTCATAAATAAATTTATTTATTTAATGTATAAAAATTAAATATAAAATACCATTACATAAGAAATTTTTTTATATTTATAATTAAAATTTATATTAAAATATATCAGTTATATAACCTTATATTAAAATCATTTTTTTAAAAGATATATGTCTATGTTATCTTTCTCTTTACTTTAAATTAATTCTTATAACATGTCATTATCAACTCTAGGTGGACCCATCGTTTCCCAAAATAGACCCAAGGATGGGCATGGACAAACATATATTATTCAATAGGATTGTGAAACTTTTTAGTGTAGTTTTATATTACTATAATGTTATTTATTACCATTATTTACCCGATTTAGCCTTTAACCATGGTAAATTAATATAATTACTTAAGTTACTATTCATAATGTCAAAAAATAAAATGTAATTATTTAACAAAATTGGAAATTTTGATTCCAAATATGGAATATATTTTTAAAAATTCAAAAAATAGAATTGGAAGAAATTAATTTTAAAATTAATTCCCGTTCTCAAAACCAAAAGGTGGGTTTTTGAGAAGTAAAGACTATCAAAATAATGACATTTGTTTATGACCAATTTAAAAGTGAAATTACATCCAATGAACATAGTTGGATTAAATGATAAAAAAATCACCCAATTACACTTTAAAACCAATTAAAAAGATATTATAAGTATATAAATAAATTATATGAAGAGGAAGTTTTGAATTAAAATGAGGTATTTTTCACTATTCATTAAAAGATGAATTTTGTCAGAAAAATAAAAACATTTCAACAAAGGTAACTGTTGATGTCCCTATTATAAAGAATAAGTAAATGTTTTCAAATATACCAACCAAAAGTGAAAAAACATATTTTTAAAAAGGGTTCTAATTCAAAAGATGGTAAACCAGCCTTTTAGAAATATTAAAGTATTTTATGCTTAAAATTGGATTCATTCTCTTTTTAAGCGTATAAAATTTATTTGATAAATTTAAATACATTTAAAAAAATGTACAATAATATTGTATTTATTTCTATTCATTATCACCAATAGAATGGCTAGCCATTAATTACCATTTAATATAATAATAATAATATATTATTTTTTTGTTATAACTCAATATTGTGTGCAACATATGATTTTAGAGAAACCTATTGTTGTGTGTCGGGTATACAATTGGACAAAGTGTCATATTTAACATAAAATTATTATCTTATTCATAAATATTTATATATATGAAAATGTATTATTCTAAAAATACTTGGGTCGTTTCATTAGACACCTTAGTGGAATCGTGTAAGTGAAATAAGAACTTCACTTTATTGAACATGGTGAAATAAAAGATGATTCATGCGAGTATTCCATTATCATTTTAGAGATATGTGTAATAAAAAAAACATACTAAACCAAGTACCAAATAAATTGATACATGGTATTCCATATATTCTTAATATTTGATGAAAAACCATGCTGTTGAATATACATTTGGGGGGTAGAGAAACGTTTGTTAAGTCCTCTTATGGTATCAAATTTTCACCTGAGGGAATAAATTGTACCTTAATAGGATACCTTATAGAATCAATGGGATATTAACTATACGAAACCCCATAAAAAATTTAATAGTGGAAAATCAAACCATATTACATGAGAGGGATCACATATCAAAAAGAGAAAGTGGAAGCGATATAATATTTGATGAATCTAGGATGAAGTTACACAAGAGTTGGAACATGAATAGATTCTACAAATCCATGTGGAAGAAGAAATTTCTCTAGAGATAAAAGTACTACATATATGTGGAGGAGAGTTTATTGAACTATAATGGAATGGTTTTATAGACAATGATAATGGTGACTAATTATTAATTGATAATAATGTTCATCTAACCTATAAGGAAGTATTAAGTGGAATAGATATTTCCAAGTGGAAGGAATCCATGAATTCCAAAATGGATTCCTTATACTAAAGCCATGTATATATTTTTGTATATACTCAAGTGGATGTAAATATAGTTGGTTATAAATGGGTATTTAATAAAATACTATAAATGTAAGGATAATAAGTATCTACAAGGAAATGATTGTTGAAAAAGGGTTTAAAAAACATCACGTAATTGAATAAAATAAACACTTTCGACCAGTTTCAATGTTTAAATCCATAATAATTCTACATTCCATTACAATATTCCGTGACTATGAGATTTGTAAAATGGATTTCAAAACGTCCTTCCCTAGCATTAACCTTTAGAAATGTGTATATATGAAATATACTGAATGGGTTTTGACTCCAATGGATGATAATATGATATACTGGTTTCAAAAACAAATTTATTAAAGGAAGAAAGGATCTAGGTTATGTAGCATTTGATTTTATAAATCGATAATAGAACATAATTTCATATAAAATAAATATGAGACTTGTGTCTACAAACAATTCAATGGGAGTTTAGTCATTTTATTAATAGTATATTTTGATGACATAATGCTTATTGGAAATTAGATATCAGTCTTATATTCTATTAAGGACTTGTTTAATAAATGCTTCTCGATGAGCGTCTTGGTAGAGAAAAAATATATTATTGGGATCAAGTTACATTGTGACAGATCCAAGTGGTGTCTCATCCTAAGTCAAGATATATATATTGACATGATACCGACCAGTTTCATTATGGAATAGGCTATGATGTGATTTTTTCCAACATCAGATAGAATTCATATTTCGAGGAAAATTTGTCCTCAAATATAGGAGGAAAGGAAAATAACGGTAATTATTCCATATACATCAGTGATTGGGTCAGTCATGTATGATTTTCTATAAACTATTCTAGATTTCAGTTAATATTAAGCGTTGCAGGAAAATATAAAGAATATATGAGTGAAAACCAATGGATGGAGGCCAAGAATATCCACTAGTACATGAGTTATACTAAGTATAAATTTCTAGTTTGTTAAGAAGATAATTAACTAGTAAAAAGAGGACTTCTGGAATACATCAAGATGATATGAAAAAAATGGGATATATATTCACATTTAATAGAGGTGTTGTGAGATGAAAGAGTTAAATGTTAGTAATGGGTATAGATTATAAAGTATATTCCAAGTATATTTCCATATTTGAGGTCGATAAAAAAAAGTATAGATGCAAAAGTTCTCCGAAGAGTTTGATATGACACCTAGGAGTAAAGATCCTATCAAACTTTATTGTGATAATACTACCACATTAGATGTTCAAAAAGTGACAATGTTATATCAACAAAAAAGAACATAATTTAAAATAATCATATCCTAGGTGTTTTTTCGTAGAGCTTTGAGGTTTTAGTGAGTAGTATTTCCACGAAAGACAACATGGAAGACCCACTAACAAAATCTTCATCTCAGTAGAAAACATGATTATCATGTGAGGTATAGAGGGATAAAAGACATATGTAGTTGGATCTAGTATATGTGGGAATCTTTTGGAGTTGGTATCCTAGAAAGAACTATTTATACTTTTATTACATATATATCTTATTATTTTAATATTAATAAAATATCAAATTACATATTTTAAATTGTTTGTAATGAATTAACTATAATAATTCCCTAGAATATTCATGACACTGATAAGGTCATAGAAGTTCCCCGCTATGATGGGAACCTTGAAGTGAAATGATGATATTCTTAAATATTGTTTTGTGGAAGGATAATGTTCTATGATTGGACATATAGACCATGAATATCTTGTGTGAGTAGGCATAAGTAGATGAGGATTCTTCTCAGGATGTTCAAAACCAGTAATATTCAGGAGGGGAGATTTTTCAAAGAGACCAACAAGAAGTAATTCCACATGTTTTGGTGTCATAAAATATAACAATATGTGATATTGTGTTGTGGTACACATGCTTTAATATTATAATGAATTCATTCCATGAATTAAACACTTATTTTTATGTTGAAAACTATCACTCTATATATTGGCAGGAAGTAGGAAATGTTGTGTGCATCATGAAAGAAAATTTATTTGTGTATGTGTTAAATGAATATTTTTCCTTCCATATTTATGGAAGTAAAAATCTAAATCCTCTGATTGGAAAAAATCTATAAAATTAATTTTTTTTGACATGGTGTATCAACATGTTTTTTTCAAATAGCCAAAGAAATACATATAAATAATATAGGTTAGTGACACATATGTGATGCTTTATTGATGATATATTTTGAAAGAATTATATTACACAGTGAGTGTTCATATGAGGTTTTCATCATTGTGACATTAAGTTCCTTATCTTGGTGTAGATGAGCTATATCTTGAGATTAATATTGGACTTTTGGAATGAATGACCAATTCAAATAAGAAAGAATACGGCATGGTCCCACACTATGTTTTTACATTGATCTTGATTAGATTATATTTTAAATTTAAAGAAATACATATTATTGTCACGTATGAGGAATAATTTTATTCATGTTTTATTGATCACTAATATTTCTTCATGAATGAAATATTTAAATTAAATATTTATTTTATTAATCAATAAATGTCATGAAGGATGAATTAACCCCGACTGAATCCATTAAGTAATATTTTCTTATAATCTAGTAAATACTATTTGACTTTTCATGATCTATAATTAAATAAAAACTAATTCTAGTAAAAATAAAAATATTATTAGGTGACATGTGGTTACTTAAGAATATAATATTATTTTAAGGCTTGTGATGTAATTAAATAATATTTATTAACCTAAACTATATCACTATAAATAAGTTATTTCTATTATAAATGGTGTATAAAAATCAATAATTATTTCACATAATGAAATCCCCTCTTGTATCTTTCCACCCTCTACCTATCAAGAATGATAATAAAGGTAATTACTTCAAGGTTGAGGGATGAGTGATCAACCTGAAAAAAAGACAATTGATCCACCGAGGTAGCACCCGAAAACCGATTGGTGTTTTTTAGAGATCAAAGGGGTATATCTTGATCACCACTAGAGGGATTCAATCGTAGGGTCATCAGCTCAAAACAAAGTTAATTGAAAAGGGTTTTCATAAGATCAACCTTTTCAAAAAGGAAATAACCCTAATACAAGGTAATCATTCATTCAAATATTAATAAATTAATTAATTATTTAATTTTAAATATCTCATCATGGGGTCTTATGAAATTATTTATTTAAATAAATTTTCATACTACTCCCACCGAGGTGCTTCCCTATGATAGAACATACACATTGGGGGTGCATTATTTCTCATTTTGGATGAATGAGTTCATAAATGACCAATATATATTAGATACATGCTTTAGTACTTATAATCTATATATTATTAGAGTCTATACTATTGATTTAGATAAGAGGTTTGTAAAGAGAACCCAGAACCAACACAACTACTTTATATTAAAATATTAAACATCTCTGAAAGACATCAAATTAGATAATGCTTATGGTATCTATGCTGAGTGATTATTTCTCATATCTCGATAGGAGGGTGTTTTGGAAACAAAAATTGATGAGGTGATGATTGGTTAGGGTTATACACTATACTAATTTGGTTAAAATTGTTTTTACATAAAAAATATTTTCCTTTCTTGTTTCAATATTGTATGAACAAAAAAATATTTATTAGTTTAATGCTATTTTTTTCATGTTTAAATTAGTGTAGATGGGTTTCCAAGTAGTCCTTACACCTACTTAGTATATAATAATTCCTGTAAATACATACACTGAATCATTGAATTTTTCATACCAAACTAGTTTTTGGCTGGATCAGTGCCTCAAATAATGTATCTAACATCATTAATGTAGGAAAAATAAGGGGAAGAGAAACCACCAAAAATAGAGATAGAGATAATTCAAAAGTGATCTTCCCCATGGAAGCTTCAAATTTCATAAATTCTGAGATAGTAAATCAGATTAATAGATCGTATCCCATATCCAAGTTAGGTATATACTTCTACTTGTGAGGTTCCTCCCCCTCTATCCATTAATGTTACACCATGAGATTTTATGAAAAATATTATTTTTAATTAATGTCTTGTGTTGTAAGCTACACCAAAAGGAGCTTGAAAAACATGCATCCCTGGCTTGGCTTGCACTACACGCAATCACAACCTTTCACGATAGCGTGTGATGTACGCAATTCCGAGTTTCGCTAAACAACAATATGTTATAAAAACTAGCCGTTATGAATATTAATACCCACTTTTTGAAATTTTATAAATTTTATATTTTAAAATAGACTTCATTTTTGGATTCAGAATATTGAAATTAGCCTAGGGTGAAATTTTGGTATTTTTCTGAAAACTTTCAATTTTTGATGAATAGTGAAAACACTATGTTACTATTTAAAAACCGACTTTTTATTTAAAGAATTATTTATTTTATTTAAATTTATTTTAGGTCAAAATTGATACATAATACCTATATAAGTTCAATGTAATTCATTGGATTCATTTTATAATAATTTTAGATATATAAAAATTTTAGTGAACTTTTGACCGCCTTTTACCCACCTCCTAGGAGAATTTGCAAAATTTACATAAAACATAATTTTACCGCTTCTGTGAATGGAATTTCAAAAATCCTACAAACACGGTTGATGTTAGTAAGTAAAATGTGGTTCAATGAGAAGAAAATAATTTTTGGTGAATAGTAATTTTTACTTTTTTTACCACGGTTAAATGTAAATAGGGCAATTAAGGGTAAAAATGATATTATTATTACCTTAACACATATCCTAATTCTATTGGATAAGTTTAATTCGACCAAAAACAACCATAGGAATAAAATATGACCATTTAGGCCCACTTGGATTAGACTAGGACATTTAATAATAATTTATTTAAAGATGGGTTAAAATTGTAAAAATCAAAGTTTAATAAGTAAATAATTTTTAATATAAGGGTTATACATAAGATAAATTCGACCATAAATATTCATTAAAAATATAAAAAGATTTCTTACATAATGGTATTTTATTTGTAATTTTTAGACTTTAAATAATATAATTTTTTATGAGACAACGATGATGCAGTAATTATCATATTAATTAAATATTGACATAATTGATGTTATAAATACCCAAATAAATGTAATTTGAGACTTTTAATGAATTAAAATAATTTTCTAGGTTAATATGACATGTTATTATTTTTTTAATTAACTTGGTTCGAACTAATCATTCTGTTATGATTTTTACAAAAATCAATTACAAAATTGTGTCAAAATTGACATAAAATATTTTTTAAAACAAATATTATATTATTAATTGATATTTTATTTCTAAAAATCTAAGGTTTGTCCAAATGACTTATATAAGGTTCTATATATTAATAATAAACATCTTGGGGTTCTTTTGGCTTGTTATAGCATGTTTGTTAACCTTGTAGTGTAAGAAAACAAGAAGACAAGGTAAGAGTAAAATTATTTAACTTAAAGTTAAATCTAATTGATAAGGTTACAATAGTAACCTAAACTTGTTCAAGTTCGATTGGATGAGAGGATTTAGACCCATCCCCACCTCATCTTCGAAATAAATCAATTTTGATCTATTTAAAACCGAATATGTCTTTATAAGAAAATAATATGTTTTGTTTTTCCAAAAGTGCCCCTCTCCTCCCTTATAAAAGGGCACCACCTTTCTCTCTTCCTCACACCACTTTGACCCTTCAAGCTCGACCAAACCATGACAAATTATCTTCTAAACTTCCCTAGAAACATCCTAGAGGTCCTTGTCTTCTTCAAATACCAATTTTAGTTCCCTAAGAGGAGGACACACAGAGGTGCTTCAATGAAGAGGTAATGTCCGTTACCGATTCTTTATCTTTATTTCTTCTTCCAGTTCTTCTTCTTAGGTTGTTTCATTATGAAGTTATAACATAAGTATCAATAAAATACTGATATGTTATTATAAGTACGAAACAACCCTATTTCACCATCTATCCATCCTACGGAAAACGAAATCACCGCACGTGCGTACATACGGAATACCGTCTCCACGCCGTGGTGTAATCTGTTTTTCCAATACCACCTTACGTGGATGGGTAAAATGGTGTAATGAATAACTATACATAGTTATTATAACATAATAATGATTCTGATATATTGTATCATTTACTCCAATTCAATTCAATAATTATGGAAATGATATCATCAGTCGTGTGTACGTACGGACTACCGTCTCTCCAACACGATGAGATTCATTTTCCATGTTATCCATTAAAGAATGATTATAAAGTATATATAAGCTATAATAATGAAATATATGACATTATAAAGCTACTGGATTTATTTATATATATATATATTTATATCATCTACTTAATTCGATTATACTCAATAAGGAAACGAAAACAGCGTTCATGCGTACGTATGGCCTACCGTCTCCATGAACGGTGTATTTCATTCCATTTATTGATCTATTATATATATGTATATTCTGAATATATATTATATATAAATCATGTTCTATATTATGGAATTATGTATTCATGATCTAAATTATCATATAAATAATTAAAAGTCAAAACACGGACGACAAATGAAATGATTTTACCCAAAACGCTCTTTAACATGGAATTTACAAAAGAACAGGTAATATAAAGTGATAAGTGAACCATATATGATATCATAACAATGAATATTATTCTTTAATAAGTCAATGACATTATTTAAATCATTATACAGGAGGTTCAGACATGTACACATCTTATCGGACCAAAGGTAAGGGAAAATATCACAATCTCATTTTTATCCAAGATTGTTTATACTTTGGTATTTACTAGGGTGTATTTTATCATCCAAATACATGTTTCCTCAATATATAATATTATTTCCATCCACCTACAAGTTTTTTACATCCAATTTTACCCTTCGGTGAGTTTTTAGTAAAATATATGAGAGGAATCTTTTGTCGTTTTTCGTACGAGGTACTTTTTTTGACTTTTCCGACAAAAGTAAGAGAAGAATGTTTTTTATCTTATACGAAATGAATGGATTTTTAAAACATTATTTCGAAGAAGCTTACTTTACAAGTTTTCAAATTTTTTTAATCAACATCTTTTAGTTTATAATTGTATGACATGTTAAGAAAGGAAAAGTGTTTTTGAAGTAGTAAGGATATTTTCCTCAAGAATGGAGTTCAAGTGTTTTATCAAAAATATTTTTTCCATTTAAGATAATATAGGGTTCTGTTTCTATCCCTATTATTACATTGATTTGATTATGTTGTGATGGAATTATTTTTATGAATTCCTTTATCTTATATGAATTGTTTTATGATGTCACGATGTTTAAGAATCCCATTTTTATTAAATGGGTTATGCTATGATGTATGGTTTATGATTTTGTGGCACACATAAGATATAAGGCCCCAGCCTTAAACCTTACTTAATATTGAATTAAAAGAATAATTCACGTTGAGGATCTTTTCAGGTTTAGAGTTTTACAGAATTAGAACATAACTATTACATCTCAAAAGATTACAAAGTAGTCACTTCTACTAAGTTTCCATAATAAAAAAAACTCTTAAAAAGAAACATGTCTAGTTCCATGTTTTATATAGCATGACATTCCATTGATCCCATCCTTGACCTTATTCCACATTAAGTCCTGTGAAAAACATTTCAAAAAACTTGGGGTGAGCATAAAAAGCTCAGTAAGGGATACAGAAAGAATGAAAACTGTTAGTTTTTCAAACATCAAGTAAACCATGTATACTATATCAAAGTAATACCTTCACCTTCATGAAGTAGTAAAAAAAATCTTCACTGAATAAAGTATCATTACTTACCTTTTTGTAACCAAAATATTACCATAAAACCCATATAAAGAACACATAGAATATATAAAGGTAACTTGGGACATAAACATACTTAAGTGGAATAACCATACGGTTGACTTCCACACATATCACTTAATGGAATAGCCATACGGCCAATTTCCATACATACTTAATGGAATAGCCATACGACCTACTTCCATACCCAATGCATTGGAGGTTATAACGTAACCACCCGTCCTGGTATTCACGGCACCACCCTTCATATGGTTTATAACGTAACCACCCGTTAAAATGTCCAAGTACCAATATAAAATCATAAAACATAAAACCAATATAAAGGAATGATAACATTTCCACATTTCAATCACAATATACCATAAATATATTGACATAATAGAATCCTTTTTCAAAACCATTTTCAATACCAAAATACACAAAATATTATATAGTATTTATTTTATTCTAAAAACATTACGGCTTGTTGAGAAAGCCAAAGATCAAATAATACTCGCGGCGGCGGAAAAAGGTCGTTGTCACCGCGTACGTTAAAAAAAACATTCCTTTTTGTCGTTTAGTAAAACGCTTCGTAGAAAAAGATTCCTTTTGTATAAAAGTAAAAGTCAAAGGAGTTTATACACCGTATAAAAGAAATTTGTGTATAAAACGAAATATGCCTCAATGAAAGGAGATTGAGACGAAGTCCCTTACCTCGGGTCCGACTTGACTCGATCGTTCTTTAACGTCCTGAATAATAAACTTGAGTTAATTTATACTTGATTAAGAACCTTTTTAAAGTTCATTATTCCTTTTATATCACTTATTGCCATGTTATAAACATTATGTAACCATTTAAGTTAATAATGTTTGTTTTGTCAATATTTGGTTCTTAAGTCGAAAGTTGACTTCTTACAATTACATGTTGTTCATGTGGTCAAAATTTCTTTATATCCAGAATGAAATTCCTGATTTGGATATCATATATATCATATATATCCAGCATATACATGTATTTATAATATTACATAATCACTTATAGGTAATAAATGAAATGCACCGTTCATGGAGACGGTAAGCCGTACGTACGCATGAACGCTACTTTCATTTCTTTGTCATATTAGTGGGATTAAAACTAAATGAGAGGTATGTATATTTTAATTACAGAATTATATTCATCATTTAGATATATCATTAATTATATATATCCATTATATACATGTACTTTTAATAGTACATTACATTTGGGGATAAGAAATGAAATGCACCGTTCATGGAGACGGTAAGCCGTACGTACGCATGAACGCTACTTTCATTTCTATCTCATACTTTAATGGAAAGAAATAATAATGATATAGAGGTATATTATAATTCCAGTATAACATCATATATAATAACTTTAAATCCATCCTTTACACGTCCCACATATGGCATTAACGAATCACATCACTTTGAGGGGGCGGTAGTCCGCACTTCCTTAAATGAAGATATCATGTTTACCCAAAATGGAAACCATAAAGGTATGACAAAAATGAAAAATACAGAAGCTTAAAGAAAACATAAACATATTATATATCATATATAAAAATAGTGACATCATAATGGCCACCCTTGAAGGTGTTAAATGAGTATTGAACAATCATCGTTTCGGGAGGCAGAATTTCGCCATCCACGGAAACCGTATGTTCTTTAACCATTTGATGTGGTTGTGTGAGAGTGTAGCTCAAATAAATATTATAACAACATCCTAGTATATTTAAGATACTGGTGTTGTTACAAAAGAAGTAAATAAAAAGAGTTTAGAGGGTTGGAGAAGCAAAATAAAACAAATGAACAAGAGAGAATGAATTACCTTTAAAAGTGTAACTCCGTTTTGATTTGAGCCTAAAGGCTTCCTTTGAAAGGATTCTGCCCAAAGGGAACCCTCTCGGATGAGGAGAGGGATGTGGAGAGAGTAATTGGGCAGGGTTTGGCCGAGCCAAAGGCTTGAGAAGTGTGTGAAATGAGGTAGAGGTGGGGGCCTTTTATAAGAGGAGAGGAGGGGAACTTTTGGAAAGTAAAAAAATATTACTTTATATGAAAATGTGTTTCGGTTTTAAAAGGTCCCACATTGATATAATTCGTGTATAAGGTGATACGTCTTCTAAATACACTCATCCAATTGGTTTTGGCCATGTGTAGGTTTTAGATCTTTCATTTTCTTTCCATTATATTTAAATCTTCAAATATTGATGTCATCACTGCATCATTATTATGTCATATATAATTTTATTTATTTAATTTCCAAAAATTATAACAAAACTACTATGATGTAGGAAATTTTGTTATCTTTCCAATGAATATTTATAATCAATATTTGGACTTGTATAACCACACTCAATAATTATTTTAGTAAAACAATTTATGTTAGTGTCATTTTCACTTTAACATTAAATAAAAATATATTAATGTCATTTTCCAAATAAAGTGGATCCATGGGGTCCCCAAGTTGTCCCATGGCTTGTCTTGGTCGGCCATGACTCACCCAATAGGTTTAGGACAAGTGTCTTTGTGTTTTCACATTCTTATAATACCATTTTTACCTTAAACTACACTAATTACCTCTAATCGCGATTAATGAAAAAAAGTTACTATTCACCAAAATATTATTTTAATCTCATTGAACCACATTTTACTTATTAATGACTACCATGTATGTCGGATTTTCACAATTCAATACACATTAGTGGTAAACTTTCATTTAACTGAAAAATCAGTTTTCTTGATTACCACTTAGTGGTTTCACTATTCATCAAAAATTGAAGTTTTTCAGAAAATTACCAAAAATTCACCCTAAGCTATATTTGATATTCCGAATTCAAAAATGAAGTCCATTTTACAAAATTCAAAACATATAAGTCAAATTAATTAATTTAATAATTAATTCCCATTGTCATGACAAATAGCGTGTTTTTGCGAAACAATAAGTATCAAAAGATTGACACTAGTTTAAGTCTGATTTCAAAGTGAAATTAATTCCAACGACCACTATTGGATTTAATGGTAAAAATATTTTCTAATTTCACTTTAAAACCAATTCAAAATATTATCTAATCATATAAATAAATTATATTAAAAAGATATTTTGAATCAAAACACAACATTTTACACTATTCATTAAAAAATGAACTCTATCGGAAAAATACCAAAAAATTACACAAAGTAAAATTTGATGTCCTGATTCTTAGTAAGAGTTTTATTTGGTCCAAAATAATGTTTAAGAGTGAACAAAACTATATTTAATGATGTTTCAACATCAAAAGGTGATAAGTGAACCTTTAGTGAAAACTAGGGCATATACGCGTAAAATTGAATTCGTTCCGTCTTTTAAGCCTTTATATTTTATTGGATAAATGTAAAAACATTTAAAAACATATATAATCATATTTTAGTTTTTTCTATCCATTCCCGCCAATACAACGGCTACATGTTAACTACCATTTAAAATAATATTATTTTATTGTTAGAGTGCAACGTAAGATTCCCAAGAAACTCGTTGTTGCGTGTTGGGTACGCCATCGAGCATAGCATCCCCTTTAAAGTCATATTAATATTTTATTCACAAATATGGATAAATATGAAAATTTCATATTTCTTATTTACCTGGGGTGTTACATCCTTCCCCCCCTCTTGGGAATTGCGTCCTCGCAATTTTAAAATTGCGCTTGGAAACATCCTTGAACGTCCCACATCAGAACAAGAGTCGATAAAACAATCACTTTAAAATAAAGAATGATAAGTACAAAGGTCACCCGAGTTAACCCATACTAGGATTCCAAGTATGAAAATATGGACATGGAGGAGAAAACATAGGGTCATGTTCCGATGGAGAGTGATAGAAAACATGTTTAGGAGAAAGTTAACAATATGAAAATCATAAACTTGTGATGTGTTAAATGGTGTTGGGTTCCCCAGTAGGAAAAGTTAATAGACAACATTTTTGTTTTAAGTTACTTTTTATTGAGGAATTTTTTCATAAGGAAACATAATCACTTATCATATTGACTTTAAAATTTTATTAGATTCCTTACACAAACTCATATTTTCTCCAAAAGACGAGTATTTAGGAAGACTTGTTCACATTAAGAGTACTATAATCAACTTCTAGAGAATCACATAATCCAAAAAATAGAACTATATACTTCCCATGTCTTTAGACATTAACCAAAAACAAACCCAAAAAGGCTAGTACAAGATCAGATAATCTAGAAAAGGATAACCCTTTATAAAAAGAAAATCTATCCTTAATCTCCAAAATTTGTCCAACAAAACCCAAAGTTCAACGAGGACCATTCTATAATCATTTTGTCCATAAAATTCTTCAAAGTAAACCAATATAATATTGAAACCCAAATATTTAAAGGATTTAGTCGCATAGTATTCCAAGATAAATCGTAACATTTATCTCCAAACAATATCAGTTGCTCCTAAAGTCTCGTTTATAAAAGTAATTAACCTAATCACATATCCTCCATGATAGGATAATCATTTTCATAAATAACCCAAAATCAACTTACTCTTAATTCATAAAATCATATAACTATAAAGAATCAGTCAAACTAACCAGGGACTTCACGTAGTACAGTGGTAGGCGATAAATACCAGTTGTACTTTTTTTTGTGGGTTCGATTCCCGCAGCTTTGTCCGACGCGACGGGTTGTCACACGGTCTGCATGTTGTCCTTTTTATAAAACTCCAAAAATAAACCCAACATGTTTTAAACTCAATAGTTTCCTTATACCTTTAATTTTCATCCAAATTCATTATAATCTCAACACCTTAATTCCTTAAGTCTTATTTCACCACCATAAGATAAAATAAAACAATTCCCAAAATGAATAACATCATACCTTGATCATGGCATCCACTCGGTCTCATCGTCATCTTTCTCACGTAGGTAGAAGTCCCATGCATTACAACAATGATTTAGAGATCCTTCAAAATCATTTGCTTCCTCCATCCAAATACACCTCGTGCAACATGGGTCACATGGGTGTTCACAGAAAAACAGTTTTGGAAAATAATCATGTATGACATATAATTCCAAAACATCTGATAAAACATGATTTCTAAAAAATAGTCGGACCGAAATTGAGTTGAAACTTTCGATCATTGGTCCTTTTAAAATACCATAAGTATGTGATGTGAGACTATATTTTAAAAGCAAATATAAATAGGTTGCGCAAGGGTCTCCTTCCTCAGCACCATTTTGATAATCATAATATGCTTCAAATTCTTGTGATAAGGTAAAATATTTGAAAATACCTTGATAATATTTACCTCTCTGGAAAACATGAGAATATTGTGAAAATAGTATTTTTCTAAAAACAACCCATGCTCCATGATGATAACGAGGTATAGCGGAGGTGTTTGATATCTCAAACAAATGCTTGCAAGTGAGTTGTATGCAAGAAAAAGTTTCACAATCATCCGAAGATGACTTTGCAATAATTATTGCAAGCATGTCATCAGGAAGAGATAGAAATGTCATTTGAGATCCTCCTCCTTCCATTCGTAACCAACATTACTTGACCTGAAAAAAAATTTAAAACAAGGATTTAACTGAAATAATAGTTATAGGGACTGATCATGTGCCTCACAAAAACTCCTAATCCCTAAAGTTGTCTAAACCGACCTTTGATACCAACTATAAGGCCCCAGCCTTAAACCTTACTTAATATTGAATTAAATGAATAATTCACGTTGAGGATCTTCTCAGGTTTAGTGTTTTAGAGAATTAGAACATAACTATTACATCTCAAAAGATTACAAAGTAGTCACTTCTACTAAGTTTCCATAATAAAAAAAACTCTTAAAAAGAAACATGTCTAGTTCCATGTTTTATATAGCATGACATTCCATTGATCCCATCCTTGACCTTATTCCACATTATGTCCTGTGAAAAACATTTCAAAAAACTTTGGGTGAGCATAAAAAGCTCAGTAAGGGATACAGAAAGAATGAAAACTGTTAGTTTTTCAAACATCAAGTAAACCATGTATACTATATCAAAGTAATACCTTCACCTTCATGAAGTAGTAAAAAAAAATCTTCACTGAATAAAGTATCATTACTTACCTTTTTGTAACCAAAAGATTACCATAGAACCCATATAAGGAACACATAGAATATATAAAGGTAACTTGGGACATAAACATACTTAAGTGGAATAGCCATACGGTTGACTTCCAAACATATCACTTAATGGAATAGCCATACAGCCAATTTCCATACATACTTAATGGAATATCCATACGGCCGACTTCCATAACCAATGCATTGGAGGTTATAACGTAACCACCCATCCTGGTATTCATGGCACCACCCGTCATATGGTTTATAACGTAACCACCCGTTAAAATGTCCAAGTACCAATATAAAATCATAAAACAAAAAACCAATATAAAGTAATGATAACATTTCCACATTTCAATCACAATATACCATAAATATATTAACATAATAGAATCCTTTTTCAAAACCATTTTCAATACCAAAATACATAAAAGAGTATATGGTATTTATTTTATTCTAAAAACATTACGTCTTGTTGAGAAAGCCAAAGATCAAATAATACTCGCGGCGGCGGAAAAAGGTCGTTGTCACCGCGTTCGTTAAAAAAAACATTCCTTTTCGTAGTTTAGTAAAACGCTTCGTAGAAAAAGATTCATTTTGAATAAAAGTAAAAGAAAAAGGATTTTATACACCGTATAAAAGAAAGTTGTGTATAAAACGAAATATGCCTCAATGAAAGGAGATTGAGACGAAGTCCCTTACCTCGGGTCCGACTTGACTCGATCGTTCTTTAACGTCCTGAATAATAAACTTGAGTTAATTTATACTTGATTATGAACCTTTTTAAAGTTCATTATTCCTTTTATATCACTTATTGCCATGTTATAAACATTATGTAACCATTTAAGTTAATAATGTTTGTTTTGTCAATATTTGGTTCTTAAGTCGAAAGTTGACTTCTTACAATTACATGTTGTTCGTGTGGTCAAAAGTCCTTTATATCCAGAATGAAATTCCTGATTTGGATATCATATATATCATATATATCCAGCATATACATGTATTTATAATATTACATAATCATTTATAGGTAAGAAATGAAATGCACCGTTCATGGAGACGGTAAGCCGTACGTACGCATGAACGCTACTTTCATTTCTTTGTCATATTAGTGGAATTAAAACTAAATGAGAGGTATGTATATTTTAATTACAGAATTATATTCATCATTTAGATATATCATTAATTATATATATCCATTATATACATGTACTTTTAATAGTACATTACATTTGGGGATATGAAATGAAACGCACCGTTCATGGAGACGGTAAGCCGTACGTACGCATGAACGCTACTTTCATTTCTATCTCATACTTTAATGGAAAGAAATAATAATTATATATAGGTATATTATAATTCCAGTATAATATCATATATAATAACTTTAAATCCATCCTTTACACGTCCCACATATGGCATTAACGAATCACATCACTTTGAGGGGGCGGTAGTCCGCACTTCCTTAAATGAAGATATCGTGTTTACCCATAATGGAAACCATAAAGTTATGCCAAAAATGAAAAATACAGAAGCTTAAAGAAAAAACAAACATATTATATATCATATATAAAAATAGTTACATCATAATGGCCACCTTTGAAGGTGTTAAATGAGTATTGAACAATCATCGTTTCGGGAGGCAGAATTTCGCCATCCACGGAAACCGTATGTTCTTTAACCATTTGATGTGGTTGTGTGAGAGTGTAGCTCAAATAAATATGATAAAAACATCATAGTATATTGAAGATACTGGTGTTGTTAAAAAAGAAGTAAATAAAAAGAGTTTAGAGGGTTGGAGAAGCAAAATAAAATAAATGAACAAGAGAGAATGAATTACCTTTAAAAGTGTAACTCCCTTTTGATTTGAGCCTAAAGGCTTCCTTTGAAAGGATTATCCCCAAAGGGAATCCTCTAGGATGAGTAGAGGGATGTGGAGAGAGTAATTGGGCAGGGGTTGGCCGAGCCAAAGGCTTGAGAAGTGTGTGAAATGAGGTAGAGGTGGGGGCCTTTTATAAGAGGAGAGGAGGGGCACTTTTGAAAAGTAAAGAAATATTACTTTATTTGAAAATGTGTTTCGGTTTTAAAAGGTCCCAAATTGATATAATTCGTGCATAATGTGATAATGCTTCGAAATCCACTCATCCAATTGGTTTTGGACATGTGTAGGTTTTATATGTTTCATTATCTTTCCATTTTATTTAAATCGTCAAATAATGATGTCATCGCTGCATCATTATTATGTCATATATAATTTACTTCCCTTAATGTCCAAAAATTATAACAAAAATACTATGATGTAGGAAATCGTTTTAGCTTTCCAATGATTATTTATAATCAAAATTTTGACTTGTATAACCCCACTCAAAAATTATTTTAGTAGAACAATTTATGTTAGTGTCATTTTCACTTTAACATTAAAAAAAATATATTAATGTCATTTTCCAACTAAAGTGGCTCCATGGGGTCCCCAAGTTGGACCATGGCTTGTCTTGGTCGGACGTGACTCACCCAATAGGTGTTGGACAAGTGTCATGGTGTTTTCACATTCTTATAATACCATTTTTACCTTAAACTACACTAATTACCTATAATCGCGATTAATGAAAAAAAGTTACTATTCACCAAAAAATTATTTTAATCTCATTGAACCACATTTTACTTATTAATGACAACCATGTATGTCGGATTTTCAAAATTCAATACACATTAGTGGTAAACTTTCATTTAACTGAAAAATAAGTTTGCTTGATTACCACTTAGTGGTTTCACTATTCATCAAAAATTGAAGTTTTTCAGAAAATTACCAAAAATTCACCCTAAGCTATATTTGATATTCCGAATTCAAAAATGAAGTCCATTTTACAAAATTCAAAACATATAAGTCAAATTAATTAATTTAATAATTAATTCCCGCTGTCATGACAAATAGTGGGTTTTTGCGAAACAATAAGTATCAAAAGATTGACACTAGTTTAAGTCTGATTTCAAAGTGAAATTAATTCCAACGACCACTATTGGATTTAATGGTAAAAATATTTTCTAATTTCACTTTAAAAACAATTCAAAATATTATCTAATCATATAAATAAATTAGATTAAAATAAGATTTTTAATCAAAACACAACATTTTAAACTATTCATTAAAAAAATGAACTCTATCGGAAAAATACCAAAAAATTACACAAAGTAAAATTTGATGTCCCGATTCTTAGTAAGAGTTTTATTTGGTCCAAAATAATGTTTAAGAGTGAACAAAACTATATTTAATGATGTTTCATCATCAAAAGGTGATAAGTGAACCTTTAGTGAAAACTAGGGCATATACGCCTAAAATTGAATTCTTTCCGTATTTTAAGCCTTTATCTTTTATTGGATAAATGTAAAAACATTTAAAAACATATATAATCATATTTTAGTTATTTCTATCCATTCCCACCAATACAACGGCTACATGTTAACTACCATTTAAAATAATATTATTTTATTATTAGAGTGCAACGTAAGATTACCAAGAAACTCGTTGTTGCGTGTTGGGTACGCCATCGAGCATAGAATCCCCTTTAAAGTCATATTAATATTTTATTCACAAATATGGATAAATATAAAAATTTCATATTCCTTATTTACCTGGGGTGTTACATAATAATGGTATCATTATGAGATGTGTGGGACCTATATCTCTCTCCAATTCATTGGGTAAAGATTTTATATCTCATGAGATAGACATGGCTGGAACTGAAGGTTAAACTGGTTCAGTGAAACAGGATTGAAACGAGAAGTGAACTCAATTCATAAATGGACTTTGTCCACTAAGATATTCTTGGAAATGAGTCTTGACTAATAATAAATGATTCTCTATGATTATGTGTGTATTCCACAACGTTTCATGTTTTCAGTTATGATTATTGGGATTACATTTCACTACTATGATTTATCCCATTTTATGATATTATGATATCTTTTTCAGGTTAAGATTTCCAAAATGTTATGTTCTTATGAATATGATGTGATTGATATTTCTTTTGTTTACCCTTACTGAGCATTTGAGCTCACCATTTTATGTTTTATTTTCCCCAGGATATAAAGAAAGGTTTTAGGTAAGAAAAAAAGGGACGATATTCATGGTAGATGTTGAAGATCTGTCACCACGATTAGAATATTATACTCCGAGTTTCCAAAGACACTAAACTATTACGGTCCTTGTGTGTGTGTTTTTGTTATGTACTAAGTATTCGGCAAATGTAATGTAATGTCCATGTACATTATGCTTCAGGTCTCTACAATTAATATCAATAAATCGTTCCCCATTATATGGAATGAAATGTATGTTTTAGGAGTAAATGTGTAGCACCACAAGGATTTGCAATTAAATTTAATACATGAAACACTAAGCCTCTACAAAACAACACTTTATTATAACATTTCCAATGAAAATAATTTTTCCACTTCTTTATTTTGAATTTCAGAATCTGACATACATGATTACATTCAGGGTGATTTTCGGAGTGTGATAGAAATTACATAATTTTTGATGAATAGAAACATAACCTTATGAATAGTAACATACCATTATGAATAGTATCTTGAAATTTATGGATAGTAATATACCCTTATGAATAGTATGTCGACCCTAACGAATAATAATGTACCCTTATAAATAGTAACATGACCCTTATGAATATTAAGGTAACCTTATGAAATGTATTCTTAAATCAGAATTTTGTTGTCCTAGGATTTTGGGGTAATTTAATAAAACGTTAGCTAATTTTTTATGGCATTACAAATTTAGTTTGAGTTTTAAAACTGTATTTTACAAGTAAATAATGATTTTATATAAAAATTAAATATCGCATATTTAAAAAATTATTTTGAAAAAATGGAGTTCATTTTTGGCTTCCATATGTTGAAAAATGGTTAGGAATGTTTTTTGAATTTTTCAAAAATACTTAAATTTTTGATGAATAGTGAATGAGGGTAATTTACCATATATATACATTATGAGTTAAATACACCATTATTAGCATCATAAATGATGTCATCACCCTTGTTCCGACTCACATGAACTTATTACTTTAATTGGTCATGTTATCATCACTATTTCTTACTATATGGAAAAATAATAAACTAATGATTAAAATATTAAGAAAACCCTCCTCTCCTCCACTATAAAAACCTCCCACACTCGCCACTTATCTTCACTCATGTCAAGATTTATTACTTGTTTAAATTCTACTGAAATCTTTTATGAAGCCCTTCCCAATAATCTAGAATACCTTGGTCTCAAAAAAGACGAAATCCTTTCCCATAAAGAGGATCTCAAGGAAGATTAATTCAAGATGTAAATTCCTCTTTTAAATTCATTTACATTCATTTCAAGTTATTTTGTTATATTTTATATCCTCACCCATCCTCATCCAAATATTATAAAATATAAAATAATATAAATATACTTTAATTATTTTATTATTACAGAATAAGCTATTATCATCTCCCATTTACCCTTGTTTTATGCTAGTAGTAAAAAACACCATCCAAGATGTGCTAATTTACCACATTCAAGGACGATGAGTTTTTAATTTCTATCAACATATTAAATTATGGTCATGAAAACATTATCATGGTTTAAAAAGACTATAATATATTTATTATGTATCAACTATGGTTCTGTAATCTTTGTTTACACATGGTAATGATTTTAAAACAAAATGAGTTTAGTGCGTTAAAAAACCGCCAATAAACCCAAACAATTATCATTAAATAATTTATATAATGAATAATATTCCCCCATGTAACCAAATGAAATTTACAACCATTAAACATTATTTATTTTATATAATATCAGCTAACTTCAATTGTGTACCACAATATTTATTTTACACTATTCTCTATTCATGTATATAAGTATACCGATCATGATACAAACAGAGCCAAACAATAAAATTGAACCTCTAAAACCATCAAAAATGCCATGAATGAACTTAATAAGTTTATAATAATTCAATTACATAGATATTAGGTTTCTTAAATTTTAATTAATGAAACATAATGTGATTATTCTGGTCATTAAGATCAAGTGGAGAACACCTTTATACTTAAGGTAAGGGTTTCTTCATCTCACTTTAATTTTTGTGAGATATTCCATATTCAGTACTATTACTTATGTATGGTGTATGTATAATTACAATTGATGTTTCATATTATAAATCTAATTATTTTAACAATATTCAAAATTTCAATTTAAGAGTATTTTGAGCATAAAATTCAATTGATTACAATTTTGTAAGTGTTTTCTACTCGAACCTCCATTTTCATTCGGGTTGTTCTTATTCTCTACTAAACTCAATGAAATTATTATTTTTTCTTATTTAATAATCATACATTATGTGTGAATATTATATATATGTTTACCAATCATAACACTTCTTTATGTTATGGCGAGTTACATGTTTTAAAAAAATCCTTCATAAAATCTTTTGAAATGAGTTCCCGATTCAAGGAACCTCTAAAATTATTATCTATTTTGATGTTCAATACATAATATTTTTTAATCCATATTTATCTTTATAAAATCAAAAATTTCAACATGAAGAATCTATTTTGGTTCATTTCTAGTTTTATGAATGCAAACATGCTTTTGCGCTTTATACTCTCTTTAATGAATTCCTTAAACTGCACTAAACTGTTTTAATTCCAAAGCTTCTTTAAAAACAGTTTTTACTTGATTTCACTTCAGTGGGACTTCATTAATACCTAAAATGTAATATAAATTTTCCTACCTATTCCTTTCTAGGATATACATGTTTAATACCAGATTTATGACAAATACAAATGAATTTCCAAAATAACACTTCTTTCAAAATAAAAATAGCATTTTCCCACCTAACTTTAACTTTTATGAGATATATGCCTTTTTAACCACTTATTCCTTGCATGGGGTGTGTGTAATTACCATTTTTATATCATATCAAGAGTCTAATTATTCTCATGATATTATAATGGATTATTATTAGAAATTTTCAAGGTTGTATGAGATACTTTGATATGTTTAAGGATTATTTTGTCAAAAATTTCCCAATGGTTTCATTTAAAAGTATCTAGATATATTTCAACATCCATTGATAAATATTGTATTTCATAGTTGTTTATGTCTTATTATATCATCTACAATATTTTTTTGAGGGGATTCTAATTAGTTTTAATGTAGATGTTTTATCTTGACAAATTTCACCAATTTACATCGAATGGTAGTATTTATGATCAATGTACAAGGAAAGTTATTTAAATTTGATATGTTAGTTTAAATATTAATGTATATTTTGTTTAAATTTACCCCCATTCATAATAATAATTCATTTTACTTTGTATGTGTCAAGTGGGGCCCTCTATATCCCTTCGGTTCATCGGTAGGTCTCATGAGACAAACACTAGTCTTAGCACGAGGCCTTGAAAAAATGGATATTTATTGTCCTACTATAAGGCCATGATGATATGGTTATGATGTACCAAATTATGTATTCCATCCTTATGAAAAACGTAAATGATAGTTCATGTTATATTAGAATAGTTGAATACCCATGATTATTCTTTATTATGGCATTATTTATTCAGCTCTTAATCAAACCAAAATTTATTCAGGTTAATTTTTAATGGAATATGTTTTTAGTTATTCACCATGCCTCATTTTTATGTTCATTATATCTTGTGCTATATTTATTAACCTTACTCAACATCTGAGATCACCCATTTCTTATGTTTCATTTTCATAGGACATGAATATTTTTACTGTGAATGACTTGTAGGGATAAAATTATAGTAGTGGATGTTCCTAGTAAAACATTAATGTTGTTTTTTATTTCAATATGCAATGTTGAACTTATGTACGTATCTAGTTTTCCAAAACTACTAACCTACTTATTCTTTCAGGAGAAGACTTTATTATAAGCATTCAAATGTACTGAAATAATGCACCGTTTCCGAGAAACTGGGTTCAGGGGGTTACAGTTGGTATCAAATGAAGTTTAGTAGAAAACATGGAAGATAGATTTATAAAATTCCGATTAGGGATTAAAATACTAATATAGGCTTGATGATACACATACAAGAACATCCTATAATTTTGGGAAGGAATAGATTAATTTCATATTACTAGTAAATAAATCCCTCTCTAGATACTACAAGTGGATGTGGTTCTAGAACAGATTTCCCTAGGAGGTAAAACTCCAACAAGAAGTTTCGAGCTTGACCAAGGGTATCCAAACACATGACAACGGTCCTTACTATTCTGCTAGTTTGATGCTCCTAGGGGATAAGCTTAGGATAATTCAAATTTTCTTTTCAAGCCACTATGAAGGATTTAAATGTAAATTTTTCTTCATGAAAACATGTTTATGATTATTAGATTATCTAGGAATAGTATTTCAATTTATGATAATTATTTTTCTAAGTTGAGATTATAACTTATGATTCATAACCGAATATAGTATATCCTGTTATATAGAAATGGAACTTAGAAAAAGTAATTAGAACTTCACCAATACATGTGATGAAAATAGTAAGAATGATCATATCTCTTATGGTTTTAATACATTATTTTGAAGGAATATAGTCTCCCATGTATCCTTATCATATGTGGAAGTAATATAATCTGTTAAAAAAATATGTAATGAATTTTGTAAGTCATATGACTTTGAATGGAATCAAGAAAAGATGAGGATGACAGAGAAAAAGATGGATAAAGGGTGGAAGGGAAAGAAGGGTTTTCCTACATGTGATAACTGTGGAAGGAATCATCGTGGTAAATTCATGAAATGAATGCTATTTTTTATATGTGTGAAAGAAAAAGGAAACCAATTTCGTGATTGTAAGTTTAATAAAAAGGTTTCTAATATACAATGATTCAAATGCATGGTGATGGGACACTATGCGAATCAATGTCCCAAGTGTTAAAGGAATATGGACCAAATGATGTTTTTGGATAATGATCATGTCATGATACTACCCCAGATGAAGTGGATAGATTTATATGACTCATAAATAATAATCTCATTGAAAACTTTTATCCGAAATTTACTAGGTATAATAATTATAGATTATATGAGGATTGTACTGCAATACTATTTCACTAAGTATTTGAGGTCGTATGATGAATTTTTCCAAGGATAAGTGACTCAGTAGAAAGATGATATCATAGGAAAGTATATGGATGTGGGAAAAAAACCCTAAATATATTTCATATTTTTAAGATAATGATGATGAAATGACTATTTTGGATTAGTATTAACTACCTAAAAATTGATTATTATCTCGTTGACAAGTGGTTTATGCTATCATTGATGAAGTATACAACATTTTTTGATATAAGGAATATATGCACTAGCATGTGTCAGGATTAGTTATTTTTTCCAATAAGGTTTTATGGTAATTTTAGTTATACCATATTTTAAGAGGACACATGATGAAGATATTCACATGTTTTGAATGTGAAAATTTATGGCTTCTTCATGTTGATTAAAGGAAAATAAGTTAACAAATACATTGATCAGGACTGATCAAGGAGTTCTAAACAAAATGAGGATTTCCAGGTATCCCATGTATAAGGATACAGTACGGATGGATATGGGAATGATTATAAAGTATTTGATCATGATATTTTGGAATGTTAAACCATTTATGAAATGGTTTATGTTGATCACTATATGAGGTTTTTGGGTTTAATGTCACCACATGATGCAACCTATGATAAGAGATTAAGTATAGATAGTTCATGGAATAAAAATTGGATAAGATTGTTCTTATGAAATAGAAATGTATATTTATACTATTATACGAGTTGAATAATTCATATACTATAGTAAAAGAGTCTTAAATAAAAATGTTGTCCAATTATCAAATTTTATTCATGATATCAATGAAATTTTTCATAACCCTAGTTTATGGTTTTGTGGTAATGATATTTCATCTGGGCATGTTCCTTATCATTTTCCACCAGAATACAATGGATTGATTATTCTTATATGGACATGTTGTCCAATTAGACTGTAATTTTTTAGTAAGTGATGCATTTCCCTTTCCCTCTTATTAAGAATATATTTTAACTATATTTCTGATATGGGTTTTCAAAAATGGAATTTTCAAGTATCAACCATTCAATTTAAAAGTTCAATTTCAAATTTTGAGTATTTTTTTTTTTTGCGAATAGGGTATAATATAACACCCCAAGGATTTGAAAATAAATTTAATGTCTAAAACATAGAGTCACCACAAAATAACACATTGTTATAACCTAGGAAATTAACATAATTTTTCCACTTCTACATTTTGAGCATAAAAAATCTGACATACATTATTGCATTCAGGGTGTTTTTTATAGTCTGATAGAACAAACATAACTTTTTGATGAATAATAACATAACCTTATGAATACTAATCAACCATTATGAATAGTAACTTGACCCTTATGAATAGTAATTTACCCTTGTGAACTGTAAGTTGACTTTTACGAATAGTAATGTAACCTTATGAATCGTAACATGAACCTCATAAATTTTAAATGTACCCTTATGATGGGTAACATCACCATGTAAGTATAAATAAAATTTAGGAACCTTATTAATAAGAGTGAACATTTTAAAAATTAATATTTAAGTGTTGGTATTTTTTTGGGTAGTAAATATTTAATTACAATTTTATTATTAGAAAATTTATTTAAAGGATTTTGTTTTTCCTAAAATGCATTCCTAAATAAAAAATTTATTGTCCTAGTATTTTGGGTTAATTTAATAAAACCATATATAATTTCTCTGGGAATTACTATATTAATTTTATTTCTAAAACATTATTTTATAAGTAAATGATGATTTTATTTGAAAATCAGATTGTTCATATTTAGAAAACTATTTTGATAATATAGAGTTCATATTTTTATTCTACACATCAAAAAATGGTTAGTGTGAATTTTTTGGGTTTCTCTAAAACACATAAATTTTTGATGAATAATGAAATACAATAATTTACCTTATATATAAATTACGAGGTAAATACACTATTCCTATCATCATCAATGATATAATAACCCTTGTTAGAACTTACATTAAATTATTAATAATTTTTTTCTTGTAATCATTACTATTTCGTATCTTAGGTAGAAATAATAAAATATTGATTAAAATATTAAGAAAACCCTCCTCTCCCCCACTAAAAAACCACCAACATTCCCCTCTTCTCTGCACTCCTCTCAAGAATTGTGTGTTGTCTAAATTATTCTAAAATATCCCAAGGCTCATTCACCATATCTATCATCCCTTGGTATCATAAAAAGACAAAATCCTCTCCCCTAACGAGGCTCTCAAGGAAGATTAGTTCAAAATGTAAATTTTCGTTCCAATTATTTTGGTTTCTTTTCAAGTTCCTTTGTTTTCTTTTCAATCATCACCTATCCTCATCCAAATGTAATGGAAACTATATTAACTTACACATAATTTATTTTTTTATATAATAAGTTATTATCATCTCCCCTTTATAGTTCTTTTATGCTAGTAGTAAGAAACACTATATGAGATGTGCTAATTTAAAACATTCAAGGGCGTTGAGTTTCCAATTTTTATTACCATTTTCAATTATGGTCATGAAACCCTTATTATGATTTATACATAATATAATATATTTATTATTTTTCATCTATGGTTATTTAATATTTTTTTACATATTATTTTTATTTATAAAACAAAATGAGTTCGATGTGTTCAAAAACCGCCAATTAACCGAAACATTTATTATTAAAAAAATTATATAACTATTGATCATCACACCAGAAATCTAAAAAAAATTTCAACCATTTAAAATTATATATATTCACTAATAACATATAACTTCAATTATGAACAATAATCTCCATTTTACATGATTATCCATTCATGTATATAAGTATACAGATCATGAAACAAATAGAACCCAAAAATAAAATTAAACCTGTTAACCCATAAAAAAGTCCTGAATGAACTTAATAAATTTATAACAAATAAATTACATGGAGAAAATGTTTTGGAATTGTTAATTAATGAACCAAAATTTTCTTATTCAAGTCATTACGATCAAGTAGAGAACACCTTCGGTCTTAAGGTAAGGGTTTTTTCATCTCACTTCCATTTTTGTGAGATATTCCGTAATCACTATTATTACTTGTGTATGGTGTATATATACTACCCATTGATGTTTCATATCATTAATATAATTATTTTCATTATATTAAATTTATAATTTTATGATTATTAATTTTGAGGCATACGATTCAATTGATTAAAAAGTTATAATTGTTTTCAACCTGAAACTCCACTTTCTATCGGGTTGATCTTATTCTCTACTCACCCCAATGAAATTATGATTTTTTCTCTTTAATCATCATAAAATCTGTGTGAATATTATATAAATTTTTACCAATCATAACCCCTCTTCATTTTATGGGTAGTCACATGTTTTAAAATAATATTTAAATAAAAAATTCCAAAATGAAATCATGATTCAATGAACTTCTATAATTATTACCTATTTTGATGCTCACTATATAATCTATTTTAAGCCTAATTTATCTTCCTAAAATAAAAAATTTTACCATGAAAAATATATTTTGGCTAATTTATGGTTTTATGAAAGATAACATTCCTTTTCAATTTATAACCACTTTAAATAATTCTTTAAAGAGCAATCAATGTTTTAATTATAAAGCTTCTTTAAGAAACATTTTTATATGATTTCACTTAAATGGGACATAATTTATGCTTCAAATGTAATATCAATGTCATTGACTTTTATTTTCTGGGATATAAATGATTAAAACTAGGTTTAATAAAAATAAAAATGATTTTTAAAAAGAACTCTTCCTTCCAAAGTAAAATTGTTTTTTAGCACCACACTTTAATATTTATGAGATATATTCCTGGTTCACCACATATTCCATGCTTGTGGTTTATGTATATCCCCTTGTTATATCTATATAGTGTCTCATTATTCTCATGATATTATAATGTATTATTATTTAAATGTTCCAAGGTGTTAAGGGACACTTTAGAATGTCTAAGGATTATTTCCACAAGAATTTATCAATGGTATAATTTTAAATTATCTTTATTTATTTCAATATACCTGGATGAGTATTTTATTTCATAGAGGTCTATATCTTCTGATAACATCTAAAATATGTTGTTAAAGTGTTTCTAATTAGTTTAAATGTAGATGTTCTCTCTTGACAGGTTTGACCAACTTACTTATAATGGTTTTTGTTTATGTTTAATATATGTGGAATGTTTTTTATATTTAATATGTTTGTTTTAACATGAATGTGTATGTTGTTTATGTTTATCCAAATTTAAAAGTGGAATGCATTGAAATTAGTAAGGGTCGATTGGGGCCCTCTATATCCCCTCAGTGCATCAGTAGGTCCCATGAGAAAAACTATTGTCTTGGAATAAGGTCTTGAAAAAATGGATATTTATGGTCTCAGAACGAGACCTTGATGGTATGGTTATGATGTACAGAAGTATGAACTCCGTCATTATGAAAATAGTAATTGAAATATCATGTGGTTATATGACTAACAGAATTTCCATGATTATGACTTCTTTTGCTATTATTTATTTATATGTTATTCCTACCAAAATGTGTTCAAGTTTATTTTTAAGAGAATTTGTTTTTAGTTATTCACCATGGAAAAAGTTTATGTTTTTGATATCTTCTACTATATTGCTTACCCTTACAGAGCATCTCAGATCCACACCTTTATTATGTTTTATTTTCTCAAGACATGAAGAAGTTTAGTGTAAATGACCTGTAGGGATGAACTTAGAGTTGTGGATGTTCCCAATAAAACATATATGTTGTTTTTAATTTCATGTTATAATGTTGAACCTATGTATATATCTAGTTTTCAAAAACTATTAAACTACTCAGTCCATCAGGATACAAATTTCTTGTAATCATGCCAATGTACTGAAATAATGCACTGACTTTGAGCAATTGGGGTCGGGGTGTCATAGTTAATATAAGAAGAAGTTTTGTAGAAACAATGGATGCCAGATTTAGAAAATTGAGATTAGGGAAAAAACCCTAAGATATACTAGATGATACACATATATGGGATATCCTAGAATTTTGGAAAGGAATAGATTATTTAGATCTTCCTAGTAAATAAATCCAGGTCTGGATACTACAAATGGATGTCGTTATAGAAAAAATGTACAATGGAATAAAAAATCTAACAAGGTGTTTCGGGCCTGACTAGAGGTATCATGGAACACAATAATGGACCCTAATATGTATCTCGTTTGACACTCCAAGGGGATATGATTAGGATAATTCACATTTTCCTTACAATCCATTATGATAAATTTAAATGTAAATATTTAATCATATATTTTTTTATGATTATGATATTAGATATGCATAGGATTTAAATTTATGATAAGTAGTTTTCTAAGTTGAGATTATACGTTATGATTCATAACCTAATCTAGTGTATGCTGTTATATAGAAATGGCACCTAGAATGAGGAATGAGAACTTAAACAATGCACGTAATGAAAATAATAAGAACAATAATATATCTTATGGTCTCAATCCATTATTTCAATGGAATATAATATCCTAATTATTCTCATTATATGAGGAAATAGTATCACATGTTAATAGGATCTGTAAATAATCTCTGAGTCTTATGGCTTTAAATATAATCATGAAAAAAAGTGGATGGTAGTGAAAAAGATGGATAAAGGGAAGAAGGGAAAAAATGGTTTTCCCACATGCGATATATGTGAAAAAAATGATCCTAATAAATTTTTGAAGGGAATGATAGTTTGTTATATGTGTGGAGAAAAAGGATACTAATTTCGTGATTTCAAGTGTAAGAAAAAGGTTTCCTATATACAATGCTTCAACTGCAATGAGACGAGACACTATTCGAATCAATGTCCCAATCGCCAAAGGAATATTCCCCAAATGATGTTATTGGATAATGATCAAGTCATGATACTTCAAAAGATAATGTGGAAGGATTAATATGACTCCTCAAGAATCATGTAATTTGAATATTTTATCAGCTACTGGTTATAAGTACTAGGGAATATATGGGGATTGTATTGCAGTACTATTTAATTAAGTATGTGTAGTCATATAATGAATTGTACCAAGGGTAAGCAACTCATTAGAAATTTAATATCTTTAGAAAGTATACGGTTGATGGGAAGACAACCCTAAATTTATTCATGGTGATTAAGATAATTATGAATAAATGATTGATTTGGATTTATACTAACTACCTAAAATATAGTCATTCTCTTGTCAACAAGTGGTCTATGAAATCATTAATAGAGTCTAAATTTTATTTGGATATAAGGAATATATCCAATAGCATGTTTAAGGATGAATTCATTTTTCCAATAAGGTTTTATGGTAATTTGATTTATTACCATATTTCAAGAGGACACATGATGAATATATTCACATGTTTGAAATGTGAAAATTTAGGGTTCATTATAATTATTAAATGGAAAATAATGTAGTAGATGTATTTACCAAGATAGATCGTGGAGTTATAAACAAAATGAGGATTTACAAGGACCCTATGTACATGGATATAATAAATATGGATATGGGAATGATTCTAATGTATTAGATCATGATCTTTTGGAAAGCTAACCATTTATGAAATGGTTTAAGTTGATCATTGTATGAGGTTTTTGAGTTTAATTTCACCATATGATGCAACCTATGCTGAGAGATGAAGTATAGAGAGTTCAAGGCATAAACAAAGGATAACATTGTGTTTATTAATTAGAAATGTATATTTATACTCGTATAAGAGTGGAATAATTCCTAATATCTAGGAAAAGATTCATAAATATTATTTTCCTATTATTATATTTTTTTTCAAGATATCCATGAAATTTTTCATAATTGTAGTTTATTTTTTTGTGGTAATGATCATTAATCTGATCATTTTCTCTATCACATTACATCATAACACAATGGAATAATTATTCATCCATGACTATGTTGTACAATTAGAATATGTAGTTGTGTAGTAACCAATGCATTTCGATTTCACCTTTTTAAGAGGATATTTTAAATATATTTATGATATGTGTTTCCCACAAGGTAATTTCAAGTATCAGACATTAACTTTATAAGTTCAATTTAAAATTTTAGGGAGAAATGTTTTGTAAGGAGGGGATAATCTATCACCTCAATTACTATCAAATAAATTTAATGCCTGAAACACTAAGTCTCTACAAAAAACATTGTTATAACCTAGATAATGAACATAATTTTTCCATATTTGTGTTTTGAATTTCAAAAGTATGACATGTATGGTTACATTTAGTGTGATTTTTGGATTCCAATAGAACAAACATCCCTTTTGATGAATAGTAGCATACACTTGTGAATAGTAACATACCCTTTTAAATAGTAACTTAACCCTTATGAATAGTAATGTACGCTTATGAAGAAATTATTGAAAACCCCAAGAACATAATATATATAAAAACTGAAAGGTCTTTAGTCACACATACAAATAAATGTGGTTCATTGTATAAAAATAAACCTATATAAAAATATCTATCATTATATAAAAACTAAATTCCAAATCAGTTTTATTATCAATGAAATATCATACCTCAAAGATAGCCTTCCAAATGAAGGTTGACTGTATTATTTATGTAATCATATTTGAACATTTAATTAATAATTCCACTGCATTCCATGATGTGAGGGATGTTTAGGCTCCTAATTTTTTTTGGAAGAGAATATAGCAAGAGTTATGGGGGGAGGAAATCATCCCATAAAGTGAATATATCATAGAGAGGGTTTTTTCCCATTCAATATAATAAGGTTTCATTGACAAAAAAACGAATAATTTACTAATATACATCACTTATAATTAAAAAACTTTATTTGTAAATGGTAGGATGTATCTATTATATGAAAAATAAAACAGAAAACTTATAATATGTAATGTACGTTGTAAAATAAAAATTTTTAGATAGTGAATAAATAAAGAAACCAAGATAAGTGTTAAAACTATAAATAGTAAATCAATGAATGAATATATAGTTCAGAATATGAAATCCAAAATTGAAAATTTAAAAAAATAGAAAATAAATAGAGTTCACACAATTCATTGAATAATTTTACCCATTAAATAGACTCTTCACGATGACATAAAACAATGAAAATTAATATAATGTTAAAAATATAAAGTTCAAAATGAATTTTTTCATCACAAAAATAATACTTAAATGAATTATTCTTGCAATGTGCTACTATGAGAAGAGATTTTCCTATATGAATGAAAAAAACAGAAATAGGAAATTTCACTCTAGAAGTGTTCACTACTATAAATTAATGTAATCAAAACTTAACACTCATATTAGAGCAATAATACATTATTGTTTGAATGACATCTTTGTCATGGAAATCATTCATCAAATTTTTATTCATTAAAGAATTTATTGTTATATGAAAAAGAAATCCAAAGTGTAATTTAATTAAAATAAAAATTGAGATATCACTTTTCATAAATGTATTATACATAATAAATATTTCTATATAATTTCCAAGTATTGTTAATATAATCTATATATAACATGTTTAATGAAAGAAATAAAGTTACGATCACGTAGTTATAGAATATATATTTAAATAAAAAACTATTGAATAAATTTAATATTAAAATTTCATTTCTGAAATAATAAATTTATATTTATCTTAATTCACAGGAAACATTTTACACTCCAACATATGTAATATAAAAATATTAATTCCAAGAGAATATATAAGTTGATCAAAATAAATAGTTCACTTCCATTATAATATTTATTGATGAAAATAATGGTATGCTCCAAAATAAAATTATCTCTAAAATTATATTTTGATATATATATTTATTTCACATTAATAAAAATCAGTTCTATATAGTACATATATGTTATGAAATAAAAAATACAAATTTGGTAAGTAATTTTAATTTATAAGTAATATGAAATTGTATTTTTTTATATAGGCAATAGTTTTTTTCATATATACATTAATCAAAAAGGAGATTTTTTATTATTATACAGAAATTACCTCTGACATATATGTTGTATTATAGTATTATCTCAAAATTAAAATGTATTTTTTAATTTATATATATATATGTTCTATGAATATATTGAATAATTATTATTGGAATATTGTTTTTATGTCATATATTTAAATGATTTTTAATATAATTTTACTGAAATAATCCATTTTATAATAATTATTAAAAAAAGTGGTATAATTATTTAGTTATAGAATTTGATCACTAAAATAAATATCATTTGATTGGAAGGAAAACATTCCCTCAGATTCCAAAAATGTTGGAAACTAGAAACAAAAAAAATAAAATTTTTTATTTAGGAAGGATGTGAAGGCCACACTTTCTATGTTGGAATACTTTTATCACATAGAATGAAAATTAAATTTTGATAGAAATATTTTATGGTGTAGAAGAATAATTAATGACAGTTCATCAATGGTAGACAAAAAAGGATGAAATTAAAAAATATAGTATTATAAGGAAATATATGTCAAATAAAAAACAAATCACATCATAAAATCACTGGATTAAAACAACTATGATTGATGACCACTTTCTTCTTTTTAGGTAATGGAAATTGAGTTGAAGTCAACAATATTTATAACCCATCATGTCTTGGTTACTAGAAATAAATAAATTAACATTAAAAGTTCATTTTTTGAGAAGATACATGTTAAAATAAATAGGTAAAATTTTTTTTTCTTACACTTTAATAGAAATAAAAGGAGTAATAATTAAAAATAATTTAGGCATTCATCATAAAATATCCTTGAAATAAAGACCTTGTAACACAATTTGGGGAGAACAATTGAAAATAGAAGTATAATAAAACCTTGGAGAAATTATTAGGGTTATAAAAGAGGAATAAATGATGAACATTGAAGATGAATTAAATGAGTCTAATAAAATTAGGTTTTCAATATTAGAAGAGAACTAAGAAAAAAACCAATAATGAATATGGAAGAATTGTTGAAGGATAACCAAAATCAGATCAATTGTGTATCAATTTGGATAGAACAAGTCTTGATAGAGGATACATAGATTAATATAGACGATGAAAGTTAAATGTGATGAGATCTGATTCGATTATATGTGTACGATGACACTGTGGTTATGAAACATTACTATGAAAATATAAACCCACAAATATATATATATATATATATATATATATCTAAAAATATATTATGAAATATAAAAAATATTTGATAATAATTTCTTATATATGAATTTATTTGGATTATTTATCGACAAATGATCATTCTTAAACCTTTACCAGGCCGTTATTTTAATATAAAAATTAAAAAAAATATAAACCATAATAATTAATAATTAATAAAATATAAAAAACAACAAAACATTCAGCTTTAATAATTTTCTAAAATATTTACATATTATTTAAAACAAACTATGATAAGGTAAAGAACAATCCCATGAAACCAAACACAATATAAAACTAAATGAAGGGAAAATTTATTAATACTTAGTTCTATAACATTAGTTAAAATATACATACCTGAAACATTTGAGACCAGTAAAAGAATAATATAGATAATTTACCAAAAAAAATGATTTTATATTTACTCATTTTTAAACATTAACTAAAATAAAATACCAAAAAATTTAAAGGCATGCAGTGTGTAGATTTTTTTATAAATATATAACTAATTAAATATTAGATAAAAACACTGTAAAAATAAACAAATTATACCAACTTAATGCGAAAAATGATTATCCAAGTACTTATTTTTCAAAATTAATTAAAATATACATACTTAATAATTTAAATCTTGATCATACTTAACAAATAGTTTGCAAAAAAACATTGAAGATCGATAAGTTCATCATTCACATAAGACTTGTCATCATTAAAAACACACAAAAAAATGAATGTTATAAGATTAAAAAATGGATTATTTTTCTTATAAAACATAAAATAATTAATATAACCAACCTTATTAAATTCAGTCACTGACCCGGTTGTGATTTTCTAATATAAAAATCAAATGAAATAATAACCACATTCTACACATTCTTTTTGATGATGAACCTAGGGTTATAAAAAATAAAATTTAAAATAAAAACAAATATATATAATAAAATATTATCTAATATATAATATTTGTACTCTAACATCCACATATTGGATTTTAAATGGATTCTTTATCGATAAGTGATATTTGTTAATCTTTTTCCATGACCTACATCTTTTTATATATCGACTAAAAAAACATGTATAAATAATAATATTTTAAAAAATTATAAAAAAGTATAACACCTACTTCTATAAAAAGTAGATAATTTTTTATGAACACCACCTAATAAAGAGAAAACACATTATAATTTTTCTTCATTTGGAAAGAATTCACCTAATATCGAATGAACTCTATGATATGAAATGTTAAGAATTAATAGAATTATAATAAATGTTAATTCATAATTATATTACTCTATTACCCATCAAGGAATTGGAAAAACCAAAAAAAATATACATATTTGATAATTTCTTATATATATATGCTACTGTAGTAGAATGTTTCACATATTCCACAACATTTGAAATGAATTATGGATCTATAAGACCATAAAAACCCTTGGTGTTATTTTGAATAAGAATAATGTGTAGACACCTAATGAATTATTACAACTACCTTGAAATAAACCTTATTTAAATAAATAAAAATGGTGAATACAAATTTAATTATATAGAAAAAACTATAAAATAGGCACATTGTGCTCATGAAAAATAACCAAATCTAGAATTTGGTTTTATAATATTCTCAACGGACATGTTATTCCACCTATATTAGATGTAAAACGAAAAATAATACATTTTATCCAATGAAGAAGATACATGGTAAAATAATTTTATCCCATCAGAAGTGTCAGATGTATGTGATGTTTTTGGCACCTAAACCTTTTTTTATTTTGTACTATTTCTTTTGATTTTAGATATTAAAATATAAATTAATTTTCAAAAAACATTATATGAAATTTTTTATCAAATTAAACTAATATTTATAAATAATTCATATCTTGAATGCTGGATAACATATAAGCATAGTTGGCCAAATTAAAAATGACAAATATAATCTACATCTCTAGTAACAACCTCAATAGTTAATGAAATTAGACTAGTTTTATCAATAATATCATGTATTGATATTTTACCTGACTAACCTACATGGGTTGGTGATGTAAATAAAACAAATAATATATATATGACTCCGCACTCTACAATATTTACATGGGGATCTTCAGCATACAACTCACATTATATGGTCGAGTCAAAATGAGGAGGTGGAGGATTTAAGAATACATGCCAGGTATGTTGGACATGATGAGTAGGCTATGATTTTCTCATTAATTATTCAAACATTGCATGCACTTCTGGTGGAATTACATCATCTATTTAATGTTTCATCTCTTTCGGCTATGTTTTTAATTTATCAATTTATGGGTCTCTTGATTTATTAATTTGATGAGAAATACTCTTCATAACATTTACACCCACCTCATATCCTCTTATGCAGCTAGGGGTTTTAATATTTCCAAAACCAGTAGCAAGATGTCCATCCAACCATCATGGATAAAATCCCACTACATTATTTTTTCTTGAAGGACATCCTAAATTGAAAAATTAAAATGGTTTTTTAGTGTTTTCAATATAGAAAATAAAATAATTTATTGAAAATAAAAATTAATTTCTTTTAAATTTATCAAGTACTTCCTTATATATATCTATAAGATACTTTTAATTTTTTTCTCCTCATTATTTTCCATTTTTCATGGAGATTGATGGAACATGGAGGACCTAACTGGTCCCCTTTTGAACCACTAGTATATTTAGTTTTTAACATATAAAACTTTTATACAATCATTTTAGTTTTTTTAAAGCATACCATACACATGATAAAGTATAAGGCTACATCTAATTCAACAGGTTCTCTTGATGAGATTTCCTATAGTCCTATTGAATGATAAAAAAATAATAGTTAATCAGGTAATATAAAATAAATTTTACAATATTAAATAATTATAATACAATAATTCTTCATCATGTTGGATGAGAACAAATTTATTGCATGTATCTGTATGTAAAAACCCATAATTAAGGCATGATTTTTCATTATATAACTTCCCAAAAACATTTTTTATATTTTCAATTTTGTTTTAAAGTATGTCTATTGAGCCATAGATAGAGGTTAACATCATTTATTATTATTTTTATTTCTTCAAAAATGAATGTCATATGTAATTGAATTAATTGAATACTAGTCTTTTAAAATATATAATATTCAAAAAATGAGATAAAAAAATAAATCGGGATATTAGACCACTATGGACTCCCACAAATTCAATTTCACCATCTTTTTCATTGAATTCAAATCATGATATAAAATTATAATCCTAAAATTAATCATAATGGAAGTATAAATTCTAAACTATGATACAATTCATCCAGCTAGGTTATTATTATCATAAAATTTAATATGTGTTGTATAATCTCTACGGGCAAGATACAATTTTTGTAAACATGTAGTCCAATGTTAACAAACTCTAGAAATTAATTTCTCAATATTAGAAGAAAAATCCTTTGTATGACTCACATTAGTAGTACGACTATTATTTTTGATCAAATTAAAAGTTTTATTTAATTAAATAAATATATTTTAAAATATTTAATAATATGACAGAGGAAATATACTATAGTAAATGTTTCCCTACCTATATATATCACAGAAATAATAAAATTTAATAAATTTTTTTTTACAAACATATTATTAGAAAATGGAATATTTTAAAAAAATTATTACCAAAAATATATAAGTAAAATAATAGTATCAAACATGGGTATTTTTCATTAAAATAATGATGTAATTATTCTTACAAAATAAAATTGAGAGTTAAACTATTAAATATAAAAATTAATTCTAAAATGACAGAAACATTTATAAAAATAAATATCAGAGTTAAAAAAAGTGTTTTTAGATGCATAAATTTAACCAAAACATAATGATGTATGTTGGGGTTTTTGTTCAAAAAATGTATAGTCATAACTATTGAATGTAAAATTTACAACAAAACACACACACACACACACATATATATATATACAAACATATATATTTAAATATACAATAATTAATAGAAAATTGGGTTTTTAGACATGTCAATTTCAAAAAAGAGATAAAATATAAATATTTACTAGAATAAAATTGGAGAGTAATTATGTTTTTCCCATATACCTTTATCATGATCATTTCATGTTATATAGACTATGTCTGAATTATAGTCATTATTATCATCTAAAAATTGTGTAATAGTGGAATTAGCCTCATATAAATCCAAAACATCATCATCATCCTCATTAACCAAATAAATTATTTCCCTCGAAAAATGTTGGGCCACTAATCATTCAATGAATAAATGCCAGAAATTATTTTACTTGCATCTGTATACATGAAAATTGGTCCCTCATGGAAGATAAATATTTTCAAATCAACCTATGTAAACCCATACTCATCACTTTTCACACCACAATTACTATTAATCTTGTTGCACAAAAACAACATGACTTGAAATTAAGTATAATAAATTTCACATATATTATTAAGAACTAAAAAATATTTCCTTGATGAAAAAATTGTGGTTTTATCATTTACAATAAAAAATTTAGTGATTCAATGATGACAATTACCACACTATTTTGAATGGTACTCCTATCAACTTGATTTTGTATGTGTAAAATGTGTACCCATTAATTTCAAAATAATATCATCTGATCAAATTAAGAGACGGCCCGCCTACAACCATTTCAATGTTCCTCATGTAGATATACATATGTTTACTTTTAATTTAAACCATGAAACAAATTTCTTTTTTATTCTCAATCATCATCGAAATTTCATTTATTTTCAGACATCATACCTTTAATTTAGAAATATGTCATAATTTTTATGGTTTAACCTCATTCGTGTTGTTTAAAATGTATAAATGTACCTACATCACTTCATCAAATGGTAAAAAAATTAGGTTTAATCCTCAAATACCTCTACCTTTACTATCAACTATGATATGTGAAGATAATGGATGACTAATATGCTCGACCTCTTACAAATAATTACTATAAAACTCCATAAACTCTTCTGATACATGTTTTTGAATAACAGAAGCCATTGATTGATGAGTATTTTTAACATATCATTTAAAAATTTTCATATATCTTTTAAAATTATACATCCAATGGAAATAAAAAGGTGCAGACACTCATATCTAACACACTATAGGAATCACCAGATCAACCACTACATCAAAAAACATATATAGGGAATAAATTTATAGTTGAAATAAGAATAAATAAAGCTTCATTCAATATAAAATATAATATATCAGTATTAATTACATTACTGAAAATTAATTTTAATAAATTACATAACCTAATGATAGTCTTTCCGAATAGTGTTGGAAATATACAACAGAGTGTGACCGGTAATAGTTATTTCATAAAAACATGAAAATCATGATATATCATACGAATTAAATTCCAATCCTTCAATGACACCAAATTCTCCACATTTGAGAATATCAATTGTGTACTTTAATAAAAATAATACAGTAATTAAAATTAATCTTCTCACCCTTTCTTAATGTTTGACAAGATGGATGTAAAATTGTTCTGTTTCCTTTCATATTGCTAGATAACTCAAAATTTAATCCCACTAATATATAGTATCATCTAGCATAAAATCCATATTTTTTTCATTCCTTTTATATCTAAATAATTTATCAACAAACCATAATATATATTTTTCTCAATATAAATAAGTTTTATTTCATTTTTTATCTCTGAAAATATCTAATAACATTTTTCAAAATTGATATACTATTTTTCAAGATATTTTTGTAGGGGAAATAAATACTTTTATGTTCAAATTTGAAAGATATAATTTTCATTCTCTAGTAATACAATTCATCTAAATTTAGTTTTAGGGGAATATTATATTCCTACAAACAATTAAATTCTTTTTTAATCTATAATAAGGATGAAAATTTTAGAAAAATCAATGATGTCCCATGTAAATTGTTTTTAGTACATTCTGAAATTCAAAATATGATGACTCTTATTTGAAAATTGAACAGGTTTAATGTCCCATAACACTATATCGAGATAAGTTTCAATATTTTGGAAAGTCATTTATATTGAACATTATGATATAATGCAAAAGAAAATACTATTTCTTTTATATATTAGAAACATTAACACCCTCTCCCATATAAGTTTCAAATAATCAATCGATGGTGAAAGTTTCACATTAATATCCTTTCTTGGATGTTTTGGTCTATAAATCATCAATATTATGAAAACATATTTTTTATTCTAATATATCTATGGGGAAATGTTGTAAAATAACAAAAAATATACCATGAATTATATTGGATACTTATTATCTTATTTATATTCATTCCACCTTTAAAAACTCCCATTATAATATCTACAACTTCAATTCATAAAATCATTTTTTTTAATATATTTCACTATGGTGAATCAACAGGGTGACATAAGTTACCATCATATATGTACGCATTTTTATGTCATCTTAACCTTTTTTACATCATTTATATTTTCAAATTGATTGGAAATCAGGTGCGAAATATATTTAGGAATCAAATAAAAAATATATTACTCTAGGAATTTATTTTATTTTAATATATAATTATAAAATAAGGTTGATGATTTTGGTAAAGGAATAGGGAAACATTTTTCACGTTAAGATAGACATTTTTAAGGGACCATAAAAAATAATCTCTTTTGTTCTTTATATATATCCTTCAAGATAATAATCAATATTTCAGTTTAGTTAACCTAGAATAAGTAATGTTAAATATTAATTCAAAATTTTCATGATCAATTACAAATGTAAATTTTATAAGGTAAAAAATCATGGTCAAATTAATAATTTAATAAAATAATAAGAAAATAGAAATAAATCATTGATTTAAATCCAAAAACATAATATGGTTATATGTGAAGGAAATAAATTAAGTATTTATTTTCACCATAATATAACATGAAATTATTTATAAAAAACAACTCTTCTAAAATATTAAACACAAAATTTTTATAACTTATAGTTTCATAATAATCATTAGGAAAACTATTAACATATAGTCATTTGGTTTTCAAAAATTTAAAGATGTGATTAAAATAAGAATTTGACATCAAAAATTTTTATTTAATATCCATAAATTATTTGATTACTTATTATTTACATACATCACTTCTTGAGTAAAGTGATTTATACAAATCAAAATCTTAATATAATTTTATGAAGATTAAAAATGATTGTTCTTATCATTATCATACACTACTGATTTTTTTTGAAATAAATGAAAAATGGAGATGTATTAATTCCAAAAAATTAATTTAATTATAATAAATATATTATGGAATAAATGATTCTATATCGTCTTCATGTTATTCATGTTGATCCAAAAATATATATTTTGGATAAAATTAAAAATGAAAAATACCAGGGCAACTAGTGTTAACTGATATATATATAGGTATATATATTGTTTTCTGTAATTTTTTTGATAATTCCTTCAAATGAAGAAGTTATAAAATTATGAAAATGATAAAAAAAAATTTAATTGATAATAAAAATAATATAAAAATATGAAAAGATTACTAAAATTTATAACTAAAAAATGAAGAATTAATCATCCAAATAAAAAAATAACTTACAAAATTCATCATTTAATACATCATTTTATATTAATAATTAGTATATTACAAAAATTAAGTTCCATATTTTTTAGTGTGTTTCGAAAAAATTGAAATAAAATCTTTTACCCTGGTGAAAGATCATCATGAACTCCAATATAGATCTCTACCTTTTGTACTTCAACATAAAACCGTTCTTCATAACTTTGTGAAACAAAACATAAGAAAGGGAAAATCTTAGATACTCATTCTAGATAAATAAAGGAAGTGAATAAGCATAGTAAGAAAAAATGTGTATAGAATCTGAGGATAGAATTTCAAGATCATACACTATATATTAAATCTCATAATAAATATTAAAATTTCAAAATACATGGATTATAATAGAATTAAGAGAATAAGTCATGAAATCATAACATAAGAATAAGATATAGGATTTATGGCATGCACATTTTTTATAATGTTGTGAACATGTATAAGTAGAAACATGTTCACTAATTTAAATTAAAGACATGAAATCAATCCCCCACATCAACTTATGGACACAAAACCAGGTCTCGGCATAACTTTGTGAACATGTAATTAGTTTCATCCATAACCTTATAGAGAAGAATCCATGTCCATGTATAACATTGTGAACATATAAAGTGGTACATTCATAACATTATAGAATGTAATCAGGTACATGCTTAAACTTATGGGCATGAAACAAGTTCTATGAATAATATAGTTAACACGTAATATGGTTCACCGATTACATTGTTACCATGTAAATAGTATCTTGAACAAACTTATGGACATGCATCTATGTCCATGAATAACATTGTGAATATGTAGTCAGGTTCATACAAAACATTGTGAACATGAAATAAGGTTCACACATATCATATATACTCAAAAGTCCACCATTGTTACCAAAGGAATTGGAGGGAGATATAGGTCATACCTATCTCATTTAAACACCATTCATATATGTTGTATAAAATAAACATTTCATCATATCATGTCCAATAAAAATAAATAGGTTTTATAAAAATTAAATCATAACCCATGAAATGAAATGGGTATCATTAACATTTCATCAAATCCTTAACAAAAAAATAGATAGGTTTCATAATCACTTCATGAAATTGTAACATGTGAAAAGAAGTGGGTTTTGAAAGTGTATAACTTGTGGAAGAGATATGAGTTTCATAAACATCATGGAATTAAATAATAAACCATTCATAGAAAAAATATTAATTGAACCTTTATAAAATTTCCTAGAAGGAATGATTAACATCAATGGATATCATCTAAGAGAGAGAAAAATTATTAATTGTCTTTTGAAAACATTTTATGAGGAAAATAAAATTTATTATTTGAAAAAAAATTACTTCTTAAAAAATATTATCATTTGAAAACCATTTCCTTGAAAATAAGTTTTTAAAAAATATAAATAATTCTTTCAAATCATTTTAGAAAAAATTTTCTTTAAAAACTAATTAATAATGATTTAAAACCTATAAAACATTTCTTAAAAATAAAAAATCCTTGAATTTTTTTTATTTGAATATATATTATAAATATTATAATGATATATTTGAATCAATATATTTCTTAAAATACTTTTCCCTTGAAAACAGTTTTTAATGATCAATTAAAATCATTTTTAAAACAGTTTTGAAAACATGGTTTTTGAATTAAAACATATTTTGACTAATTATAGAAATATAATCATATTATATTAAAAACATTTTATTAATTATGTTAAGTACCAAAGAATTAAAAAATGGTAATAATACGTGGATATATCTTGGATAAAAACAAATTATAATGAAACTAATGAGTGTAATAAAGAGATATATCATAAAATTTCATCAAAGAAAGTATAAACAAAAAAAATCCTAAAAATAAATGCAATTGTTTCAATAAACACTTATCACTTTGTAACTTGGGATCACACTCTCTATGTAAGAAAAGGAAATTACATGAAGGTTAAAATATAATGAAAAAATATATATTCGTGATATATCATGAAAAATGGAAGTATATACACGTCAAAAAAGAATTTAGGTTCATAACCATACCTGAGTCTAAAAGAAGAAAAATTTAGATAATTTTTTTTCACTGATTTGGAAACATTTGAAACTGAAATCCCATGAAATAAAGAGTATAGAATGGATATGTAAATAACCATAAAACTAATTATAAGAGTCATATAATACATGAATATGAAGTATACAAACCACAAAAAAGGAATTGGTGGTGAATAAAGAATTTATCTTATGAAAATAAAAAGTGAGATAAAATCCCACTACCATGTCTCTTGACTCTTTCAGTTCTTGTTCAAACCACATATAAATTAAGTAACTACATTTTTTATCTTCCAAAATCTTCCTTGGGATTCTCTCAGTCCAAGTTGTGTCTTCATGAACAATGGGAGGGATTTTGGTAAGTTTATTAGGTAGATCTTGGATGACCATATATGATTTTATAGGTGTAAATAAAAGAGAGAGGCGGTGTCCTTTTATAGGTAAGGGAAAATAAATGTCTAGCATTTAGGTGTACCCATGTTTTTACCTAACCAAAGGCATTAAAAAAACCCAACTCAACAATTGGAGGTTCATGTAAGACAAATGTATAGCCAATGGGTGTTAAAAAATGTTTTTTTTTCTTTTTTGGTAATAAATTTATGATTTAATACCTTTTTAACCAAATTTTTAAGTTAACCATTATAAATAATTTTAATCATTTTCACTAATATTTTGGGTAAAAAAATATATTTTATTTACTAGAAATTATGGATTATACTGATTATAAATTTGTTATCTATTTGAAAACATTTTAATCACATAAGTTGTAACGCCCCAACCCCAGTTACCCAGAGTCGGTGCATTATTACATAACATTGGCATGATATAAGGAATCATGCACCAAAATACTGATCAATTTAGTAGCTTTGGAAGTTCTAGATACATAAAAAAGTCCTAAATTACATCATAAGATGGAAAACAGAAACAACATTGTTTCCATAGACAACACTGAGATCCTATAGACTATCCTTTTAGGTTAATCATAATATACTTTTTCGCCTCCTGGGAAAAATAAAACATAGAAAGGGGTGAGCTCAGATGCTCAGTAAGGATAATAATATAGAGGAAACATTCATAAATAATCACAAACATTTAAGGAAATGTATAGAATTAAAAAAATCATTTTCAACATAAAATTCATCACAATATTGAAAATATAAATCAAAATAGTGCCATTTACTTACTCACATGGATATTCTATTAGTTGAATAATCACATGAAATATCAATAGACACTTTCATAATGATAGAATGCATAATGCCAGACTTTCATAACCACATAGTCAAGGCCTTATGCCAAGAATACAAATGATATTTTTTTTCAAGGCCTTGTGTCAAGATACAAGTTTATCTCAAGAGACCTACTGATGCATTAAGGAGCTATAGAGGGCTCCACCCGTCACTTACTAAGTCTAATGAATTCTTCACATGAAAAGGATTAAACATAACATAAAAAATTCATATTGAAACTAGCATACGAAATGTAAATAATTTATACATAAACCATGAATGGTATAAAATAAGACATCCACATCCAAACATATCACAAAACCTTCAATACAATGTGGATGTTTTGTATCATAATAAATCAACTTCAAACCAACTTACAATCCATCAAAGGATGTTGACATGGATGAAATCGAAACCTTTTTAGAGAAATATCTCTTTCTATTTGGAAATCATTTAAAAGTTATGTAATTATAAAATAAAAAATTTATTTCTCAAAATATTCATTAAATCTTGTATGGGAAGCTTTTACATTATTATAATGACGGAAAATAGCTGCACTCGCTATATAAGTTAAAAAACATTCTTACCTTAATTTTGTCGAAAAGGTTAAAAAGGGCCTTGTTTGAAAAACGATAAAAATATTCCTTTAAAAAACATATAAGGTAAAATCATGGTATAAATGACTTTAACCCATTGTCTATTAAATAATAAAAAAATTGAAATACATTTTTACGAAACATGGATGTGGATGATAAAGAGTTCTCAGTTGATAATTATGTATGAACAACCTCAGATAATGAGGAGATAGTGAAATAAACCCTTACCTTGTACTTTTCCATGGTCGAGGGTAGGCTAACCTCCTGTATAATGGTGAAATAATTTTTATTAAAATATAAAAGAATCATATACATTAATATGATATCATATATGATCTTTTATCATTTCTTTGTTAATAATATCTTAGTATTGTCTTTGTTTCGGGTGTTAACTGATTCGTTTTCCATTATATGATTTGTTATGTAAGTAATATTTGTTATGGATATGATGTATCTTATTCTTATTATAAATAATATTAAGTATTTAAATTTTATTTTTCATTATCTAATGAAATTTGTCTTGAATGGATATGATGGAGAATGAATCTCATCGCGTTCGTGGAGACGGTAATTAGTACATACGCACGAGCGACAATATCATTTTTTTGATATTAAAATAATATATTTTTGGACTCTATATAAGATATACATAATCATAATAATTTTATATTTATTATTTACATCAATTAAACATCATTTTTATACCCATCCAAATAATAACGTATTGAATAACAATTACACCACGACGTGGAGACGGTAAGCCATGCGTACGCACATATGGTGACATGTCATTAAAAGGATGGATAAAATAATGAATATGGTTGCAAAATATTTATAATAATATCAAATTATATATAAGATACTAGAGATATTATTTTATAACGGAAACAACCAAGAAAGAGGAAGTGGAAGAAGAAAAGAACTTGAAATAGGTGATGAAATATTTACCTCTTCTTCTGGTTCTTCCTTTTGATTTGATCAAAAGGGCTCTTTAGGTTGGCTTTCTGACTAAAGGAAGGCATATAGGATGAATTGTGGGAAGTTGAGAGGATATTTGGGTAGGTTTTGGCTGATCCAAAACTATTTGAATATGTTAATTTGAGGGAAGGGTAAGTGCCGTTTTATAAGAGGGGTAAGAGGCACCTTAGTAAAAACATAAAATATTATTTTATAATAAATTAATATTCGGTTTATAATAGATCAAAATTGACTTATTTTGAAGATAGGGTTGGTATGGGTAAAAATAATTTCATCCAATTGATATTAGACAGGTTTCAGTTACCATATTAACCTTATTATTTATATTTAACTCTATGTTAAATCGTTTGACATTTACCATGTCTCTTTGTATTTTTATAATATATTGTTAATAAACAAGATTTGAACTTCCAAGATAACCTATAGTGGTTCACTAATGAAATATATATTATTATTTATGAACTTTGTCCAGACCTTAGATTTTTAGGAATAGAATATCAATTAATAATATAATATTTGTTTTAAAAACTCTTTTATGTCAATTTTTACACTATTTTGTATTTTGTTTTTGTTAAATTCATAAAAAAATTATTACTTCAAACAGAAATTATTTAATCAACCCTAAAATTTCCTATTAACCTATCAAATTACTGTAATTCATTTAAAGTCTCCAATTAGATTTATTTGGATATTTATAATATTAATTATTTTGATATTTCATTAATAGGGAAATTACTTCATCATCATTGTGTCACAAATTAATTAAATTATTTAATGACTAAAAATAATTAATAAAATACCATTATTTAGGAATTTTTTTTTATTTCTAATGAATATTTATAATCAAATTTATCTTTCGTATTACCATATATGAAAAATGTTTTAGATATTAAACATTGATTTTAACTCATTTAACTCTTATGTAAATTAAATAATATTAAATGTCCTAATCTATTCCAAGTGGAATTAAATGATCATATTTTATTCCTAAGGTTGTTTTTTTCGAGATATATAATTATCCAATAGAATTAGGACATGTGATAGGGTTAAAATAATATCATTTTTACCTTTAATTACCCTATTTTGTTTTAAACATTGTAAATAAAAGTAAAAAGTTACTGTCCAATAAAAATTGTTTTCAACCCATTGAACCACATTTTACATACTGATATCAGCCGTGTCTCTCGGATTTTTAAAATTAAATTCACAGAAGTGGAAAAATTATGTTTCATGGGAATTTTCAAATGCTCCTAGGAGGTGGGTAAAAATAGTAAAAAGTTCAATAAAATTTTATATATCTACACTTATTATAAAATGACTCCAATGAATTAAATTGATATTATATAGGTATTATGTATCTATTTTTCCCTAATATAAATTTAATTAAAATAACTAATATTTAAATAAAAATTCAGTTTTAATCAATAAAGCAGTGTTTTTCACTATTCATCAAAAATGGATGTTTTCAGAAAAATACCAAAAAATCACCCTAAGCTAATTCTGATATTCAGAATTAAAAAATGAATTTTATTATAAGTAATTAAAAACATTTAAGTTATATTAATTAATTAAAAATTAAATCTCATTGTTAAAACAAAAAAGAGAGGTTTTAAGAAAGTAAAAACTATTAAAAGATTGACATGCGTTTATATCAAATTTAAATGTGAAATTAATTATAATGATTTAAATTTTATTAGATGATTAAAATAAAATCTAATTACACTTCCAAAACATTCAAATGAATAATTTAGCACTATAAATTATTTTGATTAAAAAAGAGGTTTTCAGTTAAAATTTAGTATTTTCACTATTCACCAAAATATGAAAGTAATTAGAAAAATACCAAAATTTTATCATAGCTAAATTTTTATGTCCTAATTCAAAATAAGAAGTTTATTTTTTCAAATTAAATATAGAAATGTTAAATATTGGATTAAAAAGGGTTATCCATTAAAATATGGTAAAATTGATTTTTTGAAAATTACTTCTTTTAACTGAAAAATTGAATTTTTCCTTATATTTTGTATAAAAACAAATAATATGGATGTTAAAAATATACGGTGTATATAAAAATCAAAATACAATTAACACTATTCATAACTGCTTTTTGAAAGACTAGTTTGGTAATTTGTGATGCGCTCAAACTCAGTGTTTCATGTAGCACAAGTTATTGAATTACTTTTAAGAGATAATGTGCTGCAAAATCTTGGGGTGTTACGTTCTCCCCTCATTTAATAAATTGTTTCCTCACAATTTGGAATTGTTATTTGAAAATAAAAGGTTAAAAATAGAAAAAAACACCTTTGTGGAAATCCCACATCAGAAATTGGGTTAATAACATTTATTCTTAATAAGAGGGAAAGGGAAATGAAAAATTCACCCCCAAATTAGGGTTTTCGAATAGGAGAAAATTGGTGGAAATTATAGACACAAAATTGGAAAAAAATGTATATATTTATAGGGAGTGATTGAGGTCATCAATCACAAACAAGTGTAAAATTGATGGCTTCAAAGCCATCAATCTATGATGATTTAAAATATCATCGGTTAAACATAAGGTATTAGGATAACACATTTTTTAGTTTTAATATCCCTTCCCTAAATTTTAAGGATTAATTTATTTATATAATAATAGGGTAAAAAAATATACTTGAAAATTAGAGTTTCATCCTTCATCTAATTCCTACAAAAAAAATCATATTTCACTCCAAAATGTTATAGAATTCAAAAATATTCTATTTATCCTAATCGTATAGGGATCCAAAAATAATGACTTTATAATTCATTATGTTTAGACTATTTTAAAAAAAACTACAATATACAAACCAGGACATCATGTATTCTAGTGGTAGGTGATCCACCCTTGTCTCCCTTTGGTTGTGGGTTCAAGTCTCACGACCTTGCCAGACGTGATGGGTTGTCGCCCGACCTCTAGGATGTCCTTTTTATGATAATCCAAAAATAATCTCAAGAAATGATTTAACTTTTCCAATAGTATGCAATGTCAAACTTAAACGATTCCACACTTTATACTTATCCAAAATAATTCTATCCAAACTTATAGTCCAAAATTTATAAGGAATGTAAATACAATAAAGATCCTTTTTTCCATGTAATAATATGTGAATACCTTCATCATTTATTCTTTTGAAACATAGTAATACCCTAAATTACCATAAAATTGTACTGATTACATTCACTCTCCCTTATTCTTTATAGAATACTGGATATACTCTTTATATCCAGAAATTTTGTATACTGCAAAAAAATGAAATAAACATACAATTAATTAGTTTCAAAGTAGTCAAGAATATCGAATATAATTTATCCAATCAACCATCTCTTAATCCTAAATTAATATATCAGTATTAGGACCATATTAAGGTTTATCGTTCCTCCAACCAAGTATTTTACAAAAAAAAGTTTAACTTCCTATTGAGTCACTTTTCATAGTACCATATGATCTCAAATCCTCAATGAAATTGTACTGTAGTAAAATCCTTTTTTATTTCCATAATTCATATAACTGGTACATCCTCGATACAACACTGAAATGACATAATTATTTAATAACAACATAAGAACACTAATCATTCCTCTTCATCATTGGTAGTATCATAACATGATTATTATGGAATATAATCATTTGGGGCATCCTCTGATGGTTTGGACATTGATTCACGTAGTGTCCAAACTCTGTGCAAATTAAGCATTGTGCATTTGAATCCTTTTTCTTACTTATGCAGTAATGTACTTGGTGTCCTTTTTTCCATAGTTATAACAAAATCCCATTACCTTCAAGAATTTACCAAGGTGATTCTTTCCACATTTATCACATATGGGAAAATCCTTCTTCCCCCTCTTCCCTTTATCCATCTTTCTCTCTTCCATCCTTGGCTTCTGTTGCTTCCCTTCAAAGCCATAGGACTCAGAGAATTATCTTCTTGTCTTACATACACATGATACTATTTCTTCATATGATGATAATATGTGGTAGGAAATTTCCATTTTAAATTTTGGCTTAATAACATGAATGATCTGACCCTTCTTAATATTTTGATCATGCGTATTGCTGGAATTCTCATTCCTTCTACTAGGATCCATTTCTCAGTAATGAAATATACTAGGTTAGTTTATGAATCAAAATTCATAATTATAAATGTAACATCCCAAGAAAATAAAGAATAGTAAATTATCATATTTATTAATAACATTTAATTAAATATTAATTTTATTTTAAAAGGGGATTTAATATTCAATGGCATACTTGTCACACAACAACGAGTTTCTTTGAAATCTTACATTGCACACTATAAATATAATATTATTATTTTAAATGGTAGTTAACACTTAGCCATTGTATTAGAGGGAATTAATATAACTAACTTTAATATGATAAAATATGTTTGTTAAATATTTTAACAATTACCAAATAAATGATATAGTCTTACAATACGAATGAATCCAATTTTAAGCATAAATATTGTAATATTCATTAAAAGGTTGATTATCTGCCTTTTGATGGAGAAACCTTTTTAAATCTACTTTTTTTCAATGTTATATGTTATATTTGACAAAATAAAATCCTTTTTTAGAATTGGGACATCAAAATTTAATTTGTGTAATTATTTGTTATTTTACTGATAAAGATCATTTTTAATGAATAGTGAAAATTGTTGTATTTTAATTCAAATCCTCCATTAAAATCTAATTTATTTATATGGTTAGATTATCTCTTTAATAGGGTTTAATGTATAATTAAAATATATTTTTACCAGTTTATCCAATGATGGTCACTGAAATGAATTTCACTTTGAAATTCGACATAAAAAAGTGTCAATCTGTTGATATGTATTGTTTCTTAGAAACACACTATTTGTTTTGACAACGAGAATTAATTATAAAATTAACTAATGAAACTTCTATGTTTTGAATTTGGTAAAATGAATATAATTTTTGATTTCAGAATAAAAAATATAGATTAGGGTGAATTCTTGTTATTTTTTTCTAAAAAAATTCAATATTAAATGAATAGTAAAACCACTAAGTGGTAGTTAAAAAACTAATTTTTTCATTTAAATGAATTTTACCGCTTCTGTAAATTTAATTTTAAAAATATAACAAACATGGTTGACATTATCAAGTAAAATTTGGTTCAACGAGATGAAAATAATTTTTGGTGAATAGTAACTTTTATGTTTTATTAACCGCGATTAGAGATAACTTGGGTAATTTAAGGTAAACATAATGTTACAATAATATGAAATTACCATTACACATGTACTAACCTTATTTGATGAGTCATGGCTGACCACAACAATCCATGGGTTAATTTGGGGACCCCATGGAGCCACTTGGTTAAGATAATGACATTAATACCTTTTTAATTAAAGTAAAAAATAAAAATGTCACAAACATGTATTATTTTACTAAATTTTTTTACATGGGGTAATATAAGTTATATTTTAAAATATAAATAATCATTATAAATCTAAAATTATTTCTTACATCTTGGATTTTTTTTTAATTTGCATACATTAAATAAATAAAATTATTTTTGAAACAATGATGATGCAGTGTTTACGTCATTAATGAATGATTTAAATAAATAAGAAGATAAAGTTATAAATAATATCCAAGAATTTTCCAATTCTTATTGGATGATTTTATTTCAAACACGGGACACCTTAGCTTTGAATTTAATGATTTTTGGACCTTTATAAACTGAAAAACATTATATAATAAAATAATATTTTCATTCTTTCCAAAAGAGCCCCTCCTCTCCCTTATAAAAAGTCCCGACTTCCTACCCCATTATCACACTTATCAAGCTCATTGGATCATCAAAACTCTACTCAAATAATCTCCCATGTTCCTTATCTTTATCCTAGAAGCCTTACCTTAGTCAGAAAGCACTTCAATAAAACCTTTTCGTTCAAACCAAAGGGAGTTACCCAATTTATAGGTAACATCTCCACTGAAGTTCTTTTATTTTATTTTACTTCCCCAACCCCAAAAACTCTTTTTTTAATTTATTTTATAACAAAACCAGTATATTAAATATACTAGTATGTTTTTATGAGAATAATTCTAGCTACACTTACACACACCTCCATCTAATGGGTAAAGAACATACTGTTTCTATCGACGGCGAACTACTGTCTCACGAAACGATGATTGTTCAATTATCTCCTACCACCTCTCATGGTGGCCATTAAGATGTCACTATATTTATATATTATATATATTATGTTTTTAGTATGCTTATGTATTTTTCATTTATTCCATACCTTTATGGTTTCCATAATGGGTAAAGGCAATAATTTCATTTTAGGAAGTACGGACTACCGCCCCCTCAAAATGATACGACTCGTTCATGCCATATGTGGAACGTATTAAGGATATAACTTATGAAAATATATAACATATATGATATATATATTATACTTAAATTATAATATACCTATTTATCACTATGTTTTCATTCCATTAAAATATCAAATAGAAATGAAATTAGCGTTCATGCGTACGTACGACTTATAGTCTCCATGAACAATGCATTTTATTTCTAATCTCCAAATGTTATGTAAAATTATAAATATGTATATATACTAGATATATATGATATATATGAAACCTAAATGATGAATATAATTTTGGAGATAATGTAATTTTGACCAAATGGACAATTTATAATTATAACAAGTTCATTTTTGACTTATGTTCTGAACATTGTATAAATGCCCGATATGAACTCAAATAATTAACTAATTGTTATAGTAAGGTAATAATTCATATAAATGGAATTATAAAAATGAATAATTTCCTTATGCAATTATTAAGTAAATTAAGTTTATTATTCATGAAGAACAAGAAACATATGAGCTGGTCAAGTCGGACAATGAGTTAAGAGGAATTCTTATCTCACTTTTAATTCAGTAGGATTTCAATTGTTCGACACTTATTTAATGAATGTGGTGTATTGTGTACTACCATTGGATATATATATATATATATATATTATCAGGATTCTCTTTATATTCAAGGTATTCTATGATTCTTTTGGTTGTTAGTAGTTTTTGGTCATACGAATCGATTGAATACAACATGGTAAGGGATTTTCATCTCAATTATTATTCCCTTGAGATTTATGGTATATTTTCCTCTATTTACATTTGTGTTGTTTATGAACTTCCCATTATTGTAATATTTGTGTAATATAAATTAATTTATTGGTATTTATAACTTCATTTTATGATCTTTCTTTCATGGGGTGTACGTTTCGAAAGTTACCAAATCGGTAAGGGATTATTTCACCCTCGTATTTTAAGTCATGACTTCCTTTATGTTGTGTCTTATATTTTCCATAAATTTATGTTGAGGGTATGTTCTCGTATGTTATTATTACCATCCATTTTATGTACAAATGATGAAAGACTATTTCTTCTCTCATCAATTTGTTTTTTGGAATTTTTATGTGATGTCCTTAGCTGCTGAATTTCTCATAAAAGGAATCAAGTCTTTTCTTTTCTTTCATGATTCCTTTTCACGTGGTATATCATTAAAATATCCATACTATGTTCATATACCCATGTTGTTATATTTATATACTGTATTATATGTTATTTATGAGTGGGTTACTCTTGTACCCTCTCTTTCCAATGTTTTCTAAAACCATGTTATATAGTCGTTAGGCTGTAGAAATTTCACCTCAAAATTTCTATCTCTTTCTCTCAAAAAATTCTCTTGTTTTATTTATGTAAATACCCAGATCAATTTAATTTATTTTGTTGTTTATAAATATATAATGATAATTTATTTTATTCTATAATTGACATACATATAACCCCCACCCTCTTTCCATGGGTTATAAATGACATAATGATCTTATTTTTTTAAGAACATTTAAAACATCCCAATCTTGAAATGAAACTTATTTCTTATATTCTCCTTGGGTTTTTTATGAAATGTTTGATTATAATCTATCTGGTTCACATGTAAGTAAATAAATATTATGGGTGCGTCTTGATATCTCTCTAATGCATTGGGTAAAGTATTAATCTCTAGAGATGACATGTTTTACAATACATTCGTGAATAACCTTGGTAATATTTATGAAACCTTGGAGATGGACCTTGGTTATATGTTCATGAATGTATAAATGAAATGTTTTATCCACATATTCAAGTATTTTTCAAGTTATTTTCATTATTATATTCATATACATCAATTTCTCATGTCTTTATGTTCTTATTCAAGTTCTTATTGATATCACATGTAAACTGATTCCTTGTTTACCCTTACTGGGCCTTACGCTCACCCTTTGCTTTGATGTATGTATCCAGGATATGAGATCAAGTAATTATACATAGGATGAGCATATGATGAAGCCATACCTGTGGATTAGATTAATGTTTTCTTTTGTTTTTATGTTTTATGTACCTGATTTACAAGACAGTAGACTTTAAAGATCCTCTATTTGTAAAATGTAATAAAAAGTTATTTTATAAAATGGAAGGATGATATAGTTGGTATAGAAGGAAAGTTTAGTTATAAATAGAAATTACGATATGAAAACGTTATAAAGAACCCTATATAAAAGTTTAAATATATAAAAACATCTTGGTATTTTTGGGTGAGTATGGTGTAAGTGGTTTATCAAGACAATACATCCCTATCTGGATACGAGTAGAACTATCTTAATGTGTGGGGATGAAAATGAAAGGTATAAGAAAACCTTCTAGGTTAAAACATGATAGGGATATTTTTGGAGTTTTATAAAAAAGACAACACGTAGACCCTGTGACAACCTGTTGCATCGAACAAAGCTGAGGGAATCAAACCCACAACAAAAGTGAGATTGGCTTTTATCGCCTACCACTGGCCTACGTGAAGTCCCGGGTTAGTATGAATTATTCATTTTAGTTAAATGATTTTATGGATAAAGAATAAGTTGATTTTGGGAACATATGTCTTATTAAATGGATACACTTAGTATAGGGAAATGATTTGGTGATTAAATGATAAAGGTTATTTTGGAAGATGTTTTCTCTTTTGGAATACTATATGTCTAAGGAAAATAAAATACTACATGATTTAAATTGTTAAGGAATGGATGAATTTTTTTTATTTTGTAAGAATCTATGTATTTATTATGGACACATGGTGATTTTGGTTATTTATTAAAAATGATTAACCTTGCATAGAGAATACATGATTAGGTTAATTACACTTTGGTATGAGAACTTAAGAGTAGTCAATGTTATTTGGGGATAAATGTTAAGATTTATTATGATAGACTATTTGATTAAATACTTATAAGTTTTGGGTTTTAATATTAGTTTGGATTATTTTTAATAATATTAAGGATGATTTTGTATTGAATGGTTTTTCTGGATCTTTGGTTACACCATGTTGAATTTTGGAGATTAATAGTAGTATTTCTTTTTATAAATACTTATCTTTTTTGGGGATTATATGATCTCGTACTAACCATTTTGGTTTTAGTTGATGACTAATGACAAGGTAAATATATGGTTATTCTTTTGTGGATTATGTGATTCTCTAAGAGAAGAATCTTGTTCTTTTTATGTTACCATGTCCATTTTAATGCTCATTGTTGGGAGAAAATATTAGTTTTTGGTTGAAACATATTAAAGGATTAAACTCCACTTGAATGTTAGTATCATTCCTTATATTTTTTTCAATTTAGTAAATGAATTCATCAAAATTATGAAAGGGAATGTAAAGAAAAAACGTTGTTGGTTTGTGTTTCTGACTCGGAAATTAAACACTTTTTAACACATCATATGTTTGTAATTTTCTAGTGGTTAACTTTTTCTTAATTTTGTTTTCTATCATTCTCCATCAGAACTTGACCCTTTGTTTTCTCTTCCATATCCACGTTTTCCTACATGGAATCCTAGTATGGGATAACTTGGGTGACCTTTTTTACTTCTCTTTCTTTCTTTTAAAGTTATAATTTTACTGTCTCTATTTCTGATGTGGGACTTTCAATGAAGTTTCCAAGACCGGTTTTAAAATTGCGAGGATGCAATTTTCCAAAGGGGGGAAGAATGTAACATTCTAGGAAAATAAACAATTTTAAAATTTCATATTTATTAATATCATTTAATTAAATATTAATTTTATTTTAAAAGGGGATTCAATATTCAATGGCATACCTAACACGCAACAACGAGTTTCTTTGAAATCTTACATTGCACACTAAATATATAATATTATTATTTTAAATGTTAGTTACACCATGCCATTTTATTAGTGTTAATTAATCGAAATAACTTAAATATAATAATATATGTTTTTTTAAATATTTTAACAATTCTTCAATAAATGATAGAGGCTTAAAATATGAATGAATCCAATTTTAAGCATAAATATTCAAATATTATTTAAAAGGTCAATTAACCACCTTTTTATGGAGAACCATTTTTAAATATACTTTTTGTCAATTTTATATGTTATATTTGACAATATAAAATCCTTTTTTAGAATTGGGATATCAAAATTTACTTTGTGTAATTTTTCTTATTTTTCTGATAAATTCATTTCTTAATGAATACTAAAAATTGTAGTATTTTAATTCAAATACTCCCTTAAAATATAAATTATTTATTTGGTTATATTATCTTTTTAATGAGGTTTACCATTTAATCCAGTGATGGTCATTGGAATTAATTTCACTTTGAAATTGGTCTTAAAAAACTGTCAATCTTTTGATAGGTATTGTTTCCTAAAAACACGCTATTTGTTTTCACAACAGGAATTAATTAAAAAATTAATTAATTAAACTTTTATGTTTTTAATTTGGTAAAATTAATATAATTTTTGAATTTGGAATATCAAATATAGCTTAAGGTGAATTTTTGGTATTTTTCTAAAAAACATCAATTTTTGATGAATAGTGAATCCACTAAGTGTTAGTTAAAAAACTGATTTTTTTGTTTAAATACCGCTTCATTGAATTGAATTTCAAAACTCTGACATACATGGTTGTCATTAGTAAGTAAAATTCGGTTCAATGGGATGAAAATAATTTTTGGTGAAGAGTAACTTTTGTGTTTTATTAACCCCGATTAGAGGTAATTAGGGCAATTTAAGGTAAAAATAATGTTATAATAATATGAAATTACCTTGAAATATGTACTAAACATATTTTATGAGTCATTTCCAACCAGGAAAATCCATGGGTCAATTTGGGGACCCCATGGAGCCACTTGGGTCTGATAATGACATTAATACCTTTTTATTTAAAGTAAAAATTAAAAATGTCCCAATCATGTATTGTTTTTCTAAAACAATTTTTAAATAGGGGTATATAAGTCATCTTTTAGACTATAAATATTCATTATAAAGCTATAATGATTTCCTACATCGTGGTAATTTTTTTATAATTTTTATTAATTATATAAATAAAATTATTTATGACAGAATAATGATATAGTGTTTACGTCATTAATGAATAATTTTAAAATAATAATAAGATAAAGTTTAAAATAATATGAAAAACTTGTGAAATTATTATTGGATGATTTTATTTCGAACACTGGACACATTATATTCTACTTTAATTATTTTCATACCTTTAGAAAACGAAAAGCATTATATAATAAAATAATATTTTCATGCTTTCCAAAAGAGCCCCTCCTCTCCCTTATAAAAAGACCCCACATTCAACCCCTTTATCACACTTCTCAATCCCTTTGTCTCGTCCAAACTCTACTCAATTAAGCTCCCAATATCTCTCTATTCAACCTAGAATCCTTACCTTAGGCATAAATCTCTTCAAGAAACCCTTTTGGTTCAAACCAAATAAGTTCTTTAGTTTTATTTTACTTCTCCAACCACCTAAACTATTTTTATTCCTTTATTTTATAACAACAACAATATCCTCAATATAATATTATGTTGTTATGAGTTGAATTCTAGATACAGTTACAAAAAAATCCATCTAATGGGTAAAGAATATATTGTTTTTGTGTATGACAAACAACTGCCTCACGAAACGATGATTGTTCAATTTTCTCCTTCCACCTCTCATGGTGGGAATTAATATGTCACTGTATTTATATACAATATATATTATGTTTTCTATATACTTCTATATTTTTAATTTATTCCATACCTTTATGTTTTCTATAATGGGTAAATGCTATAATTTTATTTTAGGAAGTGCTGACTACCGCCCCCTCAAAATGATATAACTCGTTCATGCCATATGTGGAACATACGAAGGATATAATTTATGAACTTATGTAACATATATGACATATATATTATACTGAAATTATAATATACCTATGTATCACTATGTTTTCATTCCATTAAAATATCAAATAGAAATGAAATTAGCGTTCATGCGAACGCACGACTTACCGTCTCTTTTAACGGTGCATTTTATTTCTTGTCTCCAAATGTTATGTACTATTATAAATACATATATATACTAGATATATATGATATATATTACATATAAATGATTAATATCATTATGAAGATAATGTAATTTTGACCACATGGACAATTTATAATTATAACAAGTTTATTTTTGACTTAAGTTCTGAACATTGACAAAATGTCCGATATGAACTCAAATAATTGACTAATTGTTATAGTATGGTAACAATTAATATGAAAGGAATAATAAAAATGAAAAATATTCTTATGAAAGTAGTATGTAACTTAATTTTATTATTCCGGAAGAACAAGGAACATACGAGCTGGTCAAGTCGGACAATGAGGTAAGGGGAATTCTTATCTCACTTTTAATTCAGTGGGATTTCAATTATTCGCCACTTATTTCATGAATGTGGTGTGTTGGGTACTACCATTGGATATATATATATATATATTATCAGTATTCTCTTTATATTCATGGTATTTTGTGATTATTTTGGTGGTTAGTAGTTTTTGGTCATACGACTCGATTGAATACAATGTGGTAAGGGATTTTTATCTCACTTATTATTCACGTGAGATTCATGGTATAATTTTCTCTATTTACTTCTGTGGAATGTATGTACTGCCCATGATTGTAATATTTGTGTAATATAATTTAATTTATGGGTATTTACATCTTCATTGTATGATCCTTCTTTCATGTGGTGTGCGTTTTGAAAATTACCAAATCGGTAAGGGATTCTTTCACCCTCCTCTTTTAAGTCATGACTTCCTTTATGTTGTGTCATATATATTACATCTATTTATGTTGATGATATGTTCTCATATGTTCTTATTACTATACATTTTTTTTCCAAATGATGAGAGACCCTTTCTTCTCTCTTTAATTTGTATTCTGAATTTTTAAGTGACGTCGTTAGGCTGCTAAATTTCTCAGAAAAGGAATCAAGTCTTCTCTTTTCTTTCATGTTTCTTTTTCATATGGAATGTCATTCAAATTTCCATACCATGATCATATATCCATTTTGTTCTATATTTATAAATTATTATAAGTTATTTATGAGTGGGTTACTCTTGTACCCTCTCTTTCCAATGTTTTTTAAAACCATGTTATATAGCCGTTATGCTGTAGAAATTTCGCCTCAAAATTTCGATCTATTTCTTTCCAGAAATTCCTTTATTTTATTTATGTGAATACCCAGACCTATTTCTTTTATTTGGGTGTTCATAAATATATAAATATAATTTATTTTTTCTGGAATTGACATACATATAACCCTTACTCTCTTTCCATGGGTTATAAGTGACATAATGATCTTATTTTTTTATTAACATTTAAAACGTCACGATCTTGAAATGAAATCCATTTATTATATTCTCCATGGGTTATTTATGAAATGTTTGATTATGATCTATGTGGGTCACATGTATTTAATGAAATATTAAGGGTGCGCCATGATAGCACTTTAATGCATTGGGTAAAGTATTAATCTCTAGAGATGACAAGTTTCATGATACCTTGGTGAATAACCTTGGTAATTTTTATGATACCTTGGGGATGGACCTTGGTGATATGTTCATGAATGTAAAATAAAATGTTTTAGCCACATATTCATGTATGTTTCAGGTTCTTCTCATTATGATATTCATATACATCAATTTCTCATGTCTTTATGTTCTAATTCATGTTCTTATTGATATCACAAGTAAAATGATTCCTTGTTTACCGTTACTGGGCCTTATTATCACCCTTTACTTTGATGTATGTCTACAGGATATGAGATGAAGTAATTTTAGTTTGGATGAACATATGATGAAGCATTACTAGTGGATTAAAATATTTTTTATGTGGTTTTAATGTTTTATATCCCTGATTTCCAAGACACTAGACTTTAATGATTCTTTGTTTGTAAAATGTAATGAAAAGTTATGATAGAAATTGGTGGGATGCTATACTAAACTTGTAAAATTTCTATTTTAATATTGAAAAGATTATGATCATAATCCATAATCCTAAAATGAATTCTTTGAGTAGGTATTTACACATAAATCATTCATAATGGCTTGTAATGAAATTGTGAATTATCTGAAGCATATCCCCTAGGAGTGTCGTAACCACGTGTGTAGTGAGTCCCATTAATGTTCACTAGTTCCCGTTCGAGTCTATCTCAAAGAGATGTTTTTTGTTTTTATCCCTAGGTAGATCTATGCTAGAGCTACCTCTACCAGCTCTTTTCTAGACAGAGATGTATTTCTTGGAAAACTCACAAAATCTATACATTACCAAAATTCTAGGAAGTTCTTATATACAAATACTCAATGTCTATCTTTGGTTAATGTACTCTAATCAGAGTTTATCTAAATCTACTTTCCATGGTTTTTACTAAACTTCTACTGATACCAACTGTAACTCCACAACCCCAGATACCCAGATTCGGTGCGTTGTTACATAACATTGGCATTATATAAGCAATCATGTCCTGAAAGACCAATCAGTTTAGTATCATTGGAAGTTCTAGATACATACATAAGTCATACATTACTTCATAAAATGGAAATCTAAAACAAAATTTTTTCAATAGACAACACTGAGATCACATAGACTATGCCTCCAGTTCAGTCATAATAAACTTCTTCCCATTAAGGGAAATATAAAACATAGAAAGGGGTGAGCTCAGATGCTTAGTAAGGATAACAATATAGCATAATCATTCATAAATAAGCATAAACATTTAAGGAAATGTGTAGAATTAAAACAAAAGCCTTTTTAACATAAACTTCATCATAATATGGAAAATATAAATTAAAATAATTCCATTTACATCCTCACATGGATATTATACTAGTCGAAAAATCACATGGCATATCAATAGCCACTTTTATAATGATGGAAATGGATAATGCCAGACATTCATAACCACACAGTCAAGGCATTGTGCCAAGAATAAAAATATGATTTTGTCATGGACTTCTTCCAAACACAAGTTTGTCTCATGAGACCTATTGATTCCTCGAGGAGCTATAACGGGCTCCACCTGTCAGTTACTAAGTCGGACACATTCCACAATTGAAAAGGTTTAAACATAACAAAAACATTCGTATTGAAACTAGCATACAGAATGTCAATACTTTATCCGTTAACCATGAATGTAATGAAATAACACATCCACAGTAAAACATATCACAAAACCATCAATACAATATGGAAGTTTTTTATCATAATAAATCAACATCAAATGAACTTATAATCCATCAAATGATGCTGACATGGATGAAATCAAAACCTTTTTAACGAAATATCTCTTTCTATTTTAAAATCATTTAAAATTTATATAACTATAAAATAAAACATTTAATTTTCAACATATTCTTATAAAATTGTAAGGGAAGCTTCGATGTTGTTATAACGATGGAAAATTGCAGCACCCGCTGTATAAGCTAAAAAACATTCTGACCTTAATTTTGTCGAAAAGGTTAAAAGAGACCTTGTTTGGAAATCGAAGAAAAGATTCCTTTCAAAAAAATATAAGGTAAAATAAGGGTATAAATGAATTTAACCCATTGTATATTAAATAGTAAAAATGTTTTGAAATACATATTTATGAAACATGGATGTGGAGGATAAAGAGGTCCCAATAGATAATTATGTATAAACAACCTCAGATAATGAAGAGATTGTAAAATAAACCCTTACATTGTACTTTTCCTTGGTCTAGGGTAGGTGAAAATTTTGTATAATGGTGAAATAATTGTTATTAAATTATACAAGAATCATATATATTAACATGATATCATATATGATCTTTTAACACTATTTTTTAATAATATTTTAGTATTCTCGTCATTTCAGGTGTTAAATGATTCCTTTTCCTTTATATACGTTTTTACGTAAGTGATGTTGGTTATGGATAGGGAGTATATTATTCATATTCAGGATGATATTAAGTATTTAAACATTATTTTTAATCATCTAATGAAAATTAGTTTTGAATGGATACGATGGGGAATGAATCTCATCGCATTCGTGAAGACGGTAATCCATACGTACGCACGAGAAACAATATCATTCTTTTGATATTAAAATAATATATAATAGGATGGTATTGCATATATAAAGATTCATTAATTTCTTATATTTATTATTTATATCATTTACACTTCATTATTATACCCATCCAAATAATAATGTATTGAATAACAATTACACCACGACGTGGAGACGATAAGCCTTATATACGTACGTTTGGTGAAATGTCATTCAAAGGATGGATAGAATTATGAATATGGTTGTACCATATATATAATAATATCAGACTATATAGAATATACTATATTTATTATTTTAGAATGGAATCAACAAAGATAGAGGAAGTGGAAGTAGAAAAGAACTTGAAAGAGGTGATGAAATATTTACCTCTACTTCGGGTTCTCCCTTTGGATTTGATCAAAAGTGCTCCCTAGGTTGGATTTCTGAATAATGGATGGACTCTCAGATGAAGTGAGGGAAGTTGAGAGGATATTTTTTCCGAGTATGGCCGATCTAAAAGGATTTGAAGGTGTGAATTAGAGATAAGGATAAGTTTCCTTTTATAAAAGGGGTGAGGGGCACCTTAATAAAACATAAAATATTATTATATAATAAATTATTATTCGGTTTTAATGGTCCAAAGTGACTTATTTTGAGGCTAGGGTGAGTATGGGGCGAAATACTTTCAAAAAAAAATAGTTTAGATAGGTTTATGTCACCATATTAACCTTATTATTTATATTTAAGTCTTAATTAAATAGTTTGACATTTACCATGTCTCTTTGTATTTTTATATTATATGGTTAATAAACATACTATAAACATCAAATAGAACCTCAAGTAGTTCATTAATGAGATATATATTTTTATTTATGACATTTGGACGAACAATATATTTTTAGGTATAAAATATCAATTAATAATATAATATTTGTTTTACAAACTCTTTTATGTCAATTTTGATAGAATTTGGTATTTTGTTTTTGTTAAATTCCTAACAGCATTATTAATTCAAAACAAAATTATTTGATCAACCCTAACATGTCATATTAACCTGAAAAATTATTTTAATTCATTAAAAGTCTCCAATAATATTTATTTTGATATTTATAATATCAATTATTTCAATCTTTCATTAATAAGGCAATTACCACATCATCATTGTGTCATAAATAAATTAAATTATTTAAGGTATAAAAATTATAAATAAAATAACATTATTTAATAAATCGTTTTATCTTTCTAATGAATAATTATAATCGAATTTTTCTTATGTATAACCCTATATTAGAAATGTTTTAGTTATTAAAATTTGATTTTAACTCTTTTAACTCTTCTTTAAATAAAATAAAAAAAATTCCCTAATCTAATCCAAGTCGACCTAAATGATCATATTTTATTCCTAAGGTTTTTTTGGTTGAGCTATACTTTTCCAATAGAATTAGGACATGTGTTAGAGTAAAAAAAATATCATTTTTACCTTTAATTACCCTATTTACTTTTAACTGTGGCCAATAAAAGTAAAAAGTTACTTTTCATCAAAAATTATTTTCATCTCATTGAACCACGTGTTACTTACTGATATCAGCCGGGTCACTCATAATTTTTAAATTCAAGTCACAAAAGTGGTAAAATTACGTTTTATGCAAATTTTCAAATGATCATAGGAGGTGGCTAAAAGACGGTAAAAATTTAAATAAAATTTTATATATATAAACTTATTATAAAATGAATCCAATGAATTATATTGAACTTATATTGGTATTATGTATCTATTTTTACCTAAATAAATTTTAAAAAAAATAAATAATTATTAAAATAAAAGGTTGGTTTTAACCAATAACGCAGTGTTTTTCACTATTCATTAAAAACTCATGTTTTCAAAAAAATACCAAAAAACCACCCTAAGATAATTTTGTTATTCAGAATTAAAAAATTAATTCTATTTTACCAAATTAAAAACATAGAAGTTATATTAATTAATTTAAAATTAATTCTCGTTGTTAAAACCAAAAAGCTTGTTTTTAAGAAAGTAAAAACTATTAAAAGATTGAAATGTGTTGATATCAAATTCAAATGTCAAATTACATATAATGACCTACACTTTATTAAATGATAAAAATATAATCTAATTATACTTCTAAACCATTCAAATGTATAATTGAACACTATAAATTATTTTGATTAAAAAATTTGTTCTCAGTTAAAATTTAGTATTTTCACTATTCACCAAAATATGAAAGTTGTTAGAAAAATACCAAAATTCTATCAAAATGAAATTTTTATGTCTTGATTCTAAAGAAGATGTTTATTTTGTCAAATTGATTATAAAAATGTTAAATTTTTTATTTAATAAGGGTTCTCCATTAAAAGGTGGTAAAATTGCATTTTCGGAAAAATACTTTTTTATATAAAAATTTGAATTTATTCTTATATTTTGTATAAAAACTCATAATATGGATATTAAAATTATATGGTGTATATAAAATTCAAAATACAGTTACCACTATTCATAACAGCTTTTTGAACGACAAGTTTGGTATGTTGTGGTGCGCTCGAACTCAGTGTTTCGTATAACACAAGTTATTCGATTTCTTTTAAGAGATAACGTGCTACGAAATCTTAGGGTTTTACATAAGTGGCATAAATTATTTTCAAATTAATACCATTGATGGGATGACACTATGTGGTTTTAAAGTAAAAACGTCCAAACATTTTCTATGTTTTTATACCCAATGTGAAAGAGAAATTGATTCCAATGATCTATATTGCATTAATTGATAAAAATATGATCTAATTAAACTTATGAAAAAAAATTAAAATATAATTTATCTTTATAAATAAATTAGATAAAAAGTAAATTTCGAATTAAAATTGGTATTTTTCACTATTAATCCAAAAATGATGTTTCTCACAAAAATACGGAAAATTATCCCTAATATATTTTTGTAATTATAAATCTGAAAGTGATGTTTTTTATCAAATTAAATTTCTAAATGTTTATAAAAGTAAAAATATTATTTCTCATGGAAGGACATAAAAAAATTATTTGAGAAATTATCTTTCTAAAAAAATATATTGACTTTACCAAAGAAACTATATACTTATTTTTCAAAAAAAAATTATAAATAATATTTGGAAAGTAGTTAATAATATTAATATTACTATGTTTAACTCATAGGATATATTTATCTCATTTATATAGTTATAACAATAAAATGATGTTTTGGAGAAACTCAGTGTTGCATGTATCATACGTCAATTCGGTGTTTGATGTAACATATCCCAAGTTATTATTGCATGTAAAATATTCCAAGTTGATGTTCCATATAATGTATAAAAAGTTACTTCCATGAGAAAGGAATGTTTGAATTAATTATTTGACATGAAAATATATTTTTAGTGTTGCGCGGAATGAAAAATATCAAAATATTAATTTAATTTGGAAAAAATATGCCAAAAAATATAAAGTGTTACATTCTACCCCTATAAAAATGAATTTTACCCTAAAAATTAATATAGATTATAAAATTATTAATACATGAACATTCAGTTTAAAAAACCCAAATTGTAAAAATGAATACGAAAACTTCCTTTAGAAAGGGATATCTAGAAACATAAAAGTTACCCAAAGTAAAATATAATTTGGTTTCTAAATAAGAGAACCTAGATGGTAAGTGAAAAAATGGGAATTGAATAGAAATCTAGCCATCAAGTTCTGATATAGAGTGATAGACAATGTGGTTAGGATAATTTTAATAGTCATAATGACATAATTCTCTAATGATATATGGGACCATTTAAATCATTAGAAATGAAGGTATTGTGGTAAATTTTTTATTTCATGATTCCTTCCCTAGAGTTGAAAAATTTTCCTATGAAGTTATACATAATTTATTTTATTACCATTGATATTCAAAATATCACTATTTGGTTGTGTCTTTAAAGATATAAAGCTCATCTCTTACCATATTAAATTAGTGAGATCTTTTTTCATTTCTGATGAACTATCAGATCATTAGATCCATGAAAATTCATCCCATTTGTCTTCTGTTACCATCAATTTCAATATATTATCCAATATGCATGATTACTCATATGGATATATAATACATTAATCTAAAAAAAATTTAAGTTGTAATTAAACTTTCTATAAATTCGTAACCAAATAACCCCTCCAAAATATAATTCACCCTTACTTTTTTATGTATGATATTATCTTATTACTAAAATATTTTTATTGGATACTTGGGTTTATCCTTGATATAATATAACATTAAATATGATTATATTATTCCAAAATACCAATTGAGAGATATAATGACATCAATCCTCAATAAAGTATGAAAAATAATATTATCATAAGTATTATTCATACCAAATCAAACATGAACTTCCCAACTGGGTGGGGGGATATGTTTCCCCCAAAAATTTAATTATTCAGTTCATCCATTATGATTTCATAAGATTTCAATTTTTTGTATTTCCTTAATGTTATTTTTGTATTATAATCCAAATTAGACTTTATATTGGGGAATTGATTCAAATAATTCTCAAACTCTATGCACTTGAAACGCTGAAGTGTGCTTTTTTCATTCTATTTAAATTTCTCTCCTCTCATTTCAATGAATTTATTCTTCTCATAACATTGAAATTCTTTTTCATGGTCTAAAGGATTCCCAAACATGAAAAACATTCATGTTCCTTTGAGTAACTCTCCTATGTGATATTTCAAATATTTTTTACAAGTATGAGTTTGAAACATTTTCTTATCTCCTTGGTTTTTAGATTCCCATTTGAAATCCAAATTTCTATTCTTTTTAAAACCATGATATTGATACATAACTCTAACTATCATTTCAATATTGATTTAAAAAAACATCTTCATAGCTACTAAATTCTCTTATGAAAGAAATACTTATAAGACATGATTTTAATCCACTGAAGAACCTATAAACTTTACTTTCATGTTAAATGAGAATACTAGAAGCATACTTCACATGTCTTGTCAAATTATCCACGGAATTACTGATAGATTCATCATCCTATTTATTAAACTTAAGGAAATCCTTTACCATAATAATATAAGGAACACTGGGAAAGTACTAATTGAATAATAATATATTGAACTAATCCCAATCCATGGATTAAATTTCATCTTAATTCCTCGTATTATTGATTAGATCCCACCACTAGTTTGCTTCACCTTCTCATTAATAAACAGATAAAATGAATTTCTTATTATTCAAACAATGAAGAATGAAAAATAACTATTCAGTGTTAATGATCTAGTTTTCATTAACAAATTGATCAAGATACCCACTGAATGAATTTAGACATTTCCAAATGTAGGACTCAACTTAACTTTTTTCCATCCTTTTCTTGTTTGGAAGTTCAGTATGATTCATATCTTGTGGAAGCTGTGAGAATATAATAATGAGGTTTTGTATTCTATCCCCCATTTAATTCATATCTATATGAGAAAAATACTTTAATTTTTCATCACAATCACCATTAATAAGACTCATTTGGGTTTAATCCATTTACTAAACACATAGAGTAAGAAATAACTATCACAATGAGGAATTACAAAATCAAGAAATGTAACTTAAAAAATGTTCAAATTAAAACACATTTATTAATCTATGAAACCTTAGGTTTATCATTAATTATTCATATATAACTTATATTTAAATACCTTATGATTATTCATGAAGTGTTTATGAATTCCCAAAGCATATCTCCCAGGAGTGTCAAACCAGGTGAGCAACATTGCCCATTATCGTGACCATATTACCCAGAGTCAGGGCCATAAAATCAATTCCAAGTTATTACTCCTATCTACATCTATTCTAGATTCACATCTACTTATAGTATTCAGAATGGGATGTAATTATATGAAACCACTTACTCAATCCTTACCAAAATACTATAACAATTTAAAAAAAATTAACTGATTCTTATACTTATTCTTATAAATATCTCTAAATATAGCCTTTGAAATATACATAGGGATCTCACTAAAGTTTTATCATCATATTTTCAAACGTTTTAATTATCATTTTATTTGATACAAACTATAGTGACCTAGGCTTAACACACATGAATATTACATCATTTTAGATTAATATTATGTACATTAAAAAAATACACGCCTGAGGACTGCAATAGTTTAGTGTCTTTAAAAATATCAGAAAACAACATTTTATCCTGGTGAAATATCATTAAAAAATACAACAAATATCTCCACCTAAATTACTTATAAATAAAACCATTCTTTATAACCTAGGGAAAGGAAACATAAGAAAGGGGTGAGCTCAGATTCTCAGCAAGGGTAATTGAAGGAAATATGTAAGCATAATATGAACAAAAGGGTATGAAAATTGGGCATAAAATTTGAATATCATACCTTGGATATTAGATATCATATTATAAATTGGAAGATCATAATACATGGATCATAATATAATTAATATCATGAGACAAGAAATCATAACATAGGAATGAGACATGAAATTTGTGGCATGCACATTTGTTTAGAAAATTATGAAAATTTATAGGAAAAAAGGATCACTCATTAATTTTAGGACATGAAATTAGGCCCCCAAATCAACTTATGGACATTCAAATAGGTTCATACATAACATCGTGAACATGTAATCAGGGTGACACATAACCTTATGGACAAGACACCAGGTCCACACATAACATTGTGAACATTTATCAGGTTCACATATAAAAATGTGAACTTGTAATCAGGTTCATGCATAAACTTATTGAAATTAAACAAGGTCCATGAAAAATAGTGTGAACACATAATATGGTTCACTCATAACATTGAATACATGTAATCAGGTTCATGCATATTCTTATGGTCATGCATTCATGTCAATTCATAACATCGTGAACATTTAATTTAGTTTATGGATAGCATTGTAAACATGAAATCATATTCATACCTAAAATATATACTCATGGTTACTCCATCATTACAAAATTCATCGGAGGTATATATAGGTCTCACTCATCCCATAAAAACGTCATTAATACTTGTTCCACAAATTGAAACTTTCATCATATCATTGTAACGACCCAATATTTTATTAATAAAAATTACTCTTGATCTAATTAAATTTATTATTATATAACATGGTTATATAATAAATATGCACATCCTTGGTTTTATGGCTTTTGGATTTCAAAATTACATTAAGAATTATTACCATTGATAATATAGTTGTTGGACAACGACCACATGATTAGTAAAAATATAGGGTTTTAACAAATCCAATTTACTGAAACAAAGCAAGCGATTGACTCATCCAGTAGAATTTCTACATACGAAGCCCATTTGTTGGATCTTGTAAATGAGGTGGTGTCACTAGGCTTCACACCTGACTATTCCCATGCTAAGCTTCAATATGTTAAGCTCTAACTGAACTGTCTAGATGAGAAGTGGATGTTGATAGAGATTACCACCCAAGCAATGTTATCTGATTCACCCCAAGAGTCTGTCACTATCAAACACCTTACCCATAGGTCATATGTGAGTGTTATAATGATATATGTAAGAATACCCTTAAAATATGATTATGTGTATTATTTTTTGCATTGAATAAAGAATATACATTCGTTTTAATTATTGTTACATTGTGAATTGTTTTTAAAGAACAAATAATATTTTTAATTAATATTCAATTATGAAATATATTTTGATGAATTAATGTATTTTTGAATTAAATAATATTTTTATAAAATATTACTTCTAATTTAGTTTTTATTAAATATAATTTATAGTATAAGTTTTTTGAATACAATTGTGTTTTTCTAGGGTTTGAAAGTTGTTTTCATCAAAACCCATGAATTATAAATAAATGTTAGTTTTTTTAAAAGTATAAATTCATATATTTAGAAAACTATTTATTTAAAATTAATATTAGTTTTGGAATCAAGACATTGAAATTATCCAATCGTGAATGTTTCTTAATTTTCTAAGACAGTTGAATATTTGGGTAAAAATTAAATACTGTTTAATTATATAATGTGTTTTATGACATTATAATAACCCAATAGTGATGTAATAAAATACAATAAATTGGTTTTTAGGAAAATATATGTTTTAAAATTAAAATAATGTTATTTTATGTTTGTTTTAGTTAATTTAAAAATATTTAGTGGACCCTCTAAGACTTATAAAACATTTTAACATTTTAAAATTATTTCCTTGAGAGTGTGACTCTCCTCCACATGAGCAAGACTAATATGTTAAAAAGTTCGACCATTGTCCTTATAAAATAATTTTTTACACTCCCCTTTGGAAAAAACCATTGGAAAAACCATGGGTTGGTTTGTGGTTTTGATTAAATTAATGTGTAGTGTCTAAAACCTAAATAATAATGAATCCTCTCTTTTTTTCTATATAATCCAACCAAATATCCCACTTCCTATTCAATAAAAACCATTGGATTCCAACCAACCTATTCACTCCTATATCAGATATCATCCCAAGGCACCTCAATCTCCCAATAATACTCTCTCAATCCCCCCCATGCCTTTGGTATCCCACTTCCAAGTAGGGGATTTATTCCTTTCTCATTTTTCTCCATGTTTATTTATATTCATATACCCTTGTATTTTCAATTAAAAATATCGGGGTATGATTTAAAAACACCTCTATACATACCTACTTATGTTTTAATGATTCTATACCCATTTATCTCCCATAAAACTATTTTATGATTTCTATTTGGCATTGTTATGCAGTTGAAGTTACACCAAATTTCCATTCCAAAATCATCATGCATGTAAATACCATACCAATTTCTCTATCAAGGTTATTCACCATTATGCACATGTAATTTTTGATTGAGTAATTAAATTTATGTATTCCACATCTCTTATTAGTGGAATAAATTATTATGTTTAATGAATCCATGTTTTATGATCTATGTGGAACACTTATGCATGAAATGAAATGATTAGGAAGGGTGAGCCCTGAAAGCACTCCAATACATTGGGTAAAGATTGGTATCATGACATGTCAAGTGGAATGAGGGTTTACTTATGCTAATTCAAGTGAAACTAGGGTTTAATAATTCTCGAGGTGCAATGAAATTTGGATCATTCTAATATCATGTTAAATATTGATGTCACATTTCAATGTTATGATAATCATGTTATATCATGCCTTTATGTTCATGTTTCTATTATGCTCCATTGATATGGCTATTTCCTTAAATGTACTGTATTCTTGATGCTATGAATTGTTTAATCCCTTACTGGGATTTATAACTCACCATTTTCTTATGCACATCCTCAGGTTATCCAATACAATGCTATGTACGCAAGAATGTGTGTTAATGTAAAATTATTTTTCAATGAAGATATGTATTTCTTGTTTTAAGTTGTTATGTAATTTTCCTATGACCCAAATACACTGGACCTCTATTTCTTCTATGTTTTATCAAGTGAGTATTTTATGTAATGATTTACATTTAACTGTTAAATAAAGATAAGGGTGGTTATAGTTGGTATCAAAGGATATATTTAGTTATTTTGGGATCCAGATTAGAAAATTGTAGTGGAAGAATTAATGATAAGACTAAGCATACCAAAAAATTCCCTAATTTTTTGGTAATTATTGAGTAAGTGGTTGATCAATAATATACACACCTGGTTGGATACGAGAAGGTAGATGTGGCTCTGGCACAAATGTATCTAGGTGTAAAACTCGAAAACACTGCTTTGAACAAGACTTGAATGGGAATATGTGAACACCAATGGAAATTTTCACACTCTTGGCTACGAAACTCCCAGGGGAAATGATTTGGTAAATTCATAAGCTTAGTACGAACCATTATTAAGGGAATTAAAAAATGCCCCTAAGAATATATGTTGGGAAGTAGATCATGGATAATATAGATTTAAGCCTATAAATTCATAAGTTATGAAAATAAAAGTAATTTTTAAGTCATCTATTTTAGTCTTTGGATTACCCTTTATGTGTTACCCTAACTTTACTTTTATTCCAGCTAATGGATGGTAATAGGAGGGCTCAGGGTAACAACCGATGCAAATATCAATGTGATGAGTGATCTAATGAGATGCCCAATCCAATGGGAGTGGGAATTGTAACATTTTCACAATAATCTCTCAATTACCTCAATTTTGGAATTGATACATGGTTCATGAAGAACAATCAACCCCCATAATAAAGAACAAGGTGCAATCAAGATCTTCATGAGACAAAGGCCTCATACTTTTCATAAATCATATAATCCCTCAATGGATGAACAATGAGTCAACACCATTGAGATGATATTCTCAATCCTTCAATGTTCTAGATATGAGATGGTACATATTGATGCTTATTATATGGATGGATAAGCTGATCAATGGTGGACATTGAAAAAAAATATTAAGCATGTAGAAGAGATCGAGGTGTTGGAATGAATGGATTTTTAGAAAATGTTTTTCCATAAATATTTTCCTCGCACCCTCCGACCTAAGATGGAAGGGAAATTCCTTTCCCTCATGAAAAAAGACAAGAAATCCATCACATCGTTTGAGGAAAACATCACAAGGCTTGCATGATACACCTCTGACTTTGTCATTACCTCCGAATGGAAGGTTGGATGCCTATTTGGTGGGATGAAACATAGCCTATGGAAATCCCTACATATCTGTGACATTGATAGCTATGAGAAAATTTTCCGTTGTGCCATCAAAATCAAAATGGAGATCGGTGAATCTCAGTTGTATCATGGGGACAATAATTGTAAGGTGGAATTTAATTATGGTGGTCTAATGGATAAATCAAATGGTGCTAAGAATATCCCGCACCCCACCTACGAATGGTGCAGAATGAAGCACCCCAACAATTGCTTGAATGGGATGAAGAAATTATTTAGGTGTGGAACATAGCAGTACCTATCCATTAAATTCCAACAAGAAAAGTCCCTACTACGACAAAGAAAGAAATGATACATTTGACACTCAACACACTATTAATTTATTAAACTACAAAGAACCAAGACACTTTGCAAATTAGTTCCCAATGCCAAGGCCTTTCAGTGGAAACAAACAACCTCCAAGGTAGAAAGGGAGATATTTTTCCATAACTATAACTGAAGTGATCCTCGAAAACAAAGTGGCGACAGGTACACTAGTTATTAATTCAATAATAGTGAATATAGTTTTTTATTCTAGTTCTACAAATTATTTTATATTGTAAATGTTTAGTATAACAATCCCAACACCACCACAAATCATGGAAGTAAAGATGTCGGTGAGAACATCAAATGGGAAAATAACTGCATCACCTGAATATAACTCCCCTATCATAATTTTTGGATTGAAATTCCTAGAGAACCTCATCATACTTTCTCTGGTGTAATTTTATGCAATTATTAGCATGCATTTTCCCTATATAGATCAAACATAAATTTTCTTGGGAGGAAAATCACTCTCCATATGGTGTATCAACCCCCAATTCTATAAAAGTGAATGAAGGAGGATGAATCTTCCATATCACCATAATCTCAAGTGTGGATATTACTACCCTATGGGAAAAAATATCTTACTTAGATTATTTGGTCTAAGGAAGAAACCATCCATGAAGACATACCTATTGTGAGTGAATTTAAAAAAAAGTTTTTCTCAAGGAATTTTATTATCTTCCTTCTAGAAGATATGTTGAATTCTTAGTTGATCATATACATGAGGCATTTACAATATCTATGACTCCATATAGAATAGCTGTTGTGGATCTTAAGGAGCTGAAGAAAAAATTATAGGAGAATCTGGATAAGGGTTTATATGACCATGTTTTTCACCATGGGGTGCACCAATCTTCTTCTTAATGAAGAAGGATGGGTCAATGTGCCTTTGCATTGATTATTATGATATCAAAAAAATCAAAATAATGAACAAGTATCATCTACCATGAATTGATGACTTGTCCGATCAACTATGTGGATCACAATGCTTAATCAAGTCTGATTTCGGGTCGGGACATTTTGATGTAAGGGTGAAGAAGGAGGATATAACCAAGAATAATTTTCGTACAAGGTATAAGCACTAGGAATTCAATGTAATTCCTTTTTGACTCACTAGTTCTCCAGTAATATACATGGAAAATATGAATAGATTAATTCAAGAATACCTTGAAAAATTTGTGGTTGTATTTATAGATGATATTTTAATATACTCCAAAACCATGTAGGAGCATGAGGATCATCTAAGAACTATACTAGAAACCTAAAAAAAGGATAATCTCTATGAAAAGTACAACAAGTGTTAGTTTTGGTTGAAGGAGGTCTTATTCTTAGGTCATATCATCACAAAAATGGGATATCTCTTCGTCCCTCCAAGATAGCTAAAATTGACGGATGGCTAAGGCGAACATCGGAAATTTATATCCGCAGATTCCTGGGGTTAGATGGATATTATCACCGATTTTTGAAACATTTCTCACGATTTTCCAACCCTCTAACCAAGCTAACTCAGAAGGGATTAATGTTTTCTTGTAGTGATGAATGCAAAAAGATTTTCAAGTATTTGGAAAGGATGCCTATCACTATGCCCCTGCTCACACTAACCACAAGTGCATAATTTATTTTTTTTGTATTGAGTAATTTTTTGAAGAAGTGACTAGGTTGTGTGTTGATGAAAAAAATGACAAAGTCATTGCCTTTGATTCAAGGAAATTCAATGTTCATGAGAAAAACTATCCAACACATGATCTGAAGTTGGATGCAGTAATATTTGATTTAAAAATTTTGGAGACATTACATATTTTTGATGAAGTGTGAAATATACATGGATTACAAAATCCTCATGTATATATTCACATAGAAAGAGTTGAATATTCACAAACAATGTTGGTTAGAGATAATAAAAGACTATGGATTCTCAATCCATTACCACCAAATGAATGAGAACAAGGTGGAGGATTCTCTATGTAGAAAGGACCCATCAATTCTATCATTGATGAGAATTGAAAAGGATCCAATTTTCTTAGATTTCTTGAAGATGGACATGTGAATCATAAAGAAGGGAACATCATCAAAGCATTCACAAATGATTGCTCAAAAATCTCTTTTGTAATTGTTAAAATATGATCAAAAGGATGATATGGGAATTAAAAATAATGTGGAAACAATCATAAAAGGTAAATCCTCAGATTTCAATGTTAATGAAGAAGAAATTATGAGATTTTGGTCAATACTATGTGTTCCATGACTGACTGAAAATTAATTTTTTATTTCAAAGCACTTTTGGGGAAAAAGTGAGAAACCATATTGAATGTGTTCCATGAAATCAATAATTAAACAAAGAACTTTTGGAAGATGAAAATATTTCGAATCTCTCTATTAACCCAGGAAACACATAGATGTATTAAGATCTCAGAGAACATTATTTGTGGGATAACATGAAGAAGGAGATCGCTGAGTATACATCAATGTTCATGGTATGTTAGCAAGTGAAGGCTGAGAGGAAAAAGTCTAATGGGATGGTGCAACCATTATCCATTCCATTATGGAAATAAGAGAACATCACTATGGACTTTGTCCCCATATATCTGAATACATCCAATGGAAACAATGCTATCTGAGTTTTTGTGGATCCTCTTACAAAGACTACACACTTCATTGCAATTAAAGAGGATTTCCCATTAGACGAACTATCACGGATATACATCAGAGATGTGGTAAGGCTGCATGGAGTACCACTACCAATTATATCTGATCATGATCCAAGATTCACCTCTATGTTCTGGACAAGTCTGTAACATGAGTTGAATAGTAATCTGAAATTCAGTACAACTTATCATCCTCAAAATGATGGCTAATCTGAGAAGACAATCAAAACACTTTAGGACATGTTGAGAGCATGCTCAATGTACTTCGAAAGAAGATATGATCAACTTGTTCTATTTGTTGAGTTATCTTACAATAAAATATTCCACCCAAGAATCCAAAAAGATCCTTATGAATCCCTTTATAGGAAGAGGTTACGAACACTAACATGATGGGTGGAATTTGGGGAGTGAAAACTCTTACGTCCAAAAATGTTCCAAGAAATGATGGAGAAGGTTATGACCATCCAAATACACATTAACAAATCTCAGAGTTGAAAAAAGATCTATTCTGATAATCATCGACGAGACCTAGAGTTTTATGTTGGAGACATGGTATTCGTCCGCATATCATCGTGGAAGAGAGTTATGATATTTGGGAAGAAGGGAATGATTATTCCAAGGTACATCTGCCATTTTGAGATCCTGGATTGCATTGGACCAGTGGCTTATCAACTAGAACTCCCACAGAACCTATCTCAAGTACATGATTTATTCCATGTATCACTATTAAGGATGTACATACCTAACCCATTGCATGTATTAAATCCATAGGTGGTAACATTGTAGAATTGACACTCCTATGAAGAGAATCCATAGAATATCTTAGACTATAGGGAAACATTTCTACAAAATAAGAAAATGCCCCTCGTGAATGTGTTGTGGAGAAAAAAAATGTTTGAAGAAGAAACATGGGAATCAGAGAAAGTGATGAAGCAGAGTTACCCTCATCTTTTTTAGTGTGGGAGATGGAAATTTTGAGAGAAATATTTCTTAAGGGGGGAAGATTGGAATGAACTAATGTTTTATTAATTAAAATTCCACTTTATCTAATTAAAATTTTCATTATGTAAAATGGTTATATAAGTCATATGAACTTCCATGGTTTTTTGTATTTTGGATTTTAAAATATCATCATGAACTATTACTGTTTCTAATATATCATTTTAACAGTGACCACATGATTAATATAAATATAGGGATTTAAAAAAAATTCAATTTATGCAGACAAAGGAAGTGATGGCCTCATCTAGTAGAATTGGTCCTTATAAAGACCATTTTTCAGATCTCTGAAAGGAGGAGGATTCACTAGGATTCTCTCTTAACCAATCCCAATTTATTCTTCAACACGTTATGCTTGAACGGAACCAAATACTGAATAAGTTGAAGTTGACAGCGATTACCACCCGAGCGATGTTATCCAAGACACCCCAAGAGTAAGGCACCATCGCACACTATAACCTTAGGTCATATGAGGGTGTTACAAGGGGTTATATATCAAGACCCTAGCTCTTTGAATATGTGAATTTTTTTGTATTAATAAAGAATATACATTCATTTATTATTTTTACTTTGTATTTATTTTTTAATGTAAAAATAGTATTTTTAGTTAATATTCAACTAGGAAATTTATTTTAATGAATTAATGGACATTTGAGTTAAATAATGTTTTAATAATATACTATTAATAAATTAATTTTTAATAAATATAAAAGATCATATAATTTATATGAATACAATTCTGAGTTTTATTAATGTATGAAATATGTTTTTGTCAAAACCCATGAATTTTCAATAAATGTCGGTTTTTAATTTAAAAGTCAAAATTGACCTATTTTAAAAAAAATTATTTAGATTAAATTTATAATATTTTTGGAATTAGGTTGTTGAAATTATCCAATGGTGAATTTTTCATAATTTTCAAAGATAGTAAAAGTTTTGGGTAAAAATTAGAAACCATTAAATTATATAATGTCTTTTATGACATCATAATGCCCTAATATTGTGGTAATAAAATACTATAAATGGGATGCTAGGGCAATATATGTTTTAACATTAAAATTATGTGATTTTAGGTTTCATTAATTTATTTTCCAAAGCATTAGTGGAACCTCCAAGACTTATAAAACATTTTGATGTTTTAAAATGACTTCATTGAGAGTGTGACTCCCCTCCACATAAGAAAGACTGGTATTTTAATATGTTCTGAAATTGGAATAAAAAACTAAAAATTTTTACTCCCCTTTTTCAAAAACCATGGGCAAAAACAATGGTTTGGTTTTTGGTTTTGATCTGTTTAATGTGTAGTGTCCAAAACCTAAATAATAATGAATTCTCTCTCTTTTGTTATATAAACCCACACAATATCCCACTTCTTATTCACTCAAAACCATTGTATCTTGACCAAACTCTACCCTCCTCTATCTATAATCCTCAAAAGGAACCCTATGATCCCATGAATCCTCTCTGAAGCCCCTCAAAATCCATTGGGATCACATTTCCATGTACGAGATTTTTTCCTTTCTCATTTTGTCCAAGTTTCTTTATGTTTCTACACCTTTTTATATTAAATTAAAAAAATTGGGTAATGATTTAGCACCTCCCCTATAACCTCATTATAATTTAATTATGAGATACCCCTTTCTCTCTCATAAACCCATTTTTTTATTTCTATTTGACATCGTTATGCTACCGAGGTTACACCAAATTTTCCATGCCAAAATCATCGTGTACATGAATACCATACCCATTGTTCTATCAAGGGTATTAACCATTATAAAAATGTACTTGTTTATTGAGGAATTAAATTTATTTATCCCAAATATCTTAGTCATGGAATACATTATGATTTTTAATTAATCCATGTATTTTGTTTTGTGTTGAACACTTATCCATGAAATGGAATAATTAAGAAGGGTGCACCATGATTGCACTCCAATGCATTGGGTAAAGATTAGAATCATGATAATTTATGTTCAATGAGGGTTTACTCATGTTAATTCAAGTGAAATGAGGGTTTAATCATGATACATGTGCAATGAGACTTATCTCATGCTAATATCATGTTAAATGTTGATTTCACATTTCTATGTTATGATAATCATGCCATATCATGCCTTTATGATCATGTTTCTCTTATACTTCATTGATATGCCTATTTCTTAACATGTACTTTATTCTTCATGTTATTCCTTTTTTACTCCCTTACTGGGCTTTATATCATAGCCTTTTGTTACACACGTCCTTAGGTTATCCCATACAATTCTAAGTGTGAAGGAATAACTGTGGTCATGCAAAAGAAGTTTTCAACAATGATGTGTATTTCATGTTTTAAGTTGTTATATACTATTCCTAAGCCCCAAATAAACCAGACCTCTCAATATTTAATTTTATATCAAGTGAATATTTTTTGTAATAAATTTCATTTTGGTTTGAAATAAAGAGAAGGGTTGTTATCATCATGACACATAAAAATTAATTGGTTTTATAAATATCAAATCATAAAACATATAATGAAATTAGTATCACTAAAATATTATCAAATACTAAACCATGAAATGAGATAGTTTTTTTAATCACTTAATGAAATCATAAACCATGGAAAGAAGTAGGTTTTGAAAGCATATAACTCGTTGAAGAGAAATGGGTTTCATAAAAATCATCAAATAAAAGCATAAAACATTCATCGAAAGAATATGAATGTTACCATTAGATAATTTCCATGAAATGAATGAGTAACATCAATAGATTTCATCTTAGATAGAAACTATCTTTTAAATATCTTTTGAAAACATTTATTGAAGAAAATATAAATTATTATTTGAAAAATATCCCATTTTAAAACATAACAACTTTTGGAAACCATATCCTCGAAAATATACCTAAAAAGTTATAAAAAATAATTTAAATATTTTTTGAAAACTTTTTCATTAAAAAAATATAAATAATGATTGAAAACAATGAAAACATTTTTTAAACATAAAATACTATTGAAAACAATTTCTAATATATTTTCTTTGAAATATTTTAAAAGATGATTTGAAAATAATAAAACATTTTTAAAATACATTTTAATTGAAAAAATTATTCAAGGATGATTTTTATTTTTTTGAAAACATTTATGAAACCATAGTTTTTTAATAAAAAAATATTTTATACCGAATTGAGAAATATTTTCAAATTTTCTTAAATTTTTTTTCATAGTTCTCATAAATACTAAAGTGTGAAAAAATAGTACTAATACATGAATATATAATCAATAAACAAAGGATTACGAAACTCATGAGTTTTCTTGGGATATTGATCATAATATTTCATTAATTAAGCATAAATAGAAACAATATTGAAAAATGATTATATTGTTTAAAAAATCTTATCACATGGTAACTTGGGATCATACTCTGTGTAAAAATATTAAATTACATGAAGCTAAAAAAATCATAAAATTAAGGAGAATCATGATATAACATGTAAAAAGGTATTATATAAAAATAAAGAAATATATTAGGTTAATAACCAAACTTGAGTCTCAAATAAGGAAAATTGAGGTAAAACTATTTTTTTGAATTGGTATATTTTGAAACTTTAATCCCATGAAATAAAGAGTATAGAATGGATATTTAAATACACAAAAACATAATTATTATAATAATAGAATACATCTATGGGAATTATACACACCACAAAAAATTAATGGGTGGTGAATAAATATGGTATATAATGGAAATATAAATTGATATGAAATCCACATACCTTGTGCCTTGACTCTCATCGTACTCATTAAAACCATAGCTTAATAGGGTAACTCCTTTTGGTTTATACCAAAAGGGTTACAAGGGTTATTTTCTGTCAATGGGAAGTATTCTTGGAACAAGGTTGGTATGTTTGGGAGTGTATTGGGTATAGTACGGTTGAACAGTAGTGGTTCGATAGGTGTAAAGAAGAGGGCGAGGTGGTGGACTTTTATAGGGAAGGGAAATTACACACTTGGAATTTTTGAAAAAAAGTTAGGTTTACCCATGATTTCAAAATATATCTTAAAAAACCAAAAAAACTCATTAATTTAAGGTGTTGGGATGAATAATCTCTTGAAAATGGGTTTTGGACAAGTTTCTAGGTCATTTTTGGTCTTAAATTTAAGGTTTAGTACATTATTTATAATTTCTCTCTTATGCTTTATAATTAATTCCAAAAAATTTCACTAATATTTATTTTGTCAAAAACTATCTTGAAATTATTAGAAATTATGAATTATTATGACCCCAAATATGGAATATATTTTTCTAAATTATATTCACATATTTGGTTGAAATTAATTTAAAATTAATCCCGCTAACGGGACGACGCCACGGGTTTTTAAAATAAAAACGGCGAAAGGTTTAAGACGTTTTTATACCCAATTTAAAAATAAAATTTATTATAATGACCTATATTGGATTAACTGATAATAATGTGATATATTAAAACTTTGAAAAAAAATTAGAATATAATTTATTCCTAAAAATAAATTAGATGAAAAGTCAGTTTTGAATTTAAAATAAAGTATTTTTTACTATTCATCCAAAAAAAGATTCTCTTTAAAATTCCAAATATTCACCTTAAGATAATTTAAAAAATATAAATTTAAAAGTGATGTTTTTTTATCAAAATAAGTTTCTAAATGTATCTAAAATTTATTTTATTATTTTTAATAGAATGAAATAAAAAGAAGTTTATCTGAGAAATTAGTATTTTAAATCATATAAGGACTTTACCAAAATATTTATATCCCTTGGTTTGAATAAAACATTTAAAAAAATACTTGAATATTATTTATTAATATTCATATTACTTAGTTGAATTTCTAGGTTTTAGTTATCTCATTTATGTAATTATTACAGTAATATGATGTTTGGTAGAAACATAGTGTTGCGTGTAATGTACGCGAAGTCAGTGTTTGGTGTAATGTACACCATGTCGGTGTTTCTTGAATATATGACATGTATATTTTTATTTAAATTACACCATGTAAGTGCCATTTGAATGTAATTTTTTAAATAATTATATTATATAAAAAAATTATTTTCAATGATGTGTGAAATAAAAAATATAAAAAGAAAAAATTAATTAGAATAAACATATTTTAAAAAATATCAGGGTATAAAAAAATGATCCTAAATATAATTTTACTCCCTCATAGTCTATATAATGTTTAAAACTTCATGATTAAATAAACTGGTTTTCAAAAAAGAATAAGAATAAATCCTTTAGCCATAGTAGTTGGTTTACTAGAATTGGATTTTCCGGAACTAAATATCTTCATGGATCATGAAACGAGGATGGATGATGAATTAATTGGGGTCAATAATCAATGAAAGATAATTAAATTCAATTAAAATATCCATCGATGATCATCGGGTGGTTTTCGGTTCAGTGGCCAACCCTAATAGTGTTTTTGGGAAATAAATCATTTGAAGGATCATGAAAAAATGAAAAAGGATTAGAGATTGGGGATCTGTGATGTCAAAAATTTATTAAAATTTATTGAAATTGACTAAAATCAAGGTAAAATATTGTTTATTGGATATAAATGATATCATTGGTTGGGAAAAAATCTATTTCGACAAAATGAAATGAGGTTTTAGGGTTGTGACTTTTTGAGGATTTGACATTGGTTTTTAACAAAACCGATATTGATTTTTTTTTCAATTAATATTCAACATCATTTGTTTTGGAAAATATATTTAGATTATTTTACAAATAATTTTATTTTAATAAAAATCAAATATGTATTTATTTTTCATAAAAATTTTAACATTTAATTATAAGAAACCGAAATGATAACCTAAATGTTAAACCTAATATTTCTACTAGTGTGTTAGTCCACACATACACATGAGTGAAATTATAATTTTCCAATATAATCAAAGGTAATAATTTATATCAGATATTATAATACAATAAGTATAATTATTACATAAATATCATATACACACATTAAATATATCATTATATCCATCTATGAGATGTGGTGATGGAAAATTAATTACATTGATTTGCGAGGTGGTATATTTCTATTAACATGATTGATGGTTTTGTTTCCAATATTATTGATGAGGATATAGATGTAGGTTATTCAAATAATATAATAACATATCATTATATGTATGATACCGGTGTTTTTATTTTAGTATATTTGGGGAAGATTTTGTGTGGGTAGATAAATAAATAAAATGAATATTTCTGTTTCAGAACTATACATCTTATTCATAGAACTTATTTATCATTATACATAAAGATTTTATAGGTTGGTTTTATTATTAAACCAATGAATATAGGTCATGGTGAGTGATATAAGTATGGTATTTGGGAAATTAATTTTTTTTAAAAAAATGTATTTTAAAATATTGATAAGAGAGGAGAGGAGGTGACCATTATTTGTGGGGATGGAGACCTACTTTGAAATTTCTAAAAGAATATAAAATGATTAGTTCATTCACAACAAAAATGTTTCCAAATTAAAATTGATTCAATGGTAGTAAATGATAAGGTCAAACTATTTCATTACGATAGGATTTAGGCATGTATAATTGGAAAAAATATCTACATATTTTTGTTTACACTTAGTAAACCCATTTTAACCATAAATATGGAAATTAAATTTTACTATTTTTATAGTTCATTATGACAAAAAATTAATTTGAAATTATAACCAAATTTTAAATATTACATTTAAAAATATTAAATCAATTTCACGAAATTCAATTCTACCAATTTGATGATTTTAATTTAAATCCAACTCTGTAAGAGTGATCAAAAGACGTTTCCCAAAGAAAAAATGGCATTAATCATAAATAGATTTTATATGATTATTAAACATAAAATTTATTCCAATGAACCAAATTAGATTAATAATTATATTATTTAACATATTATAATTTTAAAACAAATTTAAAAAATATTGAACCGTTTTAAATTCATTAAACGAAAAGGAAGTTTCCAATAAAAATTAATAACTTTCATAATTCATCAAAAAATTAAAATTAATAAAATATTATAAAAAATTTCTATAAGATAATTTGGACATGATTATTTCAAAAATAAAATTTATTTTTCAAATAAACCATATAATTTTTATAATATTTTTATTATTATTCATACCTTTCAATTTAACATCTAGTTTATAATAATATACTATATTATGGTTAATCTAGACTAAGGATTGCATGTAATAAAAAATATTGAAGAGTTTAAATTTAATAAAATATATCATAAAATTATGTGGTCTTAAATTATTCTATATAAAAAATTTATTCCTTAAAATTTATATAATTTAACCTCATGGATATATTTTGGTAGTTATTCATCATAATTTATTCCTTTCCCCATATAACTTATTCTATCATTTGATTTCTCTAACGTACCTTTACGGGGTAGGTCATCTAATACCTCAACACTTGTTTTGTATTGTCTAGAATATCGATATGATCATTATAGTATTATATATGCAGTTATAATTATATTTTATTTGGTGTGTTCTCATTTGTTGGTTATAGATTGTACTTCCATAATAATGATAAATGGAACGCATCATGTGCATTAGAGAGTCTTGGTGGAATTTTTAAATGGTAAGACACATACAAAATTATTTCTATTATTTAAAAAGGTCTGATGTAATTTGGGATAAGTTTCTCATTCTTACAAAATCATATAACACCTTTCCAAGGAGACATATTCAAGAAAACATGATCTTCTACTTGAAATTCCAAATCATTCCTTAGGTTATCAACTTAACTATATTTTTCATTGATATTCTTTGATATGGATTTGAATAGTATTTAACTTTTCCATTTTTTCCTCTGAATGTTCTGGGCCTATAAGTTTTCTTTCACCAAATTCATCCAAAAAATCAGGAGTATTACATCTCTTTTTATATAATACTGCATAAAAAACCATTTAAATACTCGAATGTAATCTATTATTAATAGTGATCTCTACCTGAGGTAAATAATGATCTTTCATTCGTTGAATGTGAAGATCAAATTAATTAAATTTTTCTTTTAATGGTTCAATAGTTATTTTAGGCAATTCATCTATTTGAGGGTGATTAGCATTTCTCAACATAAGATCACTTTGAGGAGACTGTTGATTTTTTTTCCAAAATTTCAATTTAAATTGTTAATTAATATCAGAATAAATTTAAATATGTTTTCTATTAAGTTTCATAAATCCATTTATATAGATATTTCTATGGTTATCAAGAGGTAAATAATCTCTTATTATGTGGACATGTGCAGAATTTTTGAGGTGATAAAAAACATATATTGCATCATTTTTTCTAGTAGTATTTTATAATGCAGTGAAAAAGACTATAGTAATGTACTCCAATTTATACATAGGAATATGTAGAGGTTTTATGGCTCCTCTAGGATGATGTCACTCAGCCTTCACCTGTTGTAAAATCATATAACATGACATATAATCAATAATTTCCTACTTCATATTATCCCATGAAAATTTTCCTTTAAATCACTATATATAATGGTGCTACCATGGTGTGTCGATAAATTAGAGCTATGAGAATCAACCAAAAATTTCCTCATCAAAATAGGTATAGATATAACATAAAGATTATTTGAAAATTTCATAAAACCATTGTAAGAACCCAGATCTTTGTTCAGGTACGCGTTTCCTTTTTTATGGAGTTTTTATGAAAAATAGAGTTTCTGGAAAATTTCGAAGTACACGCTGTGTACTATCTGAGTACATCCCATGTACACTTTTCCTGCTCGAATCCATGTGTTGACCGTGTCCCGGCCACGCACACGGTGTGTAGGGGTAACATAGAGGCTGATTTTGACGGAGTATAGAAAAGACATAGTACACGTCATGTACTCTAAAAGTACATTCCATGTACTATCTTTTATTTCATTAAACTCATCGGGGTCTCGCCTGACAGACATAACACAACCCTTCTCCAGGTTCTTCGTCCGATAGCGACCCGTACGACCAGATCTTTCCCGAGCCCCCGCCTCTCCATCCGTTCTCCAATTCTAGCATGGTCAATTGCGTTGGAAGTGCAGAGGTGAGTTCTTCCTTCTTCTTGAGCCTTGTTTTCCAAATATTTTCCTTTCTCAAGTTATCATAGGTTGAGTGTTTTTGATGTTTTCTCAGATATACGACGCTCTAAGGGTAACCAGTCATCATGGTTCACATATATCGATCTCCTAGGATCAGCATAGGTGTTTTGTGCCTTTCTGTAGGAATTCGATGAGTATTTTGTGCAAATTACACCAATACCCTTGAATGGGGTATTGCGTGTTTACTTTTTTGCCCTGTTATTTTCCTTCTTTGCTTGATTTCGGTAGTAGAGGACTATTCCTGTGAGTAGAGTGATTTGTTTTGTGCTGAGGTTTATTTTCCATGCTGTTTTTGCCTGTTTGGCGCTCTACCAGTTGCCCTGCCTAGTTGAAGGATAGTGGAACTGTTATACTGTTATGCTCTTGAGCCTTAGAATGATAGCCAAGTAGTTCTTGAGGTTTACTTGGATGATGCATGCATGCTGAGCATGTTTTGTTTTTCCACATAGGATTGTGAGAACCTAATGTAGTAGACCATAAGAAGAATTGACATAAGGGCTTCTCCAAAGTGTCTTTTAATACAATGTGAGACCACAGGGGGAATTGACGATGAGTGCTTCCTCAGAGAGTCTTTAGTTCATCGACGCAGGTCACAGGGGTAATGAGACCTTGAGTGATTCCCCAGAGAGCCTTTAGTACGACACGAGACTATAGGGGGAATTGACGGTGAGTGCTTCCTCAGAGAGTCTACTTCTTAGGTGAACTAGAGGGGTTAGACTGTGTGTTCCTCCTAGAGTGTTTCTAGTTCTTCTAGGCTGAACCATAGTGGTTTGGCTATGAGAGCTACCGAGAGGGTTACCTGTTTTCTTCTTACTATTGGTTGTTTACGTGTGTACTTTATATGTTAGAACTGTGGATCGTAGCTGTTGTGTGTATTTTCCTGTAACTGTTCCTGTACATTACTTACCATGTATTCATTGACTATTAGACACAGATCATTGGGTGATTTCCTACTGGGATTGTATCTCACACCTTGTTTGGGCCATGATTTTGGGCCCAAACATACTATGTTGCTGCAGGTATAGATATGGGCAAGTGTCCTTCTACTTCAGGCACCTGACTTGATGGGGAGTTGGAGAGCACGTGACCAATCAATGGTTTGTGATATTGAAGATTTTACTTTTTTTTCCTTTTTCAATTTGGTTTCAGCTGTATTTCAGCACATTTGTTTGTTTGCGGCTTTCCGTAGATATATGTACCATGTTGCATCATTATTATTTTATAAATTGCTTCTGCCATTCTGTTCAGTTGTTGTATGCTGTTTATTGTTTCTCCAATTGTGTCTGGTTGTTTTTTTAATTGTAAATGTTCTAGGCCTTTTATTATTAAAAAGTGCAACAAAGAACAATGGGAGGATACCATGTCCATAATTCAAAAAAGGATTTCAAGTTAAAAAAATCTTAGTTACCTCATGATCGCGTGTGCATGCTATGGCAGGACGAGCTCCCTGACCTTCCCTGAGAACGAAGACCTCCCCTTCCTGCAGTATCTTGTGTCCATGGACCTCCACCATCATCTATAACTCCCTCAGTAGCATTTTCTTGTATCGGCAGCCTCTGGAATTTGGGGAAACGAGCTTGAGGTCATGTGGCGAACCGAGTACGGGGCACCAGTGGAGGGACTCCGGATTCGGGTCGTTACAAAGTGGTATCAGAGGTTTCTTTTCTCTTGCTTTACTTTTTAGAGCCTTTATCTAGGGATATGACGGATTAGGTACTTGGTATTAAGATGTGCTCAGGAGTAGCTAACCCATGTACATGGAAAATCCATACTACCTCATTAATTGTAGTTCTGGTTTTTAGATTTTACGGTTGAGATGATTTTACCTAGAGTGATTCACATGCTTTGTGTTGTTATTTTATTTAATATTGTGGTTCTATTTCTTTCGCAACCCGATTAGATGAGGGTGTTCCATCTGATGCATCATATAGGCACTTGTAAAAATCACATGTCATGCATTCTTGCCATGCTATTTAGGGTGCATTAGAGATTGCATGTTGTTATGATAGACTTTGTGTAGATTATGCATACTGTTGTGATAGATGCTTGATAGAATCTATACTGACTTGTTAGAGGATTTTTTGTATTAAAATTTGCTAAATGAATACCAAGTTTGGATTCTTGAGGGGTTATGGGCCCTCATTAATCAGAACTTAGTCAATCATGATCCTGTTTCTCTTTTATGTGACTGTAGGAGATTCCATGAATTGATTTGTGGGTAGTATGGACGCTCACAGATCAGAATTTGGCACCTCTTTGTATTATTTTTAGTGTTTCTGGGATTCTGTGCAGTTTCTGAGCTACTGCCCAGAAAAACCCAGAATACACGGCGTGTACTTTTTGTATACACGCTGTATAGTTTCCAGGATGTGTCACTGACCGTGTGAGCAGAAACACAGTGTCGTGAAAGTAACTTCAAGAACATTCCGTGTACGGAAGGTACACGCCATGTAGTAGTGAGCTGTGTACCTGTTCGTGTCACTAACTACATGGGTCGGGGAAGCTCGTTTCATACACGCCATGTTTCATTATCCTCTGTACCCGGCTGTGTCACGAACAACACTAAACGATGTTCTCGCCATTTATACATGTCGTGTTTGTTCAGAAAACACTGTGTAAGGGCCAGCCTTGTACATGGCTATGTCACCAACCACACGGGCCAGGAAAAGTCTTCAGGTACATGCCATGTTTGTTCGGAACACGTCGTGTAGTCACGGGTTAAGTCAAACCGACTAGGTTAACCGTGTAAGGAGACTCGGGCAGGGGAATAGTTTTTAAGTACACGTCGTGTGTGGGGTCAACCTACCATGTAGTTTGAGGTGTTACATGAATTTTATGGCAGGAGTACACGCCTATTATAGTGGCTTAAGAAGACACGCCGTGTTGTTTTTATACACATCGTGTAGTCGTGTTTTGTAAACTTGTGTGTTTTCATCACCTGTTCTTGTTTTGTGCTCTTGTGTTCCCTATCCTGGTTTTTCTGATCTAAGGTGTACTATTGACCTTTCAGAGCTATGCCTCTGAGACTTCTTCTGGTTGTACGTCTGTCGTCAAGCAGTGATCAGACGCCAGATATGGCTGATCGGGGACTTCCTGCCAATCCTCCAGTTGGGCCAGCCTTGGCACCGACTGTCATGCCAGTTGTAGGCACTGATGTGGAATTTTGGGAGGGTTTTATGAGGATGATATAGAACTTACAGAGAGATATGCCTCCTGCCACAACTATGGAAGATTTGACGTGGGTTTTCCAGCAGCAACACCCTCATACTTTCTCAGGGGAAGGAGGACCACAGGCTGTAGAGTCATGGCTGGAAGCCATGCTGACTATCTTCGAGCATCTGGAGACACCTCACGAGAGGTGGGTCAAGATCATTACCTACATGCTCTGAGACTCTGCCAGAGGTGGTGGGATGTGATCTCATAGGCGGGTCATTAGCAGGTGATGTTTTGGGAGTTCCAGCGCGTGTTTTATGAATACTTCTACCCAAAGACCCTAAGGGCCGATCGAGCCCGAGAGTTCATGAGTTTAGAGAAGGGTACTGTTTCTGTCATGGAGTATTCCTCTCGTTTCACCAATATGAAGCATTTCACACACCTCCGGGATGGGATTGGGGTGTTCTTGGCAAGGATGTTTGAGGATAGTCTCATGCAGAAGATCCGATCGCAGGTGAACATCTTCTAGTTGAATTCCATCACTTCCATTGTCAACCAGGAACTGATTGTGGAGCGCAATCTAAGAGACTCTGGAGCTGGGAGCAAGGTCGTTTCTACATCCAGAGCTAGTTTTCCTCTTAATGATAGAAAAAAGCATCATAGGGAGTCTATGCGTGGTGATCCGAGGAAGCGAGATGCATCATTAGGCAGCCAGGTGCTATGCTACCAGTGTGGCCGGTCAGGGCACACAAGGCCGCAGTTCCAGAGAGACCCTGTGGAGTGCTGATCTTGTGGTAAGATGGGTCACCTTTGGCATTTCTGCCAGGTTTTCTCACCTGAAGGTGGTGACCAAGGTTCTTCCATGACTCCTCGTTTAGGAGCGGCACCACAAGTTTCTCACCAGTCGGGGAACTGGAGTTCTTCTGGCCATTTGGTCCGAGGTGGAGGTCGAGGCCATAGCGGTAAGCCACCAGTCCCTCAGCTCCAGCAGGGAGGTTCAGCTCAGAGTGGTCAGCCAGGGGCGCATGGCCATGGTGTAGGCCTGTATTTCGCTATGGAGCAAACATATCAAGAGCAGGATCTCGACCCTTCTACAGTTTGATGTACGGTTTTAGTATCCTCAATTTTATCATCATCTCTTTTTGATACTGGTGCTACACAGAGATTTATCTTTATTACGGTCATGGAGAGCCTTGGGCTCTGTATCTTTTCTTCTTCTGACTTGTTCACACTTGACACACCTTTTGGGATGAGGATATCTAGTTTACATTAGTGTAGATAGTGCGCTCTCAAGGTTGTAGGGTATCGTTTTTTATGGGATGTCTACGTCCTAGAGATGACAGGCTATCATGTCATTCTCGGAATGGACTGATTGGTTCCCTTCTAGGTAGTCGTCGAATGTTATCGCCGTAGAGTGAGTTTTGCTTCACCGGAGGGTGAATACTTTATTCATAGAGGTGATTGGTATGTTCAGGAAAGTCGAGCCGGACTCGAGCATCATAGGCTGGAAGGGTGACAGCCCAGATTTCTAGTCTTTATGTTGATGATCTGGGGACTCCACAGATGGACTTTCCTCCAATGTTGGATCGCATTTGGGATGTCTTTCTAGAGTACTTTTGAGGTTTACCTCCAAAGCATGAGGTAAAATTCTCTATTGAGCTCATGCCAAGAGCGGCACCAGTGTCCATTACTCTTTATTGGATGGCTACACCTGAGTTGCAGGAGCTCAAGAAGCAGTTGGAGGAGTTGCAGGAAAAGGGCTTCATCAAACCCAGTAATTCTCCTTGGGGTTCACCTATCCTGTTTGCGAAGAAGGTAGATAGTACCCTTTGTCTTTGTGTGGATTTTCGTAAGATGAAGCAGTTGATGGTTAAAAAACAATATCCTATGAAGAGGATTTATGAACTCTTCGATCAGCTTCGACGAGCCTGGGTGTTCCCGAAGATCGACTTGAGGTCTGATTATCATCAGTTGTGCGTTAGACACTCTGATATACCTCTGACAACCTTGAGGAGCAGGTATGGTCTATACGAGTATATAGTCACGCCGTTCGGTCTCATGAACTCCCCAGCAGTTTTCATGGCATTGATGAGCTGAGTGTTCCATCCTTACTTGGATTCCTTCGTCATGGTCTTTGTGGACGATATCTTGGTGTACTCTCACACTCGACATGACCATGCCACACATCTTGAGATCGTTTTGAGTACACTGAGAGAGCATCATATTTATGATAAACTCTTGAAGTTCCACTTTTGGATGGAAGAGATTCACTTCATGGGTCACGTCATCTCAATGGAAGGAGTATCTATGGTCCCAGAGAAAGAGAGAGATGTAGTCTCCTGGGAGCATCCAAAGAATGTTTTTGAGGTACGGAGTTTCCTAGGGCTGGATGGATACCATAGACGCTTTATTCCGGACATTTCTCATCTAGAGGCAACTTTGACAGGTCTGACCAAGAAGGGGGCGATGTTCTTATGGTATGATTCTTGTGATTCAGCCTTTCAGGAGCTGAAAGGGAGGTTGACGTTTGCACCGATACTTATCTTGCCAGAGCCAGGCAAGAGATTCACTATTTATTGTGATTCTTCAGGTATCGGGTTGGGTGCTGTGCTTATGCAGGGATATGGAGTCGTTGAGTACGGGTATCAGCAGTTGAGGCCACATGAGAGGAACTACCCAACGCACGATCTAGAATTGGTAGCTGTTGTTCATGACTTACACCGTTGAAGACACTATCATTTGGGAGAGCACTTTGTTGTCCTTATCGACCATAAGAGCCTCAAGTATTTCTTCACGCAGCATGATCCGAATCATAGGCAGTGCCGGTGGGTTGAGTATCTTCGGTCTTTTGATTTAGAGCTTTCCAATATGGCGGGAAAAGGGCAATGCAGTGGAAGATGCATTGAGTAGGAGAACTCATGTTTAGGAAGTTCAGGAGGCCAGCAGTGAGTGGAAGCTTATGGATCTGTTCTCTAAGATGCATCTAAAGGTGAACGGCAGACATGGACCGACCTTCTTATCTTCTGTAGTTGTTACATCTATACTTCTTGATAGGGTACGGATGAGGCGACAATCAAACTCAGAAGGCTTTGTCCTGTGGGAGATCGTGTCAAGAGAGGACCCTCTTCTTGGATGGACAGTGGGCAAGGATGAGATCTTGCATTTCCAGGGACATGTATGGGTTCCAGCAAACATATGCGAGGAGCTAATGTGGGATTTTCATTCCTCGGTTTGGGTAGTTCATCATGGCATTACCAAGAAGTATTGGGACCTTAATCGCCAGTACTGGTGGCCATGTACGATGAAAGACGTTGCTGGCTTTGTCATGAGATGTTCTAATTGTCAGCAGGTTAAAGCAGAGCATCAGCGACCAACAGGCCTCTTACAACAGTTACCCATTCTGGAGTGAAAGTGGAACAATGTTGCGATGGACTTCGTGACCGGGTTGTCGATGTCTCCTTGAGGGAACGATGTTTTTTGGGTTGTTGTCGACAGGCTCACGAACGTTTCTCACTTCTTGCCGATCAAGGAGACCTTCAGTGTCGATGACCTGGGATGACTTTACATTAGAGAGATTGTGCATATACATGGAGTTCCACACTCCATTGTTTTAGACAGGTATGCACACTATACCTCTCAGTTCTGGTAGGGACTTCAGAAGGCCTTGTGTACACATGTACTTTTGAGTACAGCATACCATCCCCAAACTAATGTCCAGTCCGATTGCACAATCCAGGTGCTTGAGGATATGCCTTGAGCATGCATTCTAGACTTTGGCAGTTCTTGGGAGAATCATATCATCTAGTGGAGTTCGCATACAACAACAGTTTTCAGGCAACTATTCAGATGGTTCCATAAGAGGCTCTGTACAGTAGACCATGCCGATCACCCTTATACTGGATGGAGGCAGGAGAGGCAGCTTTTATGGGACCTCATCTTTTCAAGGAGACCTCAAAGAAGATAGAGCTGATTCAGAAGCAGATGGCTATAACACAGTCTCGGTAGAAGTCTTATGCTGATCAGCAGAGAAGACCCCTGGAGTTCGAGGTCGGAGATTAGGTTTTCCTACGTGTCACTCCAAAGTTGGGACACAAGAGGATTAAGAGATAAGGAAATCTTTCAACGTGGTACATCGGGCCGTTTGAGGTGTTTAGGAGATTGGGTCTGATTTCTTATCGATTGCAGTTACCTCAGAGGTACCAAGCCATGCAAGACGTCTTCCACGTCTCTCAGCTCTGACATTACATTTTAGACGCGTCTCATGTCTTTCTGCCCTATGAGGATCAACTAGAAATGGATGCTTTGTTCGAGGAGAAACCTATCCAAATTTTAGATCACAGTACGAAGGTTCCCCGCAGGTGGTATGTACCTCTATTACTGGTGCTATGGCACCACGGGTGTGTACATGATGAGACCTAGGAGATGGAAGCTAATGTACGATCGTAGTGGCCGGAGCTATTCGGGGTTTCTTCTTCTACGCCTCGCTAGGGAAATTTGGGGACAAATTTCTTTAAGGGGGGAAGTTTGTAAGAACCCGGATCTTCGTTCAGTTACACCTTTCCTTCATTATGGAGTTTTTAAGAAAAATTGAGTTTTTGGAAAATTTCAATGTACACGTCGTGTACTTTCTGAGTACACGTCGTGTGCTCTTTTCCCATTCGAAGTTGTGTACTGGCTGTGTCCGGGCCATGCACACAGTGTGTATGGGTGACGTGGAGGATGATTTTAGTAGAGTATAGAAAAGAACTAGTACACACCATGAACTCAAAAACAACATTCCATGTAGTTTATTTTTTTTTCATTAAATGCACCGAGGTCGCGCCTGACGGACAGAACACACCCCTTCTCCAGGTTCTTCATCCGAGAGCGACCCATACGGCCGGATCATTTCCGAGTCCCTGCCACTCTATCTGTTCTCCGATTCGATCATGGTCGATTGTGTTGGAAGCACATCTATGAGTTCTTCCTTCGCCTTGATCCTTGTTTTCTAATTCTTTTCCTTTCTCATGTTATCATAGGTTGAGCGTTTTTGACATTTTCTCAGATCTACGATGCTCAAAGGGGAATTAGCCATCATGGTTAACATATATCGATCTCCTAAGACCGAGGTAGGTGGATTGTGCCTTTATGTAGGAAGTCGATGAGTATTTTGTGAAAATTCCACCAATACCCTTGAACGAGGTATTGTGTGCTTACTGTTTTGCCCTACTGTTTGCCTACTTTGCTTGATTGTTTTAGTAGAGGTTTATTCTTGTGAGTAGAGTGATTTTTTTGTGGTCTGGTTGATTTTCCATGCTTGTTTTTTCCGATTTGGCGCTCTTCCAGTTGCCTTGCCTAGTTGTAGGATAGTGAAACTGTTATACTGTTATGCTGTTGAGCCTTAGAATGATATCAAAGTAGTTATTGACGTTTACTTAGACGATTCACGTGCACTGAGCATGTTTTGTTTTTCCAAACAGGACAGTGAGAACCAAATGTAGTAGACCATAGGGAGAATTGACCAAAGGGATTCTCCCGAGTGTCTTTTAATACGATGTGAGACCACATGGGGAATTGATGATGAGTGCATTTTTAGAGAGTCTGTAGTTCCTCGACGCGGGCTAAAGGGGGAATGAGGCTTTGAGTGCTTCACCATAGAGCCTTTAGTACGACATGAGACTATAAGGGGAATTGACGGTGAGTGCTTCCTCAGAGAGTCTATTTCATAGCTGAACCAGAGGGGTGAGACTGTGTATGCCTCCTAGAGGGTTGCTAGTGATTTTAGGTTAATCCATAGGGGTTAGGATATGAGAGCTACCCAGAGGGTTACCTGTTTTCTTCTTGCTACTGGTTGTTTACTTGTGTACTTTATATGTTAGAACTGTGGATCCTAGCTATTGGGTGTATTTTCCAGTTTACTATTTATCTACTTTACATGCCATGTATTCATTGACTGTTAGGGACAGAGCTTTGGGTGATTGACTACTGGGATTGTATCTCACACCCTGTTTGGGCCATGCTTTTAGGCCTAAACAGACTACGTTGCAGCAGGTATAGATAAGGTCAAGCTCCCTTCTACATCAGTTAACTGACTTTCTGGGGAGGTGGAGACCACGAGATCAAGCTATGGCATGCGATGCTAAGGTGTTTACTTTGTTTTTATTTTGTACTTTGGTTTCTGTTGTATATCAGAATGTTGTTTTGTTTGCTTCTTAATATAGACATATGTACCATGTTGCATCATTATTATTTTATACATTGATTCCACCGTTCAGTTCAGTTGTTGTATGCTGTTTATTGTTTCTCCTATTATGTCTGGTTGTTTTCAACTGTATACTTTACCGAATGAGGGAATAGTTTCCCCACCGACTCACCAAGGCCCTCACTACTAGTCGGCAGCCTCTGGCATTCGAGGAAATGCGCTTGAGGTCATGTGGCGAACCGAGTATGGGGTACCAATAAAGGGTCTCCATATTCGGTTCATTAAAACCATATTCAAAAACCATGTCATCCAATTTTCTATCACTCATGGATTAAATATTATTTTTAAAATTCACAACATCTTGCTTAAAACATTATATCTCTCCTAGAGAATTTGATATGGAAATTATTATAAAAAGGGGTGATATCTCCCATTCCTTGAGAATTTCTATATCTATGATTTCTAGATATAAGAACATAGTATCCCTATAAATCAGGATTTTCTTCAAAACTCTATGATCGTTCTTACGCAATGCATCAACTACCTTATTCTACATCCATTAATTGTATTGTATTGATAAATTGTATTACTTGAGTAGTTCAAGCCACAATTGGTTCCTCATGTTGATCCCTTTATGTGAAAACATGTATTTTAATCACTTATGATCTATGTTTGTCACACATATTTACCCTATAAGATAATGTATCTATGAATTCAATGAAATTATATCAAATACACAATCAAGATCATGAGTTGGATAGTTATTTTCATGATTATTCAACTACATTTATATATATAATAAATTTATTATTATGTATATAGAGACAAAAAAGTACCTTCCTCAGTGCATTACTGTCATTTAATGACGATAGAGTCAAAACATGGGCATTCAAAAATCTCTTCTTGACTTAATGAAATCATTCATCACATTCATTTGTCCATAAGAACTTAACCCCTTTACATGTAATCTTTGTTAATATATTAGTTAATTAGGAACTTATTTGATCAAATCTACGACATAAACCTTTAAAAAAATGAAACTATATACCTCGTATTTTTTTTGAGGAAGTCCATTGTTGGGATTCCATTTCCTTCATAGAAACACATGATATTACATTCTTGGAGATAACATATTCAAGAAAAGAACCTTTATGAAGCTTTATTTCACACTTTCTAAATTTACAAAATAACACTTTTCTTATAAGAGTCTCAAGAATGGTCCAAAAGTTTTTCTGATTGATCTCATAGATTTTAGAATGCACCAATTCATAATCAATAAATTCCACAAAAAAATAAATTATATATTTCTTTTACAATCTGTTCATTAAATAAATAAAAATGTTGTTTGTATTAGTCAATCTAAATGGAACTACTATAAAATCATTTTTTCCATGACTTGTTTGAGTGTTTTTATTTTCAATATCATATTTATTTACTCAAAATTGATGATGGAAAGAACAAATTTTAATATTTTAAAAATATTATTCTCCATGATTTTGATAAAAAAGTCATCAATTAGTGGTAGAGGATATATGTTACTTATTAAAATAACATTGATTTTTTTAAAATCAATAAACAATCTCATTGATAAATTATTATTCTTAAATAAAAGAGATGGTACTCACAAAGGTGAAACACCATGGTGTATAAAATCCTTTATACACAACTCATCTAGTTGGTTACTCAATTAAACTAATTCATCATTTTTCGTTTTATTGGTATTATTTGATATTATTCTTAAATCAGGGATTAAATAAAATGAAATCAAAAATTCATACTCTAGTGGATTCCAAGGTTATTCTTTGATAAATACATTAATGCATTCCCCTAAAATAAGTACATCCTCTATTTTAAGATTACCTTTCCATCAATTTATTATATCAAATTTTTATTCATAAGGATATCATTCAAAAGGAATACTAGGGCTTGATCTTGACATGACACAGATGATGAATACTCCAAACACTAGGATATTATATCAAGAGAGTTTCATTTTAACCTGATGTCTGTTTGTTGAACACCTTTATGTTAGGAAACTCTATACAGATCAAGAATACATATATATAAATTAGACTATATATAATATGATACTCTAAGAAGTTTAAATCCATTCATGGTTGAATGATTATCTTTTAGTTTATAATCATGCAACAGGGACACATGTATCTTCGTTTAAATGATGAATTGTAAAGGGAAACCATATATCAATGAATGAGATTAGACAATTATAAAAAGTATGGTATTTAAATTGGATTCACATATGATTCTAGGATACGGTATACTATTATTTATACATATTTTTAATCAATGAGAATGATTACACACATAGTTCTTGATGAAAAATTTCTTTCATAGATACAACTCATTTGTAGGGGAAAAATAATTTTTTATATGTTACCGTTACAACCCTGAATCCCATAGTTCCAGATTTGTTGCGGAAATACAACCTTTCCATATGAATCTTTTTAAACCAATAATTATGACCAATTTTTTAAATCGAAGTATTTAAACATTAAAATCAAATATTGGGTCACATAAATACCAAAGGAACATTTTGGTTCATTGTTTAAGAAAATTAATAAAAAAATAATTAAAAAGTAAACCACATGTTCATAAAAATATATCTCATCTCTCAAAATTTCTACACATATAGAAACATTCATAGATATATCTAACATAAAACCTTTCTTCATATCCTGTGTAAAGGAAACATAAGAGAAGGTTTATCTAATATTATAAGTAATGATAATCCTAAGAGATATAAATTGAGGATCTTATGAAATAATAAAATAATAACAAGGGAATGTGATCTTGATCCTAACATAAAAATTTGATACAAAATAAAAAAAAATCATAATCAAGAGTTAAGAAATATTTCCAAAGCCAAAAATCCAAAAAATTAGAATTCATCATAACTCAATCATGAAGCATAATATTATTTAATCAATATTTATGTCATCATCATCAGTATAGAAATAATTTCATTTATGAATTTTAAAAACCAATAACATTGTATTAGGAATTGAAACCTATTTCCAATAACATATCAATAACATTGACCTGTTTCCCACAATAGATTAAGAACATCAACTTCTTTCCCTTAACAAATCAATCACGTCGACTTCTTTCCCATAACTATCTCAGGAGTTATAATTCATTTGATAAGGATATTTTTCCACCCATCGTATAATGTAAACTATACATATTTGTTCTATAAAATCACAAATCATTAATCATATTATAAACAATAAATAAAATTCATTTCATAACCATTTCATCATAACATAACTAAGGGAAAAGAATTGGTCTTTAGAAATATCAAAACATCATAAACATAAAACATTTATAGAAATAATAAGGATTTTATCCTTGGATAATATCCGCTGTAAATCATAAGTAACATCAAATAATTTTATTTTAGATGTAAAATGATTTTTAAAGACAACTTTAAATAATTATTAAGGAAAAATACTTTCAATTTTTTTAAGTTTTTTTAGTTATCAAGGAATAAAATTTCATTGAAAAGAACCTTGTAATGTTTTAATGTAAGAATGAATGTTTTATGGTGTTTTGATGATGGTAAAATCATCCCAGGCCATATAAATGAAAATAACATTCCTTCTTGATTTGTTTTTTAAAATTCATAGAGAACATCATTTAGAATGTGGAAGATTTTTTTTTCAAACTGACTTGTAAAAAATAAAACACAAGTAAAAATTATTTTAAACCACTTTATCAGAATTAAAAATACTCCTTTTTTAAAATATTTTTATGAAACTTGGATTTGGAAGAGAAAACCAATAAAAGTAAGAAACATATAAGGATATGTAAATACAAAAAGTTTTAAGATAATACTCATAAAGTAAATTCATGAATAGTTTATACACCCTATAAAAGAAACAAGTAGTGTATAAGTCCTGTGCCCCATAGAAATAATATTTGGAAAAAATCCCTCACATCAAGTATCGCATTTCATTGATCTTTTAAAAACCGAATGTGTTATAAATATGGATATATTATAAATTTATTATGTAACAATATATATAATCCATATAAGAATGTTAGACATGGTAATTGCTTTGTTTTCAAAGCATGTTTCAGTTCGATTGATCTAGTTTATGGTCAAATAAATTATAGAATGTTTTAAATGGTATAAAAATAATATATAATAATTATGTACACATTTATAATCATTCATAAAAATTAAATATAGAAAAATGATATACATCGTTCACAAAGATGGTAGACAATATGTATGCATGAACACACTTCCATTTTTCGAATGAAGGAAAGAAAGAATGAAAGATCATAATGAAAATTTACAAAATTGTTAATATATAATATATATCATATGTTTACATCATATTAATCCATATTAAAATCCATGGGAAATATAAATTAAAAATGAATCTCATCACATCACGAAGATAGTAGTCCATACGTAGACACAATCAACCTTTTCATTTCATAAAAGATATGATGATAAGAAGGAATAAAAGATATTATATTTAAATATGCATAATTATATTATAAATATCATATATAAAAATTGAATCCATTATAATTTCCATTCATAGAGCATGGTGATGAAAAAGGTATCCTAAAATTATGTGGAGATGGTAAGTAGTACACACATAGAAGCAATAATTTCACTTCTTATTTGATAGGGTAGAGGGTTTATAATACTGTTTTAATAATCATAACAATATTTAATAATATTTAGGATATGTCAGTTATGATTTTATGATATATATCATATATTTATAGAATTTAAATAAGATTTGATTACTTATTCTTCAAAAGGACTCCTCTTGGTCTTCTTTAAAGGGCTCGAGGGTTGGTTTTTTGAGAATAAAGGAACATATAGAATGTTTCTAGATAATTGGATAAGATATATATTCATAGGATTCTAAAAAACAAATGCTCTATTTGCGATAAATAATTGAGGGATGAGGTGTCCTTTTATAATTGAGGTGTGAGAAACTTTTGTATTTTACCAAAAGAATAATTTATAATAAATATTATCTTAATCTAGAAACATCCAAATGGAAATTTATTTGAATAGAACATGTTATTGTATTGTAATACATTAAAAAATAATTTATACACAATTTTTTTGAAATTTTAAACCATATCATATTTATTAACCCATAGTTAACCTATTTTAATTTCAACTAGGATAACAAATTCATCAATATTAAGAGGTTGTAGTTATTACTTATAAGGTTTAAATTCACCCACAAATAGAAATTTTTTATATTTTATACCATATATTATCTGTATTTAAATATTTTAATTTTTTATGTTTTTTTAATATTTTAATAAAATAAAATTTTCATAAAAACTTATTAGTGTCAATTTGGACACTATTCATGACTTTTAATTTAATAAAATCAATAAAACACTTATAATTTTAACTAGTTATTTCACCACACCCCCAAATTTTCATTGAAATCTATAAAATTCTTGTATGAACATAATTATCTCAAATTATATTTGATTAGTATTTTTAATATAAATTATTTGATCATTCCATTAATTAAATAATTACTGCATCAGTACTGTGAATGATTTTAAGGTAGTTATTTATTAAATATATATGAAAAATAAATTACCATGATGAATATAAACATATTATATTTCAAAATACAATTTATTTTAAAAAATACACTCTAGATAAACACATATTTGAATAGTACACTTATTAAAAACAAGAGTGGGACATGTTTGTCTTTTCCTTTAATAAAAGATTATAAAGGTTATAGTCTTTTCCATGTGGCACCAAAATGTCATAAATTAAACCCAAGTATGATTATAGATGATATATATATACATAAACAATAAAATTTAGGTAAGTGTTTTAGCTATTTAATACTCCTTATCATCTTATTTTTAACATTTAACTACCCGATTTACCCTTTACCGTGGTAAGAAATCTTACTAAGAATACTATTCATAATGTCCCAAAAATAAAAGGGAACCATTTAATAAAACTTTACTCATTATTCCATATATATAATAAATTTATATCATTGAAATAATTGAAATTTCTAAGGATAATTTAAAAATAAATCAAAAAATGCAGTAAAAAATATTTTTTAGAAAATTTCCATTTCTAAATATAAAATGTTTACCTACTAAATTCAAGTATAAAATCTGTTTTGAAAATCATGAATTAATTAAATTAAATTAAAGGACAAATTAAAATTAAATACTAACAAAAATATTTTCTTACTTTCTAAATTATTTTAAATAAAAATATATTTTACATAAAAATCAGTATTTTTTCGCATTCATTGAAAAATAAATCTATTCCAAAAATTATCATCAAATAATATTGAGAAAATTTTGACATGATTAAATCAAAATGATATTAATTTTTTTAAATAGATTTTCTAAATATTCATGAAATTAACTATTATATATAATCACAAGAAAACAATTTTTAGGAAAAATATATTTTGGAATAATTGAATGAATTAACTAAAAATTGAATCATTATTTTATATTAATTTATAAATACATTTAAATTTTTTAGTACATATATATATTTGAAAAATTATTTAATCATATTCTACACACTAAGTTAATAGCTGCGTTATAATTTTAACATTAAATAATAATATTTTATAGCGTATCACAATTTATTTAAGCTCAACATTTGGTGTAACATAAAAATTAAACGAAATAAATTTATTTAATGAGAAATATTAAATAAATATTTTGAAGTTACATTATTTACCCTTATAAAAATTTCAACCTCATAATTTTACCATTTTCTTATAAATAATTGGATTGAAATTTGAAAATTCTTCTAGTGAAACCCACATCATAAAAATGGTTAATAAACATTTCTCTAAAAAAGTGATAATGTAAAGTACGAAAGTCATATGGGATTACACATACATGGTTTCCACATAGAGAAAAAATAGTGGGAAATTCTTTAATTTCTAGAGATTATTGATCACATGAAGGTGAATGACATTGATAATGTTAAATATCACAAAATAAAAAACCACCGTTGTGGAAAAGACCATCAATTAATCAGAATTGAAGGTTATAAAACAAAATGTTTCTCTTATGATACTTTCTCTATATTTGAGGAATTAATTTACTCCCCAATATATGATCATGAGAAAATATACTTACTTTAAAAGTATAGTTTCACCCTTTAATCAATTTCCACCACAATATCATCTTTTGTTCTAAACGATGAGTTATGAAGTTGAATTTTATATATCTAAAGCACTAAAATAATCCTATAATATATCTAATAATCCATAAAAGAATAAAAATATATTCCTACTCTCTTTATTCATTAACAAAAACAAATTTTTTTAGCACATGATATGTCCATTCTAGAAAATATTAAACCTTATTATGAGGGTAATTATATTAATCTTCAAAATTGAATTGTAATAACTATAAATCATCCAATAAATAATTCTCCTTAAAATTACACAAAATATTCCATATTATGATTGAAACTGAAAATTCAAGATTATTTGATCATATATAATATAAATAAAAATTTATTAATTATCTCCCAAAATATACACATCGTAAATATATAATATTCATGATACTCTAACCAATTTCATAAAAAATAGTATCACCATAAATCTACTATCATATATTTCTAAAAAATAAAAATAAATCTTTATTCCTAAAATAAAATTTCATCATTTTTTATTTATCTTAATCATATTGGGTTCCCAAAATAGTTAACACCTTCCAAAATAACATTAATTATCAAATCAATTTCCAATCACATTGTTATCTATACAGTAAAACATATGTTCCCAAAATATACATAACCTTCATATGTTAGATCATCTAAATAAAGGAAAACAATTTCCTATATATCATGAGATCATGTAGGATAGTTTTAGGTGATCAACCCTTAAATACATCTAGTTGTGGGTTTATACATTTCATTTTGTATCCCAAAAATGTAATAAACCATAATTAAATATCATATAAACCCTAAAAGATATCAATACCATTTAAAATATGTCAAAATAATTAAAATTACATTCTTCCTGGAAAATATTTTTCACATGATAAAATTATGGTTTACATATTTATAAAACTCAATAAAAATGTCTTCCAAAAATATAATTAGACACCATAATATTATGTCCCATAAAACCTTGAAACAAGGTTTTATAAGACTCTAAACTTATGATCAACCACAAGATTATATTCTGATGATGATACTTCTAACTCTTAATATTACCATACATGAAAACATACTAACCTCTGATGTTATCTAATCCATTATATAATACCAAATATAACAACCTTGAAACTTTCACCTCCAGATCCGATGGTAAAGATGAAAACATTACATTTTTTTAACATTGATACTGACTCAATTATTTAAAAAAAATTATAATTATTTAAAAAGGAAATATAGGGTAACTCAAGTAACCAATTTACATTATTAAAGTTTTATAGACTTCAGAAAAACTCTAAAATACCATGGAAAATTAAAAAATCTTCTATCAAAATATATATCATCTACCAAAGTTTCATCATGTTTAGCTCCCTTAGTAGACATATCCTACATAAAAAATTTATTCATATATGCGGAATAGAAAGAGATTAAAAGGGTGATCTTAGATGATTAATATACATAAATATTGGAGATATAAATCAAAGATTATACGAAACTATAAAATAATAATTAAAAATTTATATCTAAATAATGACATAAAAATATCATACACAATCTAAATTTTTTTATAAGCATTAGTTATGAAATATTTCAAAATACAGGAATCATAAAAACGAGAATTCATTATAACTCAATTTGGAACCATAAGATCATATAATAAAATTATGCAACATCATAGTAATTATAGAAAACATTTTATATGTCTTGTTTAACTACTAATACCATTGAATTATGCATCAACCCATATTTCCCATAATAGATCAAGATCAATGACTAGTTTCCCAAAAGGGATCAAGCACATTGACTTGTTTCCCATAACATATTGTGAACATCTACTTGTTTCATATAATTTTATAATGAGATATAATTCATTACCTAATACATTGGAGAGAGATATAGGTCCCAACCAACACATAATAAAATCTATACATATTTTTTTTCAATGGGATCATAAATCATTTATCATAACAGAAACCATTAAATAAATGGGTTTCATTAACATTTCATCATAATATAACTTATTGAAAAGAAGTGGGATTCAAAAAAAATCAATAATAAAAATAAACAGTCTATAAAAAGAATAATTATTTTATCCTTGGATAGTATCCTTTGAAAATAATAAGTAACACCAAATATTTTTTATCTTATGTGGAAAATGATTTTGAAATATTACATGAAATATTTCTTGAGGAAAATTTTCTTTCGATTTTGAAATATATATTTTTTAAACAGACAATTATAATGGATAATGTTTTATTCTAATATAAACCTGTATGATTTTAAATTATTTTTAAAATGATTATGGTTTGATGATGCTGTAAAAATTCTATAATTTTGTATAAGTTAAAAAATCCATCTTTCCTTATTTTATCAGAAAATTTACAATGAAGCTCAATTAAAAGACGAGATAAATAATCATTTAAAACAATTTTTTAAAACATCAAACATGGGTAAAAATAATTAAATTTTTAAGAGAATCATAAAATCTATACTGACAGCATTTTAAAACATCATGAAAATAGAATATAATGTTTCTCAAATAGGGACATAAATATAAGAAATCCCCAATAATAATGAGATTGTGCAATAAACACTTAACAATTGGGTATCTTCTGAATTGTATTCCCTAAAAAATAAATAAACAAAGATGTATATTTGAATTCCATAAAATCGAGTCTAATAATCATAAAATTAATTAATTTAACTACATACCCGATATAAAAGAAACTGTTAGTATATAAGTTATGTGTACCATAGAAAGAAAAGTGTTAAAAAAAACCCCTTACCACAGTTATTTCCTTTCCTTGATCATGTTAAAACCTTATATATAATAAATATGGATTTATTATATAGTTATTATACAAAAAATACATATAATACCATGTATGATTTATTTATTACATATTATCACTTGTTAAATAATAATTTGTTATTAAAATCACTATTCTAGGTGATAACTACTTCGTTTTTTAATCTTGATTCAATTCGGTAGTCCAGATCCGTTTACATTGATCAAAGACCCATAATTTAAAGAATTATAATCATGGTATAAACATTATATGTATTATATATATATATATATATATCAATAATCATTTATAAAAATTTGAGATATAATAATGAACTAAACAATTTATGGAGACAGTAGGTTATACGTACCCGTAAACTTTGTTTACATTTTTAACTGACGTAATGAAAGAAAGGTAAATAATAATTCAACTTTAAATAAATATAATTATATTTTATATATCATATATATAAATATTATTCATCATTATTACAATCCATGTGAAATATAAATGAAAAGAGAATCACATCGCATTATGGATATAAAAGTCTGTACTTACGCATGAGAAACATTATAGTTCCCAAAAGATTGGATGATAAGAATTTAGACATGATGTTTTTAGTTCATATGTATAATTATGTAATAAATTTCATATATAAACAATATAACCATGATAGATATCTTCTGTAAAATATGGTGATGAAATATTAATTGTATCATTGTGGGGATATGGTAAGTTTTACATGCACATAAGAGATACATTCACTTATTATTTCATTGGATGAATGGTGTATAATGGTGTTTTAAAAATCATAATATTTTTTTTTTCATATTTTGGATTTTTAAGTTCTTATTTTTGGATATATATCATATAAGGAATCAACCTTAAATATTACATAATCTTAAGGTTTAAGTCAAGGATTTAATCTCTAACATTTTAGTATCTTATCAGGTTTAGTGTTTTGTAGAATTAGGTCATAAATTATAAATATGAAAACTATAAAATATATAGTGAAAACCTCTAATAAATATCAATTTTTTACACAATATATAAATTTTAAAACAAAACATGTCTTCTTTTCATAAAAAAAGAATCAAAAATTTAATCTTGATATATTCATTTACCTTACCGACACTTAAACCCTATGAAGAAAATTTTAAAACCTGGGTTACGAAATAAAATATCATTAAAAGAAAAAAAAATAATGAAATCATTATTCCATAAATTCATATATAAATATTCATTTTGAAAAATAAATTTTGGGCAAAAACATTTTCTTACCCAGGAAATTACAATTTCATCCCAAATAATTCCATAAAACATTTCCTAAGAAATTTTAAGGTAAAATTTTTAACCAATAATTATTTTTCTGAAAACCTATCAAAATCATGATAAAATTTTCACAAAGTTATTGTTTTGAACATTAAAAGTAACATATACTTTCATTTGAACATAAACCTAATCAAATTACTATTTAAATCATCAAATATATATAAAAAACCCAAAATAAACATTATATCATATAGTTAATATTGTGAATAATTTTATTAACATAATTAAATATAATTTACCCCTTATATCTTCTATTAAATAACCCTTATAGTTATACTTAATAAAATAGTCACTGTTATATTTGGAGTAACCATCATATTTACATTTTGAATAACAATCATGATCAACTAACAACATAACCATAACCGATGTATTTTAGTTCTATAAAAAACCCTCCCATTTTTGGTTTATAATGTAACCAGCCATCATCATAAAAAATACCCAAAACCATTACATAATCATAAAATATGAATTCTTTCATCATAAAAACATTCTTTATAGAAAATAAATTCTTTTAAAATATTTCTATTCACATTAAAAGGAAACTAATTTCATTGAAAATAACCAGGTAATATGGAAAAGGAATCTTTGGAACATTATTTAGTAATTAATTTGCGAAGTGGTTCTTATTCTGTCTAAGTTAAAAAACATTCCTTCTGTATTTTTGTCAGTAATGTCACAAAGGACCTAGTTATCAAAAATAAAAAAAGTAATCCTTCCAAACCATTTTGTAAAAGATTTAAAATATGAAAAAATGTCATTAAAACCATATACTAATAACCAAAACCATATATAAATATTTTTTATAAAAAAATAATTTAGTTATGAAAGAAAAACATAGTTTTAAGGAAAATGTTAAAAAAATAAATTTTAAATAAAGTCCCATACAAATAATATCATTGTATTCAAGATTAATAAAAAGAATTAATTATGTCTATTACCTATAATTCAACATAATACATGTGTAAATAAAATAAGTTAGTCAAAAGTAATTTCACACATAATATTTATCATGACATAATCAATGATGTAGAAGTTTAACTCAAATAATAGAAATTGAGTTAAGAATTCCCTTACCTAAAGTCCAACTCATCACATTTGTCCTTTATCTTCTTAAAAAACAAAATTATGTTTATATGAATATTAATTAATAATTTTTTATGTTTATCATTCACTTTATGTAATTTATTACCAAGATATATACAATTACATAATCATATAATTTCATGTAAGATAGTTTGATGATATAAGGTTCATAAGTCCAAAATGATTTTTTCTGGTTGACAATGTTTAGTGAGTTCATTATTCAATAATATTGATAATAATATTCATGCGTTAATTATATTTATTATACATCAATTAAAATTTAAAATTCAACCAATAAAAATTGTTATAAAAGAAGAACCAGATTACAATCATTGAGACGATTTGTCGTACGCATGCATGAGTACATTTTACATTTCAAACAATCCTTATAGAAAGTATGTAAGTATAATATTATCTTAAAAGAATGATAATAATATCATATATATATAATTAATTCTTTAATTATATATATATATAAATATATATGTATTATACTTGTGATTTGGTGATGAAAAAAGTATCACATTATTTCCTGGAAGTGGTAGTCCACAGGTATGCATGAATGACGTTATCATTCTTCAGTGCATGGGAAGTTAAAAATATAATTCATATATTATATTTTGAGAATGATTAATATTTCATTATTTTCATACATAAAAACTAATTTAATCATTATAACTTTTCTCTAGATATGGTTTTAGAGAACGAATTACATCAGTTCATGAGGCGGTAGTCTTCTTGTACACATGGATGGAGAATTATTTTCCATTTTATGAAAGTGGAGATGGATATGGGTCATAAAATAAACATAATATCATCTAAATATATAGATTATATTGTATTGGTAACTATTTTATCATGTTTGTATATGTTTTGAGGGATGTGGAAGTTGAAACAAAAGTAAAACATGTAGATAAAAACTCTAACACTTCATAGGAAAACAACATCCAATTAACACCCTAAGAATTATAAGGGTAGTGTTCTGGCTAAAATAAGGCCCCTAGAATGGTGTAAGGTATTTTAGAAAGGTATTTGGGTAGGTATTGGATGAAAAAAATGTTTTTTATGTGTGAAGGAATGAGATGAAGAGGTACCATTTTATAAGAGAGGGGAGCGGCACACTGGGAATTTCATAAAATAATAAATTAATATAAATTAATATTTAATACCAAATAGATCCAAACATATTAATTTATATTATATGATTAGTATGGTTATAAATAACCTTATATTATGAAATTTAGATATGTTGTGACTATATTACAACCCTTATCTTTTGATTGTAACACTTATTTTACCCTTTCAACTCTTACTATAAATGCATTGATTAATACTCATTAGAAGTAAATATTGTTATTATGAAATGAAAAAATCCCATAACTATAAAATGTGGATATTTTTAGCCTTATGATACTAAATTGGATGAATGAAATAATTTTATGGATTTTAAATCATTTAATAGAATATTGTTTACTATAATATATCCATAATTTCAATTTTATGAGTTGTTCATTACATTGAATTTAATAATATCAAGGTACCACATACAATTAAAGAAAATATTTAATTATATAACTAACATGTCAAGGTCATATATAAAATTATTTTTCAAATTATATATTTCAATATATATATTTTAATAATTTTAATATCATATAATTTATTTTTCAAACAAATGAATAATTACCACGTCATCATTGTGAATGAAATTATGGTAATTAATTTTTCAGCAAAAACTAAAAATAAATTACCATGAAAAAGAAAAATTATTTTTAATTAAAATAATTATAGACGCCGAAAAGTGCATAACTACTAGAGCAAGTTTCGAAATGACAAAGGGAAGTCATATTCGGACCCAGAGACCCAGTTCGAATGGAGCAGAAGTGCTGCGTGGAAAAAAAAGAGGATGCGCGCGAAAAAATGTTGCCACGCGAAAGGGCTCCTGGATTCGTGAAGGGGCCTGGCGCGGCATGAAATAAATTTCACCCTCATGCCCCGTGTGGTTGGCCTTTTGCGCCGCCACTGCTGGTGCTCAAATTTTATGCACCTCACAAAATTTTGTGTCGTAGAATGCATATAAATAGAAGGGGACCCTTCAACTTCTGTGAGAGGAATTTCAACCAGCTCTCGAGTGTGAAATCCGGTTTCTGCATGCAGAAGATAGATTTCAGGTACTGATTCTCTTCATGCCACCTTGCCTTGGGGTCCTCCTTTGTGTGAGATCCTCTAGGATTAGACCGAGTTCCAATCCCTTCATGGTTCCCCCATTGCGCGCAACTGCTTTCATTGGCGCAAGTCAGTCAATTTCATTCACACTCCTTTCGTTGAACTCCCCTTGTCTTTGTGTGCGGCCTCTACCACGTTCACGTAATCCTTACACCTTACGCACAATCCCCCTAGGTGTGTGCAAAGCCTTTTCCCCAATTATGCGCCATACCAGTGTTTTTCGCACTATCTGTTTCTTTTGCGAGGAATCACCAGGACGCCTCACCTTGGTGCTCCTCAGGTACCTCCTTGTTTGGGAACCCAATGTTCTTCTTGTGGATGCTCTGAGCCTACACACCGGGCATACACACCATGCACTGTTATCTCATGTGATCTTCTATGCTTGTATGAAGTAACCCCAAGGTCCCTTGAGTGACTCTTCCTATTGTGTTGCATCACCTGACGCTCCTTTGCATAGGCACACTAACGGCTATTGCTTCTTCACATAGCCACACTAATGTGGACCCCCAAGTGGATCACTCCACAACACTCCCCAGTAACGGCATTGTCGATGCCCCCCATCACCAAGGTGTAGAGGGTACTAGTTATGTAAGTCCTTGGGGTGCGGTGTGATCCCACCTCATCTGAGCTGCACGATGTTAAACTGCCAAGAACCCTTGTCCTCTACACAGGATGTTAAATTGTGACATCACCCCCACACATCCTATGCTGGGTTCTCTGGCTTAGGCATTCTTTACACCAACTGGTCTCCATGAGGATGGTATCACCCCTCATAGGGGATGATATCCTGCTTATTGGGGTGACATTTGTCCACGAGGGAAGGGAAGCCACCTTGGCATAAGCACCTATCCTTTCTTGAGGTCGGTAGCACCCATGCACCCCCATTCTTCCCCAGTGTCAAAGTCCAAGAGGTGAAATGGGGATAGGGAATTTCTCACCCTTTCCTGTCCCTTTGGGATTTGTCACTATCATGCCTCTACCCTGGAGTAAGTCCCAATATTCATCTCCTTGGGCCACGAGCCAATGCGTAAGCCCCTGTTTCTTTTTTGGATATCCCAAAGCCTAAGCCCCATTCCACTTCCCTGAGATGCACCTTTCACAATGTGATTGCTGGGTCTTTGCAGCCTCTTGTTTCTCACACCGAGCATGAATCACGTGATCCTAGAGAAAGCATTGATTGTGGCATCCTTGTCCCACATGAATTTAAACTTCATGCCCCGATCGTCCCGCATGATGTTAAACTGTATGTCGTCCCACATGACGTTAAACTTTATGTCGTCCCGCATAACTTTAAACTATATATCGTCTCGCATGATGGTAATCTGTATGACATCCCACGTGATGTTAAGCTGTATGCCTTCCCACATGACATTAAAATGTATTTCGTCCCACATGATGTTAAACTGCACAACCTGAACTATGTGGACTTTGATCAGTGCTACGACATGGTACGTAGGTAGCCTCCACGAGGTTCAAGCCCAACACCTGGTTGTTCTGACCTCCTTCACGTTAGTTCACCAACACCATGGGCCATGTTAGAGTGTATTCCCCATACCACCATGGGTCGTCTTAGAGCGTATGCCCTAGACAACATAAACTACATCAACTTTGATCCACGCTACGACATGGTACGTAGGTATCCTCCATGAAGTTCATGACCAACACCCGGTTGTTCCTCCATGTCAGGATCGTCCCCATCCTGCATGAAGTTAAACTGTATACCTGAACTACGTGGTCATTGATTCCCCGCCACGGGGATACGTAGGAAGCCTCCACATGTTTCAAGACCATCACCCACATCCCATCCTAATCTCTCCCTCGAGCCCACGTGTCTCAGGAAGCTCATGCCCTAAGCTAGAGGTTCCGATTCTTCTTGGTCCCCTCCTTGCATCCATCCACACAGGTCTCCTCACTAAGTGTCCCATACCCCAATCGAACTACACAAACTTTGATTCCCTACCACTGGGATATGTAGGAAGTCTCTTCCATCCTCATGTCCAAAACCTTTCGTAACCCATCCTGATCCTTACCCAGGCCACCATATCTCGGTAGGATCATGCCACTTCATTCCCCTGCACGGAATTTGGGAAGCTACCCATTTGTTGGCCCTAATATCGGTATTCCCTCCAGGAATCCCTCAATCTAATCAACTCTAACCAGTGTTCTGATCAGTCTTATCCGTCTCCACAGGATGTTAAAATTGCTGCATAACCTGTGTTAAACATGAGATCTTGAGGAAAACCTCAGATACATGCCAATGTCATACGATTCCCCGCGTCTGATGTGGGATGCCTCAGGCTTCCGTGCCCTCGATAAGGCCTATAATATGGGAAAAAAGACAGACATGCCAGAATACCAGCATCAAGACATGCCAGTGATTCCTCAACAAGACCACTTTCCAAACCGATGGTTGCTTCCCTGACTGGACCATTTGGAATGTCTTGACAGAAGTTTCATAATTAACTGGTGTCCATGAAGATATGGCACTATGAAGAGTTTCACGAACTACCTATTAAATCTATGAGGGAGATCTGGACTAGGATACATGCTCTGAGGAGGAATTCATGTAAGGATGAACTGACATCCTATCACCCAATTTCGATCATGTAGTAGACGTCCCTGAACAAGGAACGAATGTCACCCTCCTTTGGAAAGAGGGAATGTGGGGCTACAGCCACGCGTCCTCTGCGTGATGGATGTGTGCGCTCCCTGACGAAAGCATCAGAAATAGAAATGGTGAACCCGATGTGAATCCGCTTCCCCTCAACATGGAGGCTAGTATCATTCGAGGCATCAGTGGAGAAACATGTCATCTGATCCCGTCATCCGGTATCTGGTCTCACCAAACAGACCTGACCTGATGCTCACCAGATGTTGGGGTAGTCAGGATGTTCAGAATTCTGTTCTGCGATGTTGTCTCCATGGATCCCTCTTTCCAACCATGGAAGACAGAATGGTGGTGGGGAACTGGTTGTTGATTTTTCTTCATGTTGGTACTAATGAGTTGATCTCCCAACTTTCAGGAACCCAGTTTATGTACCTAGAATTCAATCACTACCTGCCTATCAACGTAGGGGCACAGGCAGCACCGGCGTGACTACCCCACACCGTCCTGTTTCTTCCTTGGCGGTCTCGCCCACCACGGCTGCTGGGCACACACGCCCCATCTCCCCATCAGAAAAGATCCAACTATGGGTCAGCAATGACCTCATTCAGCGCTACAACGAGGAGGTAATAATTCCAACATAGGATATGGCCCTCCTGGATATGGAGGCATCTGCGCCTCGATGTCACCGCCACCCCCGAAGGTGGCGCAGGGAGCCATTTCTCCCCACCCCAACATACAATCACTTTGGGAGTGTTGGAACCAGGGTCTTCAAATCATGTTTTGGCATATGGTTTTTGTTTGTTGTCAATACTCAGTGGAATATCAGGATGTGTACCAACAAAGAGATCATACCGTTCAAGCAGAAAACAGTAGTGAAGGTGGCGTCGTTTCCCAGTGTTTGCCAAATTTTTGGGCCTGAAAATCGGCCAATAAAGTAAAGTGTTTTTGGAAAAGGTACTTGTGTGCCGAGGTCTTGGAGGATAGAAGACTAGCGCACCATATGTTTTTTGGGATCAGAACTTCATAATTTGTCTATGGAAAGAAGGTCGCGCAAGTATTGGTTGGGTCGCGCAAGTGAGTTGCGCGACAAAGGTTATTGGAGACAAGACTTGTGCGCTGTTGAGGGAGTTGCGCATCTCCGTGCAGGGGGTCCAGTTTGAATATAAATACTGGACCACCCCTCCTCATTTTGTAAGGAGTTCAAGACTTCAAGATTGTTCGAGCTCTCGTCACGCAGGTGGTTGAGCCGCGCAGATGGTGGTTTTGTCGCGCAAGTAGAGCTTACGTGCCGGTTGTTGGCTGTGCACCCAAGGCGGTTTGGAAGAGAACGGAAGTGGACTACGCAAGTTTTTAGTCGGGGAAGGAAGATTCCCGCAGGTGCATTGATAACAATTGAGCACCAGTTTGGACTTGCGTGCCATAGTGGGACTTGTGCGACTATCTTGGAGAAGCGTGCCATGTTTTGCTGAAGCCCTCCGGCCTGTTTGGAGTTGCACGAAAGCCGGGAGACTCCCCGATACATTCGAGGAAAAGTGATATTCTTCTTCTGGTGAGAATCAGACTTCAATATAGAATCTACATACAACAAAGGATTCATTCTTATGCAAATGATGAAGAGACCTTCACGTCTATAAACTGAGTGGGACTTCACCAACGGCAGTGAGCCAGGGGGAGTCAACGGGAGTGACCCGAGGGAAGCAGTGAGCTATCCCTGAACCTTTGTAAAGGTAGTCAGTCTGGGACAGAGTGAATCTACCCGAAAATTTGTAATCTACAGCTAGTGAAGCATAGTGGATTTTGGTACGACCGAAAACCTGTCAGCGTATGCTCCTTGGACGTAGCCCTTAGTGGTGAACCAAGTAAAAAGGTTTGTGTCTTCTTTGTGCATGCGAATGTTTTCTTTCTAATCATAATCATTATACAGGTTCAACAAGTTCCTACCAACGTGGGAATAAGATCCATCACATTAAAAGAAAAAGTGGTCACCCTGATTCACCCCTCCCCTCTCAGGGTGTCCCGGGGTCCTTCAAGTGGTATAAGAGGGTAAAGCTTGCTGGTGTTGAATCTGACTTTTTTTCATCATGGAAAACAGAGTCAATATCAGGGGAGTCCCTCACTTTGATGGAAGTAATTTCCAGATCTGGAAGAACAGAAGGAGATCTCATCTATGATCTCTTGGAATGGATGTTTTTTTCTACTGTGCAAGGAATACAAGTCACTGATCCAACAGGCCTGGCTATGACTGAAAGAGACAGGAAACTTCTTGATGCAGATGCTAAAGCACATAATGCTCTCACTACAGCCCTTTCTGATCAGATCTACCTGATGGTGATGAATTTCACCTCAGCAAAATCCATGTGGGATAAACTTGAGAATATTTATTAAGTAGATAGCAATGTGAAGGAGGCGAAACTACAAGTGCTACACAATCGGTTTGATGATCTGAAGTTGAATCCAGACGAGAATGCAGACTCTTTCTTCAATCGAATTACTGAAGTGGTTGGAGCAATTCAGGGTCTAGGCGAAGAAATCAAAGATATTGATATTGTAAAGAAAATATTAAGAAGACTTCCACCTCTGTATAATGTGAAGGTGTCAGCCCTTGAGGAAAGAGATCCTTCCAAACTTTCTCTAGATGATCTACTGAGCATCTTGGTAGCATATGAAATGAGAGTCAAAACAGAAGATGCTACAACTAGGGTGAGCAAGGAAATGGCATTCAAGGCCATGGATAAATTGAAAATCTCAAAGGATAGTAGCGGTGATGATGAAGAATAAAAAGAAATTCTTTCTCTCATTGCAAGGAAGTTCCAAAAGGGGAAAAGGAAATTCAAAGGGAAGTTACCTCTCGCATGTTTCTGTTGTAGAAAAGTTGGGCACATTGCCACTCAGTGCTTGAAGAATATCAATGATGATTACAGTGAAGATGAAAACTTCAAGAAGCCTCAGAGAAGGTTCTTCAAAAAGGGAGACTTCAAATCTGGTAAGAAAATGCAAAGGAAGAGTTTTGTATGTGAAGAGGAAGAAGATGATAATGAATTCTGTGATGAAGAAGAACCAGAATTCAAAAATGGGAACCATGCTTCTATGATGGCCACAATTGAAAAGTCAGAAGATACTGATGGAGAAAAACAACTGAGAAATTGTGTAGATCCTGAGGTGAAACATAAGGATGCGGTTAGTAAGATTAAGATTAAATTTAAGAGATGAAATAAGTGGAAATCAATTGTAGAAGAATAAACTGAATACTTTGATCAACATGAAGCTGAAATTGAACGACTGGAAGAATTTGTGAAGGTACAGTCTAAAATAATTGAAATCAATGATGATGTAGAAGATCTGAAGCTGAGAATTGAAGTGCAGGAAAAGGTCATCAATGACCTCACATCTAGACTGGATGAAAAATCCAAGACTGCTGAGGGTCTTGAGGAGGAAGTAGTTACTCTAAGAAGTAAACTGGAGACTGAATCAGTTCCAAAAGAATCAAGGAAGAAAATACAGTTTGGAAGATTCTCAGATGCAGAATTACTAGCAAGAGCGAAGTGTGGTTCATATGGGGTTGGAAAAATATTGAGTGATCAATGACCCGCTTGCATGGGAAAGATTGGAATTGGCTGTGAGGCTGAGTCATCAACTGCTGGAAGTAAAAATATTCAAAAGAAAGATAAGATGAAAGTTGAACATGTTGAAATGTTACCTAGAGTGCTGAAAAAGGAACCCTCAATCCAAAATAAAAGGGGACCTGAAAATTATCCTCAGACTTTCAAAAATGGAATTCAGTCTAACTATTATCCCAAGGAAGAATGTATAAGGAGAAATTCAAGTGAGAAGACATTTCCTCTCATGAAGTGTCAGTTCTGTGGCTATTTGGGCCATACCATGTCTTATTGCGAAGAGGCAAGAAGCTATCTGAATGGAGAAGATATAGATGCTCGACAAATGAGAAAAATTTCATATCCTAATTCTTATAGAAGAAATAATTTCTATGGATATTGTTTTCGTTGTTCTAACTTTGGTCATAAGGTCGTTAATTGCAGGCAGAGAAGGGACATTGACACCTCATACCGAAGTTCCAGACAAGACAAGTCTCTTCAGCAAGACAATGTTGCTCTTTCAAATAGGTTTTCACCTCTCAAAGAAGACATTGAATATGAAGAACTGGGTACGAGGAAGAGATAGTTGAATGGCCATCAGTTCTATTTACTCAATCTAATGTCTCATGGAAGGAAAGGAAGAAGATTGAGAAATCGAACCTTGCAGAGGTAGCCCTCAAAGCTACAAAGAACAATAGTACCTGGATTCTGGATAGTGGTTGTTCATTTCATATGACAGGTAATGTTGGCCTACTAACTAATATAATAAAGAATGTTGATGGTACAGTAAGATTTCGTAATGATGGGGCTCTGAAAATCAAAGGGAGTGGAAGTACCAAATTAGCTAATGGAGAACTAAAGAAGATTGAAGTCCTTTACGTAGATGGCCTACATCATAATCTCCTCTGTGTGAGTCAACTCTGTGACTTAGGACTTATAGTTACTTTTAATCAGAAAGGCTGCACTATCAAGGGAAAAACATGCAATTTACTTTTGAAGGGATGCAGAACAGAAGGCAACTTGTATCAGGTTGATGGTGAAGAAAATTTATGTTACATGACTGTTGAAGAAGAAAACAATTTGTGGAATCGGAGATTGGGACACATCAATCAACAAGACATGGAGAAAATATCAAAATTGAGAATTGTCATGGACATTCCCAACCTGAAGCATGAGCGTGAAAAATCTTGTGATGCTTGTATTCGTGGGAAGCTGGTCTGCAGTTCATATTAGCCAAAGAAGAAAAGGGCATCTCACCTTCTTGATCTGATTCATACAGAAGTTTGTGGTACAATAAATGTTGCCAGAACACATGGAGAAAGATACTTTGTCCTTTTCATAGATTATTACAGTAGAATGGCATGTGTGATGGTCATTCACTTGAAATGACAAGTCCTTGACTGCATAAAAACATATCGGCGAATCGCCGAGAATGATACTGGACGAACAATCAAAGTGTTGCGATCTAACAATGGAGGAGAATACACGTCCATTGAATTTGAGAATTATCTAGAGAAGCGTGGGATACAACATGAGGTAGCTGCTGTGATAACTCCACAACAAAATGGAGTTGTTGAAGGTAGGAATTGACAGATGAACAACATGGCACAAACTATACTGATTGAGAGTCGTATTCCATGACATTACTGGAAAGAGGCTGTTCAAGCTACAATGTACATTCAGAATCGAACAAAACTTTATATGGGTGAGACAAAGACACCATATGAATTGTGGCATGGACGGAAGCCTTCTCTAAAATACTTTCGTGTCTTTGGAAGTAAATGCTTCATCAGAAACAAAGAAGGAAATCAAGGGAAATATGAAGACAATGCAGATGATGAAATTTTCCTTGGTTACTCAATGAACAACATAGCCTACAAATGTTTCAACAAGCATTTGGGAAGAATTGTGGAAAGCAGTGATGCTAAGATAATTGAAGAGAAAACCACAAATGCTTCAAGGACATCATATGCTGATGTGATAGAAAGTTAGGAAGAATGTGAACGTGAAGAGAATACAAGTGCAGAAATAGATGAAGTTGTTCAAAACACTCAGTAGTCACATCATGATGTTGACTCATAAGATGAATCAGAAGAAGAAACTATGGATGAAGAAAATGCTACTGAACCTCGCAGGAGAAATCGTAGAGCTGAGATTGATCCATCCAACATAATTGGGGACATGAGTGCACCCACTCAAACAAGGAGGATGAGGAATAACACGCAATCTGAATTTCTATCAGTTGTAGAGCCATCCTGATTCGAAGAAGTTGCAAATGATGAATCTTGGGTGAAAGCCATGAATGATGAATTAGATCAGATTGACAAGAATCAGACATGGGATCTTTTCCAGAGACCCGAAGGTCAAAATGTGATTGGTACCAAATGGATCTTTAAAAATAAGTTTGATGAGCATGGAAGTGTCATCAGAAACAAGGCACGACTGGTATGTAAAGGATACTCTCAGATTGAAGGCATTGATGTTGAAGAAACCTTTGCTCTAGTGGCTAGACTGGAGTCAATCAGGCTTTTCCTTGCCATGGCACTCCAAAAAAGATATAAAGTATATCAAATGGATGTTAAGACAATATTCTTGAATGGTGTACTCGAACAAGAAGTCTACATTGAACAACCAGGGGGCTTTGTTTTGGGTACTGATGAAACAAAGGTCTGCAAACTAAATAAAGCTCTATATGGTTTGAAGCAGGAACCACGGGCGTGGTACTCACAGCAGGATTCATATCTAAAGAAGTTGGAATTCAAAAGAGGATGAGTTGATCACAATCTCTATGTGAAGAATTCTCCAAAAGATCAATTCATGGTTCTTGTCTACGTTGATGATATCATAATTGGTTGCAGTAGGCAGAAATTAGTGGATGAATTTGCCAACCACATGAAATCAGAATTTGAAATGTCTATGATTGGGGAGCTCACATATTTCTTGGGGTTGCAGGTGATTCAAAAGAAGGAATAGACTTTCATTTCTCAGAAAAAAATATGCAAGAGATCTACTGAAGAAGTTCAATATGCAAGACTCCAAACCAATGTCAACTCCAATTGCAGTTGGAACTAAACTTAGAAAGCATGAGGATGGGGACTTTGGTGATCCCACCATGTACAAGACAATCATTAGAAGCCTACTGTATCTGACAGCAACAAGGCCAGATATTGTCTTTTCCACATGCTTTGAGGCCCGCTTTCAGAGTAATCCAAAAGAGGAATATATGGCAGCAGTAAAAAGAATCACGAGGTACATTCAAGGTACACATAATTTCGGGTTATTTTTTGCTGCAGGCAGGGACAGTGAATTATCTACATTTTCTGATGTTGACTGGGCTGGTGATGTGGCAGACAGAAAGTCCACTAGTGGTGGAGCTTTCTATATTGGGCAGAAATGTGTTGTCTAGTTGAGCAAGAAACAAGAAAGTACTTCTCTTAGTACTGCTGAAGCTGAGTATATCTCTGCCACAAAGGCATGCACTCAACTGCTTTGGATGAAGCAGCAACTAATAGATATTGATGATAAGGTGCAACAACCAATGGTGATTTACTCTGATAACAAAATCGAAATTGATCTTATGAAGAATCCGGTTCAGCATTCTTGTACAAAACATATTGAAATACGGTATCATTTTATCAAAGAAAATGTTGAACAAGGCATGATTAGAATGGATCATGTTAGAACCGATGAGCAGGTGGCTGATATCCTGACCAAGCCATTGTCCGCGGCTGTGTTTGAGAAGCATCGGTTGAACCTCGGTGTTCAACCACCTCCTACTGCATAAGGAGGCTCTGGAAATCCCCTCTCCCCATTTGTTTTAACTGTTTTTATCTGCTTATGGCTGTGATGTAGGTTCATGGGGGAGATACTATCTAGGGGGAGTATGGCTTGAGCTGAACGTTGAACAACTTATCGGTCTTTGGTTTTATTGTCAATGGGGGAGAAAGGAATAAATTCAAGGCAAGAAATTCTTCTGTGATGAGAAGTTTAAGATTGTGATGAGAAGTATAAGAAGGATAACATCGGGCGTCATGGAGAATTTCAAAACACTTGAACCCAATTCAAGCTTACTCTCTTGTTTTCTAGACCGAGCATTGCTCACATAGACTTTGAGTGTTGGCTGAGTTGATTCTTGCGTTTTGGGTTTGCTCATGGTTGGAGATCAATTGAATTTATTCTGATTGTCAACAAACCCAAAGGGGGAGAATGTTGGAACCAGGGTCTTCAAAGCATGTTTTGGCGTATGGTTTTTGTTTGTTGTCAATACTCAGTGGAATCTCAGGATGTGTACCAACAAAGAGATCATATCGTTCAAGCAGAAAACAGTAGTGAAGGTGGCGCCATTTCCCAGTGTTTGCCAAATTTTTGGGCATGAAAATCGGCCAATAAAGTAAAGTGTTTTTGGAAAAGGTACTTGCGCACCGAGGTCTTGGAGGATAGAAGACTTTCGCACCATATGTTTTTTGGGATCAGAACTTCATAATTTGTCTAAGGAAAGAAGGTCGCGCAAGTATTGGTTAGGTCGCGCAAGTGAGTTGCGCGACAGAGGTTACTGGAGACAAGACTTGCACGCCATTGAGGGAGTTGAGTGTCTCCACGCAGGGGGTCCAGTTTTCCTATAAATACTGGACCACCCCTCCTCATTTTGTACAGAGCTCAAGACTCCAAGATTGTTCGAGCTCTCGTCGCGCAGGTGGTTGAGCCGTGCAGGTGGTGGTTTTGTCGCGCAAGTAGAGCTTGCGCGCCGGTTGTTGGTTGTGCGCCCAAGGCAGTTTGGAAGAGAAAGGAAGTGGACCACACAATTTTGTAGTCGGGGAAGGAAGAGTCACACAGGTGTGTTGATAACACTTGCGCGCCAGTTTGGACTTGCACGCCATAGTGGGACTTGCACGACTGTCTTGGGGAAGCGCACCAGGTTTTGCTGAAGCCCGCCGGCCTATTTGGAGTTGCTAGAAAGCCGGGAGACTACCTGATACATTTGAGGAAAAGTGATATTCTTCTTCTGGTGAGAATAGGACTTCAATAGAGCATCTATATACAACAAATGATGCATTCTTATGGAAATGATGAAGAGACATTCACATCTATAAACTGAGTGGGACTTCACCAATGGCAGTGAGCCAGGGGGAGTCAACGGGAGTGACCCGAGGGAAGTAGTGAGCTATCCGTGAACCTTTGTAAAGGTAGTGAGCCTGGGACAAAGTGACTGTACTCGAACATTTATAATCTACAGCTAGTGAAGCATAGTGTATTTTGGTACAACCGAAAACCTGTTAGCGTATGCTCCTTGGACGTAGTCCTTAGTGGCGAACCAAGTAAAAAGGGCTGTGTCTTCACTGTGCATGTGAATGTTTGCTTTCTAGTCATAATCATCATACAGGTTCAACAAGTTCCTACCAACATGGGAACAAGATCCATCACATTAAAAGAAAAAGTGGTCACCCTGATTCACCCCTCCCCTCTCAGGGTGTCCCGGGGTCCTTTAGGGAGCTTGTCCCCGGAGCGCTTTAACAAATCCCTTCCCTACGCAGAAGAGGTGGGCGATGTTCGGCCCAGCCTAGTAAGAGTCCCTATTCAGGGGCTCCCAGAAAGGGCCCCCACCCAACCACATCAGCACCACCGCCCAGTTTCGCCAGAGGAGGAGCAAGTAAGCCATGTACCTACGCCACCAACCCCATCTCATCCGAACAGACGCTAGTGTCGAGTGTATGCTAAGGAAAATGCCCACCAATCAGCATCAAAGGCTGTAGCTACAGTCGACTGAGCTACTGATGATGCATATAATCAGGTCTTTGCATACACTGTTCAAGGTGCAGTCTTATGCCCGACCAGGATCGAGGACCCAACCGCCCCATGGGTAGGCTTGGTCAACTCTCGTGGTCATCGGTACAGAATATTACGGCCACAGACCAACCTGCAGCGATGCCAACACATATGGAGGTCCTCCCCGTACCACCATTACATAGAGCGTGGGTCTGCCCCGCTTCGAGGCCCGGCCTGGAGGGTCGCCCTGTGCCACACCTGGTCCGAATTTTGTTCTGCCCCATGATAGTAATGATCGGTATGGAAGCCTCTTCTAGGCCCATTACAATAGGTATGGAGTCATCCCTCCTGCCCCTAACCACCGGCACAGGGCCATCTCCCATCCTCTCTCCTTTCATTGAGGAGATCGTCCCTATGTCCTCTCTGCAATCGGTGAAGGTCCACCTCACCCTGGAAACTAGAAGGGCGAAGTCCAGCATCACTCCACCTGCACCAAGCATGGAGGTCCTCCCAATGCTCCTTCAGGTCCTAGTAGGGGTTTTCCCACCCATGTGCCATCCATGGAGGTCTTCCCCAAGTACCTTTTGAAATTTTTCCCGGTGCTCCCCCCACCCCGGATTTCTCAGGTGGAATCCCTATCCGCCCTAGCACTAGTGCGGTTAGAGTACCCAAGGTCGGAAGTCATCCCTATCCCGAGGAGCCACCAAGGGGAAAGAAGGCGGGTCGCCGCCGCCACAAGAGAAATTTCGAGATGGTTTGGATGGAGATCAAACCGGTTCACTTCTCAGACTCTAAGTCAGAGTACGACTCAGAACAGGGACCCTCCCCTCACTCATCTAAGTCAAGAGCTGGGGCAAGAACAAGGCGCATCATCCCCGTGATTCCAGAATACAAGGTCCACATGATCCCTGCCTCCCTCCACAGGTACATCCAGGAAGATAAAAATCTGGCGACACCGTGGGTTATGGTCATACAATCACCCCCAACATCGCCATAAGAACTCTCTACCTCTCCATGAGATCATAGAGAGCTATTCTGGGGACCGATGGTGGGTGAGAAACTGCGCAACCCACCCCCAGTAACCCTGGCCCCTGATCCAGGTGCGGAGGATGTAAACCCCTCCTGTAGTGATGTAGATTCCTCGTTGCTACAATCTTCGAAGGGTGGCCTGAGAGTCGATAACCAGTCATCTCGCTCGCCGTGTTCCCCACCGGCTTATCTGCCATCTCATCGGTCTACTTCGGTACCACTACCGGTTCTTTAGCCACCCCCAATTGGAAAGTGGGAAAATCAAGGGACAGACCCTGAATTTGAGTCGAGAAGCTTCTGGTACATTCTTGCAGCGGACCACTTACCCGAGATGTTTTGGACCCTGAAAGCACAAGATTTTAGCATACCTGAGTCCCTCACCCCTGAGGAAGTCGAGTGTTTCCACTACACCCTCTAGGCGACACAATTTAGCCTTCGCCACTAGCTCTCAGTCTGTCCATGGATCCAAGAAAATTTCAATGGCATCAGCAAGTAGTGCGGCTTGGATGACATGGTTGTGCTCTCTGTGGCCCAGCGCCCTGAGTCACCAGGTAATCGTGAGGGCCTTTAGTAGAAATGCGTTTAGAGTATCGAGGTACTCCACAAAATTATAAAGGAGGCCACCCCCCCCCCCACATACATATCTGTGGCTAGGGGAAGTATGTTTCCCTTCTTTTCAGTCCTATTCGGTAGTACCCCGACTCGTTATGCGATATTGAGGACATTCCCCTAGGAAGGGTCATGGTAAACATGTCTGATATAGCGAATGAGGAGAAAAGGCTAGAGCTTCTCGATGGAGACCTACCCCCTGAGGGTGTACTTCTATTGTTTGACCTAGTGGGGAGGATCACTTATCAGTAGAGAAACCTCCTAGGTCTCCCTTTGGCCACCGAGGCGTTGGTACTGAGCCGGAACATCGATAATGGCAAGGAGCACGTCGGAGATACCAGGTACTCTGACCAGTTTTCCTCAATGTAGAAGAAGGAAGATGACCCAGACAATGCCACGCTTCGCCAATAGCTTGCTGAGCAGAAGAGGTTGGTCGTTGAGCTTCTAGATGAATGCATCACAGAGTGACTACCTGACCATGGTGTTCATAAGCCGGGACAGCCGAGGCAGGAACAACTACTCTTTGGCAAGATGCCCTTGGGAAACCCCGATAATACTGCTGCCGCAGACTAGACATAGGATGGAGCTCATAGAAAGAGGGCGTGGTACGTCTTGCCAAACCCTCCTGAATGGCGGTACAATCCATGGTACCCCGCTCGGGCTCCCCCGGCCGCCCCAAGGTTCGCTCCGCCAGCTGCTCCATGAGACACTGAGAGTGGCTACCGTATTGAAGAGCCCAACAATGTGCTTGTGGTTAGGGATCCCTATCAAGATGGGGACCTACGTCCAGACGATCCAATGGTGGTGATCATTTCCCACCTAGAGGCTTTGTAAACGAAGCAGGTGCAAATCCCATCAGATGGGAAGCCATACCTGGAATGGGTGAACGATATGGCAACACCTCCAGGATTTGGAAACCCCAATTTATCCCCTTTTAATGGGAAGGGGGACTTGCAACAACATCTGGCCCACTTCAACTCAAGGTGTGGACCCATGCTGGGGACCCCAGTGCAGTAGGAGGCCGCCAAGCTCCGTTGGTTTGTTCAAACACTGGAGGGGCCAACATTTGTTTGGTATATCCAGCTCCCCGATAAAGCCATGACCACCTAGGAGGACTTTCGAAGGTAGTTCCTCTACTAGTTCAGCTCTACCACCTAGAAGTCCAACATCGCATACCTCTTCAAGTGCACACAAAGGCCTGCCAAGAGAGTTTCAGAATTCATCGCCCAGTGGAAAGGACTCACGTACTCCCTTTACATGCCACTGACTCAAGAGAAATTATTGACGATGTGCGTGGAGAATTTCATGGCATAGTTTCCCCCCTCCCTGATCACTCATAATTATCCTTTAGGGTTTCAATATTTTTTGGATAAGCCCTAGTGCCTCTAGGAAGCTCTACAATAGGCTAGTCAGACACGCCTATTTCCCCCTATGATCCGAGGAATGAGGGCTGCTAGAGCCGAGCCCGCTGTGGTGGCCCAGATAGAGGCCCCCAAGAAACTAGAACTACTACCTGTGAAGCCAGCTCCATAGCCCTGTAGAGGTCCACCACCATGGGCAGAGCCTCAAGTTCAGCAACGCCCGCCTCAGAATCGGCAGGTGCCCCTGCGTAATGCGCCGCCACCGCCTAGGAAGGATAACCAGGTCCTGCTTCTTCGGCAGGCTCCTCCACTCCTCTGCTAGGGCTAGGCTCCTAGAGCCCCCTTTCTGGACAGATGGAATCAGACTTACTCATTCTAGGAGGCTAATGTCCCTGGTTAATTCCGTAGCGCTTTAGATAATCAGATCGTACAACTACCTGAATGCTGGAAGCCAGAAGAGGTGCATCTCATCAATATCCCCAACTACTACCCTTATCACTGGACCTTGGGGAACACCATCAAGTGAAGGTATGTGTTCAAGGACTGGCTCCAATCACAGATTGACAAAACATAGTTAGGTTGGGCCCAACCCCAACACAGGTGGTGGGTGTCTTTGTTAGACCAGATAGCAGTTGCAACTATGAGGGTGAGTGGCATCAGGTTTCTGACCATGGGTTCTAGAAGTATAGAGACTAGATGGCTCGTAGGGAAGTCGCCCAAACCCATGGAATCATCTGTGCACACCAAAATCAGTCATAGCCTTCATAAGATGTGTCCAACACTTCAGTGTAATCACATTAGCTGACCTCTTCCTAGAAGAGCAAGCGCCGACGGCGCAAGAAGAAGCAACATGTCCTGCTAGTGCCGTCATCGTCCCACACTCTCAGTGACTTAATCCCCCATAATAGGGGCATCCCGCCAAGCATCATCCCAGCGGTGGATGATTTTTCAAGTGATAGTCAGGGGTACGCTTCGCTTAACACCATCGAGTTGGTCAATCCCTTTATAACTCTCGATGAGGTGGAGCGCTAGGTGAACTTCCCCAACATCCCCAGCCACCAGCAACGTTAGTGGGGCCGCGGCCATATGGATCACCGGGGAATGTCAGTTGGCACCTCCAGCTAGGTTGTTCATGCCACTGAGACCAGACAGCAGGCCTAGTATAGAACCTAGCACCCACAACGTTTTCGTCTAGTGTTGGAAGGTCTGCCTCCACCACCGTTAGTGCTACTGGATCAGGCAAAACCTGTACGGCCACACCGCGACTATCTTCGCCCTGCCACCAGCCGACTCCAGTCATTGGGTCCTTATCCGACATCCACTCTTCGGGCTTCGACTAGTGAACAATGGGATACGCCCAACACCAATTAGCCACCGGTGTAGCCGGCAGGGCCTTCCATGCTTCCGATCATGGAACAACTTCCTGCAAGAAGAGGTTTGTGCCTGGCACGGAAGTATGATGTTCTCAAACATATCATCGGCATCATGACAAGGGTTTTTGACCTTTAATCCCTTCACCTATCGCTAGATATGCGCGAAGCATTCGCTGAGGCATTAAGGATCCCCCTCCTGTTTGAAATAGAGGTAGTAGCATCAGAAGCCTTCAATGCCGAAACAGCTAAGGATGTCGAATGTCAGGCCATCATTTCATTCTCCAGGGAGGATGAAGGCTCCCCTATATAGGGGCACATATTCCCACTGTATATCACCGGCCAATTCAACATCATGGAAGTTCACCGATGTCTCATTGACACTAGTTCTGTGATCAACCTTATCCCAACAAGGAAAATGAGTAAACTATGGTTATCTGAAGATGACCTGACTCCCCCTAATTTATGAATTCAGGGATATGACAGGACATAGCAGAATTTGTGCATCGGCCTCCAGAGTATAGGGTACTTTTGGCCTTCCCTGATCCATGACTGCATTGAATTCACCAAGAGGTGCCATACGTTCCAAGTTCATGCTGAATTGTGCATCAGCCTCTAGATCTTCTCCACACTACCATGTATTCCTGGCCCTTTGCAGTCTGGGGATTGGATGTCGTAGGACAATATCTTCCAGCAACAACTCGCCAATTTTGGTTCATTCTAACAGCTACGGATTTATTTTCTAAGTGGTCAGAGGTTATTCCTTTCAGGGATGTTAGGGGTCGTTCAATCTTTGACTTAGTGAGTTCCAATATCATCTATCGATTTGGAGTACCTCACGCAATCTTTACCAATAACGACACCAATTTTTGAGCGGCCAAGCTGAGGAAATTGTACGTCAAGTACAACATTTTATCTAACCATTCCTCATGATATCACGTGCAAGAAAATGGATAGATTGAGGCATTTAAAAAAACCCTCTCTAACATTTTATAGAATATGGTTGGTCAGAACAAGAAGAGTTGGCCAGATAAGCTCCCCAACGCCCTCTGGGCTTATCAGATGACAACTCATAATTACACCTAGGAGACCCCATATTCCATGGTGTATGGAACTGAGGCCATCCTACCCATCGAGATTCAGTTTCCCAAATTGCGCACAACGATATATGATCAACCAGTTCCAGATAGAGTGACTGAGATTCATCTAGCTGAATTGGAAGCACTGGACGAGAATTGGATTCATGCTCTGCACAACCTAGAAATGCATCAGAGCAGGATGGCTCGAGCTTCCAACAAGAAGGTTCGCCTTCGCTCTTTCCTTCATGGTGACTTGGTACTAGATCTCAGGGAACAAATGATCACCGGTAGGAAGCCACCCATGTTGGAGCCCAAATGAGAAGGACCATTCAGTATTCACAAGGTCTACCCCAATGGTGCATACTCCCTAGAGACCATGGATGGTGAGCATATAACTCCTCCCACCAATTCCAGGTTCCTCAAGTAATGTTTCGCCTGACCCTCTTTGAGGGTCCCACACAACCTTAATCTATAGGTTCTCCATGACCTTAAACTGAACTAAGGTTCAGCATGACCCTAAATTGTTGGGATTGGAATGACCCTAAGGTTTCCTATGGTCCTCTATGACCTTAAATTGTATTTCATCCCGCATGATGTTAAACTATATTTCATCCCACATGATGTTAAATTGTATTTCATCCCGCATGAAATTAAACTATATTTCGTCCCACATGACATTAAAATGTATCTTCTAGAACTACGTGTGTCTTGATTCCCATCGTTATGGGATATATAGGACTGCCTGAACATTGCAATTTCGGGTCTAGCACCACCTTTTAGGGATTTCACTGTTTCTTGGTCCCCTTTTCCCTGCCCTTTCCCCAGGGAGAGGTATATATGGTGCGGTATAGGGCTACACCCTCGTTCACATTGGGGCTATCATGACCATGCCATTTACATCATCCGAAGAGTCCCACATCCTCTATTATATACCCCACTTAGGTAGAGCCCCTCTTGACCATTTACAGTGGTTTTCCGATGTGTCTAAGAGTACTCTAGTCTAGAACCTGGTTTGTCAATTTCAACTTGGGAAAATCTCTTTCCACCTGTCAAGCTTTATGTTCCCCTTCTATTAGGCCCCCATTATCATTCACACCTAGAGGGACCCCTGAAAACAGTATGGATACAATGCCTAAGGGCTCTCCTACCATTACGGTCCAACACCCCCAAGGGTTTCAGACAAAAAATTGATAGAAATCTCATGTTGTGAATATGGTCAGCAGTCGATTTTCATTTGTTTATCCCCATTTCAGGCTAATGCAACGGGATGCTGCGTTGCAAACATGGTCAGAAGAAATCCTTCGTCACCACGTCAGCCCTTCATGCCATGAATGTTGGTTGCATGATTCAAATTATGTGCCACTCAATCAGGTCCAGATGGAATTTTGACACTCCTAGCACTATCCCTTAGTGCACCTCTGCACCTCAGGGGGATAAAGTTGCCACATGGCATCCTTCGGGGCTCCCAAGGTCTGAGCTCTAAGACCATAAACTAAGATCTTCATTAAGAGATATGTGCAACTTGATCCTCATCCCCATGGGATACGCGAGATCACCAAAACATTGTGCATTTGGGTCCCGATATGCTGGGAGCTCTTCTATCCTTCCCCTTATCTCTTGACCCTCTCTAGCCCGTTGGCCAGAGGTGCCTTCCCAGAGGTGCGCGTGATAGTAATCCGGACCCTGTTTCTGTTCATGTATGGTAGATTTTATCGCGTCGTGCGCATTCTACTATGTCCAAGCCGTATGACTTTAATCTATGTTGTTGGTCATACCACATGGCCATAAACTATGACAATATCGTCTGGGCCGCATTACGAAACACTAAACTAAATTGTGATGACCTCATCATAGAGGACATCACATTGGGTATCAGTCATCCACCATACCAATTTTCATCACCTATATATGACTTGATTATTGAGGTGATGCTAGGAATTCCTATTCTAGGCCTGTCTCTTCACAATGAAAAACAATTTAAGATTCACTTTGACAAAGAGCCTACCATCTATGGTCCATGTTCTATGACCCTAAACTAAGATCTACCTAACGGAAGGGACTTCACTCCCTCTATCTAACACATCTCATTGTCGTGTTAAGAAGTGTTTTGACCAAGAGCCTGAAGTGAGGGATTTTCAAATGGACATTCCCCTTGTTCCATGTCCAAGATCTATGAGCTCGTTAGATGGGTCCTGATCCTTGATTATGTTTGAAGGGACCCCCAAACAGTATGGATGAGTGACCTATTGTCCGCCTGCTGTCCTGGGACAACATTCCAGAGAACTGTTGGACGGCATTTTGAGATAGGTCCCGAGTCGTGAACACGGTCAGCAGTCGACCCTCATTTGACTATCTCCATTCCAGGGTAACACAATGTGGATGTTGTGTTTCCACCATGGTCAATAGTCATTCTTAATCACCATGTCGCTATCATTGGGATCCATATTGGGAGCGTTATGGTTGTCATATTTCCAGTCCCTCATGTTCAAGTTGAATTCCGTCATACTCGGCTCTACCTATTTGCGCATCTAAATGCGCTACATGAAGGGGATGGAATTATTGGGCCGACATCTACTAAGTACCCATTCATCCTAGCATGTCCCTAACTATTCGGGGATGTCCCACCACTATTTCATGCTTTCTACATTGAGTATGACTCATATGGGCTTGTTAGTTTTTGTAGGCTATGCACATACACAGCTTCCCATCGTCCTGCATGACATTAAACTGTCTTTTGAGAACTATGTATGGACTTATTCTCATAATTATGAGATATTTAAGAGCACCCAAACATTTCATTTCAGGTACAGCCCTAGGAATCACAAATCCCATCCTTTTCCCCACCGTTAGCCCCTTGGTCTGACCCCTCAAAGAGTTTTGTGACTACAACATTTTATCTAAACATGTTCGAGATGCCCCATGATGATGATGGGAAGTGACAGTTCCCTCACCAGAGAGGTCTTGTCCAAAAGTGGGGATGATCCATGATCAGATTACTGGGCCCGCCTAATGTGTTTCAACCATTATGGCGTAATTTTAGTAGTGTTGGATCCTATGTGAACAAACCACCACTTCGCTTTCCATGCTTCGCATGCCTATTTATTTAGAACCTCATTCTCTTTCACATTTGAAGGGACCCCCTAATAGTATGGATGATTGACCTATGGTCTGCCTACTATAATAGTATGTATGATTGACTAGTGGTCTGCCTACTGTAACAGAATGGATGATTGACCTATGGTCCTCCTGCTGTCCTGGGCCAACATTACGGAGAACTAATGGATGATATTTTGAGTTAGGTACCGTGTTGCGAACATTTTCAATGGTCAACTTTAATTTTTTGTCCTCGTTTCAGGATAACATAGTAGAGATGCTGTGTTTTGAATATAATCAAAAGCTATCTTTTATTTCCATGCCCTCCCAACAGTGTTCTGAATTCGGGTAACATGATTCACATTTTTCATTCCCCTATGTTTGGACTGATTCCAATGGCCCTGGTATTGCCCCGCTCGTCCACTATAGCTCATTCAGAAGACAATATATTGTTTGGTCTGAGGTCCTCTTCTCTTCCATCGGGCCTCCCACTTCTCCTCGGAAACTCGGGTTGAAATTTCGAAAGCCCGAAGCTTTGTTGATGCTCCCACAATCACAAAAAGTAATAGTATGAGCCTCTTATATTTCTCACGGCCCATGTGAGCTTAGGGATGGATTGTTATTTGTTTTTTGATTATGGTTGAGCATGTTTAACAAAAGTGACTAGTATGTTATGAAAAGGGAAAAGTAAATAAAATTTCTCATACATGCAGTTCAAAAGAACAAGAAGTGGTAAAGTGGGATGAGTTTATGTGTTTGGAAAAAACAGGGCCCCTAGGGGTTGGCTTCCGAAATAGATCTCTCTAATGCCGCCACCTTTTTGCTGGTGGACCCCAGAACTACCTTCTATCCCCTAAGGACCCTCTCTTCATTGGCGACCACTAAGCATAGTTCGCCAACCCTGGCCCATGCCCATGCCTATTCCGCTTGGAGGTCGATTATCTGGAAATTTGATTCAATGAGTTTCTCTTGGGCATCTGCCAAATGGTCCCTCAACTTCTCCACAAGTTTAGATCAGTTCACAATGAATATTTCATGTTCTTGCGCCTACTCCTCGAGGCGTTGGACCTCCTACTCCGCCCGCCGAAATGCTCGAGTGCTCCCTAACTCCTCCTGGAACCGAATAACGTAGGCGCACCAGCTACTCTCATGCAACTTCTCAGAAATGTAGTCACAGACCGTCAGGTGAAGGTGTTGAGCATCTACACCCCCCACCAATGCACAGGAAAGAATTCCATGTTTGGAGTGATCCCATCCACTTCAACCATTATGTATGAGGCCGATTGAGAAAATGCCGGATTCACCTACATCCCTTGTGTTGCGTCATCTGACTCTCCTCGGCTGCTTCCGAATTAGAATCGTCAATTTCCTCAGGATCAGCGGGCCAATAGATAGGGAAGGCCACCAATAGACCTACAATAGGGTCTTCCTTCGAGATTCCTTCTAGGGGAATAGGCTGCTTAGAACCTGGGTGACCTTCCTCTCTCCCCTCGATCTTGGTGGGTCCCTCGTCAATCTCCAGCTCTTCCCTGACCATGGCACCACCGATTTCTGCCACTCCCTAATCACCGATAGCTGGAGCCAACTCCATTTGGGAGGCATGTTTTGAGCGGGGTAGTGTGCTTGTCATCAGCCCACTCACGGGTGGTTCGGGCTCAGCAGTCTGATGGGGCCTCCAATGCCACAATCACTACGCAGACAGGAAGCCCCTAGTAAGTTGAGTCCTCCAATGTAAATTACTGGAATCAAACAAAGGGACATATAGGAATCCAAGGCGTCAGCCTTTGGTTCTCTGGCTGCTGCAAGAGCTATCGTGGCAGGAGATCCCTCAGCACTTGTCAGCTGAATAATGGGCGTCAGTGCCCCGCCTGGCCCTATTGATGCTTCTTCCCATCCTTCAACTAGAGAAACTTGATCGGTGATGATGAGCTCTTGAGTAAGGTAATGAATATGAGTTAGGATTTCATTGGGAAGAGAGTACATGGATGGTTGAGGGTTAAATCATACCTTTAAGAGCTCAGTTATATCTATGTTAGAGATAACAATCTCACTGCTCTCCTGGAGACTCCCTTGGTGGGACGCCCCCTACGACCCCTCACCTTCGGGTTCTCATTCTCCTTCTCCTTATCCTTACCCTTCTCCTTGCACTTCCTCTCCTGTCTCGTCGCCTTCCGACTCGTTTCTGTCATCTTCCCATGGTGACATCATTTTCGGATCATGCTCCTGGATGGAAACAGTTCCAATAGGAAAGGTGGCTCCACACGTTGACCCAGTGGTCGTGTGTACATGTCCATGGATGTCAGATAAGTGTGATGGCGATGAAAGTTCACCCGAACAACAATCTTGAAAAGCCCAACTTCTGGCAGTTGAATTCCTTCCCACACTATCTTCTTCCATAGGGCTCTGGTACTCACTGACTGCCGCATAGTCAGCCAAGCCGACCATAGTGCTGGGAAGACTTCTTCATTGAAAGGTTGAAGCATATACTTTTTTTACTTCCTGGGAAGTTTGGTGGCCACACCATACGATGCTCCCGCTGCTGAGGACCCAGCCTATGCAAGCCTCACCGCCTAATGTGCCCCTAATCTCCCCCTTCTAGTTGCACCCTGCCTGCCCTCCCGCCACTTGGGTTCCATGTGGAATGTCTCTAGCTACCGAAACCATTTCTGAAAAAGGCCCTCTGGGTACACAATGGCCCAGTGTTCGACGTATTCGGCCGAGAGGCCATCATTGACTTCGGTGGGAGGAATGGTGATGATGTCGCTAGAGACGAATGTTGTGAACATGTGCCAAAGCTGACGAAGAACACATGGATGCCTCTCCTCATAGGGGTCAATGAATACCCACTTCAGCAATAACTGGAGGCACCCGAATTTTCTAGCGAACCGGGACGACACATAAGGCTCACAGAAGATGTTCCCATCAACCCGGGCCACAAGCACCCCAGCTCTGATGCTATAGAAGTGCTCTTGCTATTCCAGAAAGCCTTGACTGTTTTCTACCATTTGGACGGTTGGGGTGGGGAATGGGCTTATGGTAATGTTGGAATGGACACCAATTCTGATCCTTACTCCCTCCTCGTTGAGCGTCATCGCCGCGACCCTAAAAAATTTTAGCAGAGAGGGTCACAAGCCATTTCCCGGAGGACGAATGACATTTGGGAAAGAGTAGCCACCGTAGTGACCCGCAACCTAGCCATGGAAGATCTGGAATGGGCCACATACTCTCCTAGGTGATCCCCCCCTTCAGATGCGTCCCAGGATGGAGTATAGCTGATCCATCATGGGGACCCCAAGATTGAACCTCTTATTGGCAGCCATGATGCCCATCATCACCAAAGTCACAGGATGGACACACATCCTTGAATCCCTCACCAGCAAGAGCCACCCACTCAGGAATGTGGAAAGCAATCCAGCATACCGAACACGTGGGTCTCAGTCCTCTTTAATGTTGTAGCCCCATGAATGGTATTTCCCTGCTTCTAGGATCCTCCAGTATGATCCGTTCTCACTCCTCTGAGTCGCGGTTGGACATTGTTTACCCCGCCCATGCATCTTGACCTCTGGATCCTTCTCCAAGAACATGATGAACCCGTCTTTGTAGGCAATTTCCTTCAGGACATCCCTCACTCCCAGCCTCTCCTTGGACAGCTCTAGCAGATGCCATATCAGTATTGGGGTTTGTGACCTATCCCCCTAGGTATTCATTGTGGGGAGGAACTCGAGATATTTATGGTCCTCCAGTGGGATAACCCTGATGAATTGGATGTCCCAGAGACTGATGTCGACTTCCCTATGGTGAAAATGGAATGTGTTGGTGTCAAGGGACCACCGGGTGAACAGCTCTGACCCATGTTCTGGCTGGCAGTGGAAGTGGAACTGAGATGTCCACACTGCCTCGAAGAGACCAATGTGCCACACCTTGGCCCCAAATTGGTCACAGGTATGGAAAACCCAGTACACCCAGGCCCACTCATTGGATAATTTTCATTCGGACTAGAGATCCTAGTCCTACAACCATCCCTTGGTCTCGTTAGTGATTCTTTGATGGAAAGTGATTGCCTAGAGGGTCGGGGGATTCTCCACAATAGGATCACCCCCAGCAATGGTCCTAGTCATTGGGTTCAAGAAATATGTATCCATGTTCCTGGTTTCTCGGGTAGGATGACCATTGTTGGTTATGATGTAGCAAGGGAGGTCGTCCACACAGGTCACCCATGAACACGACGTACCCACCTTGAAGCCTGGAAGGGGAACCTCCTCTAGAATGCCGAAGTTCCACAGCGGCAGGTTTTCAGAAATGGCTTACTCTTTTTGGGCAGGGGATAAGAAATTAAACAGTGTAAGGTTGTCAGAAACAATCCTCTTTGCGCCATAAACCTCTGGGTTCGCAGCCATTTCAGCTCTACGGGCACCGACTTCCTCCTCATCAAGCCAGTTCACAACCATATTTCTTGGACCATGTTTTTCAGGAGTTGGCATGAAAACTGGATCTTGGAACAAAATAAGAGAGGATGACGTAGAAAATTAGCACGATGCACGAACTTTCAGGGCACTGTACGAAGGGTCCTGGGTTCTCATGTAATAGCTCACCAAATCTCGGTAGGAATTACGCGCTGTCGAATGGTTTCTTCGCATAGGAAAAGAATCAATTTCGCGCATGAGAGCTCAGATACAATCCTGTGAAGACGAATTGTGTACGGTGCATGGGACCCATGGATTCTTTTATAGGCGAATCTTGGGTTCTACACCACGCAGAAAGAGGATTTCATTCCTAACAAGGTTTTGCGTCCAGTCCTGATTTTTTTGCATGCAAAAGCCCCACAAAAGCCCTATACTTTGTCGTTTCCATCAGGATCTGATCATTGCGACCCCCACCGATCCAATTTTGAGGGGTTGCATTTGTAGACACTGAAAAGTGCATAACTAATGTAGAAAGTTTCAAAATGAGAAAGCAAAATCATATTTGGACCCGGTGACCAGGTTTAGAGGGCCCAGAATTGCTGCGTGGAAAAAAGGAGGATGCACGCAAGAAAATGTTGCCGTGCAAAAGGGCTCCGGGATTCGCGAAAGGGTCTGGCGTGGTGTGAAATAAATTTCGCACCCACACCCCTCCCTAAAGGAATTTCGTGCCGCCACCGCTGGGGAGAAAATTTTACGTGCATCCATGAATTCCGTGCTGCCGGATGCCTATAAATATAGGGGGACCATTCTACTTCCAGGAGAGAAATTTCAACTGGCTCTTGAGCGTGAAATGCAGTTTTTGTGAGCGCAAGATGGATTTAAGGTACTAATTCTTTTTGCGCCACCTCGCCCTGGGATCCACCTTTGTGTGAGATCCCCAAGGCTTAGATGGAGTTCCAATCCCTTCAGGGTTCCCCCCTTATATTCAATTGTTTTCATTGTAGGGAAGTTGGTCAATTTCACATATTCTCTTTTCATTGCACGTGACCTCTACCACTTGTGTGCAATCCTTATACCTTGTGCGCATTCTTCCTAGGCGAGCGCAAGGCCTTTTGACCATTTACATTCCATTCTAGTGTTTTTCACACTATCCATTTATTTTTCTTGCAATCACCGGGACCCCTCACCTTGGTTCTCCCTGGGTACATCCTTGTGTGGGAACACGATGTTCTTCTTGTGGATGCTCCAAGAATACACACCAGGAATACGCACCACACCCTGTTTTCCCATGCGAGCTTCTAGGCTCTTACGAAGTAACATCAATGTCCCTTGGGTGGCTCTTCCCATTTCGTTGCTTTGCCTCAAGATCCTTCGCATAGGCATGCTAATGGCTATTGCTTCTTCGCATAGCCATGCTAACATGGACCCCCATGTGGATCACTCCACAACAACCCCCAGTAACAGCATTTTCGGTGCCCTCCCTTCACCCAGGTGCAGAGGGTACTGGTTATGTAAGTACTAGGGGTGCGAAGTGATCCCACCTCGTCTGAGCTGCAGGACATTAAACTTCCAAGAACACTCATCATCAACACATGATGTTAAACCATGACATGGGCCCCACGCATCCTATGCGGGGTTCCCCAGCTCGGGCATTCACTACACCCACTGGTCTCCATTGGGATGGAATCACCCCTCACAGGAGATGATATCCTCCATGTTCGGGAGGCGTTTGTCCATTTGGGAAGGGCATCCACCATGGCATAAGCCCATTTCCTTTCTTGCATGAGGTAGCACCCATGAACCCCCATAATTCCACGGTGCCAAAGACCAAGAGGTGAAATAGGGACATGGAATTTCTCACCCTTTCCTCTCCCTTTGGGGTTTGTCTCCATCGGGCCTCCACCTTGGAGTAAGTCCCAATCATCATATCCCTGGGCCATGAACCAACGCATAAGACCCTGTTTCAACTTTGGGATGCCTAAAGCCTAATCCCCATTCCACTTCCCACAGATGCACCTTTCACGATGTGATCACTAGGTCTTTGTAGCCTCTTGTTTCTCACACCGAGCATGACTCACGTGAGTTTAGAGAAAGCAATGATTGTGGAATCCTCGTCCCGCATGATGTTAAACTGCATGACCCGATCGTCCCGCATGATGTTAAACTCAATGTCAACCCTCATGAAATTAAACTGTATGTCCTCCCACATGACGTTAAACTGTATGTCGTCCCAAATGACGTTAAAATTTATGCCATCCCACAAGACATTAAACTGTATTTCATCCCGCATGACATTAAACTGCACAACCCGAACTATGTGGACTATGATCTGTGTTACGGCATGGTACGTAGGTTGCCTCCATGAGGTTCAATCCCAACACCCGGTTGTTCGGTCCTCTTTCACGTCAGTTCACCAACACCATGGGCTGCCTCAAAGTATAAGCCCCATACCACCATGGTCCGTCTCATAGTGTAAGTCCCAGCCAAACTGATCTACGTGGACTTTGATACGTGCTATGGCATGGTACGTAGGTAGCCTCCACGAGGTTCAACCCCAACACCATTTTGTTCCTCTATGTTAGGATTGTCACCATTCGTCATGACGTTAAAATGTATACCTGAACTACGTGGTCTTTGATTCCCCACCACGGGGATACATAGGAAGCCTTCACTAGGTTCAATCCCATTAACCACATCGCATCCTAATCTCTCTCTCGAGCCCACATGTCTCGGGAAGCTCATGCCATAACCTGGAGGTTCCACTTCATCTGGGTCCCCTCCATGCGTCCATCCTCATGGGTCGCCTCACTAGGTATCCCATCCCCCCATCGAACTACGTAGACTTTGATTACCTACCACGAGGATACATAGGAAGTCTCTTTCAAGCTCAAGTCCAAAACCATTCATCACCTATACTAACCATTACTTGGACCGCCACATCTCAGTAAGATCATGCTACTTCATTCCCCTCCACGGAATTTGGGAAGCCACCCGCGTGCTGGACCCAATATCTGTATTCCCTCTAGGGGGTCCCTGAATCCGATCCACTCTAACCAGTGTTCTGATCAGTCTGATCTGTCTCTTCTAAATGTTAAAATTGCGGCATACCCTGTGTTAATCATGGGAAGCTGAGGAAAACCTCAGATACATGCCAATGACATACGATTACCCACATTCGATGTGGGATGCCTCGGGCTTCCGTGCCCTCGAGAAGCCCAATAAAAAGGGATAAAAGAAAGACATGCCAGAATCCCAGCCTCAAGACATGCCAGTGATGCCTCAATGTGACCACTCTCATAACTGAAGGTTGCTGCCCTGACTGGACCATTTGGAATGTCCTGACAAAAGAAGCGTAATTAACTGGTGTCCATGAAGATATGGCACCGGGAAGAGATTCACGAACAATGTATTAAATCTATGAGGGAGTCCTGGACTAGGTGACGAGCTCTGAGGAGGAATCCATGGAAGGAAGAACCGACATCCTATCATCCCGTTTTGATCAAGGAGTATACATCCCTGAATAAGGAATTAATGTCGCCCGCAATTGGAAAGCAGGAATGTGGGGCTACAGCGGTGCGTCCTCTGCGTGATGGATGTGCGCACGCCCCGACGAAAGTTTCAGAAACCATAATCATTGTATTTTAACATATGATCAGGATAACACCATATTAAAAATGTTATCATAATTAAAAATTTGTGTAACACCCCATGATTTCATAGTACGTTACCTCTTTAAAGTAAATCAATAGTTTGTGTTATACCCAACCCCGAGTTCGAGTGCACGATGACTTACCAAAATATCCAATAAAAAAGTAGTCACGAATAGTATTAAACACATTTTGAATTATATATATATATAATATAATTTTAAAATTTAAATTTTGTGTTTCTTAGACATAATATAAGGATAAATTCAATTTTCCGAAAAAAAAGAAGTTTTTTTTAAAAAATACAGTTTTCCACCTTTTAATAGAGAATGATTTTTAAATACAATAATTTAAACTTTTATATATTAAATTTAGTTAAATTAAATTCTTCTTTAGAAGCATGACATAAAAATAAAGTTTGGATAATTTTTTGGTACTTTTCATATAACTTTCATATTTTGATGAATAGTGGAAAATACTAAATTTTAATTGAAAACAACTTTTTCAATCAAAATAATTTATAATTATAAGTTATGAATTTTTTTGATTTTGATGTATAATTTGATTATATTTTTATCATTTAATATAGTTGTTTCGGTGCGGATGTGCGTCGGGTTACGCTGTTCCGCCAGGACGCGTTCGCGCGTGCACCCGTCAACCCGAGGGGATGGGCGCGCGGCTTGTGGTCCCGCAGTCCCGCTTTCCAAGGGCGGGCGGCATTCTTCCCTTATTCAGGGGCGTCTGCTCCTTGATCGAAACCGGGATGATGGGATGTCGGCTCCTCCTTCCTTGGACGTCTCCTCGGAACTCGTCGCCTAATCCGGGTCTCCCTCATAGACTTAAGAATGTTCGTGAATCTCGTTCCCGGCGCCATATCTTCATGGACACCGGTTAATTACGCTGCTTCCGCTCGGACGCTCCAAGGGGTCTGGGCAGGGCAGCAACCTGCGATGAGAAGGCCGGGTGGCTCTGGGTGCTGGGGGCGTGTCGTAACACTGCGGCTCTGCACATCTGTCTTCCGTCCCTAATAGGGCTTCTCGAAGGCATGATGGCCTGAGGCATCCCGTACTAGGTGCGGGGAACTGTGTCACCTGAGGTTTTCCTCAGCTTCCTGTGTTTAACACGGGGTATGCCGCGAGTTTAACGTCCAGCGGGGACGGCATCAGACCGATCAACACGAAAAGTGGATCAGATGACAGAACCCCTTGCGGGGAACCTCCGACGCTGGGGCCAGCACATGGGCGGCTTCCCAAGTAACGTGGAGTGGAGTGAAGTGGCATGACCCCACCGGGATGTGGCGGCCCGGGTAAGGATCAGGATGGATGATGGAGCGAAGAGCTTGGACCCCAGAGGGGCTTCCTACGTACCGCGCGTTAACACGGATCAAAGTCAACGTAGTTCGGGCATACAGTTTAACGTCATGCTGGACGTCGGCAAGCCGACTCACGAAGAGGTCGAGGCCGCCGGGCGGAGGATTGAACCGAACCACCTCGCACGGAGGGGGATGGAACGGCCGGGTGGATCACAGTTTCACGTCATGCTGGACGATAAAAGGGGAAATGGAAAAGGGGGGCTGTGGGGAGGCACCGTGGAGATACACACGGGCAGTCTCCCACAGGGGCGGATTCATAGGTGAATCAACGCAAGCGTGAACCCTGGAGGGGTCCACTGATGGACGAACCGACGTAAATACGACCGGGACGACCAGGTGGTGGGCTTGGGCCTCAGGGAGGCTTCCTACGTACCCTGTATAGAAGACAGGGATCAAAGTCCACGTAGTTCATTCTGTCAGGACTTACGCACTTGGGGCAGCCCGGATGCTGCAAAACTCAGTTGGAAGGGACTTGGACCGAAAGCAGAAGACACCTCGATCCCAGTCAGACCCTCTACTGGCTTCGGCAGTGGGGAGGCGCAATGGAGATACACATGTGCAGCCTCCCACGAGAAACTAGGGGTTTGTAATACCCTGCCCCCGTAGGGAAAAGCCACTCCCATTAAATCGTCCCTAAAGAGGGGCAATCCCGACATCCCTGCAGGGACGAGCGGGTGGTGGCCACATCCAAACCGGGGGGACCCTGCGTGCGGAGCATGGGATCAGGTTGCGGACGGTTTAGCGTCTTGCCAGACGAAGTACAGTTTAACGTCATGTGTTGAGGACGAAGCAGACGGTTTAACGTCTTGCCGGACGAAGTACAGTTTAACGTCATGTGTTGAGGACGAAGCACTTGGCAGTTTAACGTCTTGCAGCGCGGACGATGGGGGCTAGGCAGTTTAACGTCGTGCAGCTTGGACGGATGTGCAGTTTAACGTCATGCTGGACGAATATGCAGTTTAACGTCATGCTGGACGTATGCGCAGTTTAACGTCATGCGGGACGAATGCGCAGTTTAACGTCATGCGGGACGAATGCGCAGTTTAACGTCATGCTGGGCATAGGTTGCCGGACGATGGGTGCATGTCACTTCGCACGAACCTGGAGGGCCGCACGGGAAGACAACGCACGGTGCGGGCACCCAGGATAAGGATCATCGGGCGCCACGTAGGCAGGTGCCCTCAGGGGGTCGAGGGGACGACCCTGGCAGATTGCGCGCAAAAAGGAAGCTTTGCGCGCAATACTGCGGGCCGGCGCGCAATCGGGGCGGCTGGCGCGCAATTGGGCCAGCGCCTTGCGCGCGGATGCTTGAGAATGCTCACACCGGGCTTCGGATAGCGCGCGGGGGCAACGGCTCATTCTTTAACGAATGGCCACTTGAAAGAAGGGGGGTGCGCGCAATCGGGCCGGATTGCGCGCACCCCGGGGCAATTGTGCGCAAGCGGGTTCTTTTGCGCACAAAGGCCTTAGGGGAGTTTTTATTCAAATGAAAGGAGCCAGCGGGGATTGCGCGCGAAGGCGGACCCCGAGGCTTTCTTGCGCGAAAGGAAGGAGGTTACCTGAAGTTCGTCATTGCGCGCGGAAGGGGTTGAATTGCGCGCACGAGAGACGTTTCGACTTCCAGCAACCTTTGAAACGTTGGGGGTCGCCTTATATTTAAAGGCAACCCCGGGCGCGGAATCCAGGGTGCGAGCGCGAAATTCTCCTCGCGGGCGCGGAATCGGGCGCGGCGCGCAAGGGAGTCGCGCGGACCCGCGGCGCGCAAAATTGCGCGCCGGACCGGCGCATTGCGCGCATCCCGGGGGTTTGCGCGCGGAACATCACCTTTGCGCGCGGGCCTCTGAAATTCCGCGCAAGGCCTCCGGGCCTTCCGAAACATCCTTCCGACTCCAAATATGACCTCGCTTTCCGCATCCGGAGCTTCGTTTGGGAACAACGGACTTTTCCGGCGTCTACAAAAGCCCCCCCTCGGAATCTGATCGGCGAGAGGTCGCACCGATCGGGTTCCGAGGGAGACGCCGGAATGCCGAAGTCCTGGGCGACGCGGGACTGTGGCGCGCAAACATGGGTGTCGGGCGCGAAAGCGGCCGATGCGGTCGCGCAAAGCCTTTTCCGCGCAGCGCGGACCACGGCCTCGCCTATAAATAGGGGCACTGGGTCCCTCCGTGCCGTACACTGGCCTTCCGCGCGATAAGCCTCTTTGCCCTCGTGCGCGAAATTGCCTTTCCCGGCGCGGAATTCGCTCGCTCGTCGCGCAAAGCCGTCCGGACTTCGCTCTGTTTTTGGGCGAATACCCGGGGTTTTTCGCGAAGGACTTCCCGATTGCGCGCCGCCCACTAGGATTGCGCGCCGCCTCTCAAACTTTTCCACCAGCCTCGTCCGATCCCGCACGCTTCATCCCTTAACCCGCACGACTCCCGAATCTTCCGAGATGGCCGCGCACAGAGGAAATGAAGGGGATGCCGCCACTCGCGGAGCCGAGATGGCGGCGAACGAGGAGGTTTACGGAGCCAAGGAGATTGTTTCTAACAATCAATCCTTGTTCGACTTACTAACGCCGGCCCAGAAGACATATCCACTGTCGGACAACCTGCCGCTCTGGAACTTCGGCATCCTAGATGAGGTTCCGGTGCCAGGGTTCGAGATTGATGCACCGCGGACCTGGGTGACCCGGGAGGACGAGCTTCGCCGCTATAACATCACCAACAATGGGCATCCTGCCAGGGAGACCAGACACTTGGATGTCTATGTCCTGAACCCGAGGACGCGAACCATTGATGGGGGTGAGCCTACTGCGGAGAATTCTCCAGCCCTCTACTCGAGCATATATCGCCAGAGCGTCACGGACGACACCAAGGGCTGGCTGAAGGACTGGGACTTGCGATCTGGGGGCAACTTTACCAGTGAATGGGCCTGGGCGTTCTGGGTACGCCACACTTGCGATCACTTCGCAGAGGAGCTACGGTACATCGGCCTGTTCGAGGCGGTGTGGACGTCGCAGTTCCACTTCTACCAGCAGTCTGAGCTCGGGCCGGAGCTGTTCACTCGCTGGTCCCCGGATACCAACACCTTCCATCTTCACCATGGGGAGGTCGGCATCGGTCTCTGGGACATCCACTGCATCGGAGGTATCCCGCTGGAGGGCTACCAGTACGATGAGTTCCTGCCACCGAAGAACATCTGGGAGGACAGGTCACGAACTCCCATTCTGACCTGGCATCTTCTTGACCTGGCTACGCAGCGGCTCGGGATCCAAGACTTCCAGAAGGACATAGCCTACAAGGATTGGTTCGGCCAGTTCCTGGAGCATGACCCGGCGGTCAAGATGCCAGGCAGGGGGAAGCGGTGCCCGACCGCAGCTCAGAGGAGCCGGAACGGGTCGTACTGGCGGGTCCTGGAGACGGGCGATTACCGCTCATGGGGGTACCGCGTCATCGAGGCCCGGGACCCGAACGTCCGGTACGCGGCGTTCCTGGCCGCCTTTCTGAGCGGGTGGCTCCTGCCAGTGCGGGATGCGAGGATGGGCGTCCGCCCGGCGACACTGGCGATGGCGGGAGCCATGGCTGCCAACAAGAGATACAACCTCGGGGTCCCAGTACTGGCGAGGCTGTATGCCATTCTGGGACGCATCTCACGAGGGGGGTCGCCACGAAGGATCTGTGGGCCCTTTCAGTTCTTCCACGGATGGGTGGCTGCTCACCTCGGTGGGTATACGTTCCCAAATGCCGTCAGTCCTCCGGGCAACGGCCTGCGACCCTCCCTGCTGAACATTGCGGGGGTCGCTCCGATGACCCTCAGTGAGGAGGGCGTGAGGGTTCGGATTGGCAATCATGCCAATTTCAACTTCAGCCCGTTCCCCACTCCTGTCGGCCAGATGATCGACAACGGACAGGGCCCGCTGGAGCAGCATGAATATTTCCTGAACATGCGGGGCGGGGTGCTCGTGGCTCGGATCGACGGGAAGGTGATCTGCGAGCCTTACGTGCCGACCCGGTTCGCCAGGCAGTTCGGGTGCCTTCAACGGATGCCGAAGAGGGTATTCACTGCTGTTCGGGAGGAGACGAACCCTTGCGTCCTTCGCCAGATGTGGCTGATGTTCGTCGCCTTCGGCTCTGGCGACGTCATCACTCTCCCTCCTACCGGTGTTAACGCAGGCTTGGCAACCGAGTACGCCGAACACTGGGCCATCGCGTACCCTGAGGGGCTCTTGCGGAAGCTAGTTCGGCGACTCGAGGCTACCCGTGCGGAGACCGGGCGTCAAGGAAGGAGGCGAGGCGCCGCCACACGGGGGAGAACGGAGGCGCACCAAGCAGCGGAGCCGGCGCGGGCAGGGACTTCGGCGGCGGGCGCATCGCAGGCTGCCGCCACGACCTCGGCGCCCAGAGAGGGGGCGCATGCGTCGGTCGGAGAGCGGCCCGGGAAGCAGGTGAGACGTCTGCTCGAACCCTCCCACGATGCAGTCTTCCCGGCGCTGTGGTCGGCCTGGATGACCCTGCGGCAGTCACTGGGGACCGACGTCATCTGGCGAAAGATACTCAGAGAAGGAATCTATCTGCCAGAGGTCGGGCGCCTCCAGATCACCGACAGGGTGGACTTCAACCGGCAATATGCATATCTGACGGCAATGGACGAGTACGCGCGCCAACGTGGTCAGCGTGCGGAGCCATCCCTTCTGGTGAAGGTGATGCTCGGTCTCGAGCCCGCTCCAGAACAGATGCCGCCGGGAGAAGATGACAGTAGCGACTCCGAGGAGGAGGAGGAGACGGGGGAGGATGAAGGCTCCGAGGGAAGGTCCCATCGGGGGAGCCCACGGGAGAGTGGCGAGGTGGCCGGCTCTGACAACGTTGATGTCACTGAGCTCCTCGAGGTCCGCTTCTATCCCTACTCAACTTGCTTCATCCATTCTCTTATGCAGCTTCTAACCCGTTTCTCCATCCTTCTCAGGAGCACACGGATGTCGGTCAGGCATCCTCAACAGGAGTAGGAGAGGCGCCAGCAGGACAAGGCGGGGGCCAGGCACCCATTATCGAACTGTCAAGCGCTAAGGGGTCCCCTGCTGCAACTGTTCCTGCGGAGACCGGGGTAGCGGAAGATGACGCTCCGAACTCCCGTAAGTCTCCCTACTTTACTGCTGGTGCTTGCCATTGACGATCCGTGACTAACCATGGCATGCCCCGCGCAGTGATCTCAAAATCGGAGGCTCGTCGGGTTGCCGAACCCGGGCCATCTACGAGTGGACCAGTGGTGGACATGCCGCTTGCTCCGGAACAGACCTTCCAAACCGAGCCGGCCCCACCAACTGCTGATCAAGGGGCTCCGGACATTGGCGGTGCTGACATCGGAGAGAGGTTGGGGGCTGACGAGGGTGTCAGAGCCGCTGGGGAGAGAGAAGAAGGTTGCCCGGATGTTGGGGAACCTATCCCTCGTGGGGACCTCCCAGGGGCGGACCCTGCAGCAGACCTGCTGGCTGCCTTCCCTGCTTACCGGCCTGCCGACCCCGAGGAGATGGATGACTCGGACGCGGAGGCGGTCGAGGATAGCCGGGTAACGCGACGCAGGGGGTGGAAGTGCATCCAGCGCTTCCTCAAGCGAGACCCATCGGAATGGCTGGGGCGCATGGGATCACTTCAGACCTGGCTGCGCTTCCTGTGTGCCGGGGGAGCTGATGCTCAACGCCTCCATCTGATGGTCCGTGATTTCATGGCCGAGAAGATGCGCGAGAGCCGCCGGCGTGCCGACGTCGCACAAAGTCGGGACATGTCGGAGAGCACGCAGGCGCTCATCGCGGCAGAGCAGGAAGTCCGGCGCCTCGAAGGGCAGGCGGCAGAGAAGGAGGCCTTCGTTGCAGCATGTACCGAGCTTGTGGAGCAACTATCGGTACAACTGATCGACGCTCAGGTACAGCTGACGGAGGCGGGCCAACAGATGGTCACACTCCAAGTCGAGCAGGAGCGTGCACAGGCCAGGATCGACGAACTGCGTGCTGCGACCGCCGATGAGGAGAGGGCACGCAGAGAACGAGAAGTAGCCCTGGAGGCCGCCAGCCAAAGGGTAGCGGCATTAGAAAGACTTATCCAGCACGCTAATCCTTAGGGGCTTTGTTTTTTGCCATTCCTAGAACATTTTGCTTCCGTCACTCAATATTTCGATCCATTTGTATGAATCAATATATTTATCTGCGTCTTTTGGCATACTCAACCACAAATTGTCTCGCGGGAGTGTTAACCAAGCTTTAGGCATCCGTAATGGGGCCTGGATTTCTAAAGAAAAGAGGGAGGTCATTCCTAAGAAAGGAGACCTCAAGCCTAATCAATGTATCATCCCCCCAACTTGTTCCAACACACGAGCGGGACAATGCTAGGGGCGTTGAGATTTTATCCGAACATAGGGAAATGAGAAAGGGTGAATCGCGTGTCCCGAATCCGGACATCCACAACGGTCGGCCTTCCAGGAAATGCCCAAGACGGTAGGCGGACAGTGGATCGACCATAACAACTGCAATAGACGGACCGAAAAAGGCCATCATTCATATTGCAGGAGGCGGACCACATGTCATCATGAATACCGCTTTGGGGTTCCTTCAGACACAAGGGTGGAAAATCCAGATCAACAGGGCATGCAAAGCGTGGGGCGAAGTGACGATTTGTTCGGACAGAATCCAACGCTCTCAAAATTGCGCCACCGTGGGGAAAGCGTATTAGGTAGATGCACTAATCCGGCCGTGAGCCACCTCAATTCTCAGACAGCACCTCTCTGACGAGGAAACCGTCGCTTCCCATCATTGCGATGGGGCATCCCGAGCTGAATCGGGGAGAATATCACAACTGCACCACTCTACCCGAAGTCAGGCCAGACGGCCGGCGACGAGGAGGGGCGGGACTTATCGATCCCTGAGGCTGGACCCGAGTCGAAATGCCCGGGCGTTCCTACGTACTCCATCAAGCTGGAGATCAAGCCACACGTAGTTCTGAGAGTGCAGTTTAACGTCATGCAGGACGTAGGACCCCATTTGGGGTAGATATTAGTTTAAGGTCTTAGAGCTCGGACCATAAAGGTGGAGGATCTTAGTTTAAGGTCTTAGAGCTCGGACCATAGGGCTAGAGGATCTTAGTTTAAGGTCTTAGAGCTCGGACCATAAGGAGAGATCTTAGTTTAAGGTCTTAGAGCTCGGACCATAAGGAGAGATCTTAGTTTAAGGTCTGAGAGCTCGGACCATGAGGAGAGATCTTAGTTTAAGGTCTTAGAGCTCGGACCATGAGGAGAGATCTTAGTTTAAGGACTTAGAGCTCGGACCATAAGGAGAGATCTTAGTTTAAGGTCTTAGAGCTCGGACCATAAGGGGAGATCTTAGTTTAAGGTCTTAGAGCTCGGACCATAAGGGGAGATCTTAGTTTAAGGTCTTAGAGCTCGGACCATAAGGGGAGATCTTAGTTTAAGGTCTTAGATCTCGGACCATAAGGACTCAAAGCACGCCACATCGTGGTCATATCCCCTGGATATGCGAAGATGCACTGAGGGATAGTGTCAAGAGTGTCGAGGTTTCGCCTGGTCAGAATGGGAGGTGGAAAATGTGAATCATGCGGCCATTCACTCGAGGACCGGGAGCACCGGCGTGACGATATGAGAGTACTGCCGACCGTGGCGGAAAAGCAGCATCAACATCGCACTAACCGTTGGTGGAATGAGGCAGCAAACGAGCATCGACCGCTCAATCGCAGGATTCATATCGATTTGCTGCCCGAGGCCATTGGGGGTACCGGCCCGAGTCGGTGGGAGAGCACTGAGGCATTGTGTCCGAACCGTTCACGGGGGCTCCACCCAGGGCGTAGACGATGGGTCCGAATGAAAGGGAGCACGAAGCCTGAAAAGTGGAGGAAACCTGACCAAGCGGATCCTGACCCTCCTGGCAATAAACCAGAGTACTCTTGACACCGGTGGACCACGGCAAGGGGTCGGGGAACACGCCTTGAGGGTGACCTGGAGGCGGCGGATTCCCCAGAGAAGGGGGAATCTCTAAGAGGTGGGGGGCTGGACCCGAAGTTTCAAACATCCGGGCGTTCCTACATATCCCATAAGGATGGGAATCAAGCCGCACGTAGTTCTTGAAGCGCGGTGCAACACAATCGGGCACCAGCGCGGGGAAGAGTGCGGGTCTGACCCTCGCACACAAAAGGAGCGGCATTTGATATTTCTTGTTTGTCCTTAAAAGATGAATGGTTTTTCTTTGTGCGGCGACATGCCCGTGATTGAGAAATCTCTGGCGTCGCCACAATAATCAAGCCATGGAAGGCATTGATGAATGGCGTGGTCATTAACCAGCGCCCAACATGAGTGTCCCCTGAGGAGGACATCACGATGCAGTGCCGTTTCTCGTCGGGCGGCCAAGACGATCACAGTTTACGGTCGTGTGGTAGGACCAGACAACACAGTTTAAGGTCGTGTGGTTTGGACCATGGAGGAATCCGCTTATTGCGGTACGGCGGACACGGCGGAGGTGGGAACATACTCAGCCCTGCGGTCACGCACGATTCCAGGAGAAGAGTCTTGGGATAGGGGTCTGCGTATGTCCATCACCCGAGGGGCAGAGATGCTAGCCTCCAGATATACTGGGCCCAGAACGCAATTGTTCGGGCGACTCCCTCCTCCTTATGGGGACGAGGGTCCAGCTACGCATGGACCTTAGGGAGGATATCTGCATATATCCTTGGTGCTCAGATCATGGGAGCCTCGAACGACATCATTACCCTGGTTGGTCTGCCTAACGTGTAGAGGCGTACCAGAGGTCAGTATGAAGAGAGTGTCAAGATTCCACTACAACGCACAAAGGCGGAGTGTGATGAGGACTGCGCAACCAATGTTCAGAGCCTGAGAGAGCTGACATGGCGATCAAGGACGTTGCTGACGCATTCGCAACACAACATCCGATCGCGTCAGCCTAAGACGGGGTAAGCAAACGAGCATCAACCGCTCAATCGCAGGATTCATATCGATTTGCGGCCCAAGACCCACCGGTAAATCGACCCGGAGCGGTGGGAGAGCACTGAGGCATCGTACCCAAACCGCTAACGAGGATCCCTTTGAGTGAAGGCTCGAACAAGAGGAAGCGCGGGGCCTGACAAGCAACACAGGACTTGTCGGGATTGAATCTGACACTACGAGTCATAGACCAAAGCACCCAAAACATGTTAACAGATCTCCGGAAAGGGTCGGAGGACTCACCCTGAGAGCAACCGAAGGGGGGCAGGTCCCCGTGATCAACCAAGAGACGGGGCTGGACCTGAGACACAAGCGTCCAGGCGGTCCTACGTATCCCATAAGGATGGGAATCAAGCCATACGTAGTTCTGGAAAGGCAGTTTAACGTCATGCAGGACGATGAGGGGTGTGAGGTAGTCCCACACACGGGGGAGGCGTACGGCGCGGCCAGTAGATCGACGTGAATGAGGACATAATCCCCCGCTCACGCGATACGCCTCGCACAAAAAGGAGGGGAACTGGGGCCAGAGGCCCAACGCGGGATAGAGATTCCCGGGAAATGGGGCTGGGCCTGAAACATGAATGTCCAGGCGGTCCTACATATCCCATAAGGATGGGAATCAAGCCATACGTAGTTCTTGAAGTGCAGTTTAACGTCATGCAGGACGATAAGGAAAAAAGAAGGGGGGAGCAGAAGGCATCCCCAAACGTGGGGGGGCGTACAGCGTGACGAGCAAACCGACGTGAATGAGGGCATAACCCCGCACTCACACCATACACCGCACACCCGGGGGCAACTGGGCCAAGGGCCCGAGATGGGATGGAAATTCCCGAAGGATGGGGCTGGGCCTGAAACACGAGGGTTCAGGCGGTCCTACATATCCCATAAGGATGGGAATCAAGCCGCACGTAGTTCTTGAGTGGCAGTTTTACGTCATGCAGGACGAATGCTGAACAGTTTAACGTCTTGTAGCTCGGACGTAGTGCAGTTTAGCGTCATGCGGGACGAAGCACTTGGCAGTTTAACGTCTTGCAGCGCGGACGAATGCTGAACAGTTTTAACCTCTTGTAGCCTGGACGAATGCAGTTTAACGTCGTGCAGGACGTGGTGCAGTTTAGCGTCATGCAGGACGAAGTGCAGTTTAGCGTCATGCAGGACGAAGTGGCACTCAGGCAAAGTATTGCTTGAGGAACCTAGCGTTGGTGGGAGGAGTGACACGCTCACCATCCATAGTCGCTAGGGAGTACGCGCCATTGGGATAGACCTTGTGGACAACAAAAGGTCCCTCCCACTTGGGCTCCAACTTGGGCGGCTTCCTGCCGGGGATCATCGGTGCTCTTAGGGCTAGCACTAGATCACCCTGCAGGAAGGAGCGGAGGCGAACCTTCTTATTGAAAGCTCGAGCCATTCTGCTTTTATGCCTCTCCAAGTTGTGCAAAGCGCGAAGTCTATTCTCATCCAGTGCTTCCAACTCGACTAGACGGGCTTCAGCAACTCTGTCCGGCGCTTGCTGGTCGTAGACCGCAGTGCGCAAGGACGGTAACTGGATCTCGATGGGCAGGACGGCCTCAGCTCCATACACCAGGGAATAAGGGGTCATCTGGGTGGAATTGCGAGTCGTCGTCCGATAAGCCCAGAGGGCGTTGGGGAGCTTGTCCGGCCAACTCTTCTTGTTCTGACCAACCATCTTTTGCAGAATGTTAGAGAGGGTTTTGTTAAACGCCTCGATCTGTCCATTCGCCTGCGCATGATAGCGATATGTATGGTTCGAGCGGATGTTATACTTGGCGTACAACTTCTTCAACTCGGCTGCTCGGAAATTGGTTCCGTTATCCGTGAGGATAGCGTGAGGCACTCCAAATCGATAGATGATGTTGGAGGTCACGAAGTCAGCGATCGAACAGGATTTGACCTCTCTGAGCGGAATCGCTTCTGCCCATTTGGAGAAGAAGTCCGTGGCGGTCAGAATGAACTGGCACTGGCGAGCTGTCGCCGGCGGGTAAGGACCCACAACGTCCAGTCCCCAGACTGCAAAGGGCCAGGAATACCTTGTGGTATGGAGAGGCTCCGGCGGCCGATGCACAAAGTTCGCATGAACCTGGCACGCATGGCACCTCCTGGCGTACTCGATGCAGTCATGGATCATAGAGGGCCAGAAGTATCCCAACCTCCGAATCTGGTGGGACAGCTTCGGCCCAGTCTGGTGGGCGCCACATGAACCAGCATGAACCTCTTGCATGACTCGTGGGATCTCGACTCCCTGAAGGCAACGGAGGAGAACACCATCAAACCCGCGCTTGTAGAGGATCTGCTCCAGACCGGGACTGCTCTGGAGGACAAACTGCGATGCGCGGCGTCGAACTCGCTCGCGCTCGGCCCGATCTGGCGGAAGAATGCCATGTTGGAGGTACTCAACCAAAGGCGTCCTCCAATCACGGGCTGATTCGACTGCTATATCTGGGGTACTCGGGGCTCCGGGCATAGGGGCAACCGTGGTGAGGTTACTTACCAACGGGCCGCGATCTTCTTCCGGGATAACGGGAGCGATGAGCCTGCGGTGCGTCACGCGGACGATCAGGTTGTCCTGTTCAGGTTCCGCAAGTGACGCAGCCAGGCTGGCCAAAGCATCTGCTCGACCGTTCTGCGACCGGGGAACATGGACAATTTCCGGCCGAGAAGGGAACCGGGCCATCAGAAGAAGGGTGCACTCCAACAATGGCACAAGTTCCGGCTTCCTGACAACGTAGTCGCCATTGATCTGCTTAACGACCAGCTCGGAGTCCCCTTTCACACACAGATGGGGCACGTCGATCTCGAGAGCTAACTCGAGGCCGGTGATGAGGGCATGATATTCCGCCTCATTGTTGGTACAGCCCTCCGACAACAGGAAAGAGTATGGCAGCACGGCTCGCTCCGGGGTAATGAAGATGATGCCCAAGCCCACTCTATTGAGCTTAGGATTATCGAGTCTTCTACCGGTGGGGCTCCGGGAGGCACCGTCAAAGTGCATCTGCCAGCATGGATCGGCTCGATCAACCGAGAGAATGGTCTCATCAGGAAAGCCTAGATCCAGCGGCTGATCCGCGGAGGTCGGATGAGCGGCCAGAAAGTCTGCCAACGCTTGCCCTTTGATGGCCTTCTGAGACACATACCTGATGTCGAACTGCTGGAGAATCACAGCCCACCGCGCTAAACGGCCAGTCAACATAGGTCGGCTCAGGATATATTTCAACGGGTCTACCCGAGAAACCAACTGTACCTCATGGTGCTGCAAGTAGTGCCGTAATTTCTGTACGGCAAATACGAGCGCCAGGCAGCTCTTCTCGATGGGGGAATACCTAACCTCCGCATCGAGGAGCATGCGACTGAGGTAATAGAGGCTATTCTCTGTTCCCTCGTTGTTCTTCTGGGCGAGAAGGGCACCCAGGGACCGTTCCAGGGCGGTCACATAAAGGACCAGCGGCTTTCCGGATACGGGCGGCATCAGGACCGGAGGTTGAAGCAGGTACTGCTTGATTTCCTCGAAAGCGGTCTGACACTCTTTATCCCATACATAGGTGGCACCTTTCTTCATAAGCCGAGAAAAGGGCTTACACTTGCCGGCCAGATTCGCGATGAATCGGCGTATATAGGCTAAGTGGCCTTGGAACCCTTGCAGTTCCCGGACGGTACCCGGGGGAGGCATCTGGCTAATCGCCCTGATTTTCTCTGGGTCGATCTCAATACCCCGGTATCTTACCACAAATCCAAGGAACTTTCCGGAGGTGACCCCAAAGGCACACTTCAACGGGTTCATCTTCAGGCAGCGAGACCGGAGGAAGCTGAACACTTTCTCAAGATCTTTGAGATGGTCCTGACGCTGGCGCGATTTGACAACCAAGTCGTCGACGTAGCATTCCACCAGTGTGCCGAGGATTGGCTTGAATATGCGGTGCATCGCCCGTTGATAGGTGGCACCTGCATTCTTCAGGCCGAAGGGCATGACCCGGTAGCAAAAGGTACCTTGGGGGGCCCTGAAGGCAGTGAACTCCTCATCCTCAGGGGCCATCCGAATTTGGTTGTATCCGGAGTATCCATCCATGAAGGAGAGGGCTTGGAACCCTGCCGTGGCATCAATCAACAGCTCTGTCACTGGAAGGGGAAAATCATCCTTCGGACAGTGGCGGTTGAGATCGCGGAAGTCGATGCAGACTCTAATCTGCCCGTTCTTCTTCCTGACCGGCACAATGTTGGCCAGCCATTTGGGGTACTGAACATCCCTTACGAAGTTGGCTTTGATAAGCTTGTCAACTTCAGCCTCAACCATGGCACCAGGGGATGGGTGCATCTTCCTGGGAGGCTGCTTGAACCCGCGGTGGTTCGCCGGGAGACCAAGGCGGTGGACGGCTACCTGAGTATCTAGCCCCGGCATCTCGTCATAGCCCCAAGCGAACACATCACGGTGCTGCCTGAGAAAGTCCACGTACTGCTGCCGCTCCTCAGAGGGCATGGCGGCACTAACCAACGTGGGTCTTGGATCGGCCTCGGTTCCAAGGTTCACCTGTATTAACTCATCGACCGTGGCGGGGACGCCCTCCTCAAAGGCTGGGGGTGCGTCTTCCATACCCTCTCCACTCGGGGAGGGATCATCCACGGGAGAGACTGCGTTGGAAACTGCATTGGGGCTACCAGGTCCTGCTGGGCCACTGGTGCTGGCGCGGGCGGTCGCGGCCGTCTCATCAGGAGACTCGCGGACCGTCAAGACCATGGCGACGTCCAACCGGTGAATCGGGAGGACGTAAGCGTCATCCAGACCTGCCCAGGGATCGCTCGCAACAGCGACATGCTCAACCTCACCTACCAGGATCTGCTTATCCTTGCTCTTGTAATAGTCCGCGTCCAGATAACGGGCTTCACATGAGGCAAAAGGAGAGGCATCTCCTTGAAGCACGCCTACTCGACCATTAAGGGAGTATTTGAGGCATTGGTGGTATGACGAGGGGACCGCCGCGTGAAGGTGAAGCCATGGCCTGCCCATCAATGCGTTATACGCAGTGTCCTGAGAGACTACCATGAATTCGGTGTTGGCAACCAAGTCACCGAACTGGGTCTTCAAACGTATCTTGCCGACCGGGGTTTGCTCGGTGCGGTCGTACCCCTGGATCCTGAGGTCGGAGGGAATCAAGTCATTCTCAGACAACCCCAATCTCCGGAGCGTCCGAGTTGGAATCAGGTTAATCCCGGACCCCGTGTCGACAAGACAACGCCGGACTTCAAGGCCATTGAACTGGCCAGTGACATACAGCGGACGAATGTGTCCCTGTATAGGAGGGTCTTCATCCTTACCAGAGAACGAGATAACTGCCTGACATTCGGCGTCCTCGATCGTTTCGGCGTGAAAGGCCTCTGCAGCCGCAACCTCTGTCTCAAACTGGAGGGGGCTCTTCAGGGCTTCAGCGAGTGCCTCGCGCATCTCAGATGACATGCGCAGAGCTTCAAGGATGGAGAGCCTTGCTGGGATGTCGGCCAAGTGCTTCAGGACATCATACTTTTTGGCCAAGCGCGAGCTCCTGGTTGCAGGAGGTTGCTCTGCGGTTGGTGGCATGACGGGCCTTACCGGTTGGATTGGCGGCCGACTGGTACTTGGCGCATCTCGCTGTTCACTGGTCGCAGTCCGGGAAATGGTCACCGTACTGGAGTCAGGAGGCCGGGACGGACTTGTGGCAGGGCGGAGCTGGTCGCGATGCGGCTGAGGCGGTTCTGCCTGGTCCCACACCACAAACAGTGGCGGAGGCGAATCCGTCATCCCCGGATGGGGAGCCTGCGCACGTTGAGCTCGATCTTGAGCCTTCCGCCTAGTCTCAGTGGCGTGCACGGCCTGGCTGGAGGTACCAGCTGCTGTGCCCCGGCGACTCCTGCTACTGCGGTTCTTCCGACGGTGGCGACGACCGGGGACACTAGGGAGGTCCACCTGGTGTTCTTCAATGTCGGGAACCGAAAAGGGATTTACCAGCTCGACGGTGTTAACCGAAGCGTACCCAATACCGTCATCGGACGAATCATCCATCACCGGGCGGATCCGAGGAGGGACCCCCATCTCCGGGGGCATGAAATCGCCGAGAGTACGGGATAGTGGCGGAACTGGCGGGGCGCGCTCTTCCTTCTTGCGCTGCCGCCGTTTGCTCCTCTTGGAGGAGGCAGACCGGGACGACGATGCCGAAGCAGCACCCGCAGGTTCTGGGGGCTCAGGCTGATTCAAGCGCGCACGGATGATTCCCTGGGCGCGAATGGTCGTCTTGCGGGCCATCCAGTTATTGTACTTCTGGGATCCGCGGTCGGAGACCAGCTGCCATTCTTCCTCATCGCCACCATCGTCATCTGATCCCACGAACACGCCCGCTACCTGTGCTGGAGATGGGCCCAACCTGATTACATTGTTGTTAATCTGGTCTTGGAGCCAGTCCTTAAACACATAGCACCGCTGGATGGTGTGCCCCAGGGCTCGATGGTAGGGGCAGTAGCGGGGGTTATCTGTGAGATGTGCCTCCTCTGGCTTCCAACACTCAGGCAGTCGCACAATCCTCTGCTCCAGGGCGCTCCGGAAATAACCGGGGACCTGATCCTCATGGAATGAGTACGTCAGGTGTCGCGGGCCCCTGGGAGCGCGGTCTTGACGAGGGGCTGGAGGGGCCTGCCGAGGAGGTGGACCCTGATTATCTCGCCTGGGTTGTGGCGGTACATTACGCGGAGGGGCCGGCCGGTTCTGAGGCTGCCGTTGCTGGGCCGGGAACTGAGCCCTTGGAGGCGGATTCCTGTGAGGCTGCGGAGCTGGCCTCACCGGCAGCAGCTCCAACGGCCTGGGAGCCTCTATCTGGGCCACAGCAGCGGGCTCAGCCCTGCTGGCTCTCCTTGCAGGAATCATAGGAGGCAGCGGGTGTGCCTGGCTGGCCTGTTGCAGGGCTTCCTCAAGACGTTGAGCTTTGTCTGAGAAGTCCCTGAACCCTCCGGGGTAATTCTGAGTAATCAGGGAAGGGACCAGCTCGGTCTTGACGTTCCCGACGCACATTGTCAGCAACTGCTCCTGAGTCAATGGCATGTCAAGGGAATACGTGAGACCCTTCCATCGGGCGACGAAGTCCGCGACTCGCTCATCAGGCCTCTGCTTGCACTTGAAGAGGTCTGCGATACTCGTCTTCCGGGTCGTGGAACTGAACTGGTAGAGGAACTGTCTACGGAGGTCCTCCCAGCTGGTTACCGACCCGACGGGGAGCTGGCTGTACCAGACAAATGCTGGCCCTTCCAGTGTCTGAACAAAGCAGCGAAGCTTAGCGGCCTCCTGCTGCGCCGGAGTCCCCAACATAGGCCCGCACCTCGAGTTGAAGTGGGCTAAATGCTGTGGCGGATCTCCAGTCCCGTTGAAGGGGGCGAAAGTGGGATTCCCGAATCCCGGAGGCGCCGGCATGTCATCCACCCATGCTGGGTAGGGCTTGCCGTCCGGTGGGATCGCCACCTGCCGAGTCTCCAAGGCTTCCAAGCGGGCAATGAGTGCCGCCATCGGATCGTCCGGACATGGGTTCCAGTCCTGGCGAGGATCTCTAACCACGAGCGCATTGCATGGCCCTTCAATCGGGTCGTCGACCGGGTCGTCGAACTCGGCAGCTCGTGGGATGGCGGGCGGAGCGGCCCTTGGGGCAGCGGGAGGAATCCGAGCGGGATCTCTCAGGTAGTCACGCCGCTCGGGAGGGTGTGGCGAAACATACCGCGCCCTCTTGCCGTAGGCAATGGCCTCTCTCCTGTCGGCGAACATGGCATAATCACGGTTGCCCGGGAGAGTCTCGTCGAGGTGCGGTTGTTCCGGTCCCTGTTGTCCTGGCCTGGGATCACCGTAGTCAGGCCGCCGTTCTGCAGCGCGCTCGGCGAGGAGCTGGTCAACCAGCCTCTTCTGTTCGGCGAGCTGCTGACGTAGCGTAGCCTTCTCGGGATCCTCCTCTGCCCTCTTCATGGAGGCAGATGGGTCGGCGGGCTTTATAGCCTCGCTGTGCTCTTTTCCTTTGCTGACGTTTCGGCTTAACGTCAGTGCTTCAGTGGGTGCGGGGAGCCCCAGGAGGTTTCTCTGATGACGAGTAACTCTCACTGATGGATCTGACGACGGCTTGTCTTCGGGGGGGAAGCCCCCGTCGAGGAGTTCCAAGTCGTTCCCCTCTCCCGACAGGTCAGCCATATTGACCGTTCCTATCCCTGGGGATATACCCTCAGGGCCACCCAGCGAATCGGGCTGTCGGCGGATCACACTGAAGCGTAGGGCAGCGTACTGCCCCCATCCACGGATATACACGTGGGGAGTGGCTTCCTCGATAACTTTGCGGAGTGCTTGAAAACACTCGACGCATCGTTGTTGGAGGGCCTCGTGGTGCCCAAATGACCCGGGGTGCCGAACCGCGGGGAGCATGGCCAGGTCAATTTGACGGCACTGCTCACCAACATCCTCCAGGTGTAGTTGACTCCCGGGGTATGGCAATTGTAGGCAGTGAAGACGGGAGTGAGTCTCCCGGAGAGTTCGGCGGAAGCATTCGAACTCACCCGGGGTGAGTGATTCGGGTGCATCAAAGCCCGGTCCTGCGACTGGCCAAAACTTCTCAGGGAAGTGGCCCTCTGCAAGGACGGTCCAGAAGCTCCACGACTCAAACTCGGGACCCAGATCTCCTCGGTCCTCTTCAATGGCTGGGAATGGACGGGGAACCAGCAGTGGTGCCGAGGCGGGCCGTCGGGCCGACGGGCTGGCCGGCGGCGAATACGGCGAGCAGGCCGATTGGCCTCCATATCCCGGTCCTCCCCCTGAGGGTGGCGGTGCCCCAGCTACCACATCACGATAGGACGGGCCGGCGAGCGAACATCCTGCCGTAGCATCGGTGCTCGCCGAGGGCGCACTAGATCGTGGTTCGACCGTCGATCCCCAGAAAAAGTCTCCGGCTTCTCCGATCGAGGCGGAAGGCACTTCCGGAGGGGCCGGTACCAACCGCAAGCTTGATCCTTGGGGGTCTACCAGGCCCTCGTTACTCCGGATATACCTTCGGAGAGAAGCGGGGATCACATCGATCTCGCTCTCGGGGAGCACGAGGCTGACGTGCCGCATTCCTACCCCTGCCCTTGACTGGCGGGATTGGGGAAGGGGCTCTGTCGCCGAATCGTACTCCGCCTCTGAGTCAGAGAAGCAAACCGGTCGGATCTCCGTCCGGAATTCCGTAACATTCTTCCCTCGGCGTCGACGCCTTGCCTTCCTTCCCCTGGGTGGTTCTTCGGGGCAGGGCTGATCTCTGTCCTGGCGTCCTCCGGCCGCACTGGTGCTGGGGCCAAGAGGACTGGGAACCAAGGTGCGAGGGGCACCGGGACAGATATCAAAGGGGACGCGGGGAGAGATGATTCCGGGCAGGCCTCCGGGCCGGGATCGGAAGGTGGGATGACCCATGCCTCCTGGATCGGCCACACAGAGTAGATCCTGCCGGTGAATAGCGCTACCGCGAGGTGGTCCGCGGTGGCTACTGCCAGTGCCAGCAACCGGGAGAGTCGACCCAACCTGCCATTGGGGCGGTCGGGGCCTCGATCCAGGTCGGGCATAGGAGTTCCCCTGCTCAGGATGCGCAGAGGCCTGGCGACTGGAGCCAGCAGTGGCTTGGTCCAATGCGGCCGCTGTTGCTAGAGCCCCAAGGTGGGCATCCTCTTCCGCTCGTGCCCGACGTTGGCGTCGAGACAGACGAGTCGGGATGAGCGGCGCGGGCAGGTGGAGAGCCCGTTCCTCGACTTGAGGGGCCTGGCGGCGATGTCGCCGTGGCCTGGCGGGAGCCCTTATCGTGGATCCCTGGAGCGGACCTCGGATAGGGTGATCCCGGGCATCTCCCACCTCATCCGCATAAGGAAGGGAACTGTCAGAGCGCTCCGGGGATAAACTCCCGAAGCGATTGGACGTTGAGGTAGGCAGCGGTGCCTCCCCGCGCGGCCCTCGGGGGCGGCGGCGGTGGCGAGGCGCAGCCTCCTCGAGGTCTAGGCGAGCCATTTCCCTAGTGGGGATGACTCCCTCTTCCTCGTATCTCCGCACCAGGGTGTTGATCACCCTTCTCTGGATGACCTCCGAGGGGGAGAGAGGGCGTGGTCGTCCCACAATTGCGGCTGTTGGGACGGCTGCGGAACGGGCGGGACCGCGCGGAGTAGCCGCGTCGGTGTTTCCCCTGTCCCTGCGCCAGTGGGCGGGTGGCGATCGGGCACTGGATCGGGCGACCTGATTTCTGAAAGCAGGGAGAAAGACCCATTAACACTGACAGGAAAAAGGAATCGACAACCAACCATTAGCGCCACGACGCCTTTCGTGGGGGGAACCCAGACCCTCGACGTTGCGAGACGGAGTGCCCGATTTCACTTCCCCAGCCACTGGTGGGTAAGACTGAATGCTTGGCCGGGCAACATGCCGGTCTTCCAACACCTCTGAAAGCCATCGGTCTTCGTATCGAGGAGAATAGATTCACGTCGGGTTCACCATTTTTCTGTTTCGGTGTGGATGTGCGTCGGGTTACGCTGTTCCGCCAGGACGCGTTCGCGCGTGCACCCGTCAACCCGAGGGGATGGGCGCGCGGCTTGTGGTCCCGCAGTCCCGCTTTCCAAGGGCGGGCGGCATTCGTCCCTTATTCAGGGGCGTCTGCTCCTTGATCGAAACCGGGATGATGGGATGTCGGCTCCTCCTTCCTTGGACGTCTCCTCGGAACTCGTCGCCTAATCCGGGTCTCCCTCATAGACTTAAGAATGTTCGTGAATCTCGTTCCCGGCGCCATATCTTCATGGACACCGGTTAATTACGCTGCTTCCGCCCGGACGCTCCAAGGGGTCTGGGCAGGGCAGCAACCTGCGGTGAGAAGGCCGGGTGGCTCTGGGTGCTGGGGGCGTGTCGTAACACTGCGGCTCTGCACATCTGTCTTCCGTCCCTAATAGGGCTTCTCGAAGGCATGATGGCCTGAGGCATCCCGTACTAGGTGCGGGGAACTGTGTCACCTGAGGTTTTCCTCAGCTTCCCGTGTTTAACACGGGGTATGCCGCGAGTTTAACGTCCAGCGGGGACGACATCGGACCGATCAACACGAAAAGTGGATCAGATGACAGAACCCCTTGCGGGGAACCTCCGACGCTGGGGCCAGCACATGGGCGGCTTCCCAAGTAACGTGGAGTGGAGTGAAGTGACATGACCCCACCGGGATGTGGCGGCCCGGGTAAGGATCAGGATGGATGATGGAGCGAAGAGCTTGGACCCCAGAGGGGCTTCCTACGTACCGCGCGTTAACACGGATCAAAGTCAACGTAGTTCGGGCATACAGTTTAACGTCATGCTGGACGTCGGCAAGCCGACTCACGAAGAGGTCGAGGCCGCCGGGCGGAGGATTGAACCGAACCACCTCGCACGGAGGGGGATGGAACGGCCGGGTGGATCACAGTTTCACGTCATGCTGGACGATAAAAGGGGAAATGGAAAAGGGGGGCTGTGGGGAGGCACCGTGGAGATACACACGGGCAGTCTCCCACAGGGGCGGATTCATAGGTGAATCAACGCAAGCGTGAACCCTGGAGGGGTCCACTGATGGACGAACCGACGTAAATACGACCGGGACGACCAGGTGGTGGGCTTGGGCCTCAGGGAGGCTTCCTACGTACCCTGTATAGAAGACAGGGATCAAAGTCCACGTAGTTCATTCTGTCAGGACTTACGCACTTGGGGCAGCCCGGATGCTGCAAAACTCAGTTGGAAGGGACTTGGACCGAAAGCAGAAGACACCTCGATCCCAGTCAGACCCTCTACTGGCTTCGGCAGTGGGGAGGCGCAATGGAGATACACATGTGCAGCCTCCCACGAGAAACTAGGGGTTTGTAATACCCTGCCCCCGTAGGGAAAAGCCACTCCCATTAAATCGTCCCTAAAGAGGGGCAATCCCGACATCCCTGCAGGGACGAGCGGGTGGGGGCCACATCCAAACCGGGGGGACCCTGCGTGCGGAGAACGGGATCAGGTTGCGGACGGTTTAGCGTCTTGCCAGTCGAAGTACAGTTTAACGTCATGTGTTGAGGACGAAGCGGACGGTTTAACGTCTTGCCGGACGAAGTACAGTTTAACGTCATGTGTTGAGGACGAAGCACTTGGCAGTTTAACGTCTTGCAGCGCGGACGATGGGGGCTAGGCAGTTTAACGTCGTGCAGCTTGGACGGATGTGCAGTTTAACGTCATGCTGGACGAATATGCAGTTTAACGTCATGCTGGACGTATGCGCAGTTTAACGTCATGCGGGACGAATGCGCAGTTTAACGTCATGCGGGACGAATGCGCAGTTTAACATCATGCTGGGCATAGGTTGCCGGACGATGGGTGCATGTCACTTCGCACGAACCTGGAGGGCCGCACGGGAAGACAACGCACGGTGCGGGCACCCAGGATGAGGATCATCGGGCGCCACGCAGGCAGGTGCCCTCAGGGGGTCGAGGGGACGACCCTGGCAGATTGCGCGCAAAAAGGAAGCTTTGCGCGCAATACTGCGGGCCGGCGCGCAATCGGGGCGGCTGGCGCGCAATTGGGCCAGCGCCTTGCGCGCGGATGCTTGAGAATGCTCACACCGGGCTTCGGATAGCGCGCGGGGGCAACGACTCATTCTTTAACGAATGTCCACTTGAAAGAAGGGGGGTGCGCGCAATCGGGCCGGATTGAGCGCACCCCGGGGCAATTGCGCGCAAGCGGGTTCTTTTGCGCGCAAAGGCCTTAGGGGAGTTTTTATTCAAATGAAAGGAGCCAGCGGGGATTGCGCGCGAAGGCGGACCCCGAGGCTTTCTTGCGCGAAAGGAAGGAGGTTACCTGAAGTTCGTCATTGCGCGCGGAAGGGGTTGAATTGCGCGCACGAGAGACGTTTCGACTTCCAGCAACCTTTGAAACGTTGGGGGTCGCCTTATATTTAAAGGCAACCCCGGGCGCGGAATCCAGGGTGCGAGCGCGAAATTCTCCTCGCGGGCGCGGAATCGGGCGCGGCGCGCAAGGGAGTCGCGCGGACCCGCGGCGCGCAAAATTGCGCGCCGGACCGGCGCATTGCGCGCATCCCGGGGGGTTTGCGCGCGGAACATCACCTTTGCGCGCGGGCCTCTGAAATTCCGCGCAAGGCCTCCGGGCCTTCCGAAACATCCTTCCGACTCCAAATATGACCTCGCTTTCCGCATCCGGAGCTTCGTTTGGGAACAACGGACTTTTCCGGCATCTACAATAGTTTAGATCATTATATGTAATTTTAAATTTAAATTGGACATAAACACATGTCATCCTTTTGATAGTTTTTACTTTTTAAAAACCACTTTTTGGTTTTGACAACCGAAATTAATTTTAAATTAATTAATGAAACTTCTTATGTTTTATTTAGTAAAATAGACTTAATTTATGAATTTTTAATATCAAAATTAACTTAGGGTAATTTTTTGGTATTTTTATGAAAAATTTCTATTTTTAATGAATTGTGAAAAACAATGCGTTAATGTTTAAAATTGACTTTATATTTAAACAGATATTATTTAATTTAAATTTATTTTATGAGAAAATATCTATAAAAAACCTATATTTGTTAAATGTAATTAATTGGAGTCATTTTATAATAAAATTATATGTATACAATTTTGTTGAATTTTTTAACGTCTTTTACCCACATCTAAGCACGTTAACAAATTTGCATAAAACATATTTTTACCGCTTTAGTAAATTTAATTTCAAAAACCAGAGATACACAGATTACATCAGTAAGAAATATGTGGTTCAATGGGATGATGATAGTTTTTGGTGATTAATAACTTTTGAATTTTATTTACCATGGTTAAATGTAAATAGGGTAATTAAACGTAAAAATGATATTATAATTACCCTAACACATGTCCTAATTATATTGGATAAGTGTATTTTGACCAAAATAAACCATAGGAATAACATAGGATCTTTTTGGTCCACTTGGATTATATTATGTCATTTATTATTATTTTATTTAAAGAAGAGTTAAAAGTGTTAAATTGAAATTTCCATAACTAAAAAAACATTAATATAGGGTTATATATAAGATAAGTTTGACTATAAATATTGATTAGAAAGATAAAAAGATTTTATACTTAATTTTATTCTATTTATAATTTTTAGACATTATATAAATAAATTTATAAATTACACAATGATGATTTAGAAATTACCATATTATTGAAATATTAAAATAATTGATATTATAAATATTAAAATAATTGGAAATTGACACTTTGATGTATTACAAATCACAATTAAGATAATATGAAAATTTTTGGGTTGATTAAATAATTTTTTTGAAGTGATAAAGTATTTATGACTTTCAAAAAAACACAATAAAAAATAGTGTCAAAATTGACATAAATGTGTTTTTGAAACAAATACTATATTAATAATTGATATAATATTCCAAAAAATGTAAGGTTCGGCCAAAGGACTTATATATGGTTATATATGTCAATACCTAACCACATTGGGTTCTCTTGGATTTTTTAGTACGTTAATTAACCATTTATTATAATAATGAAAGAATACATGGTAAATGTTAAACTATTTAATTAAGAGTTAAATATAAAAGATATGGTTAATATGGTGACCTAAACCAATCTAATGCCTATTAGATGTGAGTTTTTCGACCCTGTTCCACATTATCCTCTAAATAAATTATTTTGGGGCCATTTTAAACCGAATATGATTGTATAATATAGTTATATTTCACGCTTTTCCTAATGTAACCCTCAACTCTATTATAGAAGGGTTCTTCCCCTTCTCTCACAATCACACCTAAAAATCCATTTGGCTTTGCCAAACCATTCTAAAATATCCTCCCAAATACCATCAATTCAACCAATAGGGCTTAATATGATAAGAATTCCAATCTATGGAGCCCTTTTTATCAAATCAAAAGGAAGCACCCGAAGAAGAGGTAATAACTTAATCACCTCTTTCAATGTTCTTTTCTTCTTCCACTTTCTCTTTCTTTTGTTGTTTCCCTAGAAAAATAATAACACAAGTACCTTATAAATTCTATTAATTTATTATAAATATGTTACAACCATATTCATTAATCTATCCATCATATGAATGACAAAGTCACCATACGTGTGTATGTAGGGCTTACCGTCTCCACGTCATGATGTAGTTTGTTATTCAAAACTTAATTATTTTAATGGTTATAATTATGATTATAATTGATATAAATAATAAATATTACATGTTAATTATTATTTATATATGATATTCCATCCAATTACATATGATTTTTCCAAAAAAATAATGATATTTTTCTCATGTATAAGTACGAATTACCCTCTCCATGAATGCGATAAAACTCATTTCCCCAGTGTAATAATTCAAAAATAATTTCCATTTTATGACTAAAATTAATATTTAAGAACTTAATATCATTTTCAATATTAATTAGACACATCCTATACATAACAAACATGACTTACGTAACAAAACTTATAAAGGATAACGAATCAATTAACACCTGAAACAATGATACTACTAAAATATTAATAACAAAAATACTAAAAGAACATATATGATATCATATCTATGTATTTTGTTGTTGTATAATTTAATAAAAATTATATAACTATTATTCATGAGGTTAAAAAACCCTTTACTAAGGAAAAATAAAAGGTAAGGGTTAATTTTACAATCACTTTATTTATCTGAGGTTGTTTATATGTATGTATCTTCTGGGAATTCTTTATCATCCACATATGTGTTTCTTAAAAATGTATTTGAAAACATTTTTAATATTTCCTATAATATGTGTTAAAGTAATTTATACCCTTTTTTTTAATTTTTATATTTTTTAATGGAATCATTCTTTTGTTTTCCAAACAAGTTACTTTTTGACCTTTTCGACAAATTAAGGTAAGAATGTTTTTTATGTTATAAAGCTGGTGCGACTATTTGCCACCATTATAACTCTTTTAAAGATTCCCTTACGAGCATAGAAGAATAAATATAAAACAAATAGTTTCTTTTTAATTACTTTACTTTTAAATTATTTCAATATATAATGATATATTTATCTCAAATAGTTTTGATTTCATCTATGTCAAAATCCTTTGATGGATTTTACACTTGTTTGATGTTTGTTTATTATGATACAATCTTCCATATTGTATTGATGGTTTTGTGATATGATTGAATATGGATGATTAATTTTTATACCATTCATGGTTTATGGTTAAAGTATTAAAATTTAATAGGATAGTTTTAATATGAATGGTTATGTAATGTTTCAAACTTTTGATATGAGTAATGCATTGGACATAGTAAGTGATGGGTGGAGCCCGCTATAGCTCTTTGATGGATCGGTAGGTCTCATGAGACAAACTAGTGTCTTGTCACAAGGCCTTGAATATGTGGTTATGATGTTCGAAATTATGCATTCCATCATTAAGAAATTGGCTATTAATATTTCATGTGATTATTCGACTAGTAGAATATAAATGTGAATAAGTACATGGAATTATTTGATTTATCATCTCCCTATTATGTTGATGTTTACGTTTAAAATTATTGTGTTTTAGTCTTATACATTTCCTTAAATGTTTATCATTATTTAAGAATGTTTCCGCTATATTGTTATCCTTACTGAGGATCTGAGCTCACCCCTTTCCTATGTTTTATTTTTCTCAGGATGTGAAGAAGTATATTATGACTGGCCTACAGGGATAGGCTAACAGATATGAGTGTGTTCTACAGAGATGCAATATTTTATTTATTCATAATTAAATGTAAAAATTCTGTATGTATCTAGTACTTCTAGGGATACTAAACTGATTGGTCTTTTGGGACATGATTCATTGTATCATGCCAGTGTTATGTAATAATGTACCGACTCTGGGTAACTGGGGTCGGGGTGTTATAGTTGGTATTAGAGGAAGTTTAGTAAAAACAATGTAAACTAGATTTAGAAAAACACTAATTATAGAACATTACCCTAAGATAGACTTTTAGGATTGGTATAGAAGAACTTCCTAAAATTTTGGTAATATTGAGATTTTATGAGTTTTCAAAGAAAATACATCCCTATCTTGAGACGATCAGGTAGAGTCAACTCTGGCACAGACGTACCTAGGAGTGAAAACTCTAACAAGGTGTTTTGGGCTTGACCCGGGGTATCCTAGTACATGACAATGGGCCTTGCGGCACTCTTGGTTACGAAACTCCTAGGGGATATGCTTAGGATAATTATCATTTTCTTTTCAAAAAATTATGAAGGATTTATGAGTACATATTTTCTCTAAGAAAACAATTATTTATGATTAATGATTATATGCACAAACTTTTTATGTTAGGTATTTTACATGTTTAGAATTATGTATTTCAAATCATAAAATAACCTAATGTATGTCATTTTTTAGAAATGGTGCCCAGTAGAAGGAATGAATACTCCAATAATACACATGATCCAAAGTGTAAAAATGATCATATATTTCAAGAAATTAAGAAAAATTTTATAAGGGAGATAGTGTCCAATATATTCTCATTATATAATGAAATAGTATCATGTTTTAATAACAAAATAAATAATTCTTGGAGTCATATGGCTATGAAAGGAAGCCAAAAAAGAAAATGATTATAGAGAGAAAGATGGATAAAGAGAAGAAGGGGAAAAATGATTTTCCCATATGTGATACCTGTTGAATGAATCACCTTAATAAATTATTGAAGGGAATGTGAATTTTTTGTATGTGTGTAGAAAAATGACACCAAGTACGTGATCAAAAGGGTAAGAAAAATGATTCAAATGTTCAATGATTCGTGTGTTAGTAGTTGGGAAACTAGACGAATCAATGTTTAAATCATCAGAGTATTCCCCAAAAGATGCTATTGGATAATAATCATGGTATGATAATATCACAAACAATGAGGAATGACTAGTATTCATATATTTTTATTAAACAATAATTTCATTTGAGTGTTATATCAATGATGTACTAGATATATGAATTATGTAAATAAAGAGGAATGACTAGTGTTCTTCACTTGATCTTAGGGTGCTGCATATCCAAAATAAATAAATTAATTAATATTTCCAAAACATATTAATTATTAAATTTATTTTTTATAAACTTATTAGGTTCATTCATTTTATTGTTTATGGGTTTAATTGGTTAAATGTTATTGTTTTGGAATCATTTTCTTCTTTGGTTTTCATGATCAGATTACTTGTGTTCTTTAATGGTAGTTCATTTGAACTATAGATAAACAACCAAAATTTTTAAAATATATTATTAGAAATTTTAAATAGATAAAAAGTATCTTATAATGACTTTGGTTATATACTGGGAGGTTGACTCATTATGATAAAAGATAATGATAAACGCTTGGATTAACATCGTTGTTTTGTGCATAATGAGCTTGTTTTGTATTATTATAATATATTATGAGTGTGTAGGGATTATAGAACATTTACCAAGATAAAATACATATATTATGAAAATTTTAAAACATTAAAAATTTTCATGAACAGTCTTGAACATAGTAATAGAAATTGAGAACCCATCATCCTTGAATGTGATAAATTAACACATCTCAGATGGTATTTTCATTTTTAGGAAAATAATAATGGAAAAGAGCGACGTTGATGAAATATTCCATAAGAATGATATAATTATAGTTCATTTAATTAAATATAACAATCATATAGTTTTGATGAGGGGAGATGAAAAAAGAAAATAATGGAACTCAAAATAAAAGAAAAGTTGGGAAATCCCTCAAGAAAAATCACCAGCCAAACAACGTTGCTTAATATTTAATAATCATTTTAATGAGAGAAAAAGGGTATATAATAACAAATACATGATATGGATATTAAGGGGGATATTTAGTGACATATCTCATAATAAAAAAATTATATTAAATGATAAAAACACAATTAGAGTGATTGAAAAAGATAGAGATTTTGAGATGAAACTTCTGCCGCATAACAGCTATGTAATGTGGTTTTAAAAAACATTAAAAATATATGGGGAAGGGGTAAAAATTTAAATAAATACTCGTAAAATAGTATAGGGAAATAATAATATGGAAATAAGAACATGGTATGAAAACAGGAAATAAAGACCACTTAAAAGAGAACTTGGTTGAAAAAGAGAAGTTGAGAATTATCTTACATTGTAGAGTAACTCCTATTACATGAAGGTTAGAATTTGGGGGCTTGAGGAAACATTAAGAGGACTAATAGAGAGGTAAAACTACCATATATTCGATGATTTTGAGTTTGGAATGAATGATAATGAAGGAATGAGTGGGTATTTATAGTAAATGAGAGTGAGTTTTTTATTAATTTAATCAGACACCTCATTAGTGGTTTTTGAAAAACCATGGGCTTTCTCATGGTATTCTTCCATGGTATTAGCCACTTGGGACACCTAAAATCATATTTTATTGTAGAAAAATCTACCATTATTTTATATTAATTATTACGTCATTATGATCTCATTAAATATATTGAAAACTCAAAACTGTATTTTTACTGTTCATGACAAAATAAGGAATTTTTGAAAAATACCAAAAAAACACCTTAAACATTTTTCAATGTGTAGAATTAAAAAAAGAAATAAGTTTTTTGAAAATATTTTTCTAAATATTTTTAATTATATTTTTAATAAAATCATAATTTATTCAAAAAAATCAACATAAAAACTACAACTCGTTTTATAACACCTTGAAAAATTAATCAATGCCCCATAAAATTTTCTTATAACCATAAGAAAATAAAGTAAAAATTTATTATTACATTTTATGTAAATAAATTATCATTTTAGATAATTAAATTAATATAATATTATAATTAAAATATATATGACATACAAAAATACCAATACTTGAACTATGAACGTTTTTAACATATAAGATGTCTAAATTGTGTTCACACACTCATGGGTTACGTTTCTATTATATGGACAATTTGCTATTTATTACTATTCATAAGGTTCTTTTACTATTCAAAAAGGTATGTTAATATTCATAAAGGTATGATACTGTTCATCAAAAGTAATGATTTTCTTATGAGTCTCTAAATATCTTACTGAATGCAACTTTGTATATAAGTTTTTCAAAATTCAATTTATAGAAGGGGAAAAATTATATTTTTTAGTTATGTTATAATAAGGAGTTGTTTTTTAGAGAATTAGGGTTTCATTCATTCTATATTAAATCTATTTTTAAATTTTTGGGGTGTTATAACCTTTTTATTTAGTAGGAATACTATAAATATATTTACTAATTTAATTATTCATATAGATACTCATAAATTCAACGACTTGGTGACATTTAATTAATAATATTTTCATAAGATATATAAATTTTCCTAAAGAATGATGTTTCATGTTAAGAAATATATTAAGCTTATTATTATTTTAAACTAAATTTTTTAGGTGTTACATTCCCCCACCAATAAATAAATTGTTCCCAAGAAATTTTCTATTGGTTATAAACTGTTCATTATTTGAATATAACTTTATTGATAACCCATAACATATAGAGGGATAATAACAGTTCTTTTTAAAAGGGTATGTTGGAAGGATAAATGATTCCAAAAATAATATATAGTTGGTTTCCCATATAAAGATAAAATTGGTTGGAACAGAAAATATATACATGGAGCAGAAATATAACATTCAATAATAATAATAGTGATAGAAAACATAGTCATGCGAATACTATTGACCATAAAACCATAAATCATTGAGGGGTTAACAGACCACAAATTCATCAGAAATGATGATGTAATTATCTAATAGTTAAGGGTTTCTATTAAAATATATATACAGTAAAAGATATGGAATCTATTTTTAAAAGATTGAAAAAATTTTGTGGATAAAATTTGTATAAATTTAATCCCATAGAAAATAGAAGAGAGATGATTTTAAAATAAAAAACAATCAAGAGACTAATATATTTTTATATCAAAATTCAATGTGAAAATATATTATAATAAACTAATAAAGATTTAAAACTATTAAATATATCTAATAATACATTAAAATAAATAATAAATATAATTGACAAATATAAATTATCTAGAGGAAAAATATTTTTTCTATTAAAATATATTATTTTCTACTATTCATCTAGACATGAAACTTATCAGTAAATTACCAAAAATTCACCAAATGTAAATTTTGATATTACAATTTCAAAAATGATTTTTTTAATGAATATAATTTATATATGGTTCAAAATTTGGTATTAAAACATTTCTACCATTAAAAGGTAGTAAAACTGCTTTTTTTAGAAAAATATATCTTTTATTAGTAAAGTATTATTTATTCTTATCTTATAGCTATAAAATATTTTGAATGAATTAAAAAAATAATTTATTTAATATCTAATATATATATATATATCCATAATATCATTCAATAATATTAATTAGTTAAATTTATAATGAAAAATGTCTTTTGGAATATAAAAATAATTATTCATAAAAACATATCCTTTATATTCAATTGGTCATTATTCATTTATAATTAATTTAAAACTAGTAAATTAATTACATAAACTCTTTTAAACCATATTATCTTAATTTAGTTAATTTAATTTATACCCTCTATTATAACATCTAGGTTATAATGGAAATATATAAATTTAAAAAAAAAATTTGGTTTCAACTTAATGTTGTGTATCTCATATGCTGTCGAACATAATCCACTGTATTTAAAATTCAAGATGTCACATTACCAAAAAATCCCATTTAACTAAAAATTATCAACAAAAAATTAGGTTCATATTAAGGGTTATCATTCCCGAAATCTCATGTTCTCTAAATATATCACATTACCATCGAATCACATTTTTTTGTTGTCGGTACCATTTAATATTTATTTTCAAATCCTTAAGAAAATATTCTGTGGAACAATCCTTTGATGTTTAACGATTCTTATAAATACATTATCTTTGGTATAACACTTCTATATCATAATTCTCAAATCCAAGTACATAAACATTTCAATATTTTCACTTTAAAATTTGACATAACTTTGATCATTCATTGGTATAGATGTTACCCGTTTGATTAGGGATTTTGATAATATAATTACCACCTTCACCCCACAAGATACAATTAATTATAAATGTTATCTTAGGATGAAAATCATATTCCTCAATTAAACACTATTTTTTCTTATTAATAACAGGTTCTTTTACCTCCTTTTAAACATATAAAACATTGTTTCATCCATCCAATAAATTTCCTTTTGTTCTTTATCACACATACTTAAAACATATTAAACTAAATATTATTTCCACTACGGTCTTTATAAAAGTATATTTTTCCCTTAGTAGTTGTGCGACGAGAATAAACCAAGTGTAGATTATAAAATATATAAGTATGTATAAAATTTATCCATAAACTCAAGGTTTCTACTTCCATATCCCATTTCATTTGGTTACTCATGAGGGAATTCATTCCACTGTCTATTATTTTTTGTGATAAATGTTCTATTAATGTTCCATGCATTTAATGAAACAAAAAAAATCATAGTATGAGAAAAAATAAAACTATTGAGAAAGCACATAATCCAAAATATCATTTATAGGATTATCAAAATACTGAAACCTGATTTTGAATCTCAGACATCTTAAGTTTAACCTAATTCATTTGTGGTCATTATCAATTTAGATCCTTCATAATTTCTCATTTTGAAAATGTGAAATGACCCAATAATATCACCTGGTAGTGTAAAACTATGTGAGTAAAAAGGGAACACTAACATACAATTTTGGTTGGGATATATTTGAAAAAGTATCTTAATGGAAATAAAAATTAACTTAATAAGCTATAAAACCATGTCAAGTTGTATTATATTGATATGGATTTATCTCTAGGAAGACCACATAATTTGTAGCTTACCAAAACATTATGATGTTTTAATAAATGTACACTTACTCGAAATTCTTTCACAAAAAATCCATAATTAGAATACCTAATGATTGACTAAACCATACTCTAATACCAACTTTAGTGGCCGAAGTATTTATTAAAAAATATTACACCATTTTAAATGAATATTTAATATATTACCATCAAATAAATGACAGAACTAGAAAATATTAGTTTCATTGGGGAATAAATACTCGAATATAATGTTTAGGTACATTCTTCAACATATCTCATCAATATTTTGTCACCTTATACACATCATGACATACCCTACTTAAATCATTTCTTCATAACCTATAGAATGGAATCATAAGAATGGGTGAGATGTGATGTCTTGTAAGGGTAAACATGGTAGATATCGATCAATGATTATATTTTAAAAATAATATAATTATAAGGGTATGATATCATGATCATAACCTAAATAGTTTATACCCAATCTATTATAGATCATAAACAATATTCATGGAATATAGAATTATCTTTTTAAATTACATCAATCATAAGAGTCATGGATAACCATAAATCAATAATTAACCATAATATCAAAATCAGAAGAATTATGATAATAGTGTTTCACCATCATATACATAACAAAAATTTCATATGTCAATCATATCTACGAAGACCATAAAGTCACAATATACAATGAATCAACACTTATTTATCAAATTATAATAGATACTTCATTCCCACCCACTTCCCAATGTGGATTATGAATCCCTAATCAATTCCAATAGTGTCTCCTAAACATCATGGTTTTTTTGAAATAGTGGATCAAGCACATTATCTTGTTTCCCATAGTGGATCAAGAACATTGGATTGTATCACATAATTGTATCATGTTATTGAAAACATCACCCAAGGGATTGGATGATCATATAATTTTAGGCCCACCAATCGCATAAATAACATTATACATATGCTTAAAATATTATCATAAAACATTAGTCAAATCACAAAAATAAAACTAATGGAAAGAAATGACATTTCATAAATATTTCACTATTTCATTAAATCATGACACATTAAAAATAATCAATTTTCATAAAAAAATCATCATCATAATCATGAACTATACAGAGAAAGAATAAATATGGTACCATTGGATAATATCTCTAGTAGATCAGAATTAAGATAAATGGATGTAATCATATATGAAAAATGCCCTTAAATGATATGTGGTATTTTTAATGAGGAAAATAACTATTTAATTCTTAAATAACTTATTAAAATGTTATAATATTCCAAATATCATGTAATACATTTAATTTGAAGGAAAAAATATGAAATTTTAAATTAATCTTTAAAACATTGTATAGTCATGTAAGTAGGAAATTATGTTCATGGGGTGTCTGTTAAAATAATTATTCCTTTCACAATTTTGTTAAACGTCAAAAGTACCACATTTGGAAAAAAGGAATATTCCTTTTAAATAATTTTCTAAATATTCATTAATTCGTAAAATGAATTTCAATATGTAAAGGGAAATAATAATTTATTATTTAAAATATTTTTAGTGAATAATGAAATGCAAAAAAATGATTCTTGGCCGAATTGTAAAATATAGTCATATTTACATAAAATTAAACCCACAAAAATCAATAAAGATATGTTTTTCAGAATGAAATTATTTTATAAATTATAAATGATTTTTATAAATAAAATTCAAGGTAAAATTAATTATAATGACCTTTATTTTATTATTAATATTATAATTAAAATAATTTTACTTTTAAAATCAATTTTGAATAAAATGTGACTTTTTAAATATAATAAACACAAATAATAGTTTCATTAAAAATCATAATATTTCACTATTCGTCGAAAATAAATATTTTTAGAAAATTATAAAAAGTTAACCATAATATAATATTTATATTATGACTTAAAAAATGAATCAAATTTTCAAAATAAAAGTTATCAATATTTTTAAATTAATAATAATATGAATCAAAAATGAAAATTTAAATTTTAAATAAAATCAATTAATTAATCATAAAATGGAATCAATAATTTTTTTTATTAATTCATAATCATTAGTAAATAAAATTTTATTTAATATTGATTCAATAAATATATTTCATAATTCATTTAATCATATTTATAGCCTTAGATTAAATGGATATGTTACATAAAATAATAATATCATTATAATAGATCTTAATTTTATTAAATCTTAATATTGTTGTAAAGGAAGCTATTGAGATTATTATTATTTTAAACAAAATTTTCATGGTCTTATAAATGGTGTTATCATGGGTTCCCTATAGCGAGGATGTAGTACCATGATTGGATTCTCATACTTAGAGACAAACATGAATTTACGAGGAAGGTATAGTCGATCAGGGTAATAAACTGGTGGATAGACGATGATTTTTTGGGAATGCACCGAGTTATACATATATGACCATTGGGTGTTGGTGATAATATTGAGTTATAATGAGTACGATGTTCTTATATACACCTTAATTTCTAGATGAAGGTGGGATTGAGGTGGTGTATTTAATTATTGGTTATTCTATATAATTTCAATATTTATTTCAATTGAGAATGTCTTATTCAAATATCACAACATATGCTGGTTAGTACAAGACCAGGTTGGTTGTGCCTTATGGAGTATTTTAGTCACTCCGTTATTGGGCCTCTAATACGCATGGGTACACAAGAAGATCTCACATAGTTTTTACAGGCATAGGTTGGGTTATTGACCACAATAAAATGGTCAATTAGGATAATAAAAATGTCATTGAAGATTGGTTTGTGGTATAGCTTAGTGTCATCTCGGAAGAAATGTCTTTATTTTCATCTATAACAGTCTTTATTTGTAACCGACATAATGGGAATTTAGTATATTTTTTTCATAGATGTATGATCATTTACTCAATTTAACATTTAATTTGTCTTGTTTAAATTTATTTATCCCACATTTAGTTTATCATGATAGGATATAATTAATTAATTTAAATTGTTCTATGTACTCTGATTCTAGGGGAATAATTTCCCAATGATCACTTATTTGACCCCCACTACTTTCCAAAATTTTCTAGTGATTAGAGAGATACAAATGAGGTTATGTTTTGAACTATTCTGGCTACTGTTTGTAGTTATCCATGCCAAGAAATTACAATCCATGTCTTAAACGGTGTGTGGAGAAGGGGTGATATTTACAATTGTCTAATATGGGTGTTTCTAAATATAATAATAATTAGAAAAATATTTTTTTTATCATTACATTAAATATTAATGAATCATGTGACTAAATATATAAATTAGTGTATGCAAGTTGTAACATATGATTTCCTACGTAACCCCTTATGAATTTAGTCAGGTATTTATGTTATACTTTAAAGTACCACATTTTGAAATATAATACTATTAAAAAAATTCATCATTTTCAAAGAAATAACCAAATTTATACCCAAAATTTTTTCGATATACACATTGAAAAAATTAAATCAATTTTATGTCACTAATTTCCTATTTATGATAAAATTTATTTTTAAATGAAATGCCTATTCGTTTGAAAAAATACTAATTTTAAAATTATGATCAATTTTATGAACCTTTAAAAAATTAATTACGGTCTCATAAAATTATATTATAATTATAATCAAAACGTAATATTTTTTTAACTGAATTTATGAAAGAGAATTTTATTTAAAATTTTAATATTTATCATAAATATTTAAATTATAAATTAGAACATTACAAGAATACAAGCACTTTTTTTATCTTTTTCAAAAATATTTTTTATTTTTTTGGATGACAAAAATGATCCATTTTTCATTTTATTAGAAACAAACATCTAATTTTATAATATCAATAATCAATAAACCATTCTAATGGTTTTGTTATTTTCATAACATTCATATTTCCATTTGAGTAATCATACAACTGTCATAGTGGAACAATCACAAAATAATCAGATCCTAATGGCTATATTACACTTAATAGCCTATACATACTCCAGTTTCTCATACCTCACCATTGGCTACTTATCTAAGATGGTTTATACTTATTTTAATAATATTTATCATATTCATTATCCTTATCTTTATTTTTATAGTGTTTATGGAATGAGTGATCTTCATGGGATAATTCAACACATCATAATTTACATTATCATGTGCATTATTCATTTTTACCTCCATATAATATTCTTAGATATTTTAGTCAAAATTATTTCATTACATGTAATGTTCATATGAAATTTAAAAGTCTTTCTATGTTTATCCATATTAGTCAATGTTATTTCATGATGTGTAATGTTCACATGAAAAGTAAAATTCTGTCTATGTGTATCTATTATAAAATATATTAATATAATCATGGTGAATCATGATTTCTTTTGTTCACAGAGGGAATGATTAGGATTTTGTAATAGAAATGAATATTTTGTAACATATTGGTTTATGAATAAGTAAAGGATATTTATATGAATTTAAAACCAATTTCTAACTGAATGCAACCTTATAATTTCTTAATTAATGAAAAGGATTGAAATAGTTATTTTATTTGAATAATATATCATTTAGGTTTTAAAATGTCAAACACAGTTTTCTAAATCCATTGTTATATTTTAAAATTCATTATTTTAATTATTAAATATATATTGGGTATATAAAATGGTTTCAAAAAATTTCAATTCATTATTATATCATGAGAATTTCTTAAAATTGACTGTATTTTTTAAAAAATATTTTCTCACAATTCACAAAAAAATCTATCATTTAAGAAATATCCAAAAATAAAATCCCCAGGAGATAACTTTGACTTGATTAATTAGGATATAAAGTTCATTTCATAAAATTAAAATTAAAAAAATTAATGAATTCATCTTTTACATGAAAATAGATAATATAAAAAACTACATTAATTGAAAAACTACCCTTTTTGAAATTTATGTTTTATGTATACTAATTTATAATTAAATTAAATTCAATATATATTTTCAACCCTTAAACTAATAAAAATTATCGTAATAATATTTTAAAATTCATTAAATTAATTAATTAAGACAAAATACACAATCATTTAAAAATATTTCCTCATAAAATATAACTTTTTATAATTGAATAATTTTAATCATATCATATTAATTATTTATTTTATAATCATTAAATTTTATCAATAAAAAAACAACACAAGTATCAAAATTTATAACTATATTTCTATTCATAGAAGGTTTATTATAATAATTCATGACTAATTTTAGTTTATTGTTACCCACAATATAAACTATCGAACATATTAATATTTAAAAGAGAATTTTGTATTGAAATCTTAAATTGTTACATATCCCCAATAAAAAAGTTCATTGTCACATTTTTTATTTTTTTTCTAAAAAAATTAGTGTATCGTTAGGTAGTAATAAAATCAGACGTATATTTTATCATGTTAAATATATTCTATTTCATAAATAAGAAACTAAATATATTATAATTGAATATAATTATAACCCCTTATGTATAATTATAAGACTCTCACTTTTTCATGGTTTTCCAAAAGCATACATTGAAAAGTGAGAGGTCATTCCAACATAAAACATTATAGATGCAACTTCTTCTTTATTTGGATGCAGATCTATTTTAACATCATTATATTGAGTTTTGAAAAAATAGACTTTCCTGATTTCTTCATATTTTATAAAAACAATGTAATAATTTCATTTTGTTTTGAGTAATTTTCCAAATATCTTTCATCCAATTTTCTAAATGAAAAAAATCATAATGATTTTCTATACTGGTTGTAATAAAATTAAAATCTAAAAGATTAAATGACCAATAAAAGGTATGAATTTTTATTATTCATATATCTAGACATTTAATAAAACAAATAGTGGTTATAATAAGTAGATATAATATCCAAATGAAGTATGATATCTCTATTATATGATTGTATAATAAAATAATATCCAAAACATCCATAATAACACCAATTGATAAACTTGAACTAATCTCTAATGATTTAAAATTTGATTTACCAAATTCAAAATAAAAAATTTGGCATATTTGATAACTTAATATTCCCAAATCAACAGTACATTTACATAAAAACAACATTAAGGACACATAAATTTACATAAAAAAATGTATATACCCTAGTCATATATTCATTATAATATACTATCCTTTTCACAAAATAATACTAATCACCATAAATCAATAATATAAATTTTCAATATATAACTCACTCATTATTTCTAAATAACTATTAACAACCATAACATAAAATCTAAAATTATTTAATAATTTCTCATTTACCTAAATTCCTACAGTATTAATAAATTATAATGAAATTCTTCAAAAATAAATTTAGCTATCTAATAAAGAAATTACATTTTTTATCCCATGGTTATCTATATGAAAAAACATATGTTGCAAAAAATATAATACCCCATTATCCCAATTAACAATATTTTACTCAATATAAAACATAGTATGAATATAAATGGTTCTCTATACTAAATCATGAGTTGTTCCCAAAACCTATTAAACATCTCCCAAAATATCCCCAATCCCCTTTTCATATAATCAAATAGGGCCACAAAAGCGTATCTATAAATTTTTAAAAATAACAATTCTTAAATCTTATCAATTATTAAAGAAAATAGAAATACATCATAACTATTGAAACCTCAGATGTAAAAACATTAATTATTCAACACTGTTTATAAAATTTTAACAAGAATTTTGTGTCTTATTATATAATTATTCTTTCCTAAAAAAATATGAATCATTTAATAATATTCATCAATCGTAACATAATCACAATTCATACTATTAAATTTATAAAAATCACTAAATTAATTCATAACTTTTATATGTACTTTATAATTTCAATATATTCAAAATATGATATTTAGACACCTTTATAAAATTGATTTTACTAATAAAATTCATATAAATTCCAATAAAGTAATAAATTTTCATAATTCCCAAAATCCAAATGTTTTAAAAAATAATTTGTACCTTATAAATAAATTTATTCTCATTTAAAACAAATAAATTATGCCTTATAAATAACTTTTTTCCCCTCCATCATCTTAACTAAAATATTTTTTTCTCAGTATCTTATTTCTATATATCCTCATTTACCACATATTAAAAATATTCTTGTTCCTATAAGAAATTTATATAGGTATATTTTCCCATATTCTTAAAACATCATACGTTGAGTATTTTTTGCTGTCACTGTCATTATTACCTATACTTATGTGAAAATAAGTTTTTATCTAATTTGGTTCATTATAAAAACATTATGGGTTTTGGTTTTTAATCAAAATTCAAGAAATTATGTTAGGATTAATGAAAAGTGTTTCAAATCCACCTCACATACTATTTAGTTTCTATTTCATATAAAAACCATAATATCTGACACATCTATTGTTAAATTTATTCCAACTTGTTATAGTCATATACGAAAATAAAAAATAGTTAGTGTGAGTATATAAAATAAAATCATAATAGAATATCTTTTAGGGAGGATAAATTCTATGATATACTTAACCATAAAATTTTTTAAACTCTTTTGATTAATCCAAAAAAATAACCATATATCTCAATGACATATTAAAATTTAATGTTATTGAATAATTTTAAATTTTTATCTCAAACCATAATATTAAACCTTGATGTTTTCTAAATATTATAAATTATAATCATTTAATTTAATCCTAACCTATAATGTTATCAAAAATATACTCTGATATAAACTATAGCATCTTAGAACCACACACTCAGATGGAATGTAAAAAAAACATACTCTTTCCATATTGTCTTTGATACCTAATAATGTGACACAATTTTTACCATTAATATCATTCTCGCCAAATGGATATTTTTCCCAATATACCTAGACTTTCATATTTGATAATAATTATTTAACATTTCCCATTAAATTATCTACACATGATACCCTTATAGAAATATCATACATATTACTCTTCTTTATTACCTTTGGAAATAGAAATATAATAAATAGTGATCTCCAATGATCATCATGGAAAAATACACAAAACTAGATATCATGAATACCTAAGGAATAAAAATATAGAAAACAAAATAATAATCTAATATTAAATATAAGAAATATCATGAAAGAAAAATATATCAATGGATGAAATAAAAACACAAATAATCACATGGATAATAATAAAACGTTTCATAAATATTAAATTCACAATGTCGAACATCATAATTATACAATCATTGCTTTGTTCCCTGACATCATACATAAATAAATAACGAATACAACAAATACACATTCTAGTTCATCTCATTTGACTAACCAATTCATCAAAGGGATATCAAATGTTGTGTACTACCCATCACTTAACAATTCCATTATATTACTCATATTAATGAAGTTAATAAAAATTCAATACACAGTAATCATGCCATAGTAAAAAACATTCATATTAGAAAACTAGAAAATGAAATGTCAATATTTACCCAATAAATATTCTACCTACACTAGCTGTAATCAGTCATCCATTTATAACTAACAATTATTTGAATGTTAAAATTCTCCCCAATAAATAAATGACCTATAAATTTTAGTAAACACCAATAACATTATTTATATAAAATGGGATGTTTACACTAATTTTTTTAATAAGAATACTACTAAGTCAATATTTTATATGACATAGAATACATTAATGATGACAAATAAAATGGATATGAGGATGATCAGGAATTAATCACAAATGATGGAATTTTAGTAATGTAAGTACCCTTGGTAAATCGAGAGGAAAAATGAAGAAAAATATTAAAAAACAATTTCTTTTAAATATTTGGTAATAATTATTCAAAAACAAAGTTACAAATAACATCCAAAACTATTTTCATAAAAATTTTATAGTAAATATAAAAAAATATTTTCAAAATAATTTAAAATAATATAATACTTAAATTAATCTATAATTATTTATGGAAATGTAAATTAAAAGATAAAAATATACATAAGTGGAGTGAAATAAATTTCAAAAAAAATTTAAGAAAAAATTTAAATATTCCATTTAAAATTCATAGAATATTGTTAATATATATTAATTTTTAAATCCATAAAAACATAAAAAGGAAGATAAATAATTATTAAAATTTGTGATGGTGGGAAAATGCATTCATGTTGAATATGTTTAAAATTAAACTCCTTTCACACTTTTGTAAATAATGTTCTTAATCGATTGTTTATGAAACATTAATATGATTCAATTTAAAACATTAAATTATAAATTAAGTGAAAAAATTTTATCTCAATAAATCAATTAATAATATAAAAAACATTCTCAAAGTAAAATAAAGAATATGGAGATTGAAGAAGAATATTCTCAGCAAAAAAAATAATAACTTGGTTTGAATTTTACAACAAACAAACTAGCACTTGATTTGAGAACAAAGAGCATGAAAATAGAAAAAAATAAGAGAATAAGAGAAATTTACTAATTTAAAATAACATTAATTGGTTTTAGGTGATTGAAATCATATAATACTCTCAATGAAAATTGAAATATAAATAATATTGATAAAGAGTAAGATTCTTCAATAAACCCTTATAGATTATAAAACACATTAAAAAACATATTGAAATAAAGATCAATAAATGGAATTTATTTACCATTTATAAATAGTGTACCATTATAAAATATTTAAATATGGAATCATATACAATATATAGTTTATATAATGTTATAATTAAACACATTCCTCTAAGATGGATGTTCGAGATGAGAAATCCATAATATGGATTCTCAATTGGTCGGATTCATTCCAACATCCTTTATAAAAACTATTTATTTATTATTCATTCATATAATATCCATATTTATGACAATATTAATATTTATCAACTATTGATAATATATTTCATTCAATTACTCATAACTTCTTGTTAAAATCGATTATTTAGTTGTTAACTACTCTATTTCTCCTATATGTTTTGATTCAGAAGTTCATGTCCATAAACTTTCAACACCTGTATAATTTTAATATATATATATATATATATTTTATTAATACACTAAATATATTTTTATAGTTACCCATGTAATTTGGTGATGAAAAAAGATATACGTTGTTCATAGAGGTGGTAGTTTGTGTCTACACATTAACACCGTTTTTCCCTTTTTAATGTATAATAAATAAAATTAGTAAATGCTTTACCCTTATAGAATAAAAATAACATATTAAACATACAATTTATTCATTAAATTAATAATTTTGATCATAAATGTGGTGTGGTGATGAAAAATGAATTAAAACATTATTTGGAGGTGATATTCCTGATGTATGCATGTGAGATGATTCTATTTTCCAATGGATGGGAGGGTAAGAGGGTATAGAATGTATTATTTTAAATTAAACAAAATTACCTCATAATTATCATATAAATCCATCAATTACATACTAATAAATATATGCGTCAGTCAATGATGAAAAATAGAATATATCTTCCCATGGATACAGAAATCTGTACATATATATGAGAGGTGTTTTAATTTTTTATTAGATAAGAAAAATTTAATAAATAGTTATTCAATAAACATAATGAAATTTATTATATAAAATATAATTATTTCATAGTATTAGTATGGTTAGAATATATTTTAATGAGGTATAAAAATAAATAAATTTCAATGAATTTAGTTTAGTCGAATAAATCTTCCATGAATATATCCCTCTACATAACACCTTAAGAATTATAAGATGGTTAATTTTGAATGAAAAGAATATATTTGTTTTTTATAATTTTTTTAAATGGTATTAAGGTATATATTTTTCTTTATAGGTGAGTTTGGGGTTGTTTTAGATGTGAGGAGAGAAGGCGTCCATTTATAAGTGAGGGGGGTGCACCATTGTAAATATTAATAACACTTAAATATAATAAAGTCCTCTCTAATGGTGTGTTCCTCTAATATAGTCAAATTTATATGATATGATAATAAAAAATATAAATCCACTAAGATAATCATATTTATAAAAGTTTTAGATATATTTTAAGCCTTATATTCTAGTTTAATCCCATCATTAACCCTTTTAACCCATATCATGGTTTTTTACCATGGTAACTATTCATTATGAAATAAATAAAAGTTTAAATTATTACCTAATATATATTATTATAATTAAAAATATATAATACATTTTATAAGACTATATTAATATTGGTGGTAAAAATGAATTTTAATATAAGTACGAAAAAATCCAACACAAATCATTTTATTATAAAACATATTTTTATTAACAAAGACAATTTTAAAAAATAATGTGTAGGATTTATTCCTATAAAACCTATTATTTTATTAATAAATTAAAGTGATTTATATTAATTTAAATTTAATTACAAATTGATGTAACCCTGTAATGTTTTATTAAATTTAAAGTATAAAAAATACATCTTCTATGAGAATAAAACATCACATAGGTTTTAGAATTAGAAAATTGGTTTCTATATCCAAAAGTATATATTTTTTAAGTGTTAATTTTATTTATTTAATAAATATTTGTTATTTATAAAAGGATTTAATAACTTCTGATTCCTTCTTGTATAATGAACATTACATAAAAGGGACTGTATTTGTAAAAAAAATTATTGGCGATGAAAAATCATATTGGATGACAAAAGATAGTTGAACCAACCTGGTTTTCCACCCTAAAAGACAATTCTAGTTTCAAGGAGAAGGTTGAATGAATTATTCAATGGTTTCACACGATGGTGTGGTTTCATGCAAAAAAGAGTTGTTCACTACAGGTGATGAGGATTTCCATAGAGGACCCTCAATCCGAACACACATAAAATTTCAATGCACTCAAGAATGGTGTACTATGTGAAAAAATAAGTATTGGGGGTCTTCATCTTGTTGTGATCCAAATTCTATGTCAAGCCGTAATTATTCAACAACCAAGCCCCAATGAAAAAAGGGGGCATAGTTCCCAACTATGTTCAACATCCAAGATGATGCACACCAATAGCTGAGGGTTTCTACTATAAATAGATGCTCACCCCACCACCTAAAGAAAACCTATAGAAGATTATGTAATTATATGACACAAAAACATCACTATATTCCATGAAATCATGAAAAATAGAGATCATAAAATCTCAAAGGTAGATAAATTTCATGATAAACCACCAGTGGGCCTAAACATGACATGGTCTATGCTTGAGTGATCCTCGCACAACTACTCGTATAGATGGATGGGTTCATGAAAAGAGATGGAAATTTTGATCAGACTTGGTCTATATAAAGCTCGCAATATTCCACACAACAATACCACTTGAATACAAATGTTTCGCCCATGCTAGAGCCCCCCCTACTCACACAAATCTTTCATGAAACATCAAAAAGTTGCATGGAACAAATTCCTCATCCCATACATAGAACTCTCTATCCTCCTAGTGTATCCATTACCATACATGTTTCTTTAAAGCATAAGTTAATGAATTCTCGTAACTCCTAAGAATAGGGACTGTAATGTTGGGCCACTAAATGGACACTCCCGCATGGCCATTCCAATACCAAGTTTTTCAAAGAGGCGTATGAGAGGTGGTCATAGAATCCTTAGGGGAGGAATCTTCATGGAAAGTTGCATAAATATAATTTTTGGGATTTTTTTTAATAATAGTACTCCGTCCTTTACATGGACCCCCTTGATGAGTGACCCCATCCATATTCGAATAGTGATATGTAAAATAGCATAGGTGCACATCATAGTAATATGATGTTAAATTAGATGACAAAGTACTTAGAAGATGACGTATAAATAGTGCCTTCCCTTATGTGATGAACACAGGATACCCCATATATGAATGTTGTTGGATGAAACCCTCTCCCCAACCATGGGAGATGAGCCATCCATAGACAAAAGCTTCGATGTGCAACCTAACACCATTACTCATATATGCTCCATTCGGGACACGACAATCCTTAATAAATAAAGATAAAACTCATGGATTATTTCTCTCACTTGACAATATATTGTTTCATCGATCAAGATGGGATTTTATCCATGTCTCTTAAGTAAGGTAGATTGGATTCCTCTCTAATGTTTAATTACAATATCCCTTTCATCTGTGTGGGAAATATTTCTTCAAAGCGACACTCATTGATCTTCCTCAATAGGGTGTTCTGATCCATCTCTACATGATGTTAAACATATGGGACATTTCCTTCAGTACATGTGTGAAGTATTGGTAAATAAGGACAAAACTTATTTCACCACATCCATAGGGAATTACGATCCGTCTCTAAGAGAATTTAATTCTTTTTCGATATGCCCTTCTGTTCAAGTGTGAAATTTTCCCTCATTGGGACACACCTCCTTGGTCAACCTTAATAAAGATATATGATCTATCTCTATGAGATATTAAACCTGTAAGACACACTCTTTCATATAGGTATGGTGTATTCACTTATAGGGAAACCCCCACCTTAACATTCTTCCATAGGCCATTTTGATCCGTCTCTATGAGTTATTAAACATGTAGATCATGTCCTTCAATCAAGGTGTGACATCTTCCCCCTATAAGATACACATCCTAGTTCTTCCTTTATAAAAATTCACGATTTGTATTCATGAGACATAAATCCACTAGAAAAAACCCTTCCATAAAAGTGTGACATCTTCCCTAATAGAGACACACCTCTTTGATTTTCCTCCATTGGATTTTTTAATACATCTCTATGAGATATTGAACCTCCAGGACACATCCTTCCATCAATGTGTGACATCTTCCCTCATAAGGATACACCTCAACGATCCCCCAAAATGGGGTGTTTCATTTTCCCTCAATGAGACGTTAAACCTATGGGATACAGCCTTCCATCTTATTTTGATGTATCCCTCCTAGAGATCCACCTTTTTGATCTACCTCCATTGGGTTTTTTTATCAATCTACGTGAGATGTGAAAACTACAAGAAACTTCATTCCATTAAGGTGTGACATCTTCCAAGATAAATAAAGATCTCAAGGATCCATTATGTAGGGAATTATGATATATCTCTAGGATACATTAATAATATGAGACACACCACTTTATCCAAGTTTGAAATCTTCCCTACAATGGACATAGATAACCAAATATATATCTCAATATGAAATCCACATATTTTATCTAGATGAAATTAAACAAGTGACCAAACTTTCTACATAACACTTTAACCATGTGTATACATCCACAAGATTCTATAATTGTGCCCTGATCCAAAACTACAGCCCCATGCAATAAAACTAATATATTTGAGGTAAACAGCCTTGGAAAACATATTCACCTGACAACAACTACCTTATTATAGAAACAATATTACCTGGATTCTATAGATATGATGCTTCATTTGATATTCCCTTCAAAATAGGAAGAATCATAGGTTCCCAATATACCCAAGGTATAGACATTCCCATATATTCTCAACATGACATCTCTCATGACCAAATGTTATTTCACTATTGAGATAGAACAAACAAAATAAAATGGTATCCACATAGTGATGGCATAGGGAATGAGTTCCATGAACATGAATTAATCTATCAGGGAGATCCAAACTAGGAAATGAGATCCAAGATGTAATCAATGGTAGGAGGAACCAATATTCCATAATCCTATTTTTATCAAGGATTAGACATCACCAATGACTGTGGTAAAAGTCTCCAAACATTGGAATGCTAGAATGTAGGGAAACAAAAGATACACACAAAGATGTTTTGGATTCACAAAAATATCATTTGAAGTAAAAATGCTAAACCCACAATGAATCTTTTATCCATATCCATGGGTACTAGTATCATATAGGTAACCGAATGATTTTCATGTCATCGAATTCAAACATTTGGTGCTTCGTCCCACAATGGAATTGTGGTCCCATCATAGAACTAACTTGTGAATTGGATATATTAGCTTTGGGAATTCTCTTTATATGAAAGTATAATTATGTATACTTATATTCTATATAATATTGTATAATAATAGGGAATATGGAATCCCTTTCCCTATACCTATACTAATGGATGAATCGATATGACTTATAGTACTCAAGACATGATATTTCCAAAACCTGGCACTCACAAGAGCTGGGTTATAAAGAAAATCAGTGAGAAAATACCACATAGATATACTTCCGCCATGACTTATATCTCAATATTGGTTCCCATGTGACAACATCCCATCCCACCCACTAAGATAATCCAGAATAGGGTGATCGAGAATCTGGTGTTACAATATGAGCAGAAGGGTGTCATTCCCACAAGGTACATGCTCACTAGGACATAGAGGCATTGAAACCTTATCAACATTGCTACCCCTAAGGGTTAGGAAGTCGAATATTACCCCATGTACCAATGATAAAACACTTCATGAGACTCTCCCCAGAGTGCTCTAATGACTCACACCACTATTCGGAGTATGTTGGGGATGTTCGATTCACACCAGCAATGACTACCACCTGAGATACATTTAGAAGGGATCCCACTTGGACCCATAAATTTTAGAACTAACCAATCCTACAGGCCGAAGATAAGGAGGAATTCACCCCTGCTCCATAGACTCTACCCCATATCACCCAATTCTGATGTTAGAGGAAGGCCAGGGACACCGCCCAAAGAGGGGCATCATTTACAACTCCTATAACCCCCAACAACACTGGTGTATCCCACTAGATCCCTGTAACATGGGAAAAAGGATACTCATTTTCCCGATTAAGATCAAGACCCCATTCTCCACTCAAAGAACGTCATCTTGACTCTCTCAATCACTAGAATCACCCGCAGACATTTTGTATCATCCATTGACATGGAAAATTAATACACGATCCCTCCCCATTCTATCTTCATCTAGATTAGAGGTCCTCATTAATTCTTCATCGACTTGTATGGTGGTCCTCCCCATGATCAAATCAACCATCATGGATTTACTACATGTTCTCCTATCAACCAGAACAAAGGTGCTCCTTGTTATCCTATCAATTACAATAGAGGTCCTCACCATGATATCATCAACCAATATAGAGGTCCTCCACATGATGTAACCAACCTGAATGGATGTCTCCCTGACCCACAATCAATCCAAACAATGGTAATTTCCATGTTGATGTCATGCCCTACATTAAAGAACTGTCCAACAGAAGGAGGAATAACACTCTCTATCAGAGTGGAAACCCTAGAAAGTTCTTTGTCATTGTTGACCTCATTGAAAATTAAGATTCACTGTTGACCTATGACTTGATGATAGAGACATCACCCCAATTGCAAAAATATAGGGATGGAACATGAAAATTTATATTCCAGATCCCAGAAAGTGACTTCAATAGGATCCCCAGATCCCTTGATAGGTATATAAAGATAGAGGATATTCTCACCCACATACATGGGATCACTGTGCATCTATCTCCATCATCACTCGATTCCATCCTATCTACCTCCACACGAGAAGTTAGAGAGAATTTTGTGTTTTGGATGACACCATAAGATGGAGAGAACTCCACTGATCCAAAAATCCACCAATGCACATGAGGCGAGGGTGAACACCGCCTCATATAGTGATGTGCTGATGGGGTTGGCATGACCACTGAGTGAAATTCTAGTATGAAAAAGAATTTTTAATGATGTAGTGACTCATATCATAGTAATAGAGTAGTAGAACTCGTATAAATTTATATCATGACCTGTATCTCGGATGTCTCTAATAGAGGCATGGTGTGACCAAGAGTGGGATCATTACTCTAAAAAAGAGATATTGTTGGATGTTTTAGACACTGACCAGTAGTCGGTGGTTTTTTGGCTATAAGAAACGTAAGACTATTACATCATAGAGTCCCTCACAAATTAAAAGGTAGTGTGTTTTTTCTAGATTATCAAGGAAACATTTCACTACCTCTGTGATCACAATGTGTCCTATCTAGGGAGTGTAGAACATCATAATGTCATTGATGATCTTCCTAGAAAGGTTAAGATAACAGTTGTCTTGGTCAGTCATAACCTAGAGTCTATGGTTTCTACCAAAACCATCAACAAACATGTATCAAGAGACTCATAGTGTTCCATCGAGTTATAGAAGAAGAATCACCCCACATATATATCAGAGGTTGGGACTATGTGTTGCTTTCCATTTCTTCCCAATATTGTGACAATTTTTTCTATCCACTAATTATTAGAGTTCCCCTCATACTACCACAATGGTTTATATGCTTGTCCATGATTTTCCTATGTATTAGAGGAAAAACTTCATTGATCTAAGGAATAATTTGGAAACCCACCTTAAGTGGTGGAATAGTACCTGATAGAACCTTTTACATGAATTATCACTCATTAGTAGTGGAAGTAACTTGGCCTCAGTGATCCAACTAATGGTAATTTCTACAAACACGTTGACATCTATAAAAGTTAAAGGGACATATATAGCCCTCTGATTCATTTTGGTTTTATTCGAAAGTAGGGGTGGAATTCAGGGAAGATTTCTTACTCTAGAAAGATAACAAATATAAGAGGATTACTGCTGAATGCATCATTGAGTGGTGCAGAAAATATGGAAATACACAAGGGATAATGTATATTTCCCAAATAGTCACCCATTTATTTTCAGCTAATCACCCCCAATAAATCATGGTGGCCCCACACATCCAGTCAAATTTGAAACATGGTGATATGGAAAGAAATTGTTATATGAGATGCTGAATCCATACAAGTAGTGTGATTATCCTCCCCAATATCTAGGTTGTTCTACTGTTAGAGTTGATGAGCCCTCTTCCTAAATTGGTATGCTTGTTAATTTATTTTTCGGATAGAGATCTTCACTATGATGACATGATTTCTTATGAAAACGCATTCCATGATGACATTAAGACACAAGATCTAGTTTGTTTCAATCTGTGGATATTTTTTGGGGACCCCAGAATTATATGATGGTGTAAAGCTCTAATTCTTGATCCAGAAACTGAAGGTACCAATGATTTTCGGGAAATAACATATTCTCATAGAGTCTATTGATGGTTGGGGAAAACATTTTAGGTAGTTACTCTAAAAATTCATTATAGCCATGGGAAAAAATATCCAACAACTTGAAGTAAAAAATTGAGTCAGATGAGTGATTCTAGGACATTGTTTACTCAGGGAAAGGCCTCATGTATTCACTCGAATTACCTCTACCCCATGATCAACAGATTATGATGTACATGGGAAAAATCAAGGGTGAGTTGGTCCCTTACTTCATCACTAATATGAAACCTAGGGGATTCCAAGATTTCTCTAAAAAGAATTACATTTTGGATAAATCTTTATAGTAGACCAGACAACACTCACACATGTTGTATCTTACAACTACGATGAGAAGACATGAAAAATTATAGACTACCACCATTGTGGATTAATGGTTCCTAATCTAGTATACCCACATTATCCTTTATTGGAAGGGTCACATAGAGTACAACTCAATCAGGTGAATTATTATCTTTAAAATCCAAGTTAGGAACCTCCCCACCAAGAATAACCACATATATGAGAAAATATTGCTCCAGCCCTAGTTAAGGCTATGATATAATGGTTTAATTTCAAGATATAAGAAAAAATACATATTCATTCAGGGATTTATAGGAACTGAGGTACATCATTTTCACACCAGATTAGGGAATCCTATTATTACTATATTGTGGGAAACCCTAGGAGGTTATAATCCCTAGTTATGATGACCATTTCTTGTACCACATTATCCTTGGACATAAAATCAAGGAATGATTCATGCTCAGCAATTAGATATAAGACTAAGTGGATCTTGTCCGGATCAAGCTTAGTGATGTTTTGATATTGGTGATGCATGTATCTGCCGATCCCGCCATTAGAAGTGAACGCTTAAGAAAGTGGTAACTAGATTATATTTTCAGGATGTATAAATATGATGATTTTTTGGCTCTCAATACATTTTCTCATGATCATAGTGTTATATATGCAAATTTGGGAGACTAAAACCTCTTTTGGATTCTACGCCTCATTCATTTGCAGATTCTATATATGCACCACTACCTTCCAAGTCATAGAATAAAAACCACCAATGACACATGGGAAATCAGAGTCCCCCACCAATGCCAAAGCCATCTCAAACATTTTTTGACTTCATTTCTCCATGGTTATAAAATTCACTAAGAGAATATCTCATCCCAAACTATACTAACGATGATGAGTAGTAATATTACTCTATAAATTCAATTAATAGAGTCTCCAAATTCATGAATACCAATATTGAAGAATTCCATTCAAACCTATTGGGCGACTTCAGTTGTTGTTTTTTAAGAAAAGGACTAGGAAATGTGATCCATCAAAATGATCAGCCTTACCATTACTTCCATTCTACTAAATCTCATTATAATATTTTTCATCAATATTAGATGGAAAATTCTTCTCAGTCCACTATGTTAGGTACACCTTCATAGTTAACATAAATAGTTTACTAAGAAACTTATTCCCGACCACACCATGATAACAAATTTACTACCAGTGCCCAACCTCATCCAATATGTAATTAGATATATGTTCTTTATAGTTGGTCAATTATTCCTTAAAAGATGTTTGTAGTACTGGCTAGACACCTGTTTTTCATCCAGCTGCACCCATTTCCCCCTCGAAACTACAAACTCTTATGGGAAATAATTTTCTTTTGGTAGAGAAATTTGTAATATTGAAACACATATCCTAGATAAATATAATGATTTAGATTCTTAATGCCATCTAATTATTTAGGTGATGTGTGAGGACCTTACAAGAATCCTTGAAATTCTTTATCTAGTTTAATGACAAGGTAGCTTCTACAGAGGCCTACTATAAAGAGGAGGATGAGAAATAGAATTACCAAGGAATCATATCATTATTCAGAAATTATGAGGGAATACACATTTTTTTGGAATATATGCCTAGTGTACATAATAGTTCTGTTTAATGGAGTGTATATTCTCCATTACCCAGTGGATAATGGTTCTAGAAATAACATCATCCCATACCATCTTCTCCATAAGTTGGGTCTAACAAAAAAAGATATGACTCCCTTCAACATGAAAATATTGGGTTATGATAAGAGTGATAAGAAACTACATGGAATGGTTTGGATGAAGACCCAATTTGGTGGGATGATATCATGTACCAAATTCATGGTATTCTCATATGATAGAAAAAATAACACACTTATGGGAATAACCTTGCTTCATTTTTAAGTTGCAATCTCCTCCTCATATCACCAGTGCCTCAAGTACTCCATCAATGGCTGAGTAGGGGTTTTATAGGGAAATTCACCCCTATATACTCTTATGAACACCATTATCTATATTTATTTTACTACAAAAGGTAAGGAGATTTAGGTTTGAACAACAAGGTTGAGCGCATCAATGATCCAAATGAGCTGAAGACCACTAAATCCAATCATTGGCTATAATTAGATGATAACTTCATCAACCTGATTATTCATTTAATGGAAACATTACCAAATAGGGGGGATGTGATTATACATTATCTCCCAGAAAAAGGGTTTTAGAATCAATAAAAAGATGAAAAACCTAGTTATTACCTCATTCTCCATCATTGGATATGCTTGGTTGATAATAGAAGATCCTAAGACCATGAAGTACAATGAGTTTTTTATAATGTATACAAGTTCATGGAATTCCTTCTTATTCCACAATTATATGTTGAATTGATAGAATCCAACTCGTCACCATTGGATTGAAAAAATGAATATACCCCATGGGAAATGGTTGGATGGAAATTTTTTGAATGATTATATCACCATAGTTTAGAAGAGTAGTAACCGCTCAACAAGGATTCAATGTGCTTCCAAGATGGCAACAATGCACACCCAATGTCTTTTTTCATGGAAGAGGCTTCAAATCCCTCTAATTCTCCTCCATCATTCAACGATGAAGATTTTTAAGATGCATCACCTATATTCAAAGAGACTAGATCCACCACCATTGATTAGCTAACCAAGATAAAACATGGTACTAAGAAAGATCTGAGTCTAATGTTGATTAGTTCATCCATTCCCCTAAGTGATTACCAGAAGTATGTGTCCTTCCTAAATTAACACTATGATGTATTTTACAAGATATATGAATAGATTCTAAAAATTTACCCTCAGGTATCCATCCACTTTCTTGGAATCCCAAGGAGTCATGATGGGTTCAAAAATCATGTTGAAAATATCCACCTCTCCCACGATGTTGTGGTTTATGCCAAGGTTGAAAAGATTATTAAATACGACGTCTTTAGGGATGTCCAACACCCCATAATTCTAACCAACATAAAAATGGCTAGTAATAACAATGTGAATATATTAGTCTGTATCAGATTCCATGAACTCAACTAACACTATCCAAATGGTGATTTTCACCTTCCGATGATATGGAAGTTTATCGATGATATAGTAGGGTTTGAGGTCCATTACTTAATGAATTTATACTATAGGTATAACCAAATCTATATGGACCCGAAGGATGAGAAGTACACTACCTTTAGGGAACCAAATGGTACTATCTTATATAATGTTATTCTCTTCCAATAATAGAATTCATTATCCAATTATATGAAATCCATGAACCACATATTTAAACTAATAATTGAGACACCAGTGGAATGTTATGTTCTAGACTTGGTGGAAATATCCTAATATAATTAATACTATGTCTATGATCTTGAGAAATTAAAAATCTCCCTCTGCTCCAAAAATAGAAAGATGAACCCCATAAAATTTTCATTCAGTCTTACCTCAGAAAAATTTCATATCTTTTTTGTTAGATATAGTGTGATTTTGATCAAATCGTAGAAGATCAAGGCCACCAATCAAATGACTACCCCAATAAATATTCAAGAGCTATGAGGAATAACATTCCAATTAGTGTAGATATGATGATTTATCACAAATTATTCCTGCAAGTGTATGACTATCTTGATGATAATGAAGAACGACACCATTTCCCAATATGACCTGGAGTACCGGAACAAAATTAAAGATATAAAGTATTACTTTATACACTCTCTAATTTTGTTGCCACTTAAATTTTGAAATATGTTGGTCCTCTATGTGACCACCCTCTAAGGATCCCTTTGCGACCTTCTCACCCAAATAGATTACAAGGGAAGATAAATTAGTTTATACAATCTTAGTCTCATGATTCTTGAAATTGGGACCCAATAATCCCCTATAGAAAAGAGCTACTACACACATGATTTTTCTGTTTAGAAGTTGAATCATTATTAGAAGCATCATAAAGATATAGCTGGTGGTCTACATGGACCCACTGATGTATATCCTCAATCGACCCATACTGATGGTTTGATTAGCACACTAGGAAGTGATCCTCTTATAGTTTGACATTAGGTTCATTAGACAGATGCCTATCAAAGGTGAGGCACAAGAGGATTTTCTGGACACCCATTTAGACCCTAAAGAACATCCCTTAGAAGTTGATTTCCTATACTAGGACATATGTTTAGTGGATAAGGCCATGAAATATTAGATGATGTATTTAGATGGGGAATCATATAGATTGACCAATATAAGGAACAATAATTCTAATCATAATAGAGTACGAATAGGGATCATCTTCATCACCCTAGCAAAAGAAATTCTTCCGTACACTTTCTTGCTCTCCAATCGGTGTACTAATATCGAGGCAGTGTAACAAGCATTATTACTCATCTCAAGAAGTCCCTCAAGATTGATTTACCATGATTCAATGTGAATTAAGATTCTTAGATAGTCATCAAATATATCAGTGTGGCTACATCATCTAGAATTAAGAGTTTTTTCCCAATAGAAGCATACTCATCAGTTGATTTCCTAATTTCCTTCTCATTCAGAAGTGACTCACATTCCCAGGTCATAGAATTGTTGATCCTATTTCTTGGAAAACCTAACCACATTACTTTCCATAAAAAAATTGAGATGAACTACTTATTCATGAGGCATATTAGAGGTTCTTAGATCCTATAATTTTAGATTATGATGACAAGAAATAGGGAAACCAACCGACTACTAGGGGTTATATGCCAGGATCTTTAGGTTCCCCCACAATAATTGAAACACCCAATTAGAAAACTCCCTTTTATAGTGCATATAATGTGAAATTATCCTACCAGAACGAGCTAAGAGTGAGTAAATTATTTGATGTTCATCAAATTTCACCCTGCATAGTAGACCTAGACTTGAGTAGACTATCTATAGGAATGAGTTTCATTAAATTCTCATCCAATGTATCCACTGTGATGAGATTCCTTAGGTTATACAGAGGTGCTTACAGGGTCCTCTAATACCCATTAATGGGATTGAATCAGTCCCAAAAAAATTATATTTTTTAACTAGTTATATACCACTATATTCCATGAATGGAGAAATTTATCTAATAGGTTTCATGCATGTCAGATCCATACCAAATATCTCTACCAACTATTGGATCTTCTCCACACCCCATGTATTCTTGTCCCTTTTCTGTATGAGGAATTTACATCATAGAGACATTCCCTTTAGAGATAGATCATCAATGTAGGTTCATTTTGGTTGTGAAAGACTTATTCTCCAAGTCTGATGTATTGATTCCACTAAAGAAAGTAAAATACTAGTCTCTGATCAAGTTCGAAAGCTCTTACATCATCCACTAATTTGGAATTCCTCACACTATTCTCAAAGATAATGAAACCATCTTATGGGATGATGAGTTTATGAAAATTTCTACCAAGTATGACATCTAGACCAACCATACTCTTATTTATCATGCACATGTTAACAGAAAAAATAGAGACATTAAACAATAACCTCTCTATCTTCATGGAATTTTTTTCTAGATTAAGAGAAGTCTTCCAAAATTTATCTCCAATTACCATTGGTCAAATCAGACAATCACTTACAATTCCAACAAGGTTACGCAATATTAACTAGTGTATAAAACATATGTAGTTTTTCTCATATTGAATATTTTTTTTCAATCTAAAGAGTTTCTTATGACCTAAATATGCTAGAATGAACAATATATTCCCTTTTAGATAATTTGGTGTCCCAAAAATAAAAAAGTCTATAGTAAATTCACAATTTAGATAGGAACCATAACTAGATGGTGCGAGCATTAAGAAAGAAGGTTCTCCTCCACCCCTTTATTTTATAGGGATATGGTATTGATTCATAGAACACTAATGACACCTAGAAAAAGGAAACCAATGTTTAATATCAAGTGGAAGGAGCATACATTATTCATAACCCTATTTTATAGGGGCATACTTCTCGATCTCTTTGGATGATGAATTTATCACACCTCCCACCAATTCTATGTTTCTCAAGTAGTGATTTTCATGAGGATATCATGGTCCACAAAAAATGACCTTAAACTATTTACAAGGGCCCATGATTTATGGCATTAAACTAACATAGACCCTACGGTCTGAGAGTTGGGCCCCAAAACTAGTAGTATCACTTTGGTCTATGCAAAACGACCTTAAAATATTCAAAATGGTCTAAGCATAATGAAATTAATCTTTTTTCAAGACATAATATGATTTATGCTGGTTTAAATTGCAGATCTTGAAATCCTTATTTCATGACATTAAACATTGATTTTTCCCTAGGTAAAACTGGGAGTACTCTTAATGAGAGGTGATCTTAACTAATATAAAATAGGATTCCTCATGTAATAATTATAAGATGAACCGTGATGTATAAACCTATATAAAATCATTATGTCTCATTCAATGAGTGTGATATGGTTATAAAAATTTCCCCTTATGAAAGAAGGATCCATCATATGAGATGTGATGGATTAAAATATTTTCAGTATCACATGAGGGTAAAATACACCCTTATCCCATGACATTATCATGGGGTTCCCAATGAAATTTTTTGGATTGCTCAATTCCATCACTAGAGAAGAATACCCCCAGTTTCAACACTGGTCTTATACCATGCCATGTTCATGAACTATGTGTGTCTTTATTCCCATCCTTATGTGATTTGTAGTGATTAATAGACCTCATATCTCTAGGACTTGTCACAAATTTCTCAACCCATTATACCATTGTCCCCATTTATGGTCCCAACATCATTAATATAAACTCTGTGCAGTTCATCTCAAGGAGTGAATGTGGTATGAGATCCTCCTATCACTCTTTTGTGTCAGATTTTACCTCCTCAATGCAATAAAAATAACCTTGGGACAAACATCATCCAAATCTAAGAATCAATACTTTAAACTATTTTTCTTTCCACCATTAGTATAATCATTCCAACCATAAAATATGTATCAATTTTTTTCTTGTACTTTTTTGGTATATGGTCCTATATTCTCTCCTTTAAATGATGTATTCTATCTCTTTCATTCCCTAGAAATGACCTCCAAGAAAATTTTTCCCTACTAAAAGCCTTCTAAATTTGATCTTTTTTTCAATATTACATGCATTCAAACATTAAACAATTTCTTAATAGTCCAAGAATAATGAATTTAATCTTTTATCCCCTATCAAGATAGAAGGAACTTAAAAAGTATGAAACATGGTCTAAGAATTGTGACTCTAAACTATGTGTATTCACCCATTTTTCAAATGGTTTGCTTAATACCTTGCATTTTGGAATTCATATGCCTCTTCCTCTTTCTAGAACTTTATGTGGATTCATTCCCATCCTCATGGGAAACATAGTGATACCTATTATATCTATCACCAGTACCAGCCAAAACTTCACCGTAAGACCATCCATTACCTATGATGATTTCACCCAAAAATTCTCCCACATGCCTCATTTTTATTCATAATCCCCTTTAACTTATCATTACCCATCATTGGGGTAAGATTACCTTATAGGTCAACAGGAGGATTAGAAGAATGATAGCCTCTATGCACAATCCCCCACAACATAATTAGCATAGGATGTTAAGATATGGACTTAGTTTTTATATATCTAGGATACGTCTTAATGAGAGATAATTTAACTCCATTTAAAACTAGGATTCCCTTGTGATAAATATGGGCTAAGAAAACTCTGACGTCTTCAACACATAATGGTAAATTGTAGCCCTACCCTATATAAATTCATGATGCCTCACATCCTAATATGGTATGATTCAGTATTCTCACATTAGAGGAAAACTCCAACTAGAATCAGTATCCTACAACATCTTTCTATAACTACATGTGGCGTGATTCCCATCTTTATGGGTTATGTAGGAATACCCATATATTTTATACTACATATATCCCCTTCATTGAATCGTTATGGGGTCCTCCTTTCCCCAATGACATGATGTTGAAATGGTGTATTTTTTGTAGAGATTCATGTGGAAGAGGGACCTTTTGACCATAATTTCACATTATGTTATCACTTTTTCATGCCACAGAAGACTTATTAAGACATCCATGACACCTACAATTCAACCTCTTCAAATTCAAACATTTATTAGCCCTATTTTGAGATGTATGTATTTAAACTATGAAGCATAATGTCTTCATAATTATATTTTAATCTATTATTTTACCCCATATTAATTTAGGATGAATCATATAATAAATATGGGATGATAATAAAAAATTATACTATGTACCATCAAGATGCCACATACTCTAAATATGGGACAAAAAAATTGTTTACCCCGTATAAAATCGAGATGAATCATATGATAAGTATGTGATGAATGACACATTTACTCATATAAAATAGTGATTCCTAGACATTTGAGATGATTTGATGTCCCCATCAGAGAGGATGTCACTCTACCAATGTTGGTCTGTTACCACATACTGTCCTAGAACTATGTGTGGATTGATTTCCAACCTCATGGGACACCTAGTGATTACTTGATATTTAATATCAGGCCCAAACCTTCCATTGAATCACATAGGGTTCTTTCCCCTTTGGTCCATACATCGCCTATCTATATGTTCATCCAATGGAGTCAATAGTGTGGCTAGATATCTCCCAGGTCATCTAATTTTTTTAAAATAGAGAGATCCCCTACCCATATTTACACACTTATCGCTTTCTCTAGTTTGGGTAATCATCACCCTATCGATCCAAACCATCTCCTCAATAGAATGGTCCCATGCCACACTTGCTCACACCCCATCTACAGCTCCCAACTATATGTATCATCATCAAAAAAATAACTAATCCCTTTTTTTAACTCTCCGAGTGGTCAATCCTACATTTGTTCTTCACATCCATAACTGAAATGGGTACAAAATTTGTGTTTCAAGCATGATTATAATTTATTTCCCTTTAGTTTCTTACTCCCCTTTCACTATCCATGTATTTAATGTTATGATCTTCCTCATGGTATTTTGTAGTTACTTTCTCACCTCGGTGTATTATCCCCTATAAACAACAGGAAATTCAAACCACTCTTTATTTCTCAAACCGAGATTAGATCAAGTGATATTAGGGTTTTGGAGGAAGTTCCCCCAGGAAAAGTAGAGATAAAAAATATCCACATTTTTTCAAACTCCATAACATAAAAGAGAATCTAATGTCAAATATTCATGACATTAAACTATGAGTGAGTCACTACGAGAATGTATTTTTATATATTGGGAATTCATGCCCCTCAAATAATGTTGGGTAGTTACCCTATTGTGATGTATGAGTCCTTTTGGAGGATTAAAACCATGGTACTAACTTCATGAACTTAAAATAGGAGCTCCATTCCAAGAATAATGAATTGAAACTTTGTGAAAAACATCTCTTAAATGTGCTACGTGGTGTTGGGCCTCCTTGGACCACAATTCACATCAGGTTAGTTACTCTCTCACACAACACATATCCAATTAATGTGTTCAACCTATTTCCAAGAATGAAAACCTTAAACAATGTGATATTTTTTTGAGAGACGTTTTATGCAATAATAGGTTCCCCCATAGTCCCCTCCTTTCATGTTGGGTAATATTCATTCAATTTTATGCATGTTACATAAAAACATGAAACCCTATTGTCCATGATTTATGACCTTAAACTAAGCCATGGGGTAAGCATCTTGATCGAAAAATGTGTGTGAGGGGTCCCATGGATATTTTTGTGTGGTGTTAGGTAGCCTCCAAGACCTCTCCATCCATGTCCAACATCCTTTTTAATGGCACACACATCCCTTTGAGACAAAAATCTCCCCTATCTAAGAATTATGATCATAAACTAATTTCCATTGATCTGAACTATATAAATATAATCTAGAATCCAAAGGTCAATGATTCAAAACCATAATCAATTTAAATCCTACCATTTATGTTTTACATGGCATGTGGCATCCTAGTAGCCTCCTTTTGTGTGGGGTTACTACTCCTTCATACTTGGTCAATCAATTTAGGGCACCCATAGTCCAAACTCTGTGACCTTTAGAATAAGATCCCATGATCCAAACTCAATGAATTTAAAATAACAGTCTATACCCAATAATAATGACTTTAAACTGTGTTTCAGACTTATAGGTAATGTATAGTGTGGTGTTGGGTCCCTTAACCCTCATTTTACATCAGAATGTTTCTATGACACACAAGACATATTCTATTAAGACGATCAACCTATAGTACAAACATCATGACTGTAAAATGTGTTCATACAAAGTGACACCAAGATATCCTATTTTTCAGGTGGCCTCTTAGGACCCTCCATTCATGATGGGTTACCATTTTAGAATTCCACTCATATCCAAAATGATATATAACTTATGTTCCAAGAATCATGACCATATACTTTGTGCAACTAACTCCAAATTATTTTTATCAGTTCATGGTCTTATAAATCCTTTTTTTCTTTATAAGCCCATTTTGGTAGTACCCACATACTGATACCCTCCTAGGTACCAGAACAGTTCGGCTAGGAATGTGACATTAATATTGGTTCATACATCCTAATCACAAGATATTAAACATTATGACATAATTCCCTTTCCATATGACATTAAATTCTATGTACAACACCCTAATCACTAGATGTTAGACATAGAGATACATATTTCTCACTCAATGATGTTATACTGTATGTTAATTATCCTCACTTTAGTATTTAAAATAGCACAGTATCTGATATCCATTCCCTAAGGATCCCTATCATTAGTTTTGGTCACCGACCATATTGTTCATGTTCAATAACCATCGCTCAACATCCATGATGATTCTCCCCATTAGGGACTGGTTTGACCTTTTTTCAGAATGGTATGTCTCCCAATGTTTCTCAATGACAGGGCGGAAAAATTGTAAGTGGGTTAAAATCATTTCAAAAATTATATCACTTCATCTCTATTCAATATATATCCCATTATATGGATCCTTATCCTCTTCCAGATATGAATGAGCCCGTAATGGTAATGGTTCCATGGAAAACTGGTTCACCCACCATCTCAGGAACATGACCTAGAAAAATTCGCATGAAATTATGAGATAGGTCCAATGTTTCAATCATGGATAGCGGTGAACACTCATTTGTTTATCCCCATCCCCAACAAATTATATTGAGTTCCATATTTCAAAAAAGGTCAGTATTTATACTCCATCATCACGACACCCCCATTATGTTTTAAATATTTGGAATTGTGATTCATGATCTTCATTCCCCTTTGAACGGGAAGAATTTAACACTCCAAGAAATACCCCATTCGTGTACTCAATAACATTAGAAAAGAAATTTGGATACTCAGAGAGCCATGTTCTCTTTCAATATCCTATATCGACTTGAACGTTCCTGATGGTCAGTCAAAAAATGAACACCTTGAGTATTAAATTGTTTTTCTATACTCGCTTATAAATTAATAATAACATGTTCTTCTATTGTGGAAAACATTTTTAATAATTCACAAGGGCATATATGATGGTCATTAGTTGTATCATGAGTATGATTTAAGTATAATAGTAAAGGTGATGAAAGAAATATGTCCATGCACATAAGAAGGTTATCAAGATAGATGCTTTAGAATATGGAGAGGGTTATCTACACACTATATCCTCTCTTGAGTCATAAAAAATAACCATAAAGCCTCACCCTAGTGATGTAGTGCTCTAATACATCCAACAATTAGAATATGGACTCAATCTCCAACATCATCCTCACAAGATCTTCTTCATACTCCATCTTCAATAGATGAATCTCATCATCCCCGATCCTCACCAGGATCAGTTCATATTGGTTCTCAACTATATGGGATACCAATTCATTCATTTGATCTTCAATTTCCGCTTGTTGAGACTTCAACTAGATAATATCATCTTATTAACCATTAATGAAGGAAACGCATTTAATCACCTACTCCACTTTGTGCATAATGTTTTTTTCAAACACCTAGATATTAATAGTGATACCATATTTATCCCTTTTTTCAGGCAATGTCAAGATATTAACTCTCTCCACACAACCACTCACCATGAAAATCCTGAACTAGTGCATGAAGAGACTGAGTGTTTTCCCCTAAGGTTCCTAGGTTGTGTAGCCGGTGGTGAAGAGACCATTTCTAGTACACCATGTATGGATAAAGAGTATGGATGATGGAGTTCCATATTATCCTCCAAACCCATCACCAAATGATGAAGTTATCTTCAATGATCGTAGACTGAGAGACTTGTATCTCTTCAATTGGTATAAGTTCATGTTTGTGGTAGGGCTAAAGGAAAATAGTTGTAGGGGCCTCCTATAAGATCTCCATGGAGGGTACATGCTCCATATCATGTGGTGGAATATTTTAGTTGGACCCTACCATGATAGAATCTCCTCTGATATCCTCGAGCTACACCCCTCCATTAGTGTCACCCATGACCACATCAGGATTCCATCTTAGGACCAAGGTCAGGTAATACAGAATGGAAGATTCTTGAAGATATGGAACAACCATACAGGATGGTACGACATATTCCTTATCCATAACCACTTTATGGGAACGGACACTCCCAAGACCTACTGGAAACAATATCTTGTTAGTTAGTTTGATCAATGATAACATGTTGGAAAAACACAGTTAATGTTTTGGGAGAAAGTCATGAAAAGTTTGAGATTTTGAGAAATAATTGGTCCCATACCATTGATATAGAGTCCCACTATATAAGACTCCTCAATTCCAGTCATCAATTTAATAGCTGGAACAAGACCCCCAATGTTGGATGAGGAGAAGGAATATAAGAACATACAAAAATGACTATGCAAAAGATCTCTGAATGTATGAAAATGGATATGTAGAATGAGACTTGATATTAACTTGGGGAATAAATATATTTATGATGTTACACCCTAAGAAACCTACCTTGATGGATTTGGATACCAACATTAGTATTTTAGGGAATAGTAAGCTGTATAATATCTAGAGGACCAAGGTATTTGAAACTACTACTTCAATCTCATTAACTAGTGAAACAGTTGCGATGACCTAAGGAAAATGGCCAAAAGCATAATATTTAAAACCCATCAAATAATATTCATGCCCTCTAATAGGGATCCCATTTATATATTTATCTTTCCCCTAGAAAACACAAGATAGTACCTATAAAAAATACGGGAAGGACTGGAAAAGATAACTTTGATAACAATATTACCTCGACAAAGGAAACCATTTTGAAATTGTCTAATTGAGGGATGTCAACACTCTCAAAAGGTTTTTATATCTTAGTGGCTGAAATACATGATTTTATATCACTTAATCTTTATGTGTTATCATGAGCTAACGTCATGTCGGTTGATTCCCATGGTGATAGAATCTCCTAAAATCCAATTTGTCCACTAAACATCACCCTCACTAGGACATGATGAAGCTTAAGTATCCCACATTGATAAGAAAATACATAAATGGACAACACATAATAATAATAACTATTATGTCTGTGCACCTTGGTATTTATCTATGAATTCCCCATCTTCCAAAGATTGATATCTTCTTGGTTCATCATCCTCCATAGATTTTTAACAAAATTCTTACCCCCAACATTCGCCAATCTGCCCAAAGTGAAGGAAAACCTCATTGGTTGTAGGATCCAGAAGATGTCACAACTTCTTATCCGGGACCAACCTATATTTTATGGTTTCTTAATGATAGACCCCTATCTACTACCAATTACACATTTGGGGAAGGCCCTCTCTTCCAAGAGGTGGGGTATCAACAAAACATTTTTCACTCTCACTGTAGCTCTAGCTTGATATTTCCCCGATGATTGAATCACCCCTGAAAGATAATCCCACATGCCTCATTTCTACTCTAGAACTTTAATAACCAATCTAATAAACCTTATGAATTAATGTAATATCCAAATTGAGTATGAAACTACAAAGTTGTTATAATAATTATTGGAGAGGATGATGTTAACATTGGTCGATGGCAGCATGATGGTCTCCCCTGAGACCTCTTCTTGCACATCCACCACAACTGATGAAAGATACATGGACATTTCTCTTCACAATAGACAACGTAGACTATCTTCATCTAATTTTCAATTTATTAAAACTTCCAATTGAAACATGATAGATTGGATGAATCATTTTAAGTGTTTCTATCAATTTTTCCACTACAACACTACTTTGTAAGGTCTATAGGTATTCTATCTACCCTTGTTTTCCCATTAGGTTTTCAACCATTTCACTAATCAGGGATAAAAATGGGAGTAATTTAATGTTCATTTAGTTACTTATCCTAATCATAACTCAAGTTTTTATGATAATAAGTATATGGACCCTAATAATATTGAGTTGGGATGGGATCATGCCATCATTTGATGGGTTGGTTACATTCCAAAACTCATTCCATTTTATGTACGACGCAATATAGATGTGTAATTATTGGAAACATCACTAAATAATTCTAGGAATAATACCATTTTCACAATGATGTAACTAGATTTAGATTTGGACCCACATAGGTACACCTAGATTCAGTCTATTTTCGACTACCATGTGTACCACCATTACAAGAATCCTATGAAAAAAAGACAATCCATGAATGAATTAATGGAGTCAGCCAACCACTGAGGAAGGTCTAATGTAATGAAGTGTAGAAAACTAATAGATGCTAGTCCTCAAAAATTCCATAGAAAAATTGATTATATTGAAATTCCTCTAGTATCAGCCAGTATTATCCAAAATTTCTTGTTTATGGTTCACAAATGAAATTGATTTTTCCATTCCCACATTTTCATTGATAGATCCTTCTTAATAAAAATTTCTTAAAATGTCATTGATCCAATTTCCTTTTGTAAGGGACAAAATGATAGAACATTCTCTTCAATGCCTCAAAGAAGGTGCTACATTGAGAGAGGGGTCTTCTTCATATCAACCTAGGTGTTTGGCGATGGAAGAAACCCATCATATTGGAAAATTTTTGTGGAATTCCACATATGTAGTGAACATCCCACATGATGATTTCCACCTCCATTTAGAAAAGGTGGAAGGTCTTGGTCACTAGTGACTAATGGCTAAAGAGCTTTATAAAAAGCTCTTGTTGATGATTCGTATGAAATTTGGACATCCACAATGCATTATATAATCTCATTTGGGGAATATCAACCTCATACTATATGAAGGTGAAGTATACCTAGTATATCTAGGCCCACTCATCAGGGAAATTGTCCCCAAAAAAAAATCCCATTCTATATACTAACCCTTTATGTTTTTCTAGATAATACTCTCAAAAATGTTGTCATAGAGAGACAATAACTCTATAGTCTCTAGATTCTCCTCAGTTATAGTTCTCTTCCCTCCACAAATTATTTAGATGATATTGTACTCATCCTCCCGAGCATGGTGAACTTGAATAGTGAAATTCTAATGGGAAGACTCTTTATGACGAATAAACCAAGATCAAATCATGTCATGCTCAATTCCTTGGATGGTCACCTCATCCACCTATCATAAATATTATTTCAGAAGTAAATTATTCAATATGGAGTTCATTTGAGATTCAGTTAATGTGATCCGATGCAGCTAGTTATCATAAATAATCCTCGTAGATCGAGGTATCTTTGGGATTCCCCTCATTGAATACCTCTTTATGGTGGTTGTATCATTGATCTTATCTTCATTTCATTAGATTCACATTTTATAAGATTCATGGATCTTCAAGGTAGATTCATGCGTGAATTTTTTCTAGGAGTGTAATGTTAGAAAAGACACATAAATTTTGAATGGTGCATGAAAATGTTCATGTTTTCCATGGAAATATTAGTGAAAAATATTGTGTTTTATGAAATTCACAACCAAGGCTAAATATTTCACCTCATTGATGAGTTATATTTATAATATATAATATTTCCTAGTGAGAAGATAGAGTTTTATAAATGGGGGAACCTTCCCCTATTTATAGGTTCCACCCACTAATATTCATGAAGTGCAGAAAAGAGTATTTTGACCCATGTCGGTAGTTTCATGAAAATTAAGAAATGAGGCACTCTCTTCCACATTTCCCCTAGAACCCATTATTCTAGTCACTTATAAGATCCCATTACAGGGGGATTTGGAAGCATGACCTCATATTCGAACCCAAATGAATGGGTTAGGATGAACCATGAACATGACCTACCCCAAAGGACTATTCTGGGTTCGAGGACCAAGTTTTACAAAATATTAAAAGATTGTATGAAAAGATCTAGATCCACATGAAAAATAATTGTGTTCCAATGTTGGTGAAGAATCTCAAAAATGTAGCACCACCCAAACATGCACCCATCTCCCATTCTTGCATGAAAAGCATTGTGTTCATAATGATGATTTGTTTCACACAACCCTGATACACAACCATTAACTTTCACGCCAATTGGGCCATCAAACTGGAATGTTTTTGCTACCATTATCCAATATATAAGGGTGTAGACATGATCAAATATGTTCTATACCCAAGAAGTAACATGCTAACAACTAAGCATTTAATGTATAAATATAATCTCACCCCCGACACCTATATAGTCCCTCCAGAAGATGAAGCCACACATTACCACACACAACTAGCTTACTTCTATGGTGGTTTACAAAAATAATGTTCATGGACTATCAAAGGTAGGTCACTTGCATGAAAGACATCGTGTGGACCCAAACAGGACTTGACCTACTATAAAGTGACACTCATGCAACTAATTCTATAGATGGTCCAATTTGCGCATGGGGAAATTTCCATCGCATATAACTGGTCTACACATAATGCCAAATATTGCACAAAACTATGAAACATGAGTCCACAATTTTCCTCATTCCATATAACCATACTCATGGATATAATGTTGGAAACATAATAGTGTTTTACGCAAAAACTTCTTGGTCTCCTATATGGAACTCTCTTTGCACCTAGTGCATATATTATGATACATATTTATCCAAATCATTGTTACAAAATTTACCTTTGATACTATGAATCAGAACCATAATTTCAAGAATCCTGATGGCCACTTTTCCATGGAATTACTACCACCATTTTCCACCTATAGGCACATGATCAGTTTTCTCATATGCTCTAGGGATAGAATATTCATAGGAAACAATTTTCCTCCCTTATTGGGGATTCCTTGTTAAGAATATTACTACCACCTTAACATGGCCACATTTAGGACTGAACCCATCCACATTTGAACTAAAAGAAGTAAAACTAACCACCACCACATCCTAATCATACAATGTTAACATGCATGACAACTTCCTCAGCATATAATGTAAAATCATACCCTTGACTTATTTCCTGAACACCTGATTCCCCATGTAAAATCGTGATGGGATGGAATCATCTACCCCTCCATGGGACATGATCCACCCAAAGAAGGAATCTTCCATGCATAGGGCATATACCATCACTCATTGATTCTCTTTTCAGAACATGAGCTTCCTTACCTCATGAAGATAAAAATCATGGATCAGTCCTATCAAATGACCTCAAACCCTAACATCAAACATTGTGTGTTTGGATCCTTGTCTCTTAAACATGGTACATATGTTTCCTCCTTGAGGTTAAATCCTGGAATCCCATTCATCTTGACATAAAATCTTCCATCCTAGCGACAAACCTCCTTGATCAAAATCAATAGGTAAGTTTGATCTATCTCTAAGAGATGATAAGCCCACATGACACACCAATCGATATAGATATGAAATATTCTCTATAAGGGCCACACCTCCATGAACATCTAATAGATGTTGTTCAAATACTTATACACTGTAAGATCTTGGGTTCTTTTATGTTTGACAAATATTATGAATTTTAGTTTACAATATTGTTTTTTGAAAGAGTGTGAGTGCATAGGGAGGTAGCATATGTTGGGGGTGGGGGTAGTGTTCGGGGATTGTTCAAAGCATGAAGACCCACTTTTTTGGAAAATAATTTAGGCCGAATAGTTATTAGAAAACATTTTACATTGGATACACACTTAATACTAACCATGCATTTTTTTTCTGATGGATGCATGAGTCCTCACGGTTTCAGGAAACCATACATCTAGGGCTTCATGCCTATGTAAGTGACCATGAAATTTTTAGTAGGGGATAGATTCATGACCCGGGAATGATTTTTATAATAATTCACCATAACCATAAGATTGGTGATCAGGAAGAGTTGAAAGTGCCATTGTTTTCACACGGTTTTCCAAATCATACACATGAACTGTGCATGATCTCTGTTAAGGTAGCGAGGGTTGCACATTTGGCTTATGCTTTGGCCAACCATGCTGAAAAATCTTGTGAGCCATTATTTTTATACTAACGAAATCATTGTGTCATATATTCATATTAATTTACAGAAAATTTTTATTAATAAAAAATAACAATAAACTATCTAAGAAAATTTATTCACTTTAAAAATAACCATTTATAACCCATTATTACTTTTTTTTAATTTTAAAATATATTAGAGTGATTAAAATCAATAAAGTGTAATTCATTGAATTATTCGACTTAAAATAAAATAAAGATCATTATCACATAAAATTGTAAAAAATGTCGTAATTTAAAATGTTGGATATCGAAGGTTTATCTTGAAACATAAATTTTATTAAAATAATGTTGTGAGATGTTTTCAATATATTTTATATTATTCTGTTTCATCAATTACAAGATTTATGTTATACCACAATGAGTAATTTTAACCATAGTCACTATTTATAAGGGAAAAAAATACTAGGGTCTTATCTAAAATATTTGAACCTAAAAATAAAGAAAAAACATAAAAGAATTTTCATGATTATATTTATAGAAGTGAGAGAAATAAATTTTAATATGAACGAATATAACACAATGAAAAACAACCTTATAAAAATTCATTTTTATACCCAATAATGATCATATTCCAGAATCAAGTATAATTTTGATTATTTTGTAACAAATTAGATTAATTATAGTTAAATAATATTTAATTTAATTTAATATAAAATTAAAAATATAAATATTCTAATAAATTATTTGATTTAAATAAAATAAATGAATGTATTACCAATGTCTTTAATTTTCACTATTCACTCAAAAATAACTATTTTCCAAATCACCCATGAAATTCACCATAATACTATATTAAAATTATTATTTCAAAAATTATATTCAATTATTGAAATAATATTATTAAAATAATTATAAAAATAGTAATATTATCTACAAAAAAAAATGAAAATAATTTTAGATGAAAATATATTTTTAAATCAAAAAATGAATTCATATAACATTGTGTACTTAATTTATTTAGCTTAATAAAATTAATTCAATTTTATAAAACCCTTTTCTATATTTTATAAAATTTATTAGTCCTTATTCACACTTCTAATTTAACGGTACGGTTATAATGATCAAATATAAATAATAATGTTTTTATAGTATGTCTCAGTAAATATTGATGTTGTCTGTAAAGAAAGAAATTAAGAGGAATATTATTTTAAGATAAATTTTATAGGTGATACATTCTAGGGATATTGACTAAATTTCATCATCAAAATTTTAGTTTTTCTAATTCAGGAAACAATATTTTAAAATAACTTTTTTGAGAACCCTTGTCATTCAAAGGGATGATAAAAATAATTTTGAAAAGTGAAAGTGTGAAAAATAAAGGAAGCCTAAAATAAAAAATAACAGGGTTGCTGGATACAAGTAATATTATTTAAAAGTGAAAATATGGACATGGAAGAGAAAACTAATTTTATATGAATACTATATATTGATACAGAATATTATAATGAAAAACATAACACCCACAAAACCAAAATTATGAAAGGGGTAAATAAGACCATAAATACATATGAAAGGAATATAGAAGGATAAAAAATTTATTTCATGATCCATTTCAATATATTTGAAAAAAAATTTATAGATAATATTGAGAAAAAACATTAAATTATACTTACGTGGATTCATTCCAATTCAAAATCACAATTTATTCCTATTACTATTCATTGGTCAATTTCTACATCTATCATATCTCAAACTCTAGGAAATGAATATTGAAAATAAATATTTCAATAACGAATCACTAAATTTTACATCTAATGGATCATAAGATTCATAAAATATTGACAAGTAATTCCCTATATCTCTAGATATTAACCAAATCCAAAATGGATAGAACATGTTATCAAATATCGATAAATATGTATATGATGAAATAATACATTAATATGTAAAACAAGAACAATAATAACCAAAATACAACATAAAGCATCCCATTAATATTTAAACTTAATACTCCTCCAAATATTTTCTACCCATATTTAAAACCCAAAAATCCATAAGGATTGATCTAATATATTTTATTCCAAGATCAAAATTATCATTCATCCCCAAACACTATAGAATATATCATATTTTCATATTCCATAAAATTTAATACCATTATCATATATTTTGTTTAAATATGATAATATGTTTCCAAAATAACCAAAGTCAACATAAAACCACAACAATATAATATATGAATCCTCAAATTAACATACTCTCCCTTTATCAAATTATGTTTTTTTAATCATATAATATTCCAAATATATTGTATTTATTCAAAAATAACATTAATATCATAGTCAAAAATCAATTTCTTAACCAATGATTATCCATAAGATAAATCAAATTTTCCCCATATATAGTAACCCTTTAATCCAAATTAAATTATTTACATCAAATATCATATTAAAAATAAATTTTACCAATACCTTTATATTTATTTCCACAAAATATACAATAATGTTTCCCAAAATAACTCTTTCACTGAAATAGATACAAAAAAAGGTTTCATTCCCATTAGTGTATCCCAAAATATTCATAATCATCATAAAATATCATCACATAAAAACTCAAAGGTGTATTTATGCCTCTTAACATACGATAAACCTTTTACTTATAAATCCATTAAATGTTAGGGTTATCCCATATTAGTATGGAATATCATAATTTTCCTTATATTCTTTTATTTAATTCATCATAATGGTTCATAAAAATGTGAATTTACTGAAGAATATTCCATGAAAGTGTATATCCTTGTAATGTCTTGGAATTTCCATGTATTTTTTTAATTTTATGGAATTATTTTGAGACCGTGAACTCTCACGACGTGTGATTCCAAGGCACGGAGTGACCGGAATGATCCGTCCATGTTTTGTTAAGCTTTAATTAGAGAACATAAGTAGTTTTCCTTAAAAAGTGGAATAACTCTTAAATGATTTCCTAGATCTAAAATCGGAGGGAACCATTTTATCCAAGATGGCTGGTTTACCCTAGGCGTGAATTATGATTAGTCAGTGTGGGCCTCCAGTGAGAAAACCTGAAAATGGAATAACCGTAAATAAAATAATTAAATTATTTTATTTTATTTTTCAAATGATTATAACTGATGAACGATAACTATGATTGAAAATATGAGACCACCGTTGATCTTGTGATGGTATTATTCCCTTAGGATGACTCTAACATTGGATGGTGCAGGCTACCTATGAACGTTTTTTTGTACGTAAATAAAATAATTATGTGAAAATTATTTTATTGGAAAAACCATAACATGTAAATGGTAACTCGGATTGGAAATCAGAGAGTACCATTGGGCTCTTTGTGGAATTTTTAACTTAGGAAGAGCCTAACCTCGACCGACACGGTTCGAGGGTGGCTGTTAATAAATTTCTGAAATTTTTTCGTGTACGGTCAGTAAACGTGCAAGCGCTGTTCTGTATCTTTTGAACCGGTGATCAGATTAAAAATCTATGGGAACCATTGGATCCAAACCACTATGATTTGCTTAAGGGAGGATTTACTTTTACCACAGTAGATCTGATGAAAAAGTTATGTTTTTTGACTTTTAAAATGAAATGAAATGAAATAATTTGATTATTTTATTTCATATCCTCCAACCGACAATGAAATTATGGGGCCAACAATGTGTAAAGCCATTAAATGGCTTGAACTTCCAACCCTAAGTAATGATATAATTGTGGAATTATGAAGCAATCTAATTAATGAGCCCCATTAATTCTACAAGTTGTTATTTACCCTCCCCCTATCCTGTATATAGGAATCTTGGGGAGGAGTATTAGCACAACCTCTCCAAGCAATGAAGTCCTAAAGGTGTGTCGCAATGCCAGAACATTAGAGGACCGAGACAATCCTAGTTGGAGGTGATGGGAAAACCTGAACAAAGAACCGAAGGACGATGCGCGAGTGCCGTCATTGGGAACAAGTAGCGGGAACAAAGAACATGACCCGCCTTCAAGCTGTGGACGCTCTCCAACAGGTTTAGAGAGTAGGGGGTTATTTCATTTTTTCATTTTGATTCCCTCTTCCCTGTTCTTGAAGTTATATGAAGAACGTGGGTCAAATGACTAAAGGGTCGATTCAAGATTCATTCATTTTGTGGGAGGTTGTAATGGGGTATCCATGTGGTGTTTGGTTTTTGTTTAATACAAGAAATTTTTAAACCCATTTTATACTCCCTTTGTTCATAAGATAACACGGAGGGTGCAGGCCTATGAATCCTGACCCAAACCCTCCACAATTTTGTTAACCTTACCCCATCCATGGAAGACCACCAATATAGCGGCACTAGAAGGCTATGAATGAGGAAACACACCAACGTACACTGCAAGAGGAGTTCGTTCCATGAAGCCTCCATGGTCATTGGAGCGACTGGCATCAGTTGGCCGTAGATCAGGTGTGGCATGCCACTATGCATCGCCTGTGTGCAAGGGGCTGCAGATCTTCTGCCATGACAGTCAGAGGAGGCGACCAAATCCTTGGACGGCTGCATAAGTTAAGGGAAGGGTAGCATTATATCATGCAACATGAGTGAACAGAAGACTACGGTCGAAGCCACGACGATCGGGCAACACCCATGTGGTGCTACCGATACAAAGGTTGAATGACCATTGGCTATTTGAGGTCTCGGGGGAGTGACTCCCCTAAGCTTCTAGGAGGAAGAACCTTTGGTCATTACCTTTGCATCAGGGCCACACCCTTTGTGACATGGCCTCCCTGAAAGGTGCCTCCACCAGCGAGCTATGCCGCCTACCCAGCTGGCCTCCCTGTGGCAGTCCGCCGGTAGTGGGTCGGGCCTTCTACCCACCATACCACCACCCAGTGGGCTAGAAAACACCCCACTATGGGCTGGGTCATGCCCCTCCAGCAGGCTGGGCCGCACCATTGCGGGCCCTGGCCTATATGGGTCGGGCCAGTTTTGCTGGTCGCACCTCATACGACCGAGTCGATGCCCTACCGGACATCCCCTTATTGACCGGGCCACCATAATTTTGAGGGATAGGATAGACCTTGTCCCTAGCAGGATGAGTCTGCCGTGGCCCGGTCCAGACTGGGTCGGGTCAGGTCGGTCTGACAGGACTTGGGCCCCACTAGGCCCAGAATAGTTAAAGGGACATATCTTTAGAATCAGACATCCGTTTGACTAACTGTCTATGGAATTTAGATACTTGAAAAGAGATAGTTATTTTGACATAATCCATGATACTTTTGGAGAAATTGTAGTACGACTGGGTTGGATCGTACCCAAATCCAACTTGGCCTTCAGCACTGAAATTCCAATAACACACAAACCAGGCATCCGATTAACGCACTGTCTATTGCGTTTGAACCCTTATGAAATGCCAGATAATTGAGTAACTTCTTGTGAGACTACATTCTAGTTGAAATATAACTGATGAATTGGGTAATGGTTCTCCCAAGCACCCTACGTATAAAAACCTATGACTAGTTGAGAACTGACGACTCCTGACTTTTCGACTCAGAGTGACTCGACGACCACTGTACGTGATGTGGATGAGTCCCTCAATAGAGAATGGTGGTTATAGGCCATGGTATGTGATGGAGAGGAGTACCTCATCATGCCATGTTGGGGGAGTGGCTCTGTGTGACCAGGAAGACCCACATGACGCGATAGGGAGGAGTACCTTAGAAGACCAAGATTATTGGGAAGCGCCTCTATGTGACGCGACAGGACCACGATACTTGATAGAGGAGAAGTTCTCTAGTAGCCGAGGTGTTCGAAATTGTGACTGGGAATGTTACTTGTTCCTAGGACTATAGAATCTGTGGCTGGCTATCAGATTTCATAGCGATCCTATGTGGGTCAGCATCTGAATCTTGTTTCTCTGAGTTTTATACTTGGTTTGACATGAGACTCTATTGAACTAAGTCTTTTACCTTTACGATACTATTTTCATTGTGTTACCTATGTGGTACTTCTACCTTCTTGGTGTTACCTTTGTAGTAAAAGGACCTCATGTATGAGATGAGTATATCTTGGTAACATAGGTATATGTGTGGTCATATACCTAGGTAGAGTTGATGTCTTTCTTTCTAGTTTTTTATTAGTGGAACTTTAGGAGACCTACGAGTCTTGGGGTACCTACTGAGTATTGTTATACTCACCCCTGCACAGGCTTCGCCCATACCTTGTTGTGTCTTGGGGAGATGAAATACAATAATGATCGAGGCTGAGGGAGCCAGGACTGGGCAGTGCTCGGAGGTGGAACACTTGGTGTGACATGACGTAGGGGCTACTAATCGTGAGTTGCACTTACCCTTCTAGTAGGATCAGAGGTTTATCATTTAGTGTGACACAACAAATTGACTACATATCGTGATTTGTTCCTACCATTCTAGTCGGATCTACGCTGGATGATCCAGGAGATCCTTTACAACTTTTTAACAGTTTTTTACTTTTCAGTTGTACTTGTACTTTTCCAGTTGGTCTTGTACCCATTCCCCTTTACATTCAACATACATTTTCTACAACAGTTTACATCACAGTTGCTTCTTATTGTGTTCTTGGACCATGTGTTTGTATAGGATTAAAGGCAATGCCTTCCTATTTTAGGGAATATGTATTTTGGTGCTAGTCACCAACCCATGTCCTATGGAAGGATGTCTTGGGGTAGTCACCGCACGGGCCCCGAGGGACAGTTTGTGAAAAAGTGGTATTAGAGGAGTTCAATTATACTGAAGAACTTGGAATCTAAAATTTTCTGTGTGTAAATAGAGTTATATTCTATGAGAGTTGTTTTTATTTATGGAAATCTACTGTTGGTGAGGCAACCGACATATCCATAAACCAGGACCCTAAATTCTTGATTTCTGATTTAGTGCACGAAAACACTGATTTCATGTGTTTTTGATTATTTTTCTTTTGATTTATTTGGAGTGAGCTCACCATGTATAACATACTGACAGTGACACATTGGTTCCTTATGAGGATGCCTCCACATAGACAGCTAGCTATGATTCCTGAGAGAGTACATGATCATGGCCCACTGAGCGATGAGGCCACAGTCTAGGGCCATCTTACTGTGTTGGCATCTTCGGGTGGTGTACCATCAGCAACACCACCCATTGGGAAGCAGTTACCACCAGTTTATTGGCGGATGGTGCATGCCTACTGAGCATGTTGTATGAGTTCTAGTAACAGAGGACTCTAAGGTTTCGAGACGAGACAAATCCCCAGGCAGCTAAGGACAGGTTGGAGGATGTGGCTAGTGTTTTATGCCTAGTTGAGACACCTGTAGAGCATGTGGTGATCTTATCTACTAGTATTTTCTAGTGTGTGACCGTGAGGACGGCCCATAAGGTGATTAGGTTTTGGTACATGGAACATAGCCTGATATGTTATCTTTGAGTAGTGTACCAGCTATATCACTACCCATTGGTCAGTAGTTACAACCGGCAGTACCGATAGAGGACACATGTAGGCTTAGTTCCTTACAAAAGTTTCAGAATCAGATACCTCTCAGGTTCTAAGGCGGGCTCAACTCACAGGTATCTAAGTACTGGCTTGAGGAGGTGGTTGAGTTTCCACCTAGCCAGGGTACCATTCGATCAGATGGCGGTCCTGGTAGAGGGCCTTCTATGTGGCTCAACAAGACGATGAAAGGGTTTAGGTTACCTTGATCTTGTAAAGAGGTGACTTTTCTGTGGACAATCTTGAGATCCTTCCTCAAAGAAGGGTGTATCTTTCCATAAAGAGATAAGGGGTAAGTGTTTCCAAGAGCTTCTACAGCTTCTGTAGGAATACGTGACTGTAGGTGAGTATTCATCGAGGCATACCGACCATCCCAGGTACTCGATGAATGCAGTACAATTAGTGCGTCCGGGCTCAGACCTTTGAGTGTGGTGTGTTTAGGGACATCCTATCTAGCACTATTCCTCCATGCATTCCTACATATGTTAATTTTCTAGATAGAACCTTTTTTGTTGGATGTTTTTTTGGCTGAGCGAATACTGCGAGTGAATTTTAGCAGTGTGAAAGTAGGAAAATGACGCTAGTCATGGAGACTTGGTTGTGTAAAATGTTTTTGGAAGAGGAAGTAATAGGGACAAATTAATTTTAATTGCAGTAGATAGGGAAGTTGATCTAGGAGAGTAGCATGAGGTGGTGTATGTTTCGACATTTTACAACCACCACCACAATGTGATCCCCAATCGGCTTAGGGAGCTGGAGGACATAGAATGGGAGTAGCTGCATGAGATCAAGGAGTGTGACCCAAGGGCTCCATGAATGATTTGAGGTACATTCTCTATCTACTACTAGATTTCATATTAATAGACATAGGTACCAAGCATTCCTTCTTTGCACAAATCTTGTTCAAGACCTAGATTTTTTGGTTAAACCGTTGACTTGACTCTCACGTATGGAGATACCTCTAGGAGGAGACTCGATAATCACACATATGCCGACCGTGTGATCTGACCCTTTGGGTGAGAGTTTTAGTTGGAACTCCTTAGTGGCATCATCGAGGCCTTATGGCATTAGCTAGGGTATGGACTGAACATCCACAGTTCATACTCAGATTGACTGTATTAGGAAGAAATGTTGTGGTTTATTTAAAACATTGGAATGGGTACTTCCTTGGTCAGTGAAAAAGGAAACCCAGGCAGCACATGATAAACTCATGCATAGGATGGTGGAATTGGTCACTTTTGAGTCAACCAACCATTCCCTCATGGAAGTAGGAGTTTTGAGTTTTCAGTTCCCAACAGTAGTGGAAGAGTGTGGGGAAATATTTTTAGAATATGTTTTCAAAATTACCACCCTAAAGGAAGAGGGACATCTTCTTTGGCTGGGTAATACCATAGATTTGTACCGGGAATCTCTAGGGTAGTGACACCGTTGTTAGCTTTGAAAAAGAAGTGGGATCCTTTCCTGTGGACGGAGAAGTGTCAATAGAGCTTTCAAGAGTTGAGACAACGACAATGGCTAGAGTTCCTCTGGAACTATGACCTTGAGATAGTATATACACCTGTGAATGGTAATATGGTAGTAGAGGAATTTTGCAGGAGATCTGGTCTACAACTGCTGAGTGTGGTGTTGGAGCAGCTAGCCACGCTTGGGATATCCTTCATGGAGAAATATGGAGAAGCTTACCTCTAGTATATGACTGTCACTCCCCCAATTCTTCAGGGAATTTGGGAGGCACATCTTGGGATGTTGACTGCGAAGACCTACATGCTCAGATATCCTTAGGATGGTCTCTTGAATAATTTTATGAAGGTGGGGAGCACATCGGCTTATTCAGAGGAAGCACCATGGTACCAGTGATGCTTCTGGAGGAGTTTTTGTTGGAGATCCATACATCCCCTTTAACGATACATACTAGAGTGGAAATGATGTACCAGGACCTTCGACGCCAGCACTAGTGGCCAGAGATGAATAAAGTAGTGGCAGAGTTTGTTTCCTGATGCCTTACTTGTTAGAAAGTGAAAACTACTCATTCTGGCAGTAGTCTTATAACGATAAGAGGAGGGAGACCATGTCATCCAATGGGTCTCACCTCAACGAGGTTAGCATTGATTTGGTCAGGGAAAAAAGTTGTCTCTAAGGATCATCAGACCTTTCTATATTCTAAATAGTTTGGTAATGGTGGAGTACAGTCTATCTATTTCCACATAGTTGCACTTGGTGCATAATGTTTTCCATGTGTCACAGATGAGGAGATGCGTGCATGATACATCACTCATTATCAACTAGGGTGAGTTGAACTTTTATGATAATGTGACTTTTACAGTGTTTCTGGTTGAGATAGAGGATTGAAATGATTGAGTCTTTCGTGGATGGTCATCCCCTCTGATTTGAGTTTAGTGGCAACACGAGGACTTCAAGGAGTGAGCATAGGAGCGGGAGGTTTAGATTCATGTTCAATACCCTCATTTGATTGATTTGCCTTTATTTTGGCTTTCAAATACATAAATCCATAAGGCGGGGAGAATGAAATATACCCAAATTTCTGTATAATTTTTTAATTATATAGAATTATTTATAGATCGCGATCTCTGACAGCGCATGATTCTGAGGCCCGGAGTGCCCAGAATGATCCGTCAATGTTTTGTCAAGCTTTAATTAGCGTGTGTATGTAGTTTTCCTGAAAATGTGTAATAACACTTAAACAGTTTCCCGAATCATAAATCTGAGGGCATCATTGCTTTTAGGATGGAAGGTTTACCCTAGGTGTGACTTAAGTCTAATCGGTGTAGGTATCATGTGAGAAAACTCAAAAATGGCATAATCGTAAATAAAATAATAAAATAATTTTTTTTCAAATGCTTATAACACACAAATAGTAACTTGGATTGAAAATATCAGACCACCGCTAAACCTATGAGGGTATTCTTTCTTTAGGCTGATACTAACATTGGCCAGCACGTTCCACTAGTGAAAGTTAGTTTTTGGTTGTATATAAAATAATTAAGTGACAATTATTTTATTGTAAAATCTATAACTTCTAAACAGTAACTCGGATTGGAAATACGAGAGTCCCATTTGGTTCTCTAGGGCGTGTTTCACTTTGGCAGAGCCTAACCTCGACTGAAGCGGGTCGAAGGTGACTGTTAATAATTTTCTGAAATTTTTTTTGGGTATATTTACTAAATAAGGGAGTGGCATTTTCTAACTTTTGAACCAGTTCTCGGATTAAAAATATGAGGGCCTTCTTGAATCCACAACACTGGGATTCATTTAAGGGAGGATTTACTTTGACCGAAGTAGGTTTGGAGAAAAAGTATTTTTTTGTGAATTTTAAAAAGAAAAGGAAAGAAATAATTTTATTATTTTGTTTCATATCCTCCAACGGACAATCAAATGGTAGAGCCAACGATGTGTCAAGCGAATAAATGGATTGACCTTCCATCCCTAAGTAACGACAACGTTGGGGAATTAAGAAGCTTCCTAATTAATGATTCCCATTAATTCCCCATGTCGTTACTTACCATTCCCCTCTCCTATATATATGGAGCCTGGGGAGGGGTATCGGCATAGCTTCACAACGAAACGAAGTGCTAAAGGAGCATTGTGATGACAAACCCTTTGAGTATGGAGCCGATCCTAGTGGGAGGTGAAGGCAGACACCGAACCATGGACCAAACGATGAAGTGCATGTGCCGTAATTGGGAACCAGGTGCAGGAACAAAGAGAAAAATCCACCTTCAAGCCACAAATTCTCTCCAATTGGATTCAAAGGTATGGGTTATTTCGTTTGTTCATTTTTTATTCCCAGTTCCATGTACTTGAAGTTATACGAAGAGAGAGGGTCAACCGACTAATGGGTTGATCTGCGATTCATTCATTTTTTGGGAGGTGATTATGGGGTATCATTGTGGGGTTTGATTTGTTGTTTAATACATGAAATTGTTAAACCCATTTTATCCTACCTATGATCACGAGATAATGCGGAGGGCGTGAGAATAACGAACTTGGACCAAACGCTTCGTAACTTTGTTACTTTTGCCCATACATGGAAGACTGTTGGCATAGTAGCACCATCCAGCTATGAAGGAGGCAATACGAAAATGCACATAGGAAGAGGATTCCAAAACATGAAGCCACGACAGTCATCAGAGCGGCCGAAACCGACTGACCGTGGAGGAGGTGTGGCGCGATGTTGCCCGCAGCCAGTGTGCAAGGGGCCGTGGCTCGTTAGCCGCGATGGTTTGAGAAGGCGGCAGACTCGTCAGTCGACTACAGAAGGGAAGGGAAGGGTGGTGCACTGTTATACACCACAGGTGTGTAGATGACCATGACCAAAGCCATGGCGGAGGCGGTGGAACCCGCGCCTCCGGCGGGTTTCGCATCGACCGGGCGGTGCCCATGTGGCACTACCGCTTCATAGGTAGAACGACCATTGGCCATTCAGGATCTTGGTGGAACAGCTCCCCCAAGATTTCCGGTGGAAGAACCGTAGGCCGTGCCCTACAGTGGGTAGGGTCGCCACCCTCGGGGCTAGGCCGCACCCCGCTGCGAGCAGGTCCACCCTTGCGGGTCGCGCCTCATGCGTCCGGGCTGCTGCCCTATCGGGCTGCCCCCTTATGGACCAGGACTCCCCTTACAGACCGGGCTACCCCTTGTAGACTAGGCCAACTTCCTTTTATGGGTCAAAATGGGCTGGGTCGGTCCGACCAGGTTGGTCTGGACCCATGCCCAACTGGGCCCGAAATAGTTAAAGGGCCTTATCCTGAGAACCAGATGTCCGTTTGACAAACCATCTATGAAATTGGGATTCTTGGATCAAGACAATTTATTTGACATACTTTATGAGTGTTTTAGAGAATCATGGAGTACGACCGGGTAAGATTGCACCCAAATCCAACCAGGCCCTCGACATTGAATCACCTATAATGCACAGACCAGGCATTAGATTGATGAACCACCTATTACATTAGAACCATTATGACATGGAATATCATCGAGTTATATCTTGTTAGACTTTGTGTAGGTTGAAATATGAATGATGACCTGTGGAGCGGTTCACCCAAGTGCACTACATACAGAACCATGCTACTAGCAGAGACCTGAAGACTGCTGACTTTTCGACTTGGAATGACTTGACACTCGTGGTACACGATATGGATGAGTACCTCAGTAGGCCATGGGGGGAGAGATGACAGTACGTGATGGGTAGGAGTACCTTAGTAGGCCATGGAGGGGGAGAAGCTCTGTGTAACCTGACAGACCCATGGTACGCGATAGGGAGGAGTACCTTAGCAGTCCAAGGTTAGTGGGAAGAACCTCTGTGTGACGTGGAAGACCAACTGTACTGGATAGAGAAGGAGTTTTCTAGATGATGAGGTGGTAAATATTGTGACTGGGAATGTTTCTTGTTCTTAGGCCTAGAGAATTTGTGGCTGGCTATCATCTTTCATAGCGATCCATTGTGGGTCATCATCTTAATCCTTTTTCTATGAGTTGTATAACTGTTTAAGGTGAGACTCTGTTGAACTAATTCATTTACCGTTTTGGTAATATCTTCATGGTGTTACCTGTGTGGTACTTCTACCTTTTTGGTGTTATCTTTGTAGTATACATCCCTCATATATGAGATAAGTATATCATGATAACATAGGTATATGTGTTGGCCTATACCTAAGTAGAGTTGATGTATTTCTTTGTGGTTATTTTCTTTTGTGTAACTTTAGGAGACCTACGAGTCTTGGAGTCCCTACTGAGTACTGTTATACTCACACCTACACAAGATTCACCTGCACCTTGTTGTGTCTTGTTTAGATGACGTATGACATTGATTGAGGTTGAGGGATCCAGGACAGGATGGTGCTCGGAGGTGGAGCATTTGGTGTGACATGACACCGGGACTATTGATAGTGAGCTGCACCTACCCTTCAGGTAGGATCCAGGGTGGACCGTTTGGTATGATGCGACGCAGGGACTACTGATCATGATTTGTACCTACCCTTCGGTTTGGATCTGTGATGGATGATCCATGAGCTTCTTTTAAGTTATTTTTTACTTTTCAGTTATACTTATACTTTTCTAGTTAGTCTTGTATTTTAGCCCTTTAACTTTTAGTGCATTTTTGCTACTGTAGTTTACTTCACAGTTGATTCTTTTTGTGTTCTTGGACCATGTGTTTGTAAATGTTTAAAGGCATTTCCTTCCCATTTTAGGGAATATGCCATTCAGTGCTAGTCAACAACGCATGGCCTATGGATGGTGGGTTTGTGGTAGTCACAACACAGGCTCCAAGGGACGAGTCATGAAAATATTTGAGTGATAAATTATGCACACTCACCATGCACTAGTGATGATTAAGTTAATAGAAATACACCAATTTCAATGTTTTAAACCCTATGTGTTTCTGTTCCTCAAACAAATTCACTTTCTAGAATCCTAAAAGGGATATATTTTCCTAGAAAAGCACAAAATATATACCTTACTGATGATTCATGATATTACTTTATAATTAATCTTGTACCTAGAATCTATCATCATATTATGTTCTATAATATATGTTTTCCAAAATATAGTTCCCAAGTGTCCAACTAATCTTCCATTTATACCAATTGTAACACCCTAATCTAGTAACATAGATCTAATGGTCATTTTACCACATTAGAACATGATTCGGGAGATAACATATTTAAGGTTCAGATAGTTTAGTAGTCTAGGGATACTTTATATTTATGTATATGTATATATTTATTAATAAATTACATTTCAAAAAATTAAATAAAAATTTAAAATTATATTGAAAACTTTATTATTTCTTATATTATATCCTTAAATCATTCATAGACCACTTTATAGTATCCCATAGAAAGTAAAACACAATAAAGGATGATCCTAGATTTCCATTAGGGGAAATCATAGAGTTAAGGATATCATAGAGTAGGTTAGCCAATAATAATACGATAGAGATAAACAATATTAAAATATTCCATATAAGTAATATCACCAATGGGGAATATATCGATAAATAAAATTTTAAAATAACAATGTTTTAGAGAAAAATAAATTTTTTTCATTATATTGGGAGGCATAATGATAGAAATCATAATCAAACCCTCATGAACTACTCATATGACTTCATATACTTACCATCAAGTCTATGTGACAAGAACTCATAAATAATTTGGATGGCATAAACCATGTACCCATGATTATACATCTCACGAGACCTACCAATTATTTGATATGCTATAATGGTCCATGGAAATCACTTTCTAACTCTAATTAATTCATTTTATGAAAATGTGGGAATAATTAATAGAATACTCAATGAACATAAATGTTCGTACTTTGATGATAGAATATTAAATGTTTATATTTTACCCAATTAAAAAATAGAATATTGTAATCATAAAACATACAGAGTTATATGGTGGATAGTGAAATTATATTATATCTCCAATAATGAATTCGATTCATAAATGGATGTTGAAATAAATGGAACAACTTTTAAAAGACCACTAAAATATTTCTTGAGGAAAATACCCATATTATATTGAAATCTATTTTTTGAAATATGAAACATTCCAAAAATTTTAGGGAAAGTATTTTATTTGTAATGTAACATGAAAATTTGTAATGGAATAATTACATAAATGAGTATTCATGATGTACGGAAGAAATAATAATGCCATTAACATTAATAGATAGATAAATGAAATGCAATACACTGTTCATGGAGATAGTAGATTGTATGTACAGATAAATATTGTTTCTATTTCCTTATTGAATTGAATGGAAGCAAGTAAATAAAATGAATATATATATATATATCCAATAGAATTATTATTTCATATATTTCATGCTTATGTATTATATATAATTTATAATCATTTTTTATTGTTAATGTGGAGAATGAAAATCATTGTGTCACGGAGACAGTAGGTCGTACGTATACCAAAGCGACGATATCATTCCATTTCATGGTTGAATGGAATTTAATTTGATTATATATTAATTATATAGAATAATTTTCATGTTATATTTTTTATTTAAATTTATTATACCCATAATAATACCTCTTGAAATCATGTATTGTTGAATAACATATTATACCACAGTGTAGAGATGGTAAACAATACGAACAGGCACATGGCAATATTGTTATTTGTAGGATGGATAAAAGGAGGTATAAGGTTGTACCATAATTATTGTTACATCTCAGAATATATAAGATACTAAATTTATTATATTATTATGTAAACAATATCATAATAGGATGGAGAAGAATAAATAAATTTTGAAAGAGGTGATAAAATAGATACCATTTGTTAGGTATCTTATTTTGGTATGCAAAAAAGGGCTATTTAAGATGGATTTCTAATAAAAGGGTATCCTCTAAGATGAATTGATGTATTTTAAGAGGATATTTTGGATGTTTGTTTCCCATCGAAATGTAATTGGTGGTGTGATTAAAAGGGAAGGATAAGTTCCCTTTTATAAGAGAGGGGAGGGGAACCTTTGGAATGTATTGAAATATTAATTTATTAAATATTTATTTTTGGATTATAATGCCCCCAAAATCATTTATTTTTAAGATAATATTATTTTGGTCAAGATTTTCTCAACTAATAAAATGTAGTCTTATTTTTATATTACGTTAAACCTTATTATTTTTCTTTATCCTTATTCAATCTATTTAATTTAATTTGTGATAATAATATTTTAATTATTAGATGGTTATAAATATTTAGTTATATGTTGTAAATTTCCCCTAATTTTTTTTTAACTTTCCACCATATATTTTTCACTTTGAAATTTTGAAATATTTTTGTGATATTTAAATAATTTAACAATATATTATTTTTAGAAAATATCAATAGAGACAACTTTGACATTATTCATTTATTTGTCATTAACTAAAAATCACAAAGAAGATAACTTCAAACCAAAATATTTAATACACTACTATAATGTCATGTTCACCTATAAAATTCATGAATTACATTAATTAGATCATATGATATTTAATTTAAGTTATTTAAAATCATTTATTTGATAATTCTATTAATAAAATAATTTTTACATTACTATTGTGTCATCATTAATGATAATTAATTAATCTATAAAAATTATTAATTTATTAGAATGCTGTATAAAATTTAATTATATTCTAGGATATTTTTTTTATGTTTTAACAACATTATCATTACATTAAAATTATTATACTTATAATGTATCTAAGAGTGACATGTTGTCACATTCTGTTGTTTTAATTATAATTACATCACTTTCATGTGTAAAGGTGAATTAAATGAATCGATTCCAACCTATAGGTGGTATTGGTATAATTTAATTCATCCAATTGGATATTGGTAGGTTTTAGGTTAATTTTATTATCTTAATCATGTTATTTCTTAACCAAAATTACCTATTTTACTTTTATCTGTGGTAAATAAAAACTACTGTAATTACTATTCATAATATCCAAAACAATTAAAAGTAAACTATTAACATAATTTGAGTCCACTTATTAAAATAAGGAAACCATTTTTAATAATTAAAAATAGGTAGTTGGGAGAAATTAATTTATAATTAATTCCTGTTGTCAAAACCAAAAAATGGGGTTTTAAGAAGTAAAAACTTATCAAAAGATTGACATGTACTTATGTCTAATTTAAATGTAAAGTTATGTCCAATGACCAATATTGGATTAAATGATAAAAAAATTCAGATAGACATTAAAACCAACTAATACGATAATCCAACTATATAAATATATTAGACAAAAAGGCAGTTTTGAAATAAAATGCAGTATTTTTTACTATTCCTTAAAATATGAATTTCATCAAAAAAATAAAAATATTTTAACATAGGTAAATTTTGATGTCACGATTCTAACGATGAAATTTATTTTCTAAAATAGGATATATTAAATTCTTTACAAATATATTTAAAATTGGGGTTCTATCAAAATGATAGAAAAATAAATTTTTTGAGATTTTCTCCTATATCTGAACAATTGAATTTCTTCTAGTATCATGTTTTTGAAAATACATAAAACTAATGTTAATGTTATATAAAATAAAAAATGTGATTATTTATATTTATAACTGCTACTTTATTTCCCCTCAAATAATAATATTTTAATAACATATTGTTGTATATTGAAACTCTTTATTGGGTACAATAGAATTTATCAAAGAAGGTCTATGTTGCGTATAATGAAAGTCAAGTCAGTGTTGAGTTTAGTGAATGCTTCCTTTGGTGTTGTTTATAACATAATACAAACATAGTTCTTTTATACATGACCAAAATCATAACTTTGTGTTGTGTTAAATGAATTCTATAAAAATAACTTAAAATTGTGTGTAAGAAAAGACAAGTCTAGTGTTACGTATACTGCATGATAATACAATTTTTCATATAAAGAAAGATATTATTAGTGTTCCACACAACACATGACATAAATTAAATTAAAAATAATCTATCTTATAAAATTTTAGGGTATTAAATTATACCCCCTTAAAAATGAATTTCTCCCTCAAAATTCATCAGTGTTATAAAAGGTTTACTACTTGAATGTTTCTTTCATAGAAACCCCCATTGTAAAAAGGAATAATAAATCATGATTTTAAAATAGGTAAGTTAGAAACATAACTGCTACCAAAATTAAATCATCACATTGTTTCGACGTTGGAGAACATAGGTGGAAAGTCAAAACATGGATATGGGAGAAAAATATAGACATCAATATCAAATGGATAGTGATAGAAAATAAAGTTTAGAGAAATATAAATACTTGAAAGAAATAAATCTATGACTTTTTAAGGTCCCATATGATTCATTGGATAAGTAGTTACTAAGAAAACATATTTTTTTTCAATATCCTTTTCTTAAATTTGATGATTTTTCTCATGAGAATAAATACGTACTTGATTTCAGTACAATTTCACTATTGTTCTGGCCTTAAACAATTTCAACATATACACTTATTTAATGAGATAAAGTTTCATTTTTTATTCATGAATTGTTATTATATCAAGCAATAGAATGATAGGTAATTCCATTTGTCTCAACAAAAAAAGTTAGTACAGGTAATCAAATATGAATAAGGTTACCTATATTGAGATAATACATTAATATATCAAACTTCAATAGGAATATAACTTATACTATCCAAAAATGAATAACATTACAATCCTTACAAAAATATAAAATATATAACTATAGAAAGATATGAACTAAATTTACATAATATTTATCTCCCATGTCTCTTAAGGTAGTTCTTTGTTTCCATATTCCAAACATGTGAATACCTTAATCATGTTTTCTATTGAAACATGCTAATAAAATGAATTACCATATAACCTTAGTGAAAGAATCCATTCTATAGAAATTAACTCTTTCCATACCCCAAAATACCAAAAATTATATATACTCAAACCATGATATAACATTGTCCTTATATCAGTCACGAGGTCATTAATACTATCAAAAAACTCATTATCTCCATGTCCCATCATTATTTTTATATCACGTGATTTGAAAAAATATTTTAATCACATTTCACGGTTACCAATATCATATAATTAGGGAAAAACACAATGGAATAGTACCTAGATATTATTGTTTTCCATAAAACTATAAAACATATTCTACAACACTATTTTTGAATCCCATTACATAAACACAAAGTAATTCCACCATTTTGTGGTCATACTCAACATCACCAATAGTGATCACCTGTGAAATTACAATAACGTTTGCCTTAAGAGGTTGTTGGAAACTATAATCATCCATAACCATTTGTTTAGGTCATTGGTTAGCATAATTATCCATTTTTTTCACTTATAGAAATGAAGTTTGGGTGGATCATTCTTTGGAGTCTTTTATCTATTCATATCATTAGTAACCATTTTACCATTACTTCATAACTAAAATACTTGATGGAATGCTTTTCAAAAAAAATTCTAGTTCCTTTATTACAATCTCCTCGATGATTCTTTCCACACTACGAGAATAAAGATACTTTCATCTTCTTTTCACCATTGTTTTGAGATTTTCCCTTAAACTCTATATTTTGTTTATTCTCAAAAACATGAGATTAATATGTAACACAAACATCCATTTCAACCTTGATATCATAATTTACATTGTCCTCATAGATACTAATGTCTCTTGTCTCTAATTCCCTTCAAATACTAAGTTGTAATCCACTGAATAATCAATCAACATTACATTCAAGTTTGATGATAAAACCAGAAGCATACCTTACATGTATTGTATAACTTTCATTTTTTTCCAGTGGATTCTTATGACATTTTATTATTCTCAAGGAACTAATTTTCCATCATTGTTTGATGAATATATGGGATGTAATTATTAAAAAATATATTTGCCAACTGCTCCCATTCCTAGAATTAAATTTCATCTTTCTGCCTTGTATTCATTATTAGAGTCCACCATTGATCTACTTCACCTTCAAAATGATATAAAAGCAATATGATTTTTTCATTTTCAAAAAAGAGGAAGATAAAAACTATTTTTTCAATGGTAATAATCCATTGTTCCATGAGAAGTGGATCAGAGGACCCACACAAAGAAGGTTGGCGTAGCCTCATGAAGGAGTCAATAGAATGTTAGTCCATTCACTGATCATTTGGAAGTCCATAATGATTTATATCATTGGTAAGTATAGAAATAATATTTTTCATTCCATCTCCCACAACATTTATTTTCTTGGGAGGACAAAAATTGTTCTTCCATGTGGATTGATCATCAACATGGTTCCTTTGGGTTCCATCCATTGACTAAAACCCAAAAATAATAGTGCGAGATGAAAAAATCAAAATAGGAAAACAACATAATAAACGTGGATTACATTCAATCTCTAAAATCATAGTTTTAATCCTAGGTTTTTCATGATCGTTAGAAATATTCTTGGACTATAATCAATAGTTAGTCATACCCTTAGGGGCATCCCTAGACATACCTTATAATTATATCTAGCTATCCCACAAATATTTTCACATCCTAGTTTGAAAAAGATAACTAAAACATCACTATGATACCAACTCTAATGAAACAAGATTTTTCGTACAGAGACATTCCATTAATTTTTCTGAATACATAATACATTACAAAAATATATGCTCAAATACCATATAAGTTAAGTGTCTTTGGAAACTGGTAACATAATCATATATCATGGTGAAATATCTTCAACATCTCTTATAGAGATCTCCCCCTTCTTTTATCCTACCTGAAACCATTTATTATATAATGTGGAAAATAAAACACAAAAAGGGAGAGCTCAAATTATCAGTATTAGTAAACATGGATAACAACAAGAAAAACATAAATATAAGAATGTAAAAATAAATCTTGGAGTATATAAGAAATTAATCAAAAAGGAACATTAACCTTGATAAAATAGAATTTTTATTAAACATGGAATTTTGAAAAAAAAAATAATGTTTTTCCCATGGTGTACAAGGTATTTCATTTAAGTCCATCATAGTGTAAATATTCCATTAATAAATCAGGTTTACTTAACTTTCATTCCACGTATTACTGAATAGGATTTACTTGTCATTCAAGCCCCGTGTTAATGAAAATTATTTACTTGTTGTTACACCCATGTATACCTCATGAGATATAAATCTATACCCAATGAATTGGTGGTAGATATAGGTCCCAGCCATATCATAATTAAATCCTACTTACATGTACTACAAAAACTTAAACCATTCATCATAACATAACCTAAGAAATAAAATGGGTTTCTTAGACATCATTCTATCGTAACATAATCCATGTAAAATATCATTCCATAATTAATACAATAAAATCATAGTAATAATAGGGAAAAACATAGCCATATGCCACCTATATAGAAAATAATTTTGATAAAACACATGAACATAATTCCTGAGGAAAATATCTTTTCTTTTTCAAAAACGTTTTATTTTATAAAAATGACAAAAAAATTTAAAAGAAAAGAATTATGTTGAATATAATATTGAAATCATGTAGAGGAATAGTAATATAAAAAATGTTTCAGTAAATCATAATAACCCATTCATTCAATATAAATTAAAAATCATTATCATTGTACTTCTGCTGAGAAAGTCAAAAATACCTCAAATTGAATAACGAAAAAAGATTTATTTCATACCATTTAATACAAATTTAATGAAGGGTAAAATTTAAATTTAAATAAATTTTATGAGAAATTATATATTATTACATTATTAGGAAACATGAATGTGGATGATAAGTATAACCCTGTAAATACAAACATATAATCAATCTTGTGTAAAAATGAGATTGTAAAATTATCCTGCACCATAGGTTTGATTTCATCTGTATGTGTTTAAAACTATTATATAGTGGGTTTAAACATATTATTAACATTTAACCAAACTAAAATAATATCAATAATATCATATATTATTCACTTATGACTTTATATTACCCATTCATTTATCAATTCTTTATTAAAGCAACATGTTTGGTAATAATCGTTTTATTTCTCATACGTGTTTTAAATTTTTATTCTTGATCTTATTACCTAGATAATTATTTAATTAATTCTAGAATGTATAAATTTTTTTATATATAATATATATTTAGTATAAAAATATATAAAAAAGATAGATAAATGAAATGGAATACACTGTTCATAGAGATGGAAGGTTGTACGTACGCTGAAATACTGTTTCTATTTGCATAATGAATTGAATGGATGAAAGTAAATGATATATATATATATATAAATTATAACTATTATATGATATATTTCATGATTATTTATTATATATAATTTATTACCATTCTTGAATGGTTAATGTCGAGAATAAATCTCATTGAGCCGTGGAGACGATTGGTCGTACATACGTACGAGTGATGATATCTTTTATTTTGATAGTTAAATTATATTGAATTGGATGGTATATTAATTATAAATAATAAACGTCATTTTATATTCATTATTTAAATGAATTATACCCATCATTATACCTATCCAAATAAATTATTTTTGAATAATAGATTACACCACAGCATGGAGACGGTAAGCCGTACGTATGCATGCTGCTGATATTGTTATTTGTAGGATGGATAAAAGGATGTTCAAGGTTGTAAAAACTATATTAAAATATCATAATTGATAAAATAATATATTTATTACATAATTATAGAAACAACATAAGATGAATAAGTATAGGAATAAGATAATTTTTAAAGAGGTGGAAAAACAATTATCTCTTTTTTAAGTATCATCATTTGGTATGCACAAAACGACTCAATAAGATGGATATATGCCATAATGGGACCCTCTAGGATGATATTAGGGATGTTGGGAAGAGATTTGGGAATGAGTTTCCGAGCCAAAGGGCTTTGGGGGTGTGAATAAAAGATAAGGATATGTTTCCTTTTATAAGAGAGGGGAGGGGCACCTTTGGAAAGTATTGAAATATTAATTTATTATTAATTGATTCTCAGTTTATAATGCTCCCAAAATCATTTATTTTGAATATATGATGATTACTAGTCGCAATCCTCTCAATTAGTAAATTATATAAATTTGAATATTTTATTTTAAACCATACTTTTATGATTTATATTAATTTAAACTATTTAATTTAATTTTTTGTAATAAAAATATAAATATCAAATGGTTTTAAATATTATCTAATGTGTTTTAAATTGTCCATAATTTGATTATTTATGAAATTTTAGACCATATAACATTCACTTTATAATTTTTAAATATTTTTGGGTTTGTTAAACAATTTAATAATAGGTTATTTTTATAAATTTCCAACAGTGTCAATTTTGATAGTATTCATTTATTTGTCTTTAAATAAAATCCACACATAATTTAAATTTTTAAAAAATATTTAATACAATATTAACATTTCGTAGTCACCAATAAATTTTTTTTGAACATTAGTTAGTTTATATGATATTTATTTTAATGTTTTCAAAATTATTTATTTGATATTTCAATTAACAAAATATGTTCTTCACGAAGAAATCTCAATCAAGTGTATCCATTCTGACTCTTAGGTGATATTGGTCAAATATAATTCATCCAATATTATTTTTGTAGATATTTTGATAATTTTTGTATCTTTATCATATTGTTTCTTACTATAATATACATGATTTTCTTTTAAATTTGGTATATAAAAATTATCGTAGTTACTATTCATAATATCCAAAAAAATAAAAGTAACCTATTAATATTATTTGGACCCACTGATTCCAAATATGGAATCCATTTTTCATAATTCTTAACAAAAATTTGAAGAAGTTAATTCCTATTTTCAAAACCAAGAAAAGAATGTTTTTAAGTAGTAAAAACTTATGAAAATAATGATTTGTATTTATGTGCAAGTTAAATGTAAAATTAATTCCATTAACCTAAATTAGATTAAATTATATAAATATAATACAATTAAACATTAATATAAATTAAAATGAAAATCCAAATAAATAAATAAGGAAGAAAAAAAATCATTTTTGAATTAAAATGGAGTATTATTCACTATTCATTAAAATACAGATTTCATCAGAAAAATACCAAAATTTCATTCATGGTAAATTTAGATGTCCTGATTCTAATTAAGATGTTTATTTTGTAATATAGAATATATAAATGTTTTAAAAACAAGATTTAAAATTGTATTTCCATAAAAAGGCCGCAACACTACATTTATTGAGACATACTTCTTGTATCTGGAAAATTGATTTTGTTCTTATATCATGTTCTAGAAAATACATACGATGAATGTAAATGTTATATAAAATAAAAAATTCTGTTAATAATATTCATAATGGAATGTTCCTATCCCCTTAAATAATAATATTTTAATAATATATCTTTGTTTAGTGAAACTCAGTATTGTGTATTATGCAAGCTATCGAGGGTGATCTCTCTTGCGTGTAATGCATGCCAAGTAAGAGTTTATTTTAGTGAAAAAATCCTTTGGGATTGAAAATAACCTAATCTAAACATCTTTCTTCAATAAATTGAACAAAATATATACTATGTGTCGCGTGAAATGAATTCTATCAAAAGGACATGAAATTGGGTGTAACACAAGATAAATATAGTGTTTCGGATACTGCAAGCTAGCACAATGCTGGGTATAGAGAAAGATAATCATGGTGTATCTTAAAGCACAATAAATCAAATAATTAAAAGGAATCTATTTCATATATTCTTTGGGTGTTATACATTCTCCCCAAAAAACTATAATATTTTCCAATAATAACAAATATATGATTCATCTATGAAATAAATTCACCATGTAATATATAAAAAGGCTGATAATCAGCAATATGTATATCGATTCTGGGTTCTAAAACATTAAAAATTCTATAACTAGTTTCTTCATAATATCTCGAAATGTAATTATCTATCTACCACGATGTTTTATAGATATAGAAGACATTCATTTTCATTGAATCGAAATGAGTATTCAAAACTATATTAGTCAACTAGTATTTAGTATTGTACTCTAAAGTAATAAAATCACTTCCTAATCATGAATAATATAGTTAATATTAATCTTAACAAAATATATACTCTAGTATCAATAAAAAGGGACATTTTGTGATCTCTTCCATACTCATAATGAATAGAATTAATGATTGTCAACATGCTTTATTTAGATTCTCTTAGAATCCCATAGATGAACCTAAAATCAATAATTATTATTCTCAATATAGAATATTAGTTTAAGGAAAAATATAGTTATATATATATCACTACGATGCCAAATTTTTCCTAGAAATGTATCATTGATATACAACTAGATGTTGATTTATTACAGGTTAATGAACAATTTAAATTTAATCTTTTGTATATGTAAAAAAATAAACACATTACAATAGAAATTTCAAACAAATCATTATTATAATTATAATCACAGAAACTAAATAAAATGTATATAAAAATAGTTATTTAAGATCAATGAAATATAAAACCTATCACAATTATAATACTAAAGAGAGAAATTGTTTGAAAAAATAAAACTAACTAGTTATAAAATGTTAAAAAAACATACAATAACTCAAATAAGTGTGGTTTTATATTTAAAATAAATTGAAATTAATATTTTTAGACGAATATTTAGTTTTACATTATTAGAAACCTATCAGATGGCTTGTCTTCCAACCCATAGAATCCCACAGTCAACTATAATAGAAAAATCACTGTCTTACTTCTAAAATCCACCGATCAACCCAATATAACAAAAAAATGTTATAATACAAATACATTGACAATTTATATTAATATTCTCACAATGTATCCTCTATTATATGATCTATAATTATTATAATTTGAGTTATTCTCCATTATTATGTGGTTCAAAAAATTGAAATTGAATATTTGGATTTCATAAGTCTATTTTATTTCTTATGAGGTCATTGTCATATTTATAGATGTTAGTGTAACAAGATCATTGAATTCCACCCTTCTCATAATTAGTTATAAAAACATATCACATAATATCTTTTTTCATTCAATGTGTTTATAATATCAAATAAATTTCATTGTTTATCAGTTTTGGAACCATCATAATTATTTTTATTAATTACAACCTGGTAAGATTTATAGATATCTATTTTAAAATGAATAAATATTCATATTGCAGCCAGAGTATATATTAAGAAAGTATATTTCATATATCTCTATCTAGTAAATTGAGTAAAAATCTATTGAGTTAAATTAGTTGAATCTCTATAAAAAAATAGAAAGCCTCCATCCACTGATTAAATGTGAACTCCATCTAGTGAAATTATTTCACCCTACTTGGTAAAACTATATAAATTTTAACTATACTAAATCCTTAAAAAATTATAATTAAGGAGAAATATAAATTATAAATAAAAAATTATAATATTGAATATTCATTTTCAAAAGGTTGGGATGATATATTTTTACTCAAAAATTTCTTTCCATGAAACAAGTATCTATCATAATATCAAAAGTTATATTCTCAAAATGTCAAATATTAGTTAAATTTAAAATATCTTAATAAATAATTATAATTTTATGGTTTTAAAGAGGGATTATAACCAGATTTTTGATGAGAGAAGAATTCGTATAGTGTTTTTGATGATAATATCATGTGATCGAAATAGGAGAGATAAACTTTTTAAAAGAAAATTACGATATGTTATATCAATGTGTCTAAATTAATGGGGTTCATCAATAATTAAATGTTTTTTGACATATTTATTCATCATTTGATAAGAAATAAGGATATAGAGTATTTTAATTCATGATCTAATATTTCTGGATGATTTGAATTCCAATTGTTCACATAAAATTATATGAACATGTTATTTATCAATGAAGGATAATGACCAATTTGTGATTTTATTATAAGTATAATGGTAATTATGTTGATGGTGTTTAATAAATAGATAAAGGAAGAATAATTTGTTTATATTATCTACATAATCTAATGGATTCATTAACAATTATGGTACTATCAATCTGTGAAGTTATGTAATTATTTATAGTGTATTATTTTTGAATTGGATTCATTATACTATTCATTAATAAAATGAGAAGAATACACCATCTCATGAAATATTTGATATTATTCATTTCTAGAAGACTTTTGATTTGTTTACCTTTTTGATATTATTTCATCATTATAATATTCACAAACTATGTAGGATATAAAAAGTAATTGGTTTGTTGTAAATTGATTGGAAATTATTTTTCCTACTCAAAATGGTTCATAAGATTTTACTAGTGGATTGTTTGATAATTTGTTCTACAAGATAATGAAAAAACTAGCTACTCACATTGAGTAATGAACCTTTTAAATTTACCATACCTTTTATATTTGTATTCTTGTTTGTGGTAATATAAAAAATAAATTAACATTATCAAAAGATGATTTCTTATTGATGGGAAACACCTAAAATTTATAAATCACTAATTCACTCCCTGTTTATGATTCTAGTAATCATGAGTTTTGAAAATTGATATTCTAGAATGGTTTATGTCATTGTTCTTTGGAAATGTAATAAAATATTTTCCAACCCTTTCTCAAAATTATGAATTTAATGGTTTCATTATCTTTAATGGATTATCTAAATTTAGTGAACAACTTGAGTATTATTTTTTTTCATGGGGAGGTATTTCATTTTTTTAATGACATGATATCACCTTTTATATTATCTATTGTTTAGGATGTTTTTTAATTCATAACTGATGTATTTTTTCCCTATACTAAAGAAACTTCCATGATTCAAGTAGATAAGAGAACATTTGAAAATCATGGTAACATTAAGAATTTTATTTTATCTTATCTTTAGGTGGTGAATTTCAAAAATATAATGGACTCAAGACCACCAATGATATATTTGATAATGATATTAATATATGTGAAAAAATATTAAGGGATTAGAGTTATGTTTTAGTTTTGAATACATAAGTATGAAGATAATTGGATGAATAATAAAAAAACAATGATAGTTTCCTCATAATGGTAAATGATGTTGAAAACTCTATCATTGGATATTTTTAAAAGATTTAAGATTTTGATATTGTTATAAATATTTTATATATCTTCACATATATGTTTAATGATAAAGTATCTACTTTAAATGAAAATTATTTGGGTCATATTCATGTAAATTATTTTCTTATTATTCAAATTTCATATGAAATGAGGAAATATTACTTTTTTAGGAAAAGATAATGTATTAAATATAAATTTGTTTTAATTTTATAAAATATGATATAATAGACAAAGTAGTTTACCAAGATGATGAATCTTGTTATCTATACTCTAATTCCAGAGCTGATGTAGTTGTTGAAAAAATGATGTCTATCATCAGTAAAAAATAGAATAGAGGTATGGCTAGGTTCATAGGAAATATACCACTTAAATACTTTAATTTATTAGATGTTTTATATTCTATATATATTTTTTAAAAAATCAAGATGATGCCAATGTTGATGAAGATTTAAGATATTAAATTTCATGAACTAAGTTCTCTCGTTATCTAAAACGGAACCTAACTTAGTTTATTTTAGGCCCTAAAGTGAATTCCCAACCCCTATATGATGGAAAAGTTCATGGGTATCATAAAAAATCTTGGGAATTATTTACCAGAATTTATAAGCATAAAACAACCAGAAAAATTTAATATATCAAATATTGAAATTCATCCAAAAAAATCCTTAAACAATTTTTCAAATTTTATTTACATGGTTTCAAACAAACATCTAAAAAGGAAACAAGGAGAATATGCAGCAAGTCTAACTAAAAATACACCACAAGGAAGGGGGAATAACCCCATAGCCACCTCTAATTCACCGCACCAAGAAGATATTGTAGCACCTGATCTTCTGTCATCAAATTCCTTTCCCTTACCTATGTCAAACATTACCAAGTATATTTACACCTAATAGTGTAAGTACGGTGTGATATTAATCCATGTATGATGCAACCCAATAAAATATTCAATGGACTAAATAATATAAGATAAATAAAATGAAATAATTTATACAAATTAAATTCTAGAAACAATTTTAAGAAAAACTTATTTAAATGAAATATAATTTTAATTAATTTTTTTTAAAGAGAACACACCTGATTTTGAAAATTTACAATCAAACACTACTGTGTGCCGTTAATAAGTGAAATATATAGAATGATATATAATCAGGGGAAATACCCCAAGGCACTAGCTTGTAGTGGGACCTTAGGTACCTCATATCTCAGTTAAAAGTGGTATAGAAACCATGACAGATAGCTTTCTCATTAACGAGGCACTAGAGAGGATCAATGTACAATGTTCTAGTGGAATAAAATCATCTTCCATATATAATTAGTTTTGTCATTGTCAATCCCACAAAATTAAACCTGGATATAACCACTTTTGAATCACTAGAATACTAGTCCCACTCCACCCACAAAGATACTCGGGCTTCCCTTTTGTTCTAAATCATGTTTTACATATCATATAACACCAATTATACATCTAAATTCCATTTAACAATCATAATAACCCCAAAAAATTACCCAAGCATTATTCACACTTCCTATAAAACACAATAAAACCTTTAGAAAATTTATAAAACAATTTTCAAGAACACCAAATAACTTTTCCCCTAAAAATACACCCAAAGTCCTCTTTTAAAATCAACCACATGAACACCAAACAAAACTATGATATTAATCATAAACATTATAAAATAAACCAATTTCAAAATTTATAAAATCCTACCAAGTGACACAATAAGATTTTTCTATATGAAAAACTCCTGATTTCTTGTAAAAGACCCACATTATAATCAAACACATACTTACTCTTTTTGAAATCCAATATCACACCAAACACAATGAAAAAAGACGATTCAAGATAAAAAAACAAGAAAAATAAATTCACCAAATAATGTTAACACATTGAATCACCTACTATAGATGTCAACATTTCCAAACATCAGTGAAAATATTCAAAATCACCTTATCTACCCTACAAGAAGGAAAAAAATAACCCAAATCCATGTGATCAAACACAATAACTCAAAATTTAGTAATAGAAATGAAACCCTAGCTAATGTCAAAAATGGAACCCCATGAAATATTTGAGAACCCTAATAAAGAAGGAATATGGAAGAGGAAGAACAACTTATCATAAGAACCATTGAGTTTCCTGCACAAATCCATTTCAAAATGGGTTTCCAAGTGTTCTTAGGGTAGGTTGGATACCTATTATAAATGAAAATACCATTTGGGGATGAAAATGGGTGATGGAGGGGTTAAATATAAAAAGGGGAAACATAGAATAAAAATATTTTTAATTTTCTTAGAAGGGTGAACAATTTAATAAACGATTTGTGAATAATGAACGTGGTCTGTCAAGAGTGAATTGTAATTTGGTTTGAAGCATATAACCATGTAAGAGTTTATGTCATCTATCGCATGGTTACCTCGGATGGTCGCATGGTTCACAATAACCATGTGCTAACCATGTTCCTAGTTATACCCACTGAAAACCACCACATTACTCTATAATTCAAATGGGAAACTAGGAAGAAATATAAGAAAAAAATAAAAAGGGTAATAATTATTGAATTGAATGGGAAAATTTGACAATTATCCCCACCTGGAAAGAATTCCTCCCTCAGAAAGTCAACTCGAAGATTTATTGGGAAATAAGAACGGATACTCTTGATCAACCGACAACTTCTTCCCCCAAGACTCATACGCATCATTCCAATGATAAAAAAGGACACATACCAATGGATAGTATTTAAATGAAGCCCATTTTCTTGGACATCTACTATTCACATTGTCCACTCAAACACTAAAAATATATCCTTATCTCCATATCCTCCCAACATAGAACATGGTACAAGTCTGGGTTATATATCATTAGTTGGGATACATGAGACACATTATGAATCAATTTAAAATTATAAGACATACATGAATTCTATACAACCTTACCAATCCGGTCAATATTGTCAAAAGGGATGACATACCTCATTGTTAGCTTTACCTACTTCCCAAATTGGAATTTAACCAAGAAAGGGGCTACCATCAATAAAACTTTCTCACCCAAAGAAAAATAAATATGTCAAAACCTCTGATTGGTATAAAATTTGTGGAGAATCTGAGCTATTAATAACCATTTCCTAATCGACATGACTTTATAAAATGTATTTTGGACAAGGATCTTTCCCAAAAGTGTGGTATCACCCACCACAACCCAAAAAAGAGTAGATCTAAAAGGCCAACCATAAATAGCTTCAAATCGATCCATTCAAATATAATATTGTTAACATTTATTATATGAAAATTTAACGATCCCCAAATGGATATCCCACAATCCTCATGAATCTAAAACACATGCATGAAGCATCTCCTCCAAAATATGATTTCCCTCCCTCTCTGACCATCTGTTTGAGGATGGCACAATTTAATCATATTAATCTGTGACCCCAATTTCTTTTGAAGGCCTTACCATAATCGAGAGGTGAAATAAAGATCTTTTTCTTAAATAACTGTTAATGAAACCCCATTAAGCTTCACCACCTCTTGAATATAATGTCGGCCCATCTCATCTAGTTATATCTCTAATTAAAATAAAAGGGGATTATTGGGTCCAATGATCAATCACCACCAAAATACCATTCCTCCTCAAATGTGAATATGGAAATCCAAAAATAAAATCATTGGAAAACTTTTCCCACTTATAAGAAGAAATGGGTAACATCTGAAGAAAACTTGAGGTCCTTTAATGCTCAACTTTACCTGCGGACATGCATAACACCTTGATAAAAAATAATCCATTTCACACCTCATTCATGGACACTGAAACTACCGATGAATATCATAATACATCCTTGTCTCACTAGGATGAATGGACCACTTACATTGGTGAATATCCTATATAACCACCATCCTCAAGGACAACGACATAGAACGCTTCATAAATCACATGAATCACTCATGAGACAAATATCAATCAAAATATGTCTCCAAAAAATGAAGTAAATTTATAGACAGCTAAAAAAACTCAACACCCAGATGTTCTTGTTGAATCAACCATAGAAGGGATGGATTCAATTGAACACTTTCCCAAAACGCACCCCAGATGTGCACCTTGTTCAATAAATGAATCTGAGAAAAGATCCCCATTTGAGTATACTCATCACTGGACTTCCTTAAAGCTTACAACAACACTTTTCTCTACAATGTTTCCACCAACACATTAACAATTCTCGATTTATAGACAATATCAATTTAAAATCCCAACAAATACTTGATCCAAAGGTGATACCTCAAGTTCAACTATTTTTGGGAGAATATGTATGTTATTGTCATGACCCGACCTCGGGGCCCGTGCCGTGACTATCCCAAGCCCGCCTTCCATAGGCCAGGGGCTGGCAACGAGCACCAAAGGTGTAAATCCCGATAACTGGGAAGGCATTTCCTTTATATAAGTAAAAAAAACACCACAGAGTAAAAGAGGAAGTAAAACACTATGTAAAATCGAAACAAGCTATTCTGAAAGTAAAGGGTCCAGAAATACAAGCCCAACTGTAAAGTACAAGGAAAAAGATAAAACATCCGAAAGGTGACAAGCAGCTCCTGGATCGTCCACCAAGGATCCTACCTGAAGGGTTGGCACAGATAGCACAGCTCCTGGATCGTCCACCATGGATCCTACCTGAAGGGTAGGTACAGATAGCCTCCACAACGCTCTCACCCGTCAACCTCCTCCAAGTGTCGTCTCGTCGTGATGTCCACCACCAAATACTGTCTTGTTATGAGGTCCACCTACGGGTACCATCTAGTCCTCGAAAACTCGGCCTCTGTCTGCACTACCCGTTGTCTGCAACAAACACAACAAGGTGCGGGAATAGCCTGTGATGGGGTGAGTATAACGACACTCATTAGGGACCCTGAGACCCTTAAGGGCTCACTAAATCCAACAAGGATAACCACAAAGAAGATCTCAACAGATAACCTCTACCTAGGTATATGCCCATACATATACCCATGTAATCAAGTATCCCATATCAATCATGAGGAAACACAAAGATTATGAAATCAACAGATAACCACTACCCAGGTATATTCCCATTCATATACCTAAGTTATCAAGTGAACCATCTCAATCATGAGGTAAACATAAAGGTCATAGACTCTTCTCTAACCATGATTTTCATAATCGAAACTCTAACTAATGAAGAGTCACGTCTCTGGAGTGTAAAATGGTCCTGCCACGACTCTGAGGTACTGCTCACCAACCTAAGACTGCTGAGGTACTCCTCCTGTCGAGTACCACGGGCCAGCCACCCAAACACAGTAGTGCTTCCCACCAGGGTATGCCACCCAAACACAGTAGTGGACACCCCCTAATAGCCTGCAGAGGTACTCTCCGGATGAGTACCATGGTCTGCACCGTCACACAGGTAGTGCTCCATCCGCCATGGGTCTGCACCCAACAAATTAGTGCTCTGTCCACTGGGCTAGTTGACTCACTCCAAGTCGATTCAGTCAAGAAGTCGTCAGGTCTCAGCCGACTACATGGTCTCCATACTCCGAACGCTCGTCTCCGGGAGGGTCCTCTCCACAAGCTATAGGTCGATACTACAAGTATCAGAAATTACCATGAAGAAGTATCGCAAAGGTCTGCCTCGTCATAGGGATCTCAACGCAACAGACGGCACGTCAATCGGACACCCGGTCTGTGAGATATTAGCCTTTTCATCCCAGTGGCCCGGTTGGTTTCGTGTACGAACCAACCCGACCGTATCTCAACTGTACCCCAAACTCTCATAGGGTATACTCATAGAGACCGTTTCTCAACAAGATCACCAACGCCGCTAACGGTTCGTCAAACAGATGTCCAGTCTGAAAGTTATCATCTTTTTCGTTCTAGGGGCCAGGTTGGATTTCGGGTACAATCCAACCCAGCCATATTCCAACACTGTCCAAAGCTCAGGAGAAGTATCCCAAAAGTTCCATCTCATCAGGAGGAATCCAAAATAGTCGACGCATGTGAATCAGACATCCGGAGCTCAAGTTATAAGCATTTCCTCTCCGAGGGCCCTGTTGGATTCATGTTCAATCCAACCCAGTCGTACTTCAAATGACACCGGTTAACCAAACCGGTCAGACCATTACGATCCATATAGAAAAACAAACGAGATGGACTACCCGTTGGTCCAAAATGGATAGCCGGTGAAAAAGTTTCATTTCACCACATCATGCGCGAAACGGGCCTCGTGGGGCCCGCACCTCAACCTTGACTTAAATATCGAAAATTAGTCTTGAAACATCCTTCGTAATTCTAGGGTTGCAACATCGCAGACGGTTCATCATTCTGACACCGTATGAGAGAGATATGTCCGATACAAAAACCGTAATAATAATAATAATATTATTCGGTGTTTCATGGGCCTGAGCCATGAACCGGAATTTAGTATTTAACATTAGACTTGAATCGACCGTATTGATGTTAGGATTACATTTCCATTGACGACAACCCAATCAGACGTCGCACACATGAGTTATGGCGGGATGAAGATTTAATAATAGTAATAAATCTATTAAGTACGAGCGTCTCGGGTACCCAAACCAAAAACTAGAAAAAGATATCCAATATTGGACTCATGAATTCCTTCCTGAAGTCAATGTTGCACTACCACTAACGGTTTGTGAAACCGAGGTCACACGAAGAAGATACCATCAAAATACGGTTTTCCCAACAAATGATAATAATAACATTATTATATTATTATTATTTTCAATTTAAATTAATCCCTCAACATTTCACACCCCAAATCCACGCATAAAACCATACTCAAATTTTGTGCGAATCACCCATTCATCGGATTCCTTTTTTTCCTTTAAATTTTAATTTCTTTTCTTTAGAATTTTCTCTCTCCAATCTTCCATTTCTTCTTCAATATTCTCACGTTCCAACCACATGCAGTGCCTCCAACCTGTAACCCTAGCGACCGGATTATTTCACACAGCGTGAGTCCGTCAGAACCACCGCCGTGCCGGCGACCCGCGCCGCCTGTGTATTCCACAGGCCAACAGAGTTGCTCTGGTTGTCCATTTTCAAGTCCGACTGCGCCAGCGTTCACCTCGGGTCTCTCACTTTACTACAGAATCATCAAACCGCCTCTACGACCCATTCCGTCAACGCCCGTCGATCTGCCGCCAATTAAACAGTATGAGGAGCCTTCGAATCGCCGCAAAGGCGCGACGTGACAGTGCGGTGCTTCTTCGCCCATTCTTTATTGTTTCCACGTGGTGCCATTACACCGTGCCGCCTGTGCTCGTGCCGCAACGAGTACAACCAACAAAAGGGGGAGGTGGGTCGGCCATGTTCATGCAGTCCGACCTCCTCCCGTTATTATGGTAACAAGCGGCTCAAACAATTATCAACAAAAATAAACAAAGGGCAAGGATATAATCCACATAAATTAAATTAAACCAAACCCCAACCTAGATATTTGACGTCGCAAATTGGGTGTCGGGGAGAACGACGTCACGGGGTCAGATGTAGATTCCATGGACGTCGGGGTGAGTCCGAGGAGGAAACGACGTCTCTTCACTTGTTGTTATGACGAAGAAGGAAGGTATGTTGTCGTTGGCGATGATCACCATGGTCGGCGACTTCTCCGTTGTCATGGAGGAAGAAGAAGATAGAGGAATCCAGGTCACCGAGTCTTCTAAGTTGAGGGGTCGATGTGCTTCGTCAGAGAAGAACTGTTCTTCACATTCTACAACATGGAAGATGAACTTCTATCTCCTCCCCTTCCCCACACAACCATCCAACCCCTAATAAAATAAGACTCTTCTTATTTTATTACCCATCTCATGCATTTTCAAAACATTTCAAAATGTTGAATTAACATAACTTAACTAATCATGATCTTGTCGAAAGTAAATGAAGTAGAGTTGGAATCATTAATGAGAGGATGTGTCACAAGGGTGTTGGAGTGAGTTATGGAAGATGAGAGGTCACCCATTTAATGGGGGAGTTAGAGGAGGTTTAAGGAATGTAAAGGGGTGGGGTTCGTGTGGGCCCCACCTCACCTTTAATCTTCTCATAGATAGTTAACTAGAAGTGGGTCCCACCCCTAACTCCCTTACATAGGTTATAACTACATAAAAGATGGATAAAGTGTTGTGACACAACACTTAATCCACTTAACAAGAAATGAAAATAGAATTGTAAAACAATTATATTTTTATCACTCACTTTTTTTTAAACAACTCCTCCCAAGAAAATGAAACCCCAGGAAGGGTCTTCTTAAGCAATAATTAGCGGTGCGGTTTCATCGGTGCCCTCAGATTTCAATTCTGAGCACCGGTTCAAAAGTTAGGAAAATCCACTCGTTCAATCACTGAACATACCCGAAAAAAAGTTCGTAAAATTATTATCAGTCACCCTCGACCCGCGCCGGTCAAGGTCAGGCTCTGCCTAAGTGAAACACGCCCCCACGAATCTAACGGTACTCTCAGATTATCAATCTGAGTTACCGTTTAAAAGATACGAATTTTACAATAAAATAATTGTCATTTAATTATTTTATTTGGGGCCAAAAACTAACTTTTTTTGGTGGCCCGCGCCGGCTAAAGTTAATATCTGCTTTAATAAACCATTCCCTCACGAGTTAAGCAGTTGTCTCAGATTTTTAATCCGAGCTACCTTTTGCGAGTTATTAGAATTTGAAAAATAAAATAATTTATTTAATTATTTTATTTACAATTATGCCATTTTTGGAATTTCACACAGGAGGCCCGCGCTGACTAAACATAAGTCACGCCTAGGGTAAAACCTCTATCCTAAGCGCAACGGTGACCTCAGATTTCTGATCCGGGTAACCGTTTAATAGTTTTTACACTTTTTCAGTAAAAATGCTTACGCGCGTTAATTTAATCTTAACAAGACTTCAGAAAAGTATTCCGGGCACACCGGGCCTCGGAATCAGGTTCCGTCTAAAACCACACACTCAAAAAATTCCAAAGAAATTAAGAAAAAAAAATTCCTTGAAATTTCCGGGTATTTACATTACTCCCACCTGAGGGCATAACATCCCCATAAAGCTATAACACAAACTAGGGAAAAAAAGTGGTACTGAGCATGCATCTAAGAATTCTGCTCCCATGTGCTCTCCTGGAGGTTCCCGTGCTGCCAGTGAAAGCGCACCTGAGGAATCGATCATTCACATAGGACCCGCTCCTGTCGATCCTCAATCTCCATTGGAACCTCCGTGCATGTCGCCCTGTCATCGATGTCCAACTCCCTAAGGTCAATGATGTGTGAAGGATCTTGCACGCATCTCCTCATCCGAGGTACGTGGAAGATTTCATGCACCCGGTGCAACTGAGGTGGAAAGGTGAAGTGGTAATCCACCTCGCCCACCCTACTGGGGACCTAAAAAGGTCCGTTGAACGTAAGAGATATCTCGCCGCCTCGGCTACATCTCCGTAAACCTCATCGAGGTGAGACCCGTATAAGAACGTGGTTTCTATCCTGAATCTCTAGAGGTCTCCCTTTACTGAATAGAACTAAAACTCAAAACTCCTACTTCCATGAGGGTAAGGTTGGCCGACCCAAGAATGATCGGCTACACCCTCCCATGCACGATTTTATCTTGTGCTGCCTGGGGTTTCCTTTTCACCAACCAAGGAAAACCCATCCCGACATTTTCCTAATACCGTAAATATTATTATGAGCAGTGATTGCCCAATCCATACTCAAACTAACATCGTGAGGCCTCGACGCTGCCACCAAGAGGTCCCAACCGAGACTCTCGCCTCAAGGGTCATATCACACCGTCGGCGTAAGTGTGACTATTGAGTCTCTTCCCAAAGGTATCTCCAGATGTGAGGGTCAAGTCAATAGCATAACCAGAAACTCTAGGTCTGGGACTAGATTCATGGAAGGAAGGGATGATTCGTATCGATGTCTGTGGCTAAGGAAGCTAGTAGAAGACAAAGTCCGCACTTCGAATCATCCTTAGAGCCATTTCGGTCACACTCCTTGACCGCATGCAGCTACTCTTTTCCCATGCCCTCTAGCTCCCTAAGCCTGGTAGGGATTACAATGGTGGGTGGTTGTAACATGTCAAAACATACACCACATAATCCTGCACTCTTAGCTCTGCTTCTACATCTGCTACTCTGCAGATTCATCTGTCATTAAGACTTCCTCTTCTTGAAACATTTTACACACCCATGTCTTTGAGACTGGCACCAATTCCATGCTATTCTACTGGTAACATTCTCTTACTGTATCCGTTAAGCCAAGAACATTCAACCACAAAGGTCTTCTCTAGCTTTGAGGTCTGAGCTCTAAAGCGCTTATCTTATCGTAGTCATCAAGTAGCAAGAATGATCAGTACACCTCGATGAATACTCATCTACCGACATGTCATCCTGCCGAAGCTGTATAAGCTCTATAAAACTCTCAGCCACCTCCTCAAGCTAGTACTTAGCCACCTATGAGTCGGGTTTGCCTCATAACTTGAGGGTATCTGATGTTAGAACACATGTAAGGCAGTAAGCTTACATGTGTCACCTACCGGTACCGCCAGTTGTAACTGATGACCAACAGGTAGTGATGTATAGCTGACACACTACCCAAAGGCACTATCTCAGGCATCGGTCCACGTACCGAAGCCCCATCACTATATGGACCATCCTCATGGTCATTCACTGGAAAAAACTAGTGTCCAAGTCCACCATACACTCTACTGATGTCTCAGCTAGGCGGAAAACTCTAGCAATCGCCTCCATCCAGTGCTCTGCTGTCTGGGAATCTGTCTCGGCTCATAACCTCCGAGGCCTCTACTGCTGGAACTCATGTAACGTGCTCTGCCAGCATGTACAGTTTGCTAGTATAGCTGTTGGAATCTGCTGCCCAACAGGTGGTGGGGCTGCTGGTACACCACCCGAGGGTGCCAACATAGTAAAAAGGGCCCTGTACCAGAGCCTCGTCACTCGGTTAGCCGTTATCGAGTACTCTCTCAGATCTCCAACTGACTGTCTGCGTGGAGACATCCTAAACCGATGCGACATGGTCAACGTCTTATACCTGGTGAGCTGACCTGGTTTGAGCTGACATTAAGAATTTTGGAAACCCACATGCAATCATCTTTTTCATGAAAAAAGTCAGAAATCAGTAGTCAGGGTCCTGGTCTACGGATAAGTCGGCCGCCGCACCAACACTGGACTCCCTGAACTGAAGACCTCACTCGGTACCCTTAACACTATTGCTTCACAGAAAAGAAAATATCAGAGTTATAAGTCATGTGGTAGAACCGACTCCACTAATACCAATTTGTCATGACCCGACCTCGGGGCCCATGCCGTGACTACCCCAAGCCCGCCTTCCAAAGGCAAGGGGCTGGTGACTAGCACCAAAGGCATAAATCCCGATAACTGGGAAGACATTGCCTTTATATAAGTAAAAAAAACACCACAGAGTACAAGCGAATGTATAACACTAATTAAAACTAAAACAAGCTGTTCTGAAAGTAAAGGGGCCAGAAATACAAGCCCAACTGTAAAGTACAAGGAAAAAGATAAAACAGACGAAAGGTGACAAGAGGATCCTGGATCGTCCCCCAAGGATCCTACCTGAAGGGTAGATACAGATATCACAACTCCTGGATCATCCACAACGGATCCTACCTGAAGGGTAGGTACAGATAGCCTCCACAACGCTCTCACCCGTCAACCTCCTCCGAGTGTTGTCTCGTCGTGAAGTCCACCACCAGATACTGTCTCGTCATGAGGTCCACCTCCAGGTACCGTCCAGTCCTCGAACACTCAGCCTCTGTTGGCGCTTCCTGTCGTCTGCAACCAACACAACGAGGTGCGGGGATAGCCCGTATAGGGGTTAGTATAACGATACTCAGTAGGGACCCCGAGACCCTCAAGGTCTCTCTAAATCCAACAATGATAACCACAAAGAAGATCTCAACAGATAACCTCTACCTAGGTATATGCGCATACATATACTCATGTTATCAAGTATCCCATATCAATCATGAGGAAACACAAAGATTATGAAATCAACAGATAACCACTACCCAGGTGTATGCCCATACATATACCTAAATTATCAAGTGAACCATCTCAATCATGAGGTAAACATAAAGGTTATAGACTCAGATCAAATTAGGATTTTCATTATCGAAACCGTAACTACTGAAGAGTCATATCTCTGGAGTGTACAGTGGTCCTGTCACGACTCCAAGGTACTACTCACTAACCTAAGACTGCTGAGGTACTCCTCCTGTCGAGTACTGCGGGCCAGCCACGCAAACACAGTAGTGCTTCGCACCGGGGTATGCCACCCAAACATAGTAGTGCACACCCCTAATAGCCTGCATAGGTACTCTCCAGACGAGTACCATGGGTCTGCACTATCACACAGGTAGTGATCCATCCGCCATGGGTCTGCACCCAACAAATTAGTGCTCTGTCCACTTGGCTAGTCGACTCACTCCAAGTCGAGTTGGTCAAGCAGTCGTCAGGTCTCAGCCGGCTATACGGTCTCTGTACTCCGAACACTCATCTCCGAGAGGGTCCGCTCCACGAGCTACAGGTCGATACTAAAAGTATCACAATGTCCCACGAAGAAGTATCTCAAAGGTCCGCCTCATCATAGGGGTCTCAATGCAACAGACGACGCGTCAATCAGACGACCGGTCTGTGAGTTATTAGCCTTTTCGTCCTAGGGGCCCGGTTGGTTTCGTGTACGAACCAACCCGACTGTATCTCAACTGTACCCCGAACATTCATAGGGTATACTCATAGGGACCGTTTCTCAACAAGATCACCAACACCGCTGACAGTTCATCAAATGGACGTCCAGTCTGAATGTTATCATCTTTTTCGTTCTAGGGGCCCAGTTGGATTTCAGGTACAATACAACACAGCCATGTTCCAACACCATCCAAACCTCATGCAAAGTATACCAAAAGTTCTGTCTCATTTAGATGAATCCAACAAAGTCGATGACATGTCAATCGGATGTCCGGAGCTCAAGTTATAAGCGTTTTTGCTCCGAGGGCCCGGTTGGATTCATGTTCGATCCAACCCAGTCGTACTTCAAATGACACCGGTTAACCAAACAAGTCACACCATTATGATCCATACGGAAAAACACACGAGATGGACTACCCATTGGTCCAAAATTGATAGCTGGTGAAAAAGTTACATTTCACCGCATCATGCGCGAACCGGGCCTCGTGGGGCTCGTGCCTCAACCTCGACATAAATATCCAAAATTAGTCTTCAAACATCCGTTGTAATTCCAGGGTCGCAACGTCGTAGACGGTTCATCATTCTGACACCGTATGAGAGAGATATGTCCGATACAAGAACCCGTAAAAATAATAATATTATTATTCGGTGTTTCGTGGGCCTGAGCCAAGAAACAGAATTTAGTATTCAACATTAGACTTGAATCGACTGTATTGATGTCAGGATTACATCGTCACTGACGGAAAGCCAATCGGACATCGCACACATGAGTTATGGCGGGTCAAAGATTTAATAATAGTATTAAATCTATTATGTATGATCGTTTCGGGTACCCGAACCAAAAACCAGAAAAAGATATCCAATATTGGACTCATAAATTCCATCTCAAAGTAAATGTCGCACTGCCACTAACGGTTCATGAAACCGAGGTCGCACAAAGAAGATACCGTCAAAATACGGTTTTCCCAACAAAAGATAATAATAACATTATTATATTATTATTATTTTCAATTCAAATTAATCCCTCAACATTTCACACCTGAAATCCACGCATAAAACCATACTCAAATTTTGTGCGCATCACCCATTCATCAGATTCATTTTTTTCCCTTTAAATTTTAATTTATTTTCCTTAGAATTTTCTCTCTCCAATCTTCCATTTCTTGTTCAATCTTCTCACGCGCCAAACACATGCAGCGCCTCCAACCTGTAACCCTAGCGACCGGCTTATTTCGCACAGGGTGAGTCCGTTGGAACCGCCGCCGTGTCAGTGACCCGGGCCACAGGTGAATTCCGCGGGCCACCGGAGTTGCTCCAATGGTCCGTTTTCATATCCGACTACGCCGACGTTCACCTCGGGTCTCTCACTTTACTACGGAATCATCAAACCACCTCTGTGGCCCATTCTGTCAATGCCCGTCGATCCGCCATCAATTAAACAATCTGCAGAGCCTTCGAATCGCCGCAATGGCGCGACATGACAGTGCATGGCTTCTTTGCCCGTTCTTTATTGTTTCCACGCAGTGCCGTTGCACCGCACCGCCTTTTCTCATGCCGCAACGAGTAAAACCAAAAAAAGGGGGAGGAGGGTCGGACGTGTTCATGCGGTCCGACCTCCTCCTGTTATTACGATAATAGGCGGATCAAACTATTATCAACAAAAATAAACAAAGGATGAGGATATAATCCACATAAACTAAATTAAACCACACCCCTACCTGGATATTTGACGTCGCACTTTGGGTGTCGCGGAGAACGGCCTCACGGGGTCGGACATAGATTCTGTGGACGTCGGGGTGAGTCCGAGGAGGAAATGATGTCTCCTCACTTGTTGTTATGATGAAGAATGAAGGTATGTCGTTGTTGGCAATGATCACCATGGTTGGAGACTTCTCCCTTGTCATGGAGGAAGAAGAAGACAGATTAATCTGGGTCGCCGAGTCTTCTAAGTTGAGGGGTTGATGTTCTTCGTCGGAGAAGAACCGTTCTTCACTTTCTTCAATGTGGAAGATGAACTGCTATCTCCTCCCCTTCCCCACACAACCATCCAACCCCTATTAAAATAATACTCTTCTAATTTTATTTCCCATCTCATGGATTTTCAAAACATTTCAAAATGTTGAATTAACTTAACTTAATTAATCTTGAGCTTGTCAAAATTAAATTAAGTAGAGTTGGCATCGTTAATGAGAGGATGTGTTATAAGGGGGGTTGGAGTGAGTTATGGAAGATGAGAGATCACCCACTTAATGGGGGAGTTAGAGAATGTTTATGGAATGTGAAGGGGTGGGGTTCGTGTGGGCCCCACCTAACCTTTAATCTTCTCATAGGTAGTTAACAATAAGTGGGTCCCACCCCTAACTCCCTTACATAGTTTATAACTACATAAGAGAGGGATAAAGTGTTGTGACACAACACTTAATCCACATAACAAGAAATGAAAATATAATTGTAAAACAATTATATTTTTTTCCCTCACTTTTTTTAAACAACTCCTCCTGAAAAAAAACGCAACTCCAGAAAGGGTCTTCTTAAGAAATTATCGGCGCTACGGTTTCATCGGTGCCCTCAGATTTCAATTCCGAGCACCAGTTCAAAAGATAGGAAAATCCGCTCATTCGTTCACTGAACGTACCCGAAAAAAAGTTCGGAAAATTATTATCAGTCACCCTCAACCCGCGCCGGTCAAGGTCACACTCTGCCTAAGTGAAACACGCCCCAACGAATCTAACAGAACTCTCAGATTTTCAATCCGAGTTACCATTTATATGATACGAATTTTAAAATAAAATAATTGTCATTTAATTATTTTATTTGCGGCCAAAAACTAACTTTTTCTGGTGGCTTGTGCCGGACAAACATAGTATCTTCTTTAATAAACATGCCCTCACGAGTTCAGCGGTTGTCGCGGATTTTTAGTCCGAGCTACCGTTTGTGAGTTATAAGCATTTAAAAAATAAAATAATTTATTTAATTATTTTATTTACGGTTATGCCATTTTTGGAATTTCTCAGAGGAGGCCCGTGCTGACTAAACTTATGTCATGCCTAGGGTAAACCCGCCATCCTGAGCGGAAAGGTGATACCTCAAGTTCAACAATTTTTGGGAGAATATGTATACTATAATTTTATAGTCTGAGTGGAAAATAATTCTATAGAAAATGATAATGGAAAAATTCTTCAGGGCATGCGGAATCAATACCAATCCCAAGTCATGGGTTTGGTAATTCTCTTCATGTGGTCGATATTGGCATGACCCATACACCACTGCATGGTCACCCTGCATATGAAAACAATCAATACACATATCTGAATCATCAAAAGAATCCATATATACCTTCCCAGAATCTAGTATGATTAATAATGGAGTAGTAGTCAACTCCCACTTAGTCTCCTCAAAATATTCATGTAATTATAAAATCCACTAAAACATCACCACTTTCTGAATGAGTGTCTTCATGGATGAGGAAAGCTAAAAGGAATCCCTAAAAACCATATATAATATCATTCCAGGATGAAAAAACTTCTGATTTCGAACACATTCTTCAGCTGCTCCCATGAAATAATTGTGTTGATCTTCATAGGGTCTACTGAACACTCCTTCCCTAGAATAAAAAGTTCCAAGAACATTAACTCCCTGACCTAGAATGTGAATTTTCAATGAATAAAATATATAAAGTGATCACACAAAGTGACAAAAATGTTCAAAATTTAATCTCATAGTCCTCCATAGATCTATAAAAAACTAGGATTTCATCCATAAATAACACAATGAATGTGTTGAGATACTAGTGGAACAATCAATTCACAAGTTCCATAAAAACTGCTAGTGTATTGTTCAACCCAAAAGGTATGACCAAATACTAAAAGTGTCCGTACCTACTCCATAAATCCATATTTGAGATGTATCCTCTATCAACTAGAAATTGTGATACCTTGAATGTAGATAATTATTATAATAACAAATTTCCCCATTATATTAATCAAACAAGTCATCAATTTGTGGAAAAGGGTATTTTTTCTTTATGGTTACCTTATTCAAATTCTAGTAATCAATGCACAACTGGAGGGATCCATTGTCCTTATTTGAAAATAAAATAGGGCATTAAGAAGGATAGATGATTGGGTGATTGAATATTTTGGAATATAAATCATACATCTTTATCTTTAAGTCTGTCAGCATGGTGGGGGCCAAGAAATACATGGGAAGAGATATTAGTTATGTTCCCAGCACCAAATCAATAGAGAAACCTGTGCCCCTATCGTAGGGAAAGCCTGAAAAGAAACCCAAAAATACATATAGGAAGTAATCCACTACTCATGGAAGTCCACTCTCCAAAGTACCAGAATTATTATCCATCATGAGTGATGATTAAAAAAAGATAATATTTTCCAACTCTGGTAATGGAGGTCCCATATGACCCGACTCTGGATCTCATTCCATAAGAAATAACTAAGGACTCCCATCCGGTGGAATGAAAATCACCTTCATCTTATAAAAATCGATATTTTCTTGGAAACACACCAACCAATCCATGCCATGAATCACATAAAATAGTTCCATTACTAGGACTAAGAAATCCCACTCCTTCTCAACCCTTGAAATTGAGATCGCACAAGATGGACACCTGAGACCCCAAACCCTCATCCAACCCAATGATCATTACTACAAGGCTATCCTTCATCAGTGATTGAAATGGTCTTTATCAGTTTTATAATAGCCCTGACAATGTGAGCGACATAAAAATACCATGACATTGTTAGCGCTTTTATTAGAAATCACTATTTGAGTCCTTTATTAGAAATTTTATAAGCACTGATAGAATACATATTATCAGAGATGTGTAAGAGATGATAATGCATACCTTTAACCCCTTTTTTAGAAGCACTGAAAAATGTATCCTTTATCTGCACTTTCAAAAGCACTGATAAATGTGTTCTTTATCGGTGCTTTTAAATGCACAGAGAATCTTCCATACAGTAGTGTGCTATAAGAGCCCACCACAGCACAAAAAACACATAAAATAACAACAAAAATAAGTCCCAAAACAGAATTCATATAAAATAAATGTTACAACACAAATACAAGGAAAACACTATATTATAAGAATTTAAAATAATGGTTTATACAAATACATAAATATAAATTATTATATACATTCTAACCAAATCCTAACTGTCAATGTTTCTTCAATTTTCAATGTTTTTTGTTTTTTGAAATTCAAACACTATAATGTGAAATTAAAACCAACCACATCAACTACAAAAAAATAATCCAACTATATAAGAAAACTTTTATATGTGTAATAGTAAAAAAATAAATTAAAAAAATTTATGAAATAATACATTAATTGTATGGATAGTGATTTCACTATGAAAATTTCCAGATTTAATTTTTAATTTAGTAGAGTTAGTGGCGATTCTCATCTTGAAGATGAAATGGACAGAATATGAAATAAAATAATAAACGAAACACTATAGGGGTGAAACAGTTCTGATGGAGAAGAAGCATGAATTTTGGATAGAGCACCCCAACTCAATCAAAAGAATCCACAAGTATTAGAAATCAATTATTATGTGAGAAATACTAGAAATAAATACCTAAAACATAAATATGAAACGGTTCATTAATTATATGGGCAATGATTTTACTATGAAGAAATCATGATTACCTATGGGATTGAGTAGAGACTCTTTCATTATTATTCATACAATGTCATGAAAAATGGATATAAGTATTCTAAAATGAAAGGTCTCTTCAAGGAATAATGAAAATTAAATCAATGTTTTATTATATAATTTTTTGTTAAAATACTAAAAGTATATCGTAACATTACCATTCATATTTACAAAGGGTTTTCTGGTCCAAATATATTCTAATAACAAAACTAGGGATTCATTGTATAGTTAACTAATTCTTGTTAATTACAGCTTAGCAAAGCAAGTGACCTAAACTTCATGCTTGATATCCTCCTGATTCTCTCATCCGACCCATGCACAACACCATCCCTATCATATCACCATTTAACACAGACTTTTACGTATCTTCTTACACCCATTAACTACATTTAAAAAATCATGATTCATGAAACTAAATGAATATTGAAAATGCGTGAATTAAGAGAATAAAAAGTGAATGGAGATATGATACAGATGATGGAGAGTGTGTGTGAGAAGAGAGCATCTTGGGGATTATGGGAATGATGTTCTGGTCAAATGTTACGCTAATAGGTAGTTAACAAATTGTAGTTATGTGAAAAGATAATCCTTATATTTGTTATCAAATTCGTGAGTGATGCACAACCAATCCATGTTTTGCATTCATTGATCAATAGATCCAAATATGTATTAATATAGTGATGACACACTAAATTAGTAGAAACAAAAACATAAATGATCAAAATAATGAATACAAATTAACACGTACACAAGGCATAAAGAGAGATTTCCACAAAAATAGACATCTCCAAAAAAGTACATTAGGAAAGGTGGGAACTAATTCATTAATAGTTATCCATTTTGAAGGATAACATTAAAAACCCATCTAAAATATTAATAGAAAATTTCTGTAAACTTTTATAATGAAAGACTATATTACAACTGCCACAAAACAAAAAAATGAGGAAACTCCAAACATTATAACCCAACACTAGAGAAAACAACTAAGAACATGTGTTTATGCTTCTGTCACAAAAACTCAACCAAAAGCGCTTCATGAAACATCTTATCATAATGAGGATATATAGAGAAGAGGAATCACCCCTTGATATTTAGATAAAGAAACATAATGAAAGGTGAAGCATTAAACAAATGATGCGACCCCATCTCTAGACAAAAGGATACTAGCTCTGTGATGTTTTCAACAAAATCATTCACCATACACTAATTTTGTTGGACACTCATGAGATCTTAAATTTTCTTTTTATTCACCTCCTCAGTTATAAACCATCCAACAAATAAAAAAAATCTTCCCACATATTCCCAACTGACATCGTTGGTTGGGAAAACAACTCACTTTCTTCCAAAGATGGACCACCAAGCAGACCTCGAACAAGACGAACTCTAATAGATTTTGGAGTTCCAAAAACTATAAAGACATTCTCAACATACTCAATCCACTTCATTGCCTCTGAAAAATCACGATTTCCATGGAAAATCGGTAGAAACTGAGGATAAATAGAAACAAAACAAGTCCAACTAGAAACTTTGAAGACCTTTTCGGGAGACGTATTCTAAATAAGACAAAATTTGTAAAATTTGGTTCATAGTAAATTTAAAACACAACCAAAAAGAATATCATGGGCCAAAACAACTAGCTAAATAGCCAAATTTTATAAAAATAAACAAGAATTATCTCTTTAAAAACAACTATTTCATTTTCAATTTCAGCCCACCTTCTTCTAAGGTGACTTGTGAAAACATTAAAACCCATATTTTTAATGAAAATCCAATTCTAAAAATCATTTTTCCCTTTCCAAAAACCATTTTGGAAAACAAATCCAAGATGATCCCCAAAAAAGAACATGCCCATTTGACACAATGGATGAGGAACAAGTAAAAACCAACACTAATTCAATATTTCTCATGAAATTCATTCCATAGTGGTAATCCATCATCTATCATTATTCTTTGATGATGTTAGACTACAAAAATTAATCCTAGAAGAAAAAAGTTAAAATGTCTAGTGTCTCTTATACTATATGAATGATGTTAAACTAAAAAATTCATCCTAAGTATTAGGTGTTAAACTAAATAATGTATCTCATTATGGTTATAGGACGTCAAACTAAAAAAATTTATTCAATAATAAAGATGTTATCCTTCAAATCATCTCTCATCTTTGATGTAGGGAATTTAACTCAACAAATTTATACTGACACTTGGAAGTTATATTGTACAACATCTCTCATCCTGGTTACATGATGTTAAAAAACACTATTCATATTATCAACAAGCCATTAAAATGTACAGAGGAGTCACATTGACATCGGTGAGTAGATGATATACAGGGTTTGTCAAGGCTAAGAATAGTGTCAAAACACTAAAAATAGAACCTAAAAGGCCATACAATGATATTTGAAAAGTATGAAATAAAACATATTGGTTCTATCATTTATTCGTCTGATGGATCATAGTGTAGTCACACCAGTAGTAGAGGAGTTCTGTGAGAGGTTCAGAATCCTCATGAGTGCGGATCACTTAGGGTTCATTTAAATAGATCGGTAACACTTTTAACAGTTCATTCAGAAATGTTATGATAAAGATCCATTTTATCAGCATTAAATTCATAAGTGTAGATAAAAGAGATATTTATCATCACTAGAAAAGAAAAGACAAATCTCAATATTTTTCAGCATTTAGAAAGAACTAATAAAAAACATCTTTATTAGCGCTAAAACATTAGTACTCATAAAGGATTTATTTAAATAAATTTACTGAAACATTATAATTATTATTATTATATATATATATTTATAATTATATAAATAATTAGTAAAAAAATAAATATTATGTATTTATAAAATGTAAAAATATTTAAAATTAAAAATATATTGAATATACATATATAAATATATTTTTTTATAAAAATTTAAATAAAAAAATATTTGTAAAATTATTAGTTGATATATTATCTTGAATACATACATTTTAAAAATGAGCGAAATTGATTAATTCAAATTGAGTGCACATTAAAAATATTAAAAAATGGTTATTTTTTATTATTGAAATATAAATTATTATACAAATATGGTTATTTATATTAATGTAATGATGAATACATATTGAAAATACTAAAAAAATAATAAATAAATAAATATAAATAAATAACAGAAGATGACCAATTCAAATATAAAATTAAAAAATAAAAAATATTAAAAATGAATACCCTAACTGTAATAGTATTAAAAAAATAAATAAAATTGACTGATTAAAAACATAATAAATTAAATGTATCACTTTAGCAATGAAATTCAAATATATTCTAAAACTTGAATAAGTTACATAAATATTTCGTGTATGTTTTTTTATATTGCATAAACATATTTGAGTGTGTATTTGTATATAAAATTTATTAATTATATGAAAATATGTATTAAAAATAAATGTAACATACAACATTTGATATTTATTAAATTAAAAAAACAATCAACATTAAAAAGTAATAAATAATTAATATTTTTTTAATTAACATTGTATTTAGTTTATATATATATATATAATATATATTATTTATTACTATTTATAATTATTATATATGTATATATTATACTTATTAACTATTATTAAAAATAGTTTCATTAATAAATTTTGAAATAATTTTTTAATTTATTCATTATTAATATTTTTATTTGTATAATTATTTATATATATACATTTAATATATACCATTGGCAAATATTTATAATATATATGTATTTTATATTTGTTCATTTGTATCAATAATTGTTTAATTGATAAAATGTTTAATATTTTTTTTAATTTAATTAATTTAATCCTTGATTTGTATAATTATTTCATTTTATTCATATTACATATGTATATATTTAATATATAATGTTTATTATTTTTTCAAATATATATATATATATAAATTCAATTTTAATAAAAATTATTTATTTAATGAAAATGTTAATTTTTTTAGTTGTGTTTTTTAAAATGTATCAGTGGTAATAAATCACTAATAAATGATACCATTTATCAACAAATTATTGTTAGAACTCCAAAAGGGTTTTTTTTATAAGTGCTAAAAATAAATCGATGATAATGGGTAACCTTTATCAGTGCTAAAATAATGAATTGATTAAGTTTAACTGTCAACAGCGTTAAAAAGAATGCACTGATAAAGGGTACCCATTATTAAAACTGATAAAGGCCCCCATTGATTGGTGCTTATTTTAGCGCTGATAAATATTGACATTTTTAGTTCATTTTTCTAGAGCTGATAAATGCCAGCACTATTAATGGACAGTTTTGTAGTACTGGATGTTACTAACTCCACTAAAAAAGACATCATCTTGGATGTAATTTTCAAAAAATCCACCATACAGGTACCATTTAAAGAAATAGATGCATTAATACCAAATAAAATAGCTGCAATAGTAGATGAAATCATAATTGTACCTTGAACTATTGAGGGCACTGCATATTGTCTCTCTGGTGCCAGATCTACGACAAGAAGATGCATGATCTCTACCCAAGAATAAACTCTTCCCAATTGATCTACCCTAAACAAGATATACACTGAATATGATCTAGTCATACCATCATGACCACAAAATTGCAACCCCACCATCTGGATTTTCTCTAATAGAACAAACAATCCCCTGGTAGCCATTGATCTTTCCCCAATCTGGTATGGGCACACCCCCTACAGAAATGTTGTAAGTGCTGCATAATTCCATAATAATGAAAAACCCTTGGAGGATATGTGTAATAATTTCATGTGTGCCCTACCACCCCAGACTGATGGAACACAACAGATCTCGCATTAGAAGCTATAAAAGAAAACTTCTTGGAAGGATGTCCTGAACTTCCACTTCCATTCAACACTTTCTTTTCCCGCATCCTCTTTTTCTCAGAATAGATGCTATTTCCCACAGCTAACCCCATAGAAACCCCAGAAATTCCATTATGATCAATCTCAACCATGAAATGCTGGTCAAATACCTGATCGTAGGTTCTCATCTCAAACAAGAATACTTGAGAGTAAATTTCGGTTCACAAACCCTTCTCAAACTCCCATATTTTAATATATTCATTAGAAACAATATCTGGTAAATACCACACTAGATCAGCAAAATGGTTAGCATAATCCGTCACAGATTGATATCCCTAGGAAATATCGATGAACTCGTAGGTTCTGAAATAGGATATTACTTCAAGATAATACAACTCATTTAAGATGGTCTTGAAATACTTCCATCTCATCTACTCTTGCATTCCAGCCAGTTGCCCGGATTTACACCACCATTAGCTATGAACCTCTAGAAATAATGAATAATATTTTACATTGATACCTAATGGGTGTCAAGTAACTCAAACAACCTCTTTATCTTCTTAGTCCACACCTAGACCTCTTACGGCTCAACATTACCCCGAAAAGAAAGATGCTTGTTCTTGAGAATCTATTGATCATTGTCCTTCCTAGGAACATATTTATCCTCTCCAACTAGAGTAGGAGCAAGATACACTCCCTATACATGATACTAAATATCCCAGACCACATATTCCACCATAACAAGTGTTGGAGAAGTCTATCTAGCTTCCTCCCATGAGTTCAAGGGAGCTCTCTGAGGAGGCATGTTGCTAAAGAATGAAACAATCACAAGAGAAACTATTAGTGAAATAGTTTTAATAATTTTATAAATAGAATTAAATATACATAAATTAAATATTCCATGATAATAAATTGAAAAAGAAACTTCTCCCCACCAAATTTTCACATGTAGTATGAATCCTGCACATCCCACCAAGGAGATAATTCAATCAAAATTCCCAACATCCAATGTTAAATCATTTCTCTCATGAGGGGTGATGTTTAGACACCATACTCACATCTAGAACACCCAACATAGGTGGACCAATCTCTTGTTTTACTCAACTCATTTTAGTTAAAATGGACCAATGATCTAACATGGCTATGATACCATTTTATATGAACCAAGCCTGGTTGTCATCTGAACCGGCACCCAACCTATTCCAGGATGGACTGTCACACATTCCCTTGTATCATAAACAGATCTTGAGAATGATTTACCTTATAATATAATCATAATAAAACCCGAATAATTTAATAAACTAAATATGAAAATTTAACCAAACTATCCTTAAACAATATTCCAAAATTGATTTACATGATTTTAATCAAACACAAAAAATGGAAACAAAAAAAGGTGGAGTAAGTCAAACTCAAAAAAGGACTAAAAGGCATGGGGGAATCACCATAAAGACACCTCCTCAACATCACACCATGAATACAACTAGAAAACTGAACTGCCTTCACCAAATGCCTTTCCATTTCCTGTGTCAAAATAACCAAGTCTACATACAACCAAATATTTATGTAGGGTGTAAGCCTAAGCTGGGTAGGATTCCAACAATGAAAAGATACCATGAACTAAAAATTATAAGGTAAATGGAATTCATGATTTTATATAAAGGAAATTATAGTAACATCTTTTTTAAAAATTACATTAAATGAAAGACAATTCAAAGAAAACACATTTCAATGAAAAAAAATTCTTATAAAAATTGACAATAAAACACTACCATATACAAATGGTATATGAAATATAGCCAATGATCACTAATCACAGGAACTGCCCCTAGGAAGTAGCATGAAATGGGATCCTGGGTACATTGTATATTGTTGAAATGTGGTATTGGAACCAAAACTATCGACTCTATCATGCACAAACCACTAGATAAGAGAAATATCAAATGTTTTAAGTGGTCTCAAAGCATCTTCCATTTATATTTAGTATTGGAATCATCAATATTGATATGTGAAACTAGTCCTTATCCAATTTTGAATTAATAACATACTAGTCCAAGTCCACCCACCTTGTTAGTCAGTCTTCTTTTTGGTGCTCAAACAGGTTTCACATATCACATAATATCAATTGCACATCTAAATTAAATTTTTAAATCACACGCACAAAAATAAATTTCTTAAACATGATTCAAACTACTTATACGACTTAATAAACCTATTAGACAATTTATAAAATAATTTTCTGGAACACCACAAGGATATTTCACACAAAATTGAACCAAAAGTCCTTTTTAAAATCTACTAAACATGAATTCCATACAAAACTATTATTATAAAAACCTATATAACATTATAAACAAATTTCATAATTTATGAAACCATGTCAAGTGACGCAACCTATGTTTGTGTATGAAAAACATACAATTTCATGTAGAAGTTCCTCTTTAAAATAAAACAAATATTTAATCCTTCTTAAAAACACATTAACACCACACACAATTAACAAGGAACATGCTATATGAAACATGAATGAATAATAAATTTCCAAATAATTTTTACACATAGAAGCACCTACAATTGATGCCAAAATGCCCAAAAATTAGTGAAAATATTCAACCGCCTGTCAACCACACCACAATGAAGAAAAAACTAACCCTAATCCTAGATATCTAACCCAAAAAATAAGAATTAAATCCTATGAAAGAAACCCTAGAATTGCGAAACAAATGGAACCCCGTGAAAGAGATGAGAATCCATATAATGAAGGAATAGAGAAGGGGAGATTCATATACATGGGGAAAATTTGATTTCCCCTATCAAATCCCCTAAAAAATGGGATACCAAGGGTTTTTGGGAATCATGGAGACCTCAAATTGCTTAAAATTACAAGTGGGGAAGAAATTGGGCGGATAAGTGGTTAAATCGAAAAAGGGAAAACATGGAATAATTTTTTTTAAATTTTTTTGGATAGGTGCATAGTTTGGTTGTATGGTTTAAAAAAGAGTGTACAACTGTACGCACGCACATTCTGGAGCACATATTTACCTTTTCAAATGTGGAAAATAATGTGGTAGCCATGAGTTATACTTTTCCTTCTATCGTATTATTACTTAGGTTAGGGGCATATTTTACACAAACAGTGCACCAATCATGCACCTAGGTCTTCCCACCACAAAACCTCCAATTTAATCTAAAATTTAGAAATGAACCTAGGTAAAAAGATAAATAAAAAATAAAAAAGGAAAAAATACACAAAAAGAAAGGTACAGATGTGAAAAAAAATATTCTCAAAGAATAATGCATATATTCCAAAATTATTTTTTAGAATAATGGTTAATAATTTCTCAAAGATTAAACTGATAAATTTGTAATCAAAAAAGGAAGTTAGTAAATATATTTTCATAGAAGAATGTGTTCATACAAATCGTTATGCGATTGAAAACATCTCAATGCTAAAGATAATTTTATATATAGTACTAGTGATAGAGGGAATTATTTAAATGATGTTAATATATTAAATATAGCCTTTATACTGAATAGAGAAACAAGATAATGTATTATAAAAATGTCAAATCTATAAAATGAGAACCTGAATTTTAGGAATGTGATATATTTTCTAATTCTTTTAAATCTATCCACATAGAATTAAAATATATTTTGTTATAGTAATTTAGTGGTATGATAATGTTTCTTGATGATTAGATGACCTTTCGTAAAAAACATGAAGGAAATATTTATTATTTAGAGAAGGACCTGTCTAAAAATAATCTAAAAAATGTAAATGGTGAAGAATAAATAAACCTATACAGATTCATTTTTATAAATTAAATTAATTAAGGTAGAGAGTTTTCACTGAATAATAATGTAAAGATAAAAAACAACATCATATGATGATGTTGTTACAATAAAAATATCTAGGATTTATGAGATTTATAATGAGGTGATATTTACTATGTTTCTAACTAAATCTTTTTAATATTAAATAATCATTAAATTTTAGACGTTTAATTTTTTTTCCAAAAACAAAATTTAAATAGTGACTATAAAAAGATCTATAACTTGTTTTTTACGGAGATCCAATGATTATGGGTCCAAAACAATTTTGGATTGCAATGTGGAGAAAAAATTATAACCAAATAAATCATTAAGGAGTGATTTATATATGAGTAAAACATGTAGTTATAAATGATAAATATTTTTTTGGATACTATTAGAACTATAAATATTTTTTATTTTACATTATGATGTTTTGATTTAATTAAAAATATCACAATGAGTCTAAAAATCATGGAAGACAAAAGTTTAAGGGGGTTCTATAACTACCAGCGATTTAATTATGTATTTTCATCAATAAATATTATTATAATACATTATTTTACTCATAAAACCAAAATAAAATCAATTCAGGATACCTTAAAATAAAACTTGATCATTAAAATAATGTTTTAAATTTTTTTACTATATATTAATGTAACTATATTACAAATTCTATAATTATGAAGGAAATAAACGTTGTCTGAAAGTGGAGGTATGCCTTATGATGTTCATTTAACTGGGCTTTGAAAAGAGATATTATTACTATGGTATTGCATATAACATTACTAATTTTAAATCTAATAATTAACATACGAGTGTAATTGAATGAGAGAGAATGTTAAGAACAAGTAAATTTATACATGATCAATTCTAACATAATGACAACACTTGACATCCACAAGATATTACCTAATGTATAGATCTTAAGAAAAAAATTTGAGGTGATACACAACTACAAATAATGATGATATAAATATTTAATTAGTATATTAGTAATCTATTTATGACATATATTATAATAATCTATAATTTCTAAATTATTTTATAATTTATTTTGTTCTTGGTCTTCAGATTCATCATTGAGGATTGGGTTGAATTCCATTTGAAACATTTAAATTTTTGAGCTTCTGGGATATATATTTCTACGTTTATGGTTAGTGTGAATGGTTTATGTGGAACCACGAGCCTAATTCATCAATGAGGGATCCATCTTTTCAATGTTTTTCTTTAATAGGTTATTCTTTACATGTAGTGTACAATTGAGTCCAAACCAGGTGAGTCTTAGAGAAAACTATATAAGTGATTGGGGTATTTTGGTGGTGTCTGATGAATAGATCTTTGTAAAATGATACCATGTATAGACCATGTGATAGTTCCTATTATTTTAATTGACACATTTTTTAATGTTTAAAAATCGTGTCACTATACCATACAATGGTGTTTTTCCTATCAAGTGGATGACACACAGTTAGCACATAGTTTGGTAAACCATGTGACACAGCCATGAATGTGTCCCAAAATAGATATATAATGTGTTTTGTATTCTATAAATCCTAAATTATAACCCCAATTCAATACTTCCTTCCCCAATATTTGTTTCAGAAAAACAAGCTATCTCGAGACTCCTTTACCTTTTCTCATTGTGTAATCCTTGAAACTCCTCCATTGATTCTTTGTAATTTATTTTTTATTTTGGATTTATTTACACTATTTTATCATGTATCCCTTTTTTATTCCACCAATTCATGGATGAGTTCATGGATTACCCCTAAGTATATTGTTTTAGTATATGTGTTGTTTATTTTTTTTTCACAATTCTCGGGTTTTCTCTTTGACTGTGTTAATTACTTTTTGAAGGATTCATCAAATATGTAAAAACGTATGATCGGTTCCTCCATAAATTTCATTTCTAGAACATTCCCTGAGATACTTGAGCACTCATAAATTTTTTAAATTTAGTTAAATATATTTTCTTATTATTAAATATAATTATCAAATTTTTTCATGTAGGTTGTTTTATTGAGAGAATGGGTTTTTATGAATTTAAATAGGTAAATATATATTCTCAATGACTATTCATACTAGTTGTTTATTAGAATAACTATGTATTATTTTAAATGTTTTTTGGGTATTCAATATTATTAATAAGGTTAATTAATATTATGTAACGTGTATTTTGGGTTGAATTGTGTATTATTGTGCATCTTCCATTTTTGGGTTTTAGGTGGATTTAAAAGAAAAACCTATACGCTAGGGTGGTCTGTTGATTTTTTTCATCATATAAACCCTTTAGATTCGTATGGATGTTTATAATCAATAATTGTGATATGTAGAGTTTTATTAGAATATATATGTTGAAATATAGATGTGAAAAAATATATAAATAGTAATTCCATGGGTTGTATTTATTAAAAAAATTATTTCATAAAATTATTTCTTGAGAATTTCATAATCATGGTTTCAAAAAAATGGTTCTTGATAAACTAATGGATTATCTAAATAGGATTTAAATGTGTGATTCCAGAAGATCAAATTTGAGGACTGTTTGGCACTCTGAAAATGTATCTGGATGATCATGCATTGTTATGGTAATTGATTTAGAAGGAATGGTTGTTTTATGAAAATAGATATAAATTTTATATAAGAAGTCCCACATGGAATATTTAATTGACTTCATTTAGAAATATAAAATCCATTGAAGGAAAATTTTATAAGGATGGATATTTAAGGGTGTGTGTATGGTGGTGAGCTTGGAAATTGTGATTTTGTTGTATTAATTCTCGATTGAGGAATTTTCTATAACAACCACATGAAATACCACTTTTATTAATTCCATGGGATCCTTGGGTTTTTTAATGGATGAGATATATTCTTATCTATACCAAATGAGATGGACTAGAACCCATGTGGTGTCAAGGACTATAGTTGGTTGTTCTACTAGTGAAGCTAGTTTAGAGTGGTTAGGATGTTTATAGACATAGATATTTCATCAACCGGAACACAGAAGGTTCCAAAATGAGTATTTCAATGTTCACCTCAGGATATGTTTATAGATTCAAAATTATTAATTCATCAATATTTATTTTTACTTCATGGAAATTTGGTTTTATTCACTTCTTAAATTAAATTTAAATATATATATATATATTTATTTATTTATATGATATTATTACATTATTTTGATACACCTTACTAGTAGTTTTTAGTTTCCATTTACATTGTATGTGTATTTACATTGTTGGGTGTCGTTATCTTGGTTGAAATCCATTCATTTTTAAGTTAGGTTTTCGATGATGGATTTTGAAATCAGAAATATTTAAAAGGACCTTTTAAAAGGTTATTCAAGAGGATTTGTAAGAGAATTTTTTTTATTTCTTATATTTTAAAAGCTTCATTTTAAAATGTTATTTCTCAACCAATTTTTTGACTTTTTTTGGTACTGAAATGTATGGATTTCTCAATTCATACATTTTGATCTTTATTATGCTCGTACTGTACATACAATACTCTACATCAGTGAGCTATTCTACATTTTCATGATTTGGTAATGTTTCACTCATGTAGTGGTTTGACTATCATAGATAGATTATAATGTTAATGGGGTCAGAAATACATCATTTTGGGTGTCATGGTTTTGTTTTTCATTATAGTTGTATCATCCTAGTCATCAGCCTTGTATTTAGAACATATTTCAATTCATTATTTATTTAACTTATGTTGTATGTTTTTTATGTTTATAATTGGTATTAATCATTAGGAAATTTTTTATTTTTATTTTATTTATTTTTCTCAAAATAGAATCTAATACACTATTTGAACATGATCGGATTCATTTGGAATTCATATGATGTTTACTTTTTATTTGGATAAATCAACACCAAAGATTCTGTTGTGATTCCCTAGAAATTGATTATCATCCCCGGGGGATCACAGATTCCCCCATGTATGTCATTGTCCTAATGGTGTTCTCGTTTCAGGAGTTTAATTAGGTTGGTTCAGGGAATACATTTTATATATTACACATTTTTTACTCTTAATGAATAAAATTTTAATTTCTAACTCATTGAAAAATTAACATTATCTTTTTAATATAAATTACAAATTTTTTTAAAAAATCATTTTACACTATTTAATATATAAAAATGAATACATAATAAATAAGACATAATGTATAATAGAATAATATATTAAAACCAGTCTAATCGGTGATTCAGAAGTGATAATAACAAAACCAATAAATTTTTGAAAAGATATTTTACTATGATTTTTTATGATATTTCACATTAAATGTAAATTTATAAAATTTTATAATTCTAGATTTCTAAAATTAACTTCATTGTTTATTTATAATAAAAATATTATCTTTGGATAAATATTTTGGTTTTTTCTTTAAGTGAATAGTGTGAATCCAGTTTATGGCCAACATGTAACATTTATGACATTATAATTATATAAAAGATACATAAAATAGTATGAATGAATTTATTTGATCATATATTTATTTATGGTGTTAAAATATACATTTTTAAATTATATTATTAATTTATAAAAACCATTTTTATAATTTTAATCTTTTATATCATATATTTCAATAAAAGGAACGAAATTATTTATTTTCTAATAATTAAATATTTTTTGGTAAAATTAATTTTTTATATTTAAATCCACAAGAATTATATTTTATTTATAATAAAAAAAATTATTCTATTCAGGAACCATCTTAGTGGGTCCTATTTCACGACTCTATAATCCCAACTCCAAAAGGCTATGGGCTAGCGACTACAACTGAGAAAAAATAACACTATAATCAAAGTCCTTTGCCTATGTACCTGTACACACACACACATATCTCAAAGACTATTAAATTATGAAACAACAAAACAATTATTCTACATACCATGAATGATATTGATATAGAATTATACCTCTTATGAATTTTTGGAGTTAATATGTTATAATAGATCTTTTTCATAAAAATACTTTCATATACATCCAAAATTATTTAACAAATTCATATAAAATGTTCCACGAGATTAATCCTTTTATATAATATGTTAGAGTATTTGGTTGTACATATTTTATCAAAACTAGAAATGAAAAACTTGGAATGTTCTCACTAAGAGGTGTTGTTGGAATTTTTATTCAATATTCCAAAAATGGAAGTGAATATAGCAATAATTCTGCAGAATCATGTCAATTTATTGATACAAATTATAGAAACGTCCATAAATACACAAATAAAAAAAGTTATTGATAATGGATAATGTTCATAAAGAAATGTTGATGTTGATTCTATATAACATCTTAATGAAATGTCATAAAATGATGAAATAATAGATGAATTATTTGTTCAAGAAAATTATTCAAACATTTCATTTTATGAGGAAACTACACCTTCAACTAATACATGGCCATGAATGAGGGGTTTATACTATTATATGAAATGAAATTCTAGAAAATATATACAATCTAGGAGATCAATGATAAAAAAATCTATATTTACTTATTCTACCATATTGAACCTGATGATATTAAAGATGAATTCTAGAATCCAGAATTTTTATATTCTAAAAATGGGAATTTTACCAAATTGAGATGAATGTGAATTGGGAAAATGTTATCAAACATAACAATAAGATTTGGAGTGGGACAATGTGATAATTCCAAAACAATTTTAATTTAAAAAAATATTCTAGGAGAAACAAATCCATATTAGTGTGAAAGAATATTCATAGGTTAGATGAGTGGATATTGATGAGACATTTTCTCCAATTATATGGACTGAATATAATATAATTTTTCTATCTATTACAACATAATGGAAATAAATTATATTCCAAATGGATGTCATGTATTCCTTCTTCAATGGTGAGATTGAAGAGAAGTGTTTTATTGAGAAACCATGTGGATTCATTCATAGAGAATAAAAAATTTATGTGAACATGACAAAGTTGGCCTTATGCATCCTGAAATTTACCCAAAGATCTTTTTAATAAAATATGGACTGTTCAATAAAATTATCAACCATATGAATTTGAATAGTGGACATTAATATTAACATCAAATATGAAAAGGGGTATATCCTCTTATCATTATTTATGGATACTAAAATATATTAAATTGAAATTAAAATTATGTGTTTTATAATTTTTCCAAATATATAATTAAATTACATGAATTGTCTATTCTGGGGGACATGAGGTATATTTTTTGATTATAAATTCATTAGTTAAAGGAAACATTATTTATTTGATAACTTATTATACTAAAGAACTCATAAAAAATGCAATGGAATAATCAAATCATATTTTAACACCAATTGTAATGGAAAATCATTCCATGGTTAGAAAAGAATGATTTTTGATCAATGGGATTTTATAAAGTTATATGAATGTCTTCACAATCATATTACATCAAAAATATATTTGAAATAAAATTTTACTCCATTTTTCAAGCATCAATGTAAAATTAATGAATCCCATTTTATCATAGGGAAAATGTTTCTCAGGTTCATTATGTATACAATAAAATTTCAACTAAAATTTAATAGTGAATAAATGTTATAAATTTTTTTATAATAATGATTGGTATAGCTATGTTGATGATATAAGATCAAAATGTGTTTTAGTTTTATAATATGGTGTTATATGTGTTTTTATCAATCCAATAAGTAATTTATATGCATTTTATAGTCACTTTGGTATAATTTTAGTGTGTGGAACCTGACACAATTTAGTTAATAGAAATAAATTAGTAATTATATTATTTGAAGGTATAAGTCAAGTTTCCACATATTATTCAATTTTATAATAAAACTTATATCCATATATCTATGAATATCAATTTATGCTCAATAACAAAGAATATTGAAGGTAAAAATCACATTATGAATGATCTTTTGGAGATAAATGAATTAAAGTTGGTGTGTGTTCCATGAAAAGAATATATTAGGGATATGTTCCCTAATATATTTTCAAAAGGATATGTTAAATTATTTGGATTAAACTTGGTGTTTAGTTTACCCATATCAAGGTCATGATATAGTGTAGAAGACCAATCTCTCATCTTGTATTTTGATATTGTTGTCAAATCAGGAGAGAAAGACCATAAAATATAAATATTTCATCATTTTTTCTCCCTAAGGACTCTTAGTTGGAGAATATTTAAAGGTGGAGTATCCATTTAAATAAATTTATCATTTTGAGGAATATGTATTTAGAGAATTTAAAATGGTAGGAAGCAATTTTAGTTTTTTTTAATTTTTCAATTTTATTAACAGATTATTGAAGTGAATGTTAGTTTTTTGTTAAAGTATAATCTATTAAAATTAATAATATATTTAAGGAGGAAGATAAATATTATTGTGAGGTTTAATGGGATTGAATATAAATAACAATTTTCTTTCGAATAATAGATTACATTTTTAGATTATATTGTTTCCAACACAGAGTTCACTTATGTAGGCATAGAATTATTGATTGATGATTCATTGATAAGTTTAATTTATTTAATAGTGATTTATATTATGCAGTTGTCATCAAAATACATTAGACGGAGTCGGTTGTGTCCAAGATTGAGGTGACAATGTTGATAAGATAGTATTTATGTAATTGTGATATAATATTTTATTTACAACACAAAAATAATTTAATATAATGATTTTTATTCTATTATTCAATGAATTACATGATATGTATTAGTGGATGATGGAATTGTGTGTACTTAATGTGAAGTACTTTAAAAGGGTTTAGGATATATGATTATGAATATCAGGTTCTGTTTTATAAGATCTTAAAAAGTTTTAGATATATGTTGAGTTATTTTGTCTACCAAAAAATGGACATACTGAAAATTACATAAGATTAAAAATAAAATATATAAATTATTCTTAAATATCATATCCCATTAGAGGAACTATAAGTTTATATTAATAATTTTTGATACATGATATAAATAACAACCTAGAAGAATAATAGTATTGTGAAGCTAAATTAATAAGTGGAGAAAGAGTTAATATGGGTTTCATATAGTATGTGGAGTGATAATGGTTTTCTCTTGGTTGATAGATCAACTAGATGTGTTAAGTATGATGAATGTACTGATCATAAATTAAAATAAATATATTAAAAAACATGAACCGATAGTAAGTGAGTGTTGTCCAACCACATGATGGAAAATACACAACACAAGATTTACAAAAATGATGAACCAACTACATAAATAAATATGGAAATAATGCATGATGTATTCCCCAAAAACTACATAGATAAATATATATTGACCACATTAAGAAATGAAAATTGATTACATGAATAAGATGATAATAAAAATTAAGTTTTATAAATAGAAAGTTAACCTACATAAAATTTTATAGTATTTTATGTAACAATATGTTATAAGGATTTACCCTAATGAAAAATAATATCGATGATGCCTATGTGATTTGTGAGAAAGAAATTATATTCAACTGTCACTTTAATAAAATAATTATGTCAAGAGAAAGCAAGAAATGTTGTGTAAGAATATTTAAATCTATATCATGATGATGGTCTATATAGAACTTATCATTATTATATTTAGTTTATGAAAAGTGAATTGATCCCTAATGATGAATATATTTTGATCATTATTATCTATATTCTTTAAATCTAATGTAATTATAAGAAGTATCCATTATCCATTAGAGATATAGTGTTTGTAGCATAATGTATATTCATAGTTCATGTAATGTAACTTCTATTTCATACTCAATTTATATAGGTTACATGTTTAACTATATTAGGGAACTATAAAATTTACTATAGTTTCTTAATATATGAATTCAAATTATGTAATAGTCAAGATGATGAATACACTACTATTTAAACATAAATATGGTCATGCATAATGGTTATCTGGATGGTGAACTAAGTATGTTAGTGTTTTCCAACACCAATATAATTGTTTATGTCATCTATAAAAGGGTTTATAGAAGTGCAAAATGAATGAAATGAGTTCTTGATATTTATCCCATGTTTATAAAATCATAAGATGACTGGAAATGTTTTCTATAAGGGAATTAAATTTCACCATTAATTACAACTTGATTCAGGGTTATTAATGGAGATGAATAAAGATATATTTAATGTGAATATTCATATAGTGAATTAAAAGAGATCTACCAGGATATTAATTCGTACATCCAATCATACTCATATGTAGATTAAATATATAAAAATATACTGGAAATATAAAATTCCTTTGATAGTTTTTAGGAGGTATAATTCTAATCTAGGTGAAAAGAGAATCATTTGAATGGTGTTTAATTCTTAATTATAATTCATGTGATTAATATAAGAGACATATATTTTAAAAATTAAAATAAATATATGGTAATTATATGTGTTTTAATTAAATTAGATTATGTGAAACTAAATTTAGTTTAATAATGTTATTCATTGATTATGAATAACATAGCGTGAAGAGATTTTAATTTATAGATATAATAATTTTAGAAGATTTTATTTTCATCTAATCACATGATATTCAATGTATAAATTAATGATTGAACCAAGTTAAAGGTTGATGATTTTTTTTCTAATTACAAGAATTGGTTTATTGTATTTTGATGTTCTCAAAATCCTTTGAGTAATAAGAAGTTATTTTTATCATCATCATATTCATAATAATTCTTTCACAAAGATGATGTAATATGATAATGAAGCTTGTAAATAAATCTCCATGTATGTAATTTTAAGTGGAAATGTTCTATAGTGTAAGAATAGAATAAATGGAAGAAGATTTAATCACATTAACAACATGATATCCATAAATTGTGGAAGGAAAATTATTTTTTTCCCATTTTAAATTATTCTACAAGTGCAGGATACACTAACTAGGAGGGATGTTCCAAAAACTTTCAGAGGCATATAAAATATTTTCTATTAATTTTTCATATCTCATAGTGGTTCACAAAATTTTACTTTTGGATCACATAGTTAGGAGTCATATATTACCTTATTAAGGGCTACCAACAACATTGAGAAATGAAACCTTTCAATTTCCCGATACCTATCTTTGTGTAAGATAGTTTGGGTTTATAAAACAAATCAATTTACTCTAAAATGTGATGTAAAATAGTGATATTGTAAAACATAAAATTAATTAATCACTAATTCAGCCCTTCCATTATTCTAGTGATACATCTTAGTATAGAATCATGTAATGTTTCAACCATATGCTCAGTTAGAAAAAAAATAAGTATGGATAGAAATAACAATAATTTTGATCTAATAGATTTTAGATGTGTAATTGTAATATTTTTGTGTTAGAAAACATTATATACTGATATAGCTGATGTAGTAAATTTTTTTCCTTGATTTCACAATTATCTAATGGATTCAATTATTATTATAGCATGGTGTGTCTTATGATATGATAAGGAAAAAATAATCTATTGGATTTTATATAGATGTAGTGTAGAATTAACATTTTTTAGGTTCATTGATGCAGATTATGTAGGTGATTCAAGATTAGTGTGGATTGTGAGGGATTGTACTGTAAGAATAATATCTTAGTTACACAGAGAAAAAATGAGGCTGAATATATTGAATCCATTAATTCATATCCATAGGTTATGTGGACTTTTGTGAAGTTGACATATTTTAAGGTTGAAAATAATATCCTTTTGGGGATACTATATGAAAACCATAATTTTATTGATCTACACATGATTTAAGAATTAGGGTTTTCACTCCTGTATGGATCCTTCAAATTCAAGTCTAAATATATTTTTGGGCCTAATATAGATTCCTATTAGGTTAGAGAAGATTCCATTTGTTTCTTTGGATTTTTTATAGCCTAGATCCCATCATTTTGGGAAAAAACCGGCTATGTCACACAGTTGGTGCATGGTTTTCCTAATAGTGAGGATGGTATATTTTCAGGAAGAACCATATCAAATGGTTGGAGTACGGCTGTGTATCCTAAACATGAATGTTCCCATTATTTTTTTAGGTACCCTTGCATGTTTGGTTCATTGTTAGGAAAACATAGTAGCAAAACCATGAAAATTCTATTTTATTGGTAAAATGTCCCTTTTCCCATAATTGTAAAATTAATCCTTCTCCTTACTCCTAATCAATTATCATGAGAGAATGACATATATTTCAATATTTTTAGAGATTTTTTAATTACTAAGTTAGGGAATGAATGATCTATTTAATCTGGGATCTGATTAATCTTATGTTCAACATGTTGGATGGGTAATGGTAACTACTCGAGTCCCTTTAATCCTTTCTTCTTATCTCTTGAACTCATCCTAGTTATCGAGGTGTGAGTTTTTTCACTTTCTCTTAGATCTAATCCATTTTAAGCTGAATTAGAGGGCCATATCAAAGTATAATTATTTCATATTCATAAGGTGGTTGGTCTATAACTCATCGATCATGTTCATTGATTTTTGAATTGTCATGTGGGGCACTCTAATTTCATCAGTTGTTGTTTAAGGCATTTATATTCCATGATTATAATTTTTAGAACCATATGTATATGGTATTACCCTAGGTATGATAAATTATTGGTGGTTATGACCACAACTCCATCCATCTCTTGTAGTATGTTATTCCATAAGTGGGTTTTTAATGTTTGACATGTTTGTACCACAGTTCTAGTATGACTTGTCTTGTACCTTATAAGGGTATGGTCTTCTCTATTAATTGGATTTATTTATATTGTGAATCACATAATGGATAAGACCATTTATTCTCACTACATGAACCACCTAAGGTACGTTCTTTAATTGATATTTAAATGTAAAATTTAAATTGGAAAGTATACTTAGAATATATCTTGACTGGAATAAATTTTAATGACTAATTGGTTTCATGTCCATAGAACCCCTTAACACATTAATGGAAAGTATAAAAATGAACCTTAATTGTTTAATTTTATTTAAATGGGATTAAAAAAGGATTCATGATATATGGCTTTGTCACACTAATGAAAGGAAAGGCTTGAACCAAATAGACAAAATGATTAATTATGACTGGATTAAAAGGTTGCTTGCTATGTGATCATATCATAGTAATAAAAGGAATAAATTGTACCAAATGAAATAATAAATGGCTTCATTATCAAAGGGGAATGGCCTAACTCGATCTCACAATGGATTCTTATCGGGGGATTCCATGAGATCACATGAACACCATTTTGATTCAAGGATACGACATTATTTTTGCTGAGATACATCCAGATCCCAATACATATATATTATTGGATTCCCAATATGACACCATAGGATCCATCACATTGCATTAAAGGATTCCATGGTTTCACTCCTTGGATTCATCCCTAAAAAGTATGTTCTATAGTCAAATCCCTTTTGGCCATGTCATTTCTTAGACCCGTTTTACATTGGATAAACTACATGGAATTGGTAGGTGTCTCATTATGGAATGACTTGGACTTTTCTCCTTGGATTACACTCTTAACCCATGATAGGATAAAATTATTACAATGTTGGAAACCCTTCAGGTCATTGTTTCTTAGGTTATTACATTGGAACATCAATATTAAATATTGTTATGGGTTTCCTTGGTACAACTTGAAACCCAAATTATTCTTAATTATATAAAATATTATAAACCAATACCAATAAAATAGTGAATTGGCTATAAGTTCAGATAATAATTGTGGTTTGAATAAGGTACATGTGTATTTAGTTACATTGTGATGATTTACATTTTATAGTAATTATTGCAAAGTGTTATATTTTAATTACACAAGCTGAATATTATAGACTGCATTGGTGGTTTCCCACTAAGATTTATCTCACAAAATCATTGGGCACTGTTTTGTTCCCATAGTAGATTAAATGGTTTCATGTGTTGAATGAGGGAATCACACTATATCAAACACATGGTCCATTGCTTTTGAGTATGGATCTAGATAATAGGTGACCAAGACAGAGCACGATATTGATGGGATAATATTTGATTTATTTTGTACTTATGTAGAACATGTTATTACTGCTATATTGTATCAAGGTTTTCCAGTTTTCAAGTAAATGACATATCACCAGTTTTTGAATGCTATTCCATTTATTTTAGTTATTTTAACCATTTTCTCTAATTTTTGATGTGTCATATGTTTACAAGTGTTAATTATGCAATTTAACCTTTCTTACATTCATCCACTATAATACATTTTTCTAAAAATGGAATAGTTCCCCACAAACACACCCATGGATCTCACTACTAGTCATAAGCCTCTTTTATTTTGGGAGATGTGTCTAAGGACATGTGGCCCAGTATACCGAGGTCACCTTTTAAGTGGAATCTCAGTTTGGGACATCACAGGGTTGTATCAGATGGGTTTCCTTTATTTCAATTTTTTTGGATATAATTGTAAATATATTAAGAGGGATTGGGACATGGTTATGAGCTGTGCTAGGGGATTGTCAACCCAGGTTTTGGGTACAATCGATGTTACCTGAAATATAATTGTTTTTCATCTATTTCCCTATTACAGTTGATATTATTTATCTATTTTGTGATACACATGTTGTGTGTGTTTTTTTATTCTAATTAATATTCTATTTTATATTTGATCTAATGATATGAGGTATAAGAGAATAGATACATGCATCATTATAGGCACCTAGTATTCTCTTGTCATACATATTTCTATTCCACATAGGTGAATTTCCCTTTTTTCATTGCCTGATATGCATTTGATTATTGAGTGATGTAGGTATATTTAGCTTATACATGTATTACATCTAGTTGTGATATAGTGATTTCCTATATCAATTCATGTGATGTATATGCCCTTTTGGGTTCGGATGAGTAATTTATAAAGTCATTCCATTACACAATAAATAAATGGTTGTCATTTCATGTGATATCGTGTAAGGGAACTCATTCACAAGAAATGGTTTTCCATTATAATGTGAATCATGAGGTATAAAATGAATTGGATGCACATCCTTATCCCCTTTATCATGTGTATGAAATGTAAAGGAGTACTATTGGGAATTTATTGTAAAATGAAATGAAACTTATACTCAAGCACTTATCGATACCTGGACATCTATGTGGATATTTTGTGTAGTATGCATCAGGTAGTGAACTTTCATACATTAAGATTCTTTTAGTTATGATATATTTGTTCATAATCCTATTATGAGGCATGTTATTAGAATTTATAGACCAATTATGACATGAAATTCTATTATCATAAGCTATAAGGGTGGTGAAGACCATGTTCCAAACATGGTGGGACCAGATAATCCAGCCTTACTAGTAGGAGTGAAACTTGAGGAACCACCTATTTTACCTCATTTGGGAACTAATTCCAATTTTTGTGATAGGTTTTTACATCTGATATTGTCTATTAATGGTTCTCCAGAACATGACCAAATGATGGTTGAGCATACTCATGAGTCCCACCAACATCATCCCCAAACACTCTAAGGGGATGGCGGTCAGTCGACTACTGAATCTTTTTTAGAGTCCTTCTTTTCTCTCATTGAGCATCTAGAAACACCTCTATAGTGTAGGGTAAATCTTTTCACATACATGCTTATGGATTCAGCTAAGTATTGGTGTGATGATGTTCCCATGCTAGTCGTCATGAGGTTATGTTATGGGTCGATTTACAAATTGTCTTATATGAACAATTCATTCCTTAAACACTGAGATCTGACAGAGTCATAAATATTTTTCATATCGAGTAGGGTTCTATGTCCATTATTAAATATTCAACATGTTTCACTAAATTTTAGTTAATTTCATAACATTGAGTAGGTGATGAGATTTTACAATCTAGGAATATTGGAGATGGGCTCAAGTACGCCATCCATACGCAAGTGACTGTATTTTTGCTACCGAACTTCTCTAAAATAGAAAATCAGCCAGTTATCATTGAGCGTAAAATAATTGATGGAAACAATACCTAGTTTTAAGGATCATTATGGATTCAGTCCCATTGTTCTTTTGTTCATTCGAAAAATTCTCTCAAGGTCTCTCATTAGAGAAGTGACAACCAGAGAACCCATTTCAATAGCTCATTGGTATGTCATTAATGTGCATGATGAGTGAATTTTAAGTATTAGTCAGATAGTGTCCCAATACAGTGTTGTGATTGTGATCATATGGGTATCTTTAACATTTATGTAGGACCCTTCCACCATCCTCAAGTAAGAATGGATCTGCACTAGCTCCACCTTCAAGACCAGGTTCTTTTGCACCACATCAAGCATGGAGTTGGAATAGAAATAGAATCTCTTGACAAGGAGTTCAAGGATGTGACATCCAGACCCCTGATCACCAGTAGTCAAAATAGAGTATTTATGATTTTAGAATTCAATCAATTAAACATAGTCGTGGATAAGGTCTATTGTATGCACTAAATCCAATACATGAGGATCTTGATATTGAAAAATCTATAGTACAAGTTTCCATTCCTGTGGCATATAAAATAGTATCATATTTATTTCATTCATGTGTTTCTAACTATTTTAAATCTGTATCTATCATGGAAAGTATTTGACTAGAGATACAATATTATAATGGTTTAATAACTATAGATACATCATTAGGGGTATGAATAGTGGGTATACACAAGTGTGGATGTTGTCCCATTTAGGTAGGGTAGTTATTTTTTCTTATGGAACATCTTTGTTCTTTAGTTGATGGGATTTGATATCATCATTAGTATGTAATGGTTGTTTCATTATCATGCTTGATTATACTACTATCATCACAAAGTATCTTTTTCATCACCATAGGGAGGAAATTATATACATAAGGGTTAGTGGGATGTCCAGACTGGTAGAGTTGCATGGACTAGGTGGTGTCATAAACTATATTGAAAATAACTTCATGGAGGAACATGTTTTATGACATGATGATTTATATCTTATTTTTGATCATTTCAGGGATGTCTTTCTTAACCTTTTTTCGAGATTACATCCTGAGAGAGGAAGATTTTAAAATTGATTTTGTTCTTGGGGAACCTTCGGTGTCCATTCCTCCATAGAGAATGCCATCAAAATAACATCAAGAGATTAATAAATTGTTAGAGGAAATAGAGTTTGAAGGCTTTAAACATCCCAATACATTCAGTTAGGGTTTTCCTAAGCATTTCAACAAGAAGACGGATGGATCCTTACACCTTTGTGTGGATTATAGATGGTTGAACTAGCTTACTACCATGAAATTGTGCTCAATTCCATGAATAGATGATCTCTTTGAAAATATCAGAAGAGTAAAGGTCTTCTCCACAATCTCCTAGATATTATGTTATCATCATTTGCGATTTAGTCCATCAGACATACCACATACCATATTGCATAGAAATTATTGATTGTATATGTACCTTGTTATGAATTTTATTATTATGAACACACCCACCATTATCATTGATCTAATGAATAGGGTGTTACACCACTATTTGGATTGTTTTGTCCTAGAATTTATAGAAGACATATTGGTGCACTATCACACGATTAGAGACCAATCCAAACGTCTTGAAATCATTCTGAGTATACTCATAGTGCATCACATTTACCAAATGTTTTCTAAGGAAAACATCTGATTCAAAAAATTCCTCCTTGTGGGTAATTTTATATAAGAATCATTTGATAAACCAGAAAAGTTTAGTGATGTGATTTCATGGGTGCATCCCATGAATGTGTTTAACATATAAAGTTTCATGGGGCTGGCTAAATATTACATGATTTTTATCCATGAATTCTCAAATCATGATTCAACTCTCACTAGTCTTACAATAAATGTTGTAATGTTCTTATGGTTAGAAGAATGCATGAAATCATTTTAAGAGATGAAATGGAGGGATGTATCAGAACCTATTCTAAATCTTCCAGAGCTAGGAATAGGGAATACCATCTTCTATGATTCATCAAGAATAATCCTTAGAGTAGTGATAATGTAGGGTAAAAAATTTCCTTGTGTAATGATATTTGTAGTGGAGGCCTCATGAGGGAAACTACCTAACATTGAACCTTGAGCTAACAGCAGTTGTACATGCCATACATTGCTGGAGAAATTATCTATTGGCTGAGATATTTGTGCTATACACAATCCATAGAATCCTCAAAAATATATTTTCAAAATATGAATTGAACATCATATTGTTTACATTGGTTGAATATATATAATCATTTGATTTTTATCTTACCTATATGCCCAGAAAAGGAAATGTGGTTGCAGATGCACCAATTAAAAAAACTCAGCACAAGTCATACGAGAAGCCGATAATGAAGGGAAGTCAATGGACCTTTTCTCTGATCTACACCTTAGAGTTTCATGTTCATGACGAGCTGTCTTACCTCTTGTATTTGGAAGATACCTCTTCCCTCTTTGAGAAGGTTACGTGTTGATAGATTCCAAATAATGAAGGCTTGGTAATCTATGAGAGTATATCAAGAGATAACCCACATCCATAGTAGTTTATAGATTGAGACGACATCCAAGGTATTGATAGACCTGTTTAGGTTCCTACAGACATGAGAGGGGAGTTCACTAAGGAGTCCCACTTCTCTTATTGTGCAGTTCATCTAAGAATCCCAATGATGTATCGAGACATGTGATGCCAGTATTGGTGTTCTGGGATGAAATGCCAGATAAAAGACTTTATCACTAGGTGTTCCACCTATTAGCAGGTGAATACAGAGAGGTAGAGGCCTATAATATTGTAACAACCATTTCCGGTCCCAAAATGGAAATGTAAAGATATTTCCATGGACTTTGCTGATGGTTTTCCTAGGACTCCTTGAGGTAGAGACATCGTATGGGTTTTTATTGACAGACTGATTAAAGTGGGTCACATTATATCTATTCAGGAGACTTTTTTAGTTGATGAGATGAAAAAACTATATGTATGTGAAATCATACAACTCCATGGGGTCGCTTTTCATGTTGTTTTAGATAAGGATGATCGTTTGATGTCATGTTTTTGGAAGGGATTTCAAAAGGCTCTGTGGAAAGAGTTTCTTCTAAGAACATCTTTTCACCCACAACCAATGGAAAATCGATAAAGACAATACTAGTTCTAGGGGATATGCTTCGAACATGATTCCTTTATTTTTATATTTCATGGGAAATGAATACCCCTCTCTTTGAATTCTCCTTTATTAAAATCTTCGTATGAGAAAATTCAGAAGTCTCCTTTTGAGACCTTGTATGGTAGGTCATGTCGTTAACCCCTATTCTAGAAAAAGGTAGGCGAGGTAGCCCTATAAGGTCCTCATATCATTTAGGATACTTGGGTAGGTTCAGCTAATCAGAAAGTGTATGACTACTACCTAGTGTAGAAAAAAACATAATGTCGATTTCTATTGATGTGATATTGAGAGTGATATCAGGGGAACATGTTTTCCTTTTTTTATCTACCATTATAGAGAATTGACAGTGATACATAAAAGGGAAGTTTTATCCTCGTTACATAGATTTGTTTGAGATCCTAGAAAGATTCAGGCTGATAGCTTATTGGTTTCTACTACATCAGAGGTACCATTCCATGGAAGACATCATCCATGTTTCACAGCTTCGACAATATCATACAAACCCATCTCATAACATTGATATCGAGGAAGATGATATGGATAATGATTCTTCCTTTGAGGAGTATCGTGTGTACATCATTACAGAAGCATGATGGTTCTCTAAGTCTAGTATGTCTCTCTAGAATGGCTGTTATGGAAGCATTTCCAAGGGCATGATGATATTTTGGAGAGGGAGGTTGACAAACATGCTCAATTTCTAGAATTGCTCTTATATAGTGTTTCTACACCATTTGAAGGTGATACTGAGGATGATTTCCATTAAGTTGGGATGACGGTAAGTACTTAGTTTTAACTCAGGTATATATCCCTTAATATTCGTTGTAATTATTTATTTTGTGAATAATATGGATGCTTACTGGGTTAGTGAAGGTACCATGGGTGTTTGGGGTTTGTTCAGAGCCTAGAAACCATATTTTTGGGTAAAATTGGCCATACCACATGGTTGGTGAACTTTTTACCTAACCAAGTGTATGGTATATTTTTTGGATGAATAATATCACATAGTTGGCACACAACTGTGCATCCTAACTGTGCATATTCCATTTCATTCCTAGGTATGCGTGCATGGTTGGAATGTGGTTTGGAAAACCATGCATCCAAACAGTACAAAGGACATTCGATGAGTACAATGTCCTTTTTTCTTTTAATAGTCTAATTATTCCTCGTACAACCTTCTAATATGAGATCCATCATTCTTATCTTATTTTTCTCACTTTTTGGTGGGTTATGAAGGCCTATGGAAGAGATTGAAGGATCTCCTTTAGTCGGGATCTGATCATGAATCTGTTCATCACGTTATATGCACAATGATAAGTACTGAAGTCTATTTGATCCTTTATTCTACTCTATTTATCTAGACCTAGTTATCGAGGTGTGAATGTTTTCCCTTTTTCTAAAATAAACTCTTTTATATTCCAATTTAGAGTCTAATATTAGAGGATAAGGATCATAAAACCCTAATGTTGGTGGTATATAACTCATCACTCATGTTCATTGATTTTGGAACTGATGTGTGGGTCCTAAAGATTTCATTGGTTTTCATTTAAGGAATTTATATTCCATGACTATAGTAATTATAACTGAATAGTTATGATATTTCCATATATGTGAAAAAAATTTCGTGGTTATGCCAAAAACCCCATCCATCACATGTAGGATGTTATGCCATGATTGGGGTTTTTAGTATTTGATATGGTTGAACCACCATTTAGTTGTGACTTTTTATGACCCTTCAATGGATGTAATTTTCTATAGTAAATGAATTGATTTATATTTTGAATTGAATAATGTAAAGATCCATGAAATCTCAACACCTGACCCATCTAAGGTAAGGTCTTCAATTGATAACTAAAAGTGAAATGGAAATTAGAATTGAGACGTAGTATATGACTTGACCGGATTATATGTGAATGACTATTAGGTTGCATGTACGCAGCTCCCCCTTCCACATTAATGGAAGGTTTATTAATGAATAGTAATTATTGAATATTCCTTAAATGGGATTTATAATGTTTCCACGCAGTATGGAATTGTCACACTAATGAAGGGAAAGGATTGAAACAAATGTAATTTTGATTAAGTATGATTTTATTTAAAGGGTCCATGCTACTTGACCTTATCACACCAACTAAATGAACATCTTGAACAATATTAACTGTTACATGATTTCAATATTAATCATTATTTGAATGACATGAGTTTAGCTTGGATTATTTTAGAGGAATCCCTTGAGAACTCGGGAACCCCATTCTAATTCAAGGATACGACATGATTAGGTTGAGAACCACCTAGATCCCGATACATGTCAATTCTAGGATACTCGGTATCATACCGTAGGATCCCTCACATATCACTAATGTAATCATTAGATACACTCCTTGGATCCAGACTTGACAAGTCAGTGCTAGGGTTAAGCCCATCGGGCCCAGTCATTGCATGGCCCCACTTTTCCATGGACGAACTTCATGGACTCGATAGGAATATCATTGTGGAATGAATTATACTATACTCCTTGTATTACACTCTCACACCATGATAGAATATAGTTATTGTTGATTTTAATTCCCTTGAGTTCTATGTTTCCATTGTTGTTACCTTGGAACTTTGTTTATAAATATTATTTCAGGTTGACTTTATAAAATTTGGAACCATTACTATTATTAATCACGTGACATATTATAAACTATCACTAATAAAAAAATTAATTGGATACTTGTTTGGAAACTAGATGATGGATGAAGTAGGTACTTGGGTATTTAGTAACATTGTGCTACTTAAATTTATATATACATGCTTTCACAATATTACATTTTTATTACTCGTGAAAGATGTTTTAGACACCATTGGGGGAGGACCACTGAGATATATCTCACACCCTGTCCGAACACTATTTGGTACCCAGATTAGGTTACATGGTTTTTGGTGTAGACAAAGGGGAGAATAGAGCTTGAAACACTTGATTGTTTGCTGTTTATTCTAGAGCATGATATCACATGACCAAACATGAGATTAGGATGCCTAGAATATGATTTCATTTCTGTCTATACTTATGTGGAACATGTTATGCTTGATATATTATAGCCATTTTTTCAAATTATCTAGATACATGACATATCATCAGTTGTTGAATTATATTCTAGTTATTTTAGTTACAATTACATTTGCCTCTATTTTCTACGTTGTCTTATGTATAAGTTCATTTCTCTTGATATTTATCTATCCTTAGATTAATCCATTTCACTACACTTCAGAAATGAGTAAATAGTCTTCACACAGTCAGAACCTAGGACTTCACTTCTATTTGTCAGCCTTTGGAGTTTGGGGAGATGCACTTGAGGCCATGTGGCCCACCGGGCATAGGGCACCTTTTATATGGCATTCGGGTCTGAGACGTCACAGAAAAGCCCTATGTAATAGTAAAAATCAAATAATATTGAAATTTGATATCATTTTTTATTCAAATCATGGTCAATATTTATATTCTATTGAAATAAATGACATTAAAAAATCAACATTCCAATATATTTAAAAAATAAGTTCCCCAAGAGTGGCTTTCAATGTTTAGGTTATAACAAAATTTTTGGTCCTACCCACTAATCTATGGCCAGTGAACGGATTAATCCTAATAAGAATTACACTATGTCAAAAAGGGAGATAAATGATGATAAGACTATTTAACAATTTTAGAGATAATCCTATTTAAAATGGGTTTCCACACTACCTATTCATATATTTGTTTGAATAATCCTTAATGGGGGAGATTCAAGGAATTGATAATTAAAATAATGATTGAGTCGGAGATCAAATATTTAACTTCAACACAATTTTTTTATCACTGAGGGATGAAATAATACAACAATTATTTACATATATATTTTTTTATTAAAATAAAAATATCATTTCAGAATGTATATGATTTTATGATTTAAATTTATTTTATGAGTTCTTAATATATATATATATATGATAAGTTATAATTGTTTAATGATGTTTCCAAAAAATAATGAATAATATTGAAGAAACCATGGATTTGTTATCTTCCATTATGGATTTAAAATTATGGTTGAGAATAATTTATGGTATTAAATATATGTTAGATTATATTTTTAGTGTTTTTGAGATTGTTGAATATGGATAAAATTAATTTGATTATGTTCAGTGAGTGTCTTCTACTTTATACAATTTTTTGGTCTGACATTTAATATTTGGATAACTAAAATATCTTTTGACTATAAAATAATATAGTTTGGTCCTTATGTAACTTATTTTCCAACCTATATAAGATATACTAGGAAACATAATAAGATTCAACCATTCCTAATTTTTTTATATCATTTGTATTATTTTTTCCTCGTAAAATATTTTGGATCCCCTTGTAAAATATTTGAGACTTACTAGATATCCATCTTTCATTTGATATTTTACTCGGTCCGAATATATAAATTTAATAGATATTTTATTGTAATATATTTTATTATCGTTTTATATTTTCCTATATAAATATTATATTTATAGAATTTTAATCTTCTAAATAATTGAAAAAAATTCTATTCTTGATCTCCACATCATTAAATTAAAAAACACATGAAACCAAATGGGGTTACGATTTAAGAATTGATACATGAAAATTATTTGTATTCAATTAGTAAAAATACAAACCATGAAATAATCTATAATAGAAATAATATTCCAATTTTTTTTTTGATAAAGAACAGCAGGATATTAAATCTAGGTTGTTAGAGTGATGATTCCAAACTATTCATAAATTTAAATAATTGCATCGAACTTGTTTAAGAGTGATCCAAGTTTTTTTTCAAGAACATATGTTTTCAATCTATTGTGTTGAAATTTATTTTACTATGATGCTACTCATCAGGTCATATGTATGATACAGATTCGATTTGATTTGGTGTTTTAATAAAGTAGTTAATGGGAATTCCCAAAATTCAAAAAATTATATTTAAATTATTTTATGAGTTTCTAGAAGAATGGACTTGTAGTTATTATTATATCAAGTGAATTATATGAAAATAAATAATTTTATAATTTTTATTGTACTACTGGTATGTATAAATAAATTTATGGAATATTCACTATTCATTGTGCATGTTTCAAGATCATAACATAATAAGGAAACTGATTAGGATTATATTGTATGATTTTTTCAAGGGGTGTTTCAATAATTATTGATAGACATGATTATTATAAAAACATTTATTCTAGGATCTGTAAAAATTATTAATATTATTAGCTATAGAAGAATGGGAAATAATATGAGAGAGTTGTAGAAATTAGTGTATTGAAATCCTAATAGGAATGGGTTGATTGAATTATTATGTTTAAAAATAACCATCTCCCTCTATTTGAGATTTAGTACTTATATATTCATCTTTAATTTTGTTAATCCAGTTAAAAATAAACTTTATATTTTTACATTATAGAGATGGGTTTATTTTAATTTCATGGTTGTTGATGGTGGACGAGCACACCATTTTTTTCTAAATAAACCATATCAAATATGAATTCATTACTATTATTGTACTTTATATTTTATTATTATGAATCTTAATAATTTATTGTGACTCCAAATCCACATTGTGCGATGTTTTTCTCCTTTATGTAATTTTTTCATGGTACCCCTTATTATGAATAATTGTTTATATGGGCATATAATAAATAATGACATGGAGTAGTAATCCAGCAAAGGGGTTAAAACATGTAAAAATATTTGTGTTCATTTTTTTTTATTTTTCAGTATATATGAATGTGGCTATGAATTTATATTTGATTTAATTAGACATAAACAGGTTACATTGGGTGATATATAGTTATTGAAATTATAAATGTAATCTAAAATGATAATCCAATGATCTTAGTGGAGAAACATGATCATAGAGACTTCAACTTGGGATTAATTCATTATTTAACATTGAAAATAAAAACCTTTTGACATCTTAACTAGATTATGGTATTTCTTCAAAATCCAAAAAACTACTTCTACCATCAATCATAATGAAAAAACTATTAATAATTTTTTTAGATATTCTTATCATTCCAACAAGAATATTTTTTTGATTCCTTCATTGTCACGAAAAAACATGATTTCTATACCACATCATTACTCTGTTAAGATATATATTCTATCATCCTTTGATAGTTAGAGGAAAATTTTACAAATACCTTATAGCTAAAATAAAAAAATTGTAATATACCATGAAATTTAGTTTATCCTCATTAGATTTTTATTTTGATGATCAACATGAGTTTATCAGACAATACATCAATATATTTATCATTATATAAGACACATTAATTAATATAAACTTATTTACTACACGATTCATTCTATATTTTTTTGAATGTTTATTTATTAGACATGATCTTTTATCGAATGTAAACTTGTTTTTTTATGTCATATGAAATATTTTTTCTATAAATATCATCTAATATAAGTATAACTAGATAGAGATCGTCATGTTTTAAAACCATTCCCTTAATAATATTGAAAATAACATGTATTTTATTATAAATAATAATACATTCTTCTAATTTTAAAAATAATTTCATTTTGGTTAATATTTTCTTCTATTTCAAATTCTATTTTTGAATCCCATTGTGATGATGTTGATTGGGAATTATTTCAAGAGATTTTATATATTCAGATTCTTATACCTATTCATTAATGAATCATATTATCTCTTGTACACTCATCAATCCTCATAACTCCAAAATACCTCACTATTTCAGAGGTATTGCTATATTAGTATAGAGACTCTATAGAAATTTATTTTTTATGAGTATATGAATAGTTATTATAATTTATTATACTTGTAATGGGGTAGTTCATATAACTTTCTAAGGAGAACTCTCAACATTGTTATTATATTTTAGGCCCCTAAAGAGATGATTTTGGATATTTCGTGAGGGGAAATAGGGATATTATTTCAATCATGTAAAATCTTATCGACCAAGTTCGATGTACACTAATCCCATGTATTTATATTTTAAGAATACGATGTCTAGAAATTATTATTATATATTGAATGTGGGACTAGAGAATGTGTTTTCATATTCTATGGTTTCTTATTCAGGAAGTGGTCTTGGTGTAGTTGGTTTTCATGAGAATTAATACCCACATAGTCTTTAGGAGGTTGATATAGTGAGTGATAGTGCCTCTACATCATCCAATGATTTTATGATTGAGAATATAGAAAATTATTATTATTATAAGTGATCAAGTTAAGGTGGACCATGGAAAGAGGTCTAATCAAGAATATATTAAAAGTAAATGGATATCCTAGAGAAGGGTTATAATATATGTTTCTACAATGTTCATTGATAAGATTATAATAGAAGCTATAATCATGTGAGGAATTCAATGTATGGGCACTATTTTTGAATCAATATAAAAAACCAATTTAATTATTTGAGATAATATTAAAAAAATAATGATGCAGTATTATGGTGTAAGAATAATTTTGTTGGTGATGGAATCTATGAGGATATGGGTGGGGAATTACATCTTCATATTTTTTAACATAATCCTTATATGGTTCTAACCCCAATGGTGATGAATTATAATTTATTTTTTATTGTATTGTTTAAAAATATATTGATTCATTTTTTGAACAGTTTATTAGAAAAGGAATAAATTAGGATTTTTTAATGGGAAATAATCTATCAAAAAGGTATTAAATGAAGACATAAAAAATAACTTCAATAAGCTTCCCTGACCTACGAAGAATAGAAAAATGGGAATGAAAATTAAAACCAATATTTTTTCTAGGATATCTAGGATCTAGTCTAACATTGAAGGAATAGGTGGGACTAAATAAATGGATTCATAAGGGATTTAAACCCATTCAACAGAAAATAATGAATCCACCAATATGGAGGATATATGGGATCCCTTTTTTGATGACATAACTTATATATTTTTTGATATTTTTGTTACAATATAGGGAAGATATTTTATCAAATAGTCCCTATCAGATGATGATGTAGATAAAAATGATAATGTTATATCATTAATTTGGGAATATAGTATGATATTATACATAAATAGGATAATATAAATTCCATATAGCTAAAAATGGCGGGATAATAGTTACAAATGTTAAGGAATCTTTTTCTAAAAAACATCATGTGATCCTCCTTATATATTAAAAAGTGAAGATGATTGAAGAGTACATTCATCTAAAATTAATAAAAGAAGTCCAAAAAGGTTAAAGGAGAGAATCTTGAGTGTTGATACAATAATGAAATGGGAATTAATTAATATAAATTTCTATATCACATTTCATGGTTTACAAAATAAAGACAATATTGATGATTTCCTCCTGGCCTAGACATTAATTGACATTTTTGAGTATGTATTTTTGAAATAGATAGTGTGAAGTAAATTTTCTTTTATCAGTAGAATTGATTGGATAAAAGGTAATAATAATTTAATATTTTATTATAATTTTACAATGATCACCATTTATGCATAATATAGGTCTTGTTATGGTTATCACACAACCCATAAATGTGGCATTCTTAGAAATGAATAAAAATTTATTTTTCTTCAAGTAAAAATTTAAACCTAAAACATTTATTGGTTTATATTTAAAATAACTTAAATATTTTTTTTAATTTATTCTATAATACCTCTAATATTATGAATACTAGGAATTTCCATGTAAATGTTTTAACTAAATGGGAATTTTACAAGTCCGTGAAAATTGACGGTGCATGATTCCGAGGCCCGGAGTACCCAGAATGAATTTTTGAACATTATTTCGGTTTCGTTCAGTAAACATGTGAGTGGGTTTTTATATGATTTGAACCGGTGCCCAGAATTGAAATCTGAGGGCAATGTTGAACTCGCTGTGCTGATATTCTCTTAAGGAGACCTTCACCTCAACCGTAATAGGTCGAGGGTGGAAGTTAGTGTTTCACATATTTGTGAATAAATAAAATAAAATAAAATGATGCAAAATTTTATTTTTATTTTATTTTGAAACTTCAATGTGGATGTTTCATAGGTGGGGACCACCTGAACTAAACCTCTCATGAGAATTTATGGTGGTTGGGACCACCCGAGACTAAAACCCCCCTTGAACTCCCTCTTAAATGTGGGGAACCCTCTTTAACATCCCCACTTTAATGGTACCACACCCTTGATTCATTATGCCAAGTCTATGTAATTATGATCCCAATTTAATTTGTTCCAACAATTAAATTGGGGAAACACAACATATTAGATACTTTTCATTTTTGGTGGGATTGTGGAGAGAAGAACTATTGGGAGGATTACACTTCTCCAATAAAGAACATCTTCTAACGAAGAACGCCGATATTGAGTTCATCCTCGAGACATCCTCCAATGTGGGACGTCTTCAATTGATGACCATCCTACCCTCTTAATTGAAGTAAGAAAACAAAGGAGATAGGGGTGTGTTTTAATTCAATAAATGTTAAATTTCCTCTCATATTGAATTATCTTCCTCAAACTGTATGATACCGACCTAACGCTGAGGGTATAGGCCAATCAAACATGGCCCGACCCCTCCAAAAATATTGGGGATCTTTTGTGTGATCTTTCCAATGGTGACGAAGACCGGTGCTGGTGGTTGGCACCAGTGGAACTCGAGAACTGCGATGACAGCGACAAACAAAGAGCGGTCGACTGAGCCAACCGTCGGCGAAGGCATGATGCTCTTTCACCCTGTGGCCTTGGTGCCCCGCAGCGATCCACCACCCTGTGGCCTCGGCACCCCGAGGTGCTCCACCTCTCGCAAACTCCTTCATCCACAGCCTCTGCCATCCATGGCTCCACCGCCCTATGGTCTCCGCTGCTCCGCGGCAACAACAACCTCTACCTCTCTGCGGACCCTATGGCCTCCAAGGCACCCGCGGTCACCGTCGATCCATGGAACTCTAGGCCCTTGTAGCCTCCACCACTTTGCGGCACCCGCGGCCTCTACACCCCGTGGCAATCTGCCACCCCACGGCTTCACCGGCCACGGGGCCCCAGCGGCCTCACTGCCCTCATGGTCCCACAACCTTGTGCCATCTTGCGGCCTCGCTTCGCCTCCGCGTCCCCTCACTACCCCCACGGCCCTCACAACCACTTGTGGACCCTGAATCCCTCCCCCTGACCCATCGCAGCCCTCTGCGGCCTGCCAGACTACCCATTGGTCCGGGCCGGTTCGGACCGGACCTGGACCAGATACGACCCTATACTTTATTTTTGCCATAACATTGGCACCGAGAGTCCGTTTGAAAAGCCGTTAGTGGCATGGGAAGCCTTGGAGCGATACGGTCCCTTGGAGTATTCTCCACTGATGTTTTGGAATAAGATTTGGTACGTTCAGGTTGGATTGAGCATGAATCCAACCAGGCCCCCAGGACTAAAAGGCCAATAACTCACAGATCGGGAATCTGATTGACGCACCGTCTATTACGCTTAGACACTAATGACATGGTGGTCCATTGAGATACTTATTTGTGCGACTTTGTGATAGTTAGAGTATCGACTAGTGGCTTGTGGAACAGACCCTCCCGGAGACAAGCAAGCGTAGTGAGGGAACCTTGTAGCTGACTGTGACTTGAGAAAGGGATCCTTAGTTGGTCTGTAATATAGGGTCCCACATAGAACCACTCTATGATTCCTTGGGGACCAATCTAGTATATTTTGTGGGTCTAATTTTGTAATTGGATTTTGTGTGGTTATGACGATGTACTACAATGTACTGACGATGTACTGATGATGTACTAGCGATCCTATGCGTGTCAGCACCGAGAAATCCCGTGTGGGACAGTAGTAGAGCCTCTTAACAGAGTAAGATGATTTAGTAGTTACATATCCTCATCTCTACTACTGTACCTAAGTTATACCTGGTGTGAGCTGAGTCTGTACCTATGTGTTACCTTCCGTCATGGTAATACCTTGGTGGTATTGTTCGATGTGGCATACCTGTGTGGTACTTTTCTTCATGGTTATACCTTGGTGATATTATTTAGTGTGGCATACCTGTTTGGTACTTTACTTCCTCGTTATTCCTTGGTGGTATTCTTTGGTGTGGCGTATCTGTGTGGTACTTTCCTTCATGGTTATACCATGGGGGTATTCTTCAGTGTGAGATAAGTTTGTACCTGTGAGTTACTTTCCTTCTTGTTAATACCTTGGTGGTATTCTACTGTGTGGAGTACCTATGTGGTACTTTCCTTTGTGGTATTTATTCCTTTGTGGAACAGTTGATCTTGGGGCTTGTAGTTGGACTCTATGTTTTCCTTATGATTGAGACGAGTTTACTTGATAAAATAGGTATATGAATGGGAATATACCGATGTAGGTTTTTTATTGGATTCCATGTTGTGTGGTTTATCTTTGGTGGATTTTGTGAGACCTTGAGGGTCTCGGAGTCCCTACTATGTATCTTTATACTCAACCCTGCATAGTCTATACCTGCACCCTGTTGTGTTTGGTGCAGACGATAGGCATCGTTGACTGAGGATAAGAGTACCAGGACTGGAGGTAGCTTGGAGGTGGACGTTAGATGAGGAGAACCATAGAGACAACCGTTCATGAGTTGTACCTACCATTCTGGTTGAATTCATGGTGGATGATCCAAGAGCTACATTACTCCTATTAGTTGTCTTGGACATTGCAGTTTTCCTTGTACTTTATAGTTGGTCTTGTATTCTGGACCCTTTTACTTACTGTAGTCACTTTATTTACTATTCAGTTTACTTGAGTTTGTATTGTGATATGTTCTTGGCTATTTGTCTTACATGTTATATAGGCAATGCCTTCCTAGTTTTAGGGAATACACCTTCGGTGCTAGTTGTCAGGCCCTGGCCTAAGGATGGCGGGCTTGGGGTAGTCACGGCACGGGCCCCGGGGGACGGGTCGGGACAAATATATTTAATCCTTTTACCGTCTAATATTAATTATCTAGTATCAATGAAAATATGGAATTTCAGGCTTTCCCATCAATCTCCAAATTAATCCAATCAACTATAGTAATTTAAAATCGATGATCACAAGGAATAAACCAATTGGATGAATCATAAAAAAAATATACACTAATAAAAATATTTTATAGAAGAATTTCATCTTTCTAAAAATAATTATTTGTTTATAACTACTATTAATAACTTTGTTTTTCATTAAATTCACACTATTCTTATTTACAATTCAAAAAATTGGAGACTGATTCTTCAAGAATAGTGATTTTATTGAATGAACAAAATCCCCAAATGAGTTCACAAAACCATCAAAACATTAAATTCTAGTTTTATAGATCATCAATGTAAATACTATTCTATGAAAATAATTATGGTGGCACTCTAAAATATTGGCCATATAATGGGTGAGGCTTATTGAGAAGGGATGGCATGAATTAGAGACTAGTATTCCAATAAAATTATTTTCTAATTTCTGATGAAATTGACCTATCTATCTTATTAGAGTGGTCAATCTCATTACATAACCCTTAGAAAATAAAGAAAATTTAACAAAAAAGGGACACTCACTATATAAGATTCATCACTCAATATGAGTAGCTAATACATGGAATTATCCAAACTAACTCAAGATTTAAAAATCCAATATAATCATTATAGTTTTTATAAAATTTAATTGTTTATCAATAAATATCAATGAAATAATATAAGAAATACTATCTCCACACACGAAGAGATAGGTTGTCACCTTGATAAATAATGTTTAAAAACATCTATATATATATTGATGTAGGTTATATTCATCTCCATAGATGACTATCTCCATGAAATATTATAGCTATCTGACACATTGTCACTATATAAAATAAGTGTAACTTTGTTCTTATTCACCACACAAAATGACATTGATGATTTAAAAAAATCCCTTATGTTCTCATCCACTAATTTTTATTTTTATAACACAACTGTAGGTATATAATATGTTATGTACGTTAAAAAGAAAAAACAATTATTCCAATCTATCTCTATCCAAACCAATATTATGTAATTATTCCCTATTATATAATAATCGTTAATCTTTTTGTATTTGTTTTTAGTGAACAATACAAGTACAACAAACATGAATGATCTCTATTAAATTGATGTCACAAATAATATTCATTCAGAAAAAATAAGTATTAAAATTTAATATTAAAATTTGAATACTAAAACTAATAACTTACTTCAACTATATAATCCATGTTCTTACTTAATTACATCATTTTCAATAGTAACTAAAATCATTCGGGACTCACACCATGACTACCTATGTTTTGAATTTGAAAACAGGTAATCCTCAACCAAATCCATTTTTAATGACACAATATAGTTCTCCATGTATTGAAAAATATTTAAAACTTATAAAAACCATAATTTTTTATTCTTATGGTCGTTCATAAAAACATAACATATGTTTTCTTCTCATTAATTTTTTATTAACACAATGAAACATCATTTTCATGATTTGATCCTACGTTCTTCCTCAAAACTACATGAATTATAATTTTCATAGATAATCATCATGGTTTAAAGAAATATTATTTATGATAAAACATTATGATAATGTGAAAATAAAATTTCCATGATGTGAAGAAACCATTTTTTTATCCTGAATCACAAACACCCTTTTTTATTTTTCATCAATTAATTTACAACTCCAAAACTATATGATGCTTAAATTCTAAATTATCATTTAATATTTAGAAATAATTAATCTAAAATAATTCATTGTAATTTTTTAGAATTCTAAAAAAATAAATTATATAATCCATGATAACTCATAATTTTGTGAAGTGAAACACATTACATAAAATATTCACTTCTTATAAATGATGAAATAAATATTAACTCTAAAATATATTTTATATTGTATATTTTCTAGTGAAATCTATAAAAAATATCTTATCACTGAATAAAAATAACACCTTTACTAAAATTACATATTATTTTTTATTTTTACCACCATGAGAAATTATGAATTATTTCCAATTATATAATTTAAATCATTCTAATTGTTTGCAATGCACACAACACTAGATTTAAATGAAATGGAATACATCATTATTAAAAAATTAAATTTATAACATAGAAGTTTAATTTGAGGTAATTAATATTAATAACTAAATTGGGAAAATAAATATATATATTTCAAAAAAAAATAATTTTTAGTTAATTTATTATAAATTAATGTAATAATAATTTGAAAGTAAAAGAATTGTTTTCTAAAACCTGTATCTTTTCGATGAATGTGATTTCATACCTTTTTCCACACATATGATAAAATAATTTTTTACAATTTTAGAAAAAAAATTTGATTAAATTATAATAATTTGATTAAAAATAATATAAAATTTAAATTTGGGTGAAATTTTTGGATTCTTCTAATAATATACCTTTTTAATGAACGATGAAATATAATGAATTTTCTAAATTTTTTCTAATTATTTAAAAAGCAAAATTATAATTTAATTTGTTTAATTAAAAATAGATCAATTATATTACAAAATAAATAATTACAATAATTGGGATCAATTATGTTTTTAATTTCAACACAAAATCTATCCATACTAATTAAAATTTTCTCTTTGGAAATTTTTTTTATCACTTCTACGGGTATAGTTTTAAATTGGATTCTGATACATATATGAATGGATTTTTGGGAAAATTATATTCTATATATGTAAAAATTTATATTATCTAAATAAATTAACATAAAATTTTGTCAATATTAATATTTATGAAAAAATATTTAATTAATATAGTCATGGTATGAACAGATTTACTGGGGGATAAACTATGATGTTAAGGGTTAAAATGACCTACCAAATTGCACAAAAACCATTTAATGGGAATATGTACTCCTTACCACGTATGAGTATTTATAATGAAAATATTTGGAGGGTTTAATAATGATTATAACTTGTGAGAAAGTGTTTCTTTTCAAAAATTTAATGTGTGTACTGTAACGTCCCCGACCAGGAAGCCACTAAACCGGTGCTCCGAGCCAGGTGGTTACATGACATTAAGCACGCCTCCCCGTACGCCAAAATCTTCCAACTAGCAGTGGGGGTCTATGTAGTCAAATGGGGATACTATACCCTCTATATATTTCAGAGTAAGCCACAACAGAATAACCGAATAGCGGAAATAATAACCATTTAAACAAGGAGCATGTATATCAAACATATCCACCAGTAAATATGTCATGTCATACTACAAGTGCAAGAGTGAACAATATCAAAATAAAGTCAACAACCAGAATCCCCAAATGGTCCCACCTCCAAGTCCGGATCCTCCACCAAGTGTTACCCATTCCACTAACTATCTAGAAAGGACCCTTTCCCTTCTCCTGGCTAGCAAACATGAAGTCTTCTTGAGTACCCAACGGCGGCATGGGCAGGGTGTGAGTAAAACTCAGTAGCCCACCACCAACAGTGTCTACAAAATATCCAATATAAACATGTAGTGCATGAAAATGTAATATGAATGATAATTTCCAAGTACTTAATTAAGGTTCAATTAAACTGTTTAGAGCCAAATCCATTTCCACTTCCATTACTATTCGTTTCACACCAATTTTCATCATATACCAATTCATCCTAATTCCATCGGTTTATCACATTCATCTTGTTACATGGGTCTAAGGACAAAATTCTCATGCAAGAGGGTAAAAACATCATTATCCTATCCCAGTAGGACTAACTCCCTCATAGCAACCATATCCTCTATTCGAACCCTCAGTCCGGGTGGATGCGACCATTTGGAGAAAAGAGCACCAGTACCCATTCCTAACCTGTGCATTTAGGGTAGAGTTTGGAGCCTCAGTCTTCACTCGACCCGTGGGCATTGATCCTCAAGTCATACCCAACACTACCAAGCCATGTGCACATGCATATATATATATATATATAACCATCAACCATTCAAACCATTTCCCTTCAGCAACCACTAATCACAACAACCCACATGGGAATTCACATCATGCCATAACCGATTAACACATTACCATTTCAGATAATTTATCCATTCATCCAATTCCCACAAGTTAGTCCTATCTCAATAATCATTCAACACTAGACCCATAATCTATCCCATTATGGTCTTCAATCGGTTTACCCAAAAACCCATTTAACCCTTTCATCATTTCCATGAATCAACCATTCATCCATTTTAATTAACCCTTTGGTTATTACCAAGTCTAGGTGCATCACCTAAAAACAATTACAAGTTCAAATAAGCATTCCAACACATTCATCAAGGGCTCTACCATTTACCATAACACGGTCACTTGTTTAAGAACAATACCTAAACCAGGAAAAGTCATCACATCCCATGGATGGCCCTAAAATAGGTCAAGTCAATCCAAACACATCCCACAGGGATCGTGAGGGCTCTTATTTTCCATTTTATGCGTTATTCTTCTCAAACAAGCCAAGTATATCCAAACATAACCAAGGAAAAAAAGACCATTTTGCATGCAAAAAACCCTAAATAACCATGGGATATAACTTTTAGACCACCTACATTGAAACCATGGTTGAATGCACTCTTTATCGAGCCCTGAGACCTCAATTCAACCAACCATAGGAGCTACAATCTAAAAATCACCCAATAGATAGGGTTTTAGGGCTTCAGAACAAGAGGGAGATAAGACACAAACCCTAATCCAAGAAAAGAACCAAGGATGTGATTATCGTTACCCGGAGCTTCAATCCACAACCAAAGACACCAAAAATGCCTTATAAATGAGAGAGATCCATCTCTTGGAGCTCTTGGGTGAATCAGTTCGTTCTTAGGTTGAAGAGGAAGGAAATGGAGGAAAATACTGAGTGGGGTTTAAAAACCCAGAGTGGAAATTTTGTAATTGTTCCCAACTTTATGTGGTTAAACGGTTTAGCCGCACGGTTTGGAAAACCATTGACAAACCGTGCACATGCCACTACCCGATGAAGGAGGAGCCACACGGTTTATCCACACAGTTTGGAAAACCATTCACAAACTGTGGGCTCTCTTCTATCCAAAGGATGGAGGGTCGCACGACATAGTCTGGGCAGGCTTCACGGTTTGACTGACCGTGCACAGGCCGTGCACCTTGGTCTACTTTGCCCAGACATCCCTTATTCTGTGCCCCGAGCCCCTGGAACACCCTCATGGCCTCTCTCACTTTCAAGAAACCTTTTAATGTCCCAAAATAAAAGGGTTCAACCCAAACACAACAAAAATATACCTTTCAAAAATCTGGAATCCTAGAACCTCCCCACCTTATAACGGATCGTCCTCGAGCCGAGCCTCCAAGCCTCATTGCTCCATCGAAGAGAAGAGTTCGGTCCACTGAGCTCGCATATCCGATTCCTTCTCCCATGTATCTTTTTGAACTTTCCCATGCAACCATATTACTCACACCAAGGGCACAACCTTCCCTCACAATGCCTTCTAACTACGATCCACAATACAAACTGGATGCTCGTCAAAGGACGCATCGACCTCAAGCTCCACATCCTCAACATCAACCACATGAGATGGGTCAGGGTGATACCATCAAAGTTTTGACACATGAAACACATCATGAATCCCACGATATCATTGTGGAAGAGCCTATTGGTAAGACACTAGTCCGATCCTCTCCAAAATCTCAAAAGTGCCCACATACCTTGGCGCCAACTTACACTGCTTCCGAATCCGTCGGTGACCCAACCTTGGAAACACCCGAAAGGATACTTTATTACCCACCCCAAACTTGAGAGGTCTACGCCTTTGATCTTCATATGTCTTCTGCTTACTCTGAGATGTAGCCATTTGCTTCCTGATCAACTATAATCTCTATGAAGTCTCTGGCATGAGACTTGTTCCTAACCACTTAGATTCACCGACCTCTAACCAACACAATAGAGATCTACACGGTCTCCCATAAAGTCCCTCAAACGGTACCATCTGGATTATAGTATGAAAACTGTTGTTGTAGGCAAACTCAACCAATGGTAGGTTCTTCCACCAAGAACCACAGAATTCCAAGACACAAGCTCTCAAAAAATCTTCCAACACTTGGATTGTACATTCTTACTACCCATCTTATCATGGGTGGAAAGCCGAACTCAAAAAAACCTGCGTACCAAGCGCCTTCTGCAATCCTTTCTAGAAACGTGATGTAAAACATAGATCTCAGTCCGAAACTATGGTATGTGGAACACCATGCTAAAACACTATTTCCTGAACATACAGATCACCCATCTGGTCGACTGTAAAGGTCTCATGAATTGGTAATAAATGAGCCACTTTCATTAACTAATCCACAACCACCCAGATTGCATCATTATTCCATGGAGTCCTTGGAATACCCACGAATAAATCCATAATTACATCATCCCACTTACATTTTGGAATGGGAAATGGATGCAAAAAACCACCCGGGTGTTGATGCTCGGCCTTCACTTGCTGACAGGTAAGACACCGTACCACAAAGACCGAAAATTCTCTCTTCATTCCAGGCCACCAAAACTGCCATTAGAGATCATGATACATCTTGGTTAAACCAGGATAAACTGCTCATTTTGATGCATGAAACTCACACATCAACTATTCCCTCACACTACTTGGCACAACCACACAATAACGAACACAAACAATGTCATCCATAACGACGGCCCAGCCAGAAGGTAGATCCCCACATTTAATATTTTCCTTCATGATCAAACACTCATGATCATCAAGATGCCCTTCTTTAACTCAACTCAAAAGCATCGACTCCATCGTTAAGGATGCAAGAGTGACCTGACCATTCTCCTCCTGCACCTCCAGGTGCATCTCTGCAAATACGGTCATCTTCTTCCACTCGGTGTGGGACTCCTAAACTACCTGATTCTGAACCTTCCTGCTCTGAGCATGAGCAACGTTGTTTCCCTTTCCTAGCGTGTAGACCAAATCAAAGTCAAAAGACTGGAGATTTTCCACCCATCTTCATTGCTGAATATTCAGTTCCCGCTGTGAGAAGATGTACTTCAAACTTTTTTTTGGTCGGTAAACATGGTAAACCACTCCCCCAACAGATAATACCTCCAACACTTCAAGGAATACACTACTGTATCCAAATCAAGATCATGAGTGGGATATTTCCACTCTTGGGGTCTCAACGGCCTAGACCCATATGCCACGACCTTGTCATTCTGCATCAACACAGCCCCAAGTCCGATTTCGGACGCATTACAATACACGACGTACTTCTTACCTGGATCATGTAAGACAATGATAGGTGTGGTCGTCAACCACTTCTTCAACTCATGGAAGGCATTTTCACAAGCCTTGGACCACTATAACCTGATTCAATTCTTGATTAACCCCAAGGGTGGTGCTTCCAAGAGAGAGAAATCCTGAATAAACCTTCGGTAATACTTGGCCAAACCCATAAAACTCTGAACATCAGAAATATTCTTGGGATGTTCCCAAGATACAACTGCATGCAATTTCTATAGATCCACTGAACCACCTACCTATGATATTATGTGACCCATAAAATGAACATTACCTATCCAGAATTGATACTTGGATAGCTAGCATATAGCTGATTCCCTCTTAGAGTACCCAAGATGATGTCAAGATGTTGGGCATGATCGTCGTGAGTTTTCAAGTACACAAAGATATCTCCAATAATGAAAACCACAAATTGATCTAGATAGGGATGAAAGATAAAGGTTATAAAAGCCATAAACACTGCCGGTTCATTTGTCAAGTCGAAAGGCATTACCAGAAACTAAAATAACCCGTACCGACTCCGGAAAGCTGTTCACGGTATGTTGGAAGACCGCACTCTAAACTAGTGATAACCCAACCTTAGATCAATATTAGAAAACACTGATTCATCCCACAATGGATAAAATAGGTCATCAATTCTGGGAAGAGGGTACCGATTTTTCACTGTCATCTGATTCATCTTTCGATAGTCGACACACAGTCTCAATGTGGCATCGACCTTCTTTGCAAAGAGCACGGGAGATCCCCGAGGAGACGTTCTATGATGGATAAAACCCTTACACTCCAAATCCTCAATTTGAACTTTTTTTTCCGGGTGTTCTAACGTTTCCATTCAGTATGGTGGAATAGAAACCGGCTCCTTTCCCAGTAATAACTCGATTGTGAACTCAACATCCCTCTCGGGTGGCAACCCTGAGTAAATCCTCAAGAAACAAATCCTGAAACTGAATCACCACAGGAGGAAAAATAGGTTTTTCCCTTCCTCCTCATCATCAAGCATGAGACATGCCACTTGAGCTGTGAGTCCACACATCTATTGAAAAAACATCCCCACACGCCCTACTCGAACATCCCACTCACCACGGTGGACATAAGTGTCACCCTCAAGTGACATGAATGATACCCTATGATTATAACAGTCTATGTGTGCCCAATAAATCACCAATTAATCCATTTAAAACATTAGGTCAAACCGGGACATCTTGAGAGTGAACAAGTCCAACAAAAAATGATACTCACCACCTTCTAAGGCACATCCCTTGCACTGATTGATATCCTCAACCCGCACCCCCAACGGGGTGTCAATTGACATCACTCCACACACCCTCTCCATAGGTAAACTCAACGATACCACAATTTGAGCAGAGATAAAAGAGTGTGTGGCACTTGTATCAAACAACGCACTAGAAGACATAGAAGTTATAAGGACCATACCTCGAATAGTCGAGAGTCCGGCCTCGCCATCACTAAGCGCAAACTTAACTACCTGAACCTGACCTTCCCCTCTTCCCTAGGCTACATCCTGAATACTGTGCGCCGCACTACCCTACTGGTGTGAGCGATCTTGCCCTGGAGTTCCACATCCACCGCCCCTGCCAGTACAGCCCATGGAACTCCAACTGCCTGCCTGATATAGGGAAACTGATCCCCTTTCCATATCTGGTACCTGATTCACACCATCATACTCGCCCACCTGTCGTGGGTTCCTGCAGAACCTCTGCACATATCCCATCATACCGCATGAATGACACCCAACTAGACGTTGAGGACACTGACCACACATGTGCCCCGTCCTACCACACTGATAGAAGAACACCTGGTTCCCACTCTGAGAGGATGAACCTCTCTTCTGACCACCATGCTGAAAACATTTCAAACGGTGCTTCCGAACATTGGAAGATGCATCACATGTCCACCTAGCTGGAACGAAAAGCCTACCACCCGAAGCTCCCTTGAGGTTCCCTTCAAAGATGAGTGCCTGATCCAACACCTCCACAAACCTCTTCAAGCGGAAGATATTTACCTGATACCTGATCTCATGTCTCAACCCATCCTGTAAGTGTCTTGCCACTGATTCGTCATCCCTTACTAATATTGGTACAGAGCATCTCTAATCAGTGAAGCGACTAGCATAGTCCATCACCGATAACGATCCTTGTGTCAGCCTCATAAACTCCACAGCATGCTCTTACCTCAACGTCTCTGGGTAGAAATGCTCAAGAAACGTTTCCTAAAAAACCATCCATGACATTCCCTCATCCTGCTCGATCTGGGCCTGAATGTCCCACCAACGCCTAGCCTGGCCTCGCAACATATAAACGGATAGCTTTACACGCTTCTCGATAGGGGTCTCTAGATGATCAAGTATCATCTGGACAGACTCTAACAAGAACTCCGCTGCCTCTGGCCCACCCTCTCCGGTGAAAGCCAGAGGGTGCTGCAGCAGGAACTCCCCGGTTAGCTCAAACATACTCGGTGCAACCCGCCCTGGGTCCTGATCCATAATTTGCATAAGGCGATCCATGTTACTCTGGAACTGGTCTTCTCCACCTTCATTGATGACCACATTTTCTTGCCCCTCTACTAGAGGAGTGTTCTCAGAAATATCCTCCTCTTTCCCAACTGGAACCCGATATCGTGGTGGCATCTTTCTACATTGCAAAGAATGAGATTTAGCATGCACACAAGAAAACATTGTCAACATTATCAAATGATATACACTAGGTACAAAAACCCATTTTCAACAACATAAATACCTAAATTTCACCGCCCCGACCATCCCTGCCATGGGCCATGGTCCACTTGGGGTAAACAACCATGCACTACTACGAAACACGGACAAAATTTTACAAAAAAATTTCCACTTAGTTTCAAACCCTTAGGATTCATTGTAAATTCATTACTAACTTGTTTTATTTCATTATTCTCATCATTTCATGGTTTCATGAAATGCCAGACGCAACCTACCTTCCTTCCTCACACACCCACCCCATGCATGTGCCTGACACAATGCATGTCACCTCTCCCTAGTTGCCTATAATGATGCATGAGTCCAAATCCTCATGCCGTTAAGGCCACGAGCCAAATATCATAAAACAATCACATCAAACCACATGTGCATCACACAACGGTGAAATATCATCAACTGTAACAACACACAACCAAGAACAACATTTCCCTACCCAGGGTGAGTTTGGTTTTCACCGTACTTGGGTTAGCTACTCCCAAGCACAAGATCATTACCAAGGCTCGACAAGTCTTAACCCTTGTCTACCAATACCAAATAACAATACCTCAGAGAAGGGGAAGAAAGACCTCCTCTAATACCACTTTGTAACATCCCCAACATGGAATCCACTAAATCGGTGCTCCGATCTGGGTGGTCACATGACCTTAATCATGCCTCCCCATATGCCAAATGATACCGACTAGCAGCAGGGGTCTATGTAGTCAAATGGGGAGACTATACCCCCTTTATATATCAGAGTAAGCCATAACAGAATAACATAATAGAGGAAAAAATAACCAATTAAACAGGGAACATGTATATCAAACATTTCCAACAGTAAATATGCCATGTCATACTACAAGTGAAATAGTGAACCAGGCCAAAATAAAGACAATGGACAATATCCCCAAAATGGTCCTGAATCCAAGTCCGGATATTCCACCAAGTGCTACCCATGCCACTCAATATCTAGAAAGGACCCTTTCCATTCTCCTCACCTACAAACATGAAGTCGACTCGGGTACCCAATGGCGGCCCGAGATTGGTGTGAGTACAACTCAGCAGGCCACCACCGATGATGTCTACCAAATATCCAATACAAACAGGTAGTTCATGCAAAAGGAATATGAATGATAATTTCCAAGTAATTAATTAATGTTCCATTAAACTGTTTTAATCTAAATCCATTTCCACTTCCATTACTATTCATTTCCCACCAATTTTCATCATTTACCAATTCATACTAATTCCATGGTTTAATCACATTCATCTTGTTACATGGGGTTGAGGCCAACATTCTCATGCTAATGGGTAAACAAATTGTTATCCTATCTCACTAGGACTAACTCCCTCATTGTAACCATATCCTCACCTCGAAGCCTTAGTCCGGGTGGATACAACTGTTAGGAGAAAAGAATATCAATCCCCATTCCTAACCCATGCATTTAGGGTGGTGTTCGGAGACTCAGTCTTCACTCGACCCGTGGGCGTAGATCCTCAAGTCATACCCCACTCTACCAACCCATGTGCACATGCTTATATATATATGTAACCATCAACCATTCAAATCATTTCCCTTCAGCAACCACTATTCACAATAACCCACATGGGAATTCACATCATAACTTAACCCATTAACATATTAATATTTCACATCATTTAACCATTCACCCAATTCCCATGTGTTATGACTATCTCATTAAGCATTCAACACTAGACCAATAATCTATCCCATTATAGTCTTTAATCGGTTTACCCATTAACCCATTTTACCCATTCATCATTTTCATGAATCAACCATTCATCCATTTCAATTAACCCTTTGGTTATTACTAAGTCTAGGTGAATCACATAACTTCCATTCCAATTTTAACTAAACATTTCAACACATTCATCAAGGGATATACCATTTACCACAACTAGGTCACTTGTTTAAGAACAATCCCTAAACTGGGAAAAGAGGAAACATCCCATGGATGGCCCAAAATTAGGTCAAGTCAATCCCAACACATCCCACTGGGATCGTGAGGGATACTATTTTAAATTTTATGCACCATTCTTATCAAACATTCTAAGGATATCCAAACATAACCATGGAAAAGAAAGAACACCATTTGTCATGCACAAAACCCTAAATGACCATGTGATATTACTTGTAGACCACCTACCTTCAAACCGCGGAAGAAACCACTCTCTTTTGAGTCCTAAGACCTATATTCAACCATCCTTTGGAGCTTCAACCTAAAACTAACCCAAAAGATAGGGTTTTAGGGCTTCGTAAAAATAGGGAGATAAGACACAAACCCAAAACCAAGAAAAAAACCAAGGATAATATTAGCCTTACCAGGACCTTCGATCCGCAACCAACAGCACCCAAAACGCCTTAGAATCATGGGAGATCCATCTCTTGAATCCCTTGAGCGAATCAGTTCATTCATAGGGTGAAGAGGGAGGAAATGGAGGAAAATACCGAGTGGGGTTTAAAAGCCCGGAGTGGAAATTTTGTAATTTTTCCCAACATTAAGTGGTTGCTTGGTTTAGCCACAAGGTTAGGAAAACCGTACAGAAATTGTGTGCATGCCACAGCCTGAGGAAGGAGGAGCCACACAATTTAGCAGCATGGTTTGGCAAACTATGTGCAAACTATGCACTTGCTTCTGTCTAGAGGAGGGAGGGTCACACAGCTTAGTCTGGGTAGGCCGCACGATTTGGCTGACCGTGCACAGGCTGTGCACCTTGGTCTGCATTGCCCAGACATCCCTTCTTCCATACCACGAGCCCCCGGAACACGCCCATGGCCTCTCCCACTTTTAAGAATCCTTTTGAAGTCCCAAAAGAAAAGGGTTCAACCCAAACCCAACAAAAACATACCTTTCCAAAATCCAGGTTCTTACATGTACTCTCCATCAGTTATCAATGGTCATACCCAATCTTGACCACATGACACTCCCAACGACATTTTTCTGCTAAAAAACAAAAAAAATAAACTCAACACATATCCAACATCATATTAAAATCCTTTTTTTACAATAAATCTTTTTTGGAAATAATTTTTTTGTAAACCTAAGGAGGTCTTCCAAGGAATATGTAACTATCATAAATGAGAGTTTTTACATTATTTATTCTAAAAAAACCATAAGAAATTCCACCATGATTTCCTAATAAAATTAGTATAAAAATAATTCTAATATTGAATTATGTAAATTTAATGACCTATATCCATGTTTTATTCGATCAAATGGTAAATAAAACCGGTGATAGTGTATATGATGGACTACCACATCACAAACCGATATAATTTATTTTCCATCAATGATTTTAATGAATATTGAAAATTATGAATTAAAAGAATTTATATGATATTAATTATATTTTTTTACAAATTTATTTTCAATTTCACATAAACCATTTTATGTTCTATTCCATTTAAAATATGATAATGTCACTTGTGTGTACGATGAACTATCACCTCACAAAGCGATGTGATTCGTTTTCCACATATGATTTACATGGTATTTAAAAAGGATTAAATTAATTAATATGTGTTATATATATGAGACAATATTGACTATATAAATTTAATATATCACCCACATACTTAACCTTTAATGTTTTTATTGAATTATAGTGTTACTCATGCATACCTACGATCTTTGGCCTATAAGAAGCAATGGGATTTATTTTCCATGTAAAACATTAACAAATAGTTCTAAAATTCTATTTAATTTGAAAATATTAAATTTTTATAGTTTATATAATTATGTATAATATATATATATATATATATATATTCGCAAGAACCATAACAGTGATCGTAAAATATGCAAGATAAACCAAGTTGATTAATATTCGAACCAAAGAAGATAACGAAATATTATTTACAAAATTGAGATAAAATGTAAGAAGAGGATAAAGATGATATTATAAGAATCAATATTGTTTCTCTATAGATTAATAACATGATTAAAATGATTATACAGTTGGTTAATTCACATTTAATGAAATGAAATCACGAGGTTATGGACTTTTTCTCATTTTCCCTTTATTGAGTTATATTATATTTTTGTGATCCTAATTTATTTTATATAGTTTAAATAATTCACCTTTTATAGGTAATATAATGAATACGTCAAGATTAATTATATTTTATGTTTTAATTTTTTATTTAATCTAATAGGATTTCACATTACTATTACCAAGTTGTAAATAATTTCATAACTCAATTTATTTTTATTTATTATATTACTTATCTGATTGACATTTATATTATAAATTTAAGTGTACAATTAATTTTGATTATATTATGTTTTATTTTCATAAATATTATGTGAATTTAAAATTCAAACGCAAAATATATTAATTTATTAACTCTCACATCAATGTAATTATCATTGTAATATATTTTTTCTCAATTTAAATTTGGTTGAGACATAATTTTTTAATATTTTCCTATTAAATTTCTTGTGGTAATATCATTTTAATGTATTTACCATAAAAAATATTTATTATCTATGTTTAATGTTTTAATTGTAGTTTATCTATATTCTTTTTACCGTGGACATGAATACTTCCTAACCCATAAGCCATTAATATATAGAGTGTTTAAAAATAATGTTATTTTATTACCTGGAGAAATAATGATAAACATTTTTTCATTAAAAAACAATGATATTTTTTGATAAATCATATTATTCATGAATTAGATTTAGTATTATATATATGAGGAATTATTTAGAAATGAAGTGATATATGGGTCCCAAAATTATATATCCCATATTGTATGAAAAAATCTCTTGAGAAAAATTAATTGGTTATTTTAAACAAGTCTTGCAAATAGTTTAAAAATTATTGTGAAATTTATTGACAATAGAGGTATCATGATTCTTGAGATCCTGATATCTAGTAATTAGGGATTTCATTCATTGATATTTTATTAATTATAATTATCAATGAGATTTTCATAATAATTTTATCGTTGGATGAATTTCATTTGGTGTTTATTGATTAAATGGAATGTGTTTTTTGAGATTTACATTTACATATTATATTTTTGTTATAAATTTTTTATATCTAATTTATTGATTAAGTGTCATGTCTATTCAGTTATTTACAATTCCATTAGATTATTCATAATTGATTCATGATACCATCTGCCGTATGAGGAAAATTCGTGGAATTTAAGCTCACCATTATACTTTTTTCTTTCCCAATGATAAGAATATTAAATCATTGAATGTTTTTTCTTGGGTGAAAATAATTTTACATTATTACAAATAATTTTTTATTTTCTATTCACAATATAAAATTGGAATAATGTATTTATCTGGTTCTACAAAAAATGATAAAATATTTAGTACTTTTGTATTTTACCCCTTTTATATATGCCAATGTAATAATGTTGGGATCAATACTGGGTTACTAAGGTAAAGGTTGTTACAAATGAAATCATAATATGTTTATAAAAAACCATAGTAAATAGATTAAGGGAAATATAAATTATGGAAAATAAACCTATGATTGTATTTAAGGATAATTATATAATGACATCCTAATGTTTATTAATGGAAGATATTATATGGGTTTCCAATAAATAAATCGTTCTCTAGATAATATAGGGGGATGTGGTTGTAGAATAGATGTTTTTAGAGAAACTACATCCAAAAACGGAATATTGGTATCAAATTAATCATCTCATGGTGCATGGAAATGGTCCTTACAATAGAACTAGTATTATTCTACTACAGTATATTCTTATGATAATTCACATTTTATTTATAAACCATTATGAAATAATTGAATATAAAGATATCTCCAAAGAAATCATGTTTTTTATTCAAATATTAACAATGAATACAATATTAATGTATATTACGTGTTACATCATATTTAAAATTAAACATTAGGATTTTAAATTCATAAATTTATTAACTAATATAGTATATTCTATTATTTAGAAATTGAGAATAACAGGATAAGGGGTATCAATACTCATGGAAAATGTATCTATTTAACTTTCCAGGAATCCTATAAAAATGTTAATGAAACTGAGAAAATACTAGATATGTCATTGTAGAAAAATATTATTATTATAAATTATAGTTCTTAGATAGATAAACCTTTTCCCCTAGATGATTATCCTTTGTTGGATCAATTTTTTTAATATAATCCTTCCATAATTTTGTTGGATTACTTACCCAATGGTGTATGATAAATGGATTAGGTCTTTAGAGATCACATTTATATCCTTGGGATGTTATTAAAAGGAAAAGGAATAATTATTGTGTATTTTCTCAAAGGCTATGTCCACCAATTTAGATTATTTATAAAGAATACATATGATGAAGTAGAAATAGAACTCATGGTATTCAAATCTTTTAAAAAGTTATTAATTGAAAAAACTTCACTTATGTAAAAAAAGAAATATAGATAATGATCCTCATCTTTAAGAAAAATGATGAAAAGGGTGTTTCCAAGAATGACCCCCTTACACAGATATATAGTTATTCTAAATATTATATATGAAACATGGAGTTCATGATTTACTATTTTTGTAACTTACATAAGCTAAGTCTCTTAAAGTCACTATTCTATCAAGAATTTTCTTCTTACAGATATATAGTTTTGTATGCCACCAAAATAGAGAAATAAATATAAAAATAATATATATTAAAGGTAAATATATGGATTATGAGGTCATCATAACACCCTAAATAATGTAATTCATTAACGGAGAAGAATATAATGTATTTATTTCAACCATGTCAAAACGTTGGAATTAGTCACCAAATAAATTTTGTGAATGGATTTGGAGTTTTTTATAGTTTTGGAAAGAATCATAACTAATAATAATAAAGAAAAGGTAACAATGAAAAGAAATGATATTAAATTTTTCAATAATATGGATATGGGACAATAAACAAAAAAAAACCAAATCATCAATGAAATCCACCATAGAAGATGCAAAGGGGGGAAGATGAAGTTTATCCGATCATTATATGTGACATGGACATACTAAATGATGTAGTGGTTGGTATATTAATCCTATAATGAATTTTATCAAATGATTTATTTGATTTTGGATCCTTTCACACTATAATATCTACCAATATTTCCGTGAATATTATACATTTCCTTTTTTACATTAAAAGGGTAGTTTTAGATTAAAAAACATAGTGGATGTCTCCCTACAACAACGACATGTCAAGAAGTGCAAATTATATAACACAAACTTTCTTTATTTTATAACCACAATATTATAACAGTTGAATAATTTTATATAATCCATGGTTAGGATTGGATTTCAATATATCATTGAAAAAAATATTCTAATAAGAAGTAAATTATGATTCATGATGAGTATGTATAATTTCATATCATTGGGGAAGAAACATCATCATCTGAATAATTTTCAGATCCAACCCTATTAGTTATTCAGAAAGAGATTCCATGGGAAGGAGTGAAAACACATTCTATAGATGGATATAATAGTTTTAAAATTGATTATATACCTATTATACATGAATACATTTATGTATTTTAGTTGTAATTACTTGGACAACAACTAAGAGTGACGTTTATTATTCCAATAATTTTGTTTTTCATCTGAAACAAATATTAAAGTACCACTATAGAAAGACCACTACGGAGTCAGTGGATATGAAGAAACAACTAGGGGAGTTTTGTGATATGGGATTTATACAACCTAGTGTTTCACCTTGGGGAGCACATGATCACTTCATTCAGAATAATGATGGATCATTCAAATTGGGTGTTGATTATGTGGAAAACCTTTCAATTAAGATAATGAAAAAAATATAATATTTAACCTATTTATGACATATTCAATGAAAATCACTAAGACCAATATTTTTCAAAGATTTACATTCAATCAAGGTATCATTAATTGACAGTAATATTATAAGACATTTGGGAGAAACATTTCTAAACAAGATTTGGATATTATGATTTTATTGGAATCTTATTTGGATTATCTAATGTACTAAATATTTTAATGTATTAAGGGAATTGTGAATTCAATGGTTATGTTGATGATTTTCTTCCGGGTATCCATTGATGATATCACTGTTTATTTTAAATGCTATCGCTACATAAGAATCACCTGCATAATATTCTTTAGAATCAAAAATGAAATGTGTTATTTTTGATATTAAGTATGTGTCATTTCTAGCTGAAATATGCTGCATTTATTAGACATATTATGTGAAAGCATGTAATATATGTTGATCCCATAAAGGAAAAGGTAGTCATATTATGGTCTAATCTAATAAACATAACTATTGTATGTAGTTTAATTGGTTTTCCTAGTTATTATCAGTGATTAACTTACAATTGTTCATGATTCTCTGACCCGTTAATAAAGAATACATGTAAAATGGGTTATGTTCAGTTGGAAAATATAATCTAAAGATAATTTTCATGAATTTAAGATAAGATTGGTCAATGATTCTATTTTGAAATTACCATTTGGAAATTATGGGTTTTAAATATATAAGGATACAATAAATAAATAATGTGGTTGTTCTGATATGAAAAATGATTATTTTAGTACATATGTTCAAGGAAGATGAAGAATCATGAACATACATTTCCTATACTTGTTCTTTAGTTGGAGGATGTTATTTATTCTATGTAAATGTGGATAAATTATACTTATGTTCAATGAAGTGGGTTATATATAGACCATAAAATCAAAAAATATATATTTTCAAATAAAGAGTTGAATATAATGCAAATATAATGGTTTTTACGACTCAAGGATTATGATTTCACAATACACTACCAACTTGGGAATGTATACAATGTATCACATTCCTTGATTATGAAACATTGATGAGTTATGACCCAAATGTGTATTGAGAGGGGTCATTTGTTCATGGGTATACTATAGGTAGATTTGTGAGTCATTAATGAATTGGTGAATTTTTTCATTTTCCAAATTAATAAAAAAATCTTAATTAGAATATATAAAAATATCTCAATATGATAATGAAAACTTTTAGAAGAAATTCAAAAATATGAATGATGGGATTTGGGAAGAAATCACTTTTAAGATTGTGTTGTATAATTTGGTAGGAGATTATTTTTCCATCTATACCAGTGAAAAAATGTGTATTGTGGGATGAATCTCAAATCATGAATTTCTAAATGCACCAAAGTAGCACCAAGTGGTATTAGGATTTGAGGGAATATTTATCATGGTATAACATGAAGTGTGAAATTGTGTACAATGTATCATGATGGATTATATTAAAATTGTTTAATAGAGAGAGATATATTCCAAGTGGAGTATTGAAACATCATCCAATTCCTATGTGTAAATTGGATGAAATTACAATATAAATTATTAGAGGACTACAAAAGAATCCAAAAGAAAAATTATTAAACATTTTCTATTATCAGTATTACAATCAATTATAAATATTTATACACAATTAGAGATATTTTACCTCTTGATAACCTCACAAAGATCTATGCTAATGATTTTTAGAAATCATGCTCAACCTATTGTGATTATGTATGACTTTGATACTTGATTTACATAAAAATTATAGTATAATATTCAGAAGAACCCTGACACTAACCTTCATTTGATCACTTCAAGCCATTCACATACTGATGTATAGTATGGAAGGAATATTTAAAAAATGGATAAAATACAATGTTTTGAAAACATTATTATCAATGTGTGTAGGACACGTATTTACTGTCTATCCATTTTCACTTTAATGGTACACAATATAAAAAAAGGGTTATACTGATAATCAGAATAAATATTTTTTTAATTTAAAATAAAGGATCACATTTTATTAAATGATTACCCATAGATGGGTGTGATTTGTATTGGAATGTAGGGAAATCTAATCTGTAGGAACATCAGAAATTTACAAATTCTATAAATAATTGGAGTTATATCATATCATTTAGAAATGACACCATGTCCTTTAAATGTACATAGTGTCTTCAATATATCATTTTTAGTGAAATACATGCCAAACCCAAAGAAAGTCCTCAACTCATATAAAATACAATTTTAACCAGATCTATCTTATGATGAATAACCCAATCATGTTATCAATTATTGAAATAATTTATTTAGGAATCATATGAATCAATTGGTGATGTTACTTTTAAGAAATCATCAAATGGAGGAAGTAAATGGGAACAAAATGATGTTATGTAGAAGAAACCCCTAATCTGCTTAGAAGGTAATATCCATCAAATTTAAAATATTATTTGTGTAGGGGGTAAGATTTTAACACTTTTACACTTTTTTATTTATTTACTTTTAAATAAAATCAATCACTTTGATATATTGAGATACACAAAAAACTAGGTTTAAACAAAACATGACACTCTATTAAATTCTTCATTAAATAAGATCATTAAATAATTACTAATAAATATGAGGGAATGAATATGAATAACTAAAATAATAAAAAATTAATATAATTAATTATCTGTTATTATTTGTATAATTATTATAAATAAAAATGATGATCATTTGAATGTAAAAAGAATTGTTCTATAAACAACAATAAATGATTCAAAGAAAAATGCTTTATAAATTCACGCCCAGTTATAACAAAATTTATATTTGGAACATTAAGTAAATTTATTTGAAAAAATTACATTTCTTTTTTAAATAAACAAATAAATATTTTCAAGTGGTTAATTTTTTTATTTTTCTATAAAGCGTCATGTTATGACGAATAATAAAAATAATGATTTTTATTGATAAGTATGATTTTATTTAAATTATTTAAAACATTTAAATAAACATTAATTATAATTAATTTAAAATTGTATAAAACGTATTACAATTTAACTAACACAGGTCCTTTGGATCAATTTTATATTAAATTTAAATATAATAATGTTCCATACATCTTAGAATTTTCCCTTTGGAGACCTGAATTTTCATCATGTCTATGGGTAAAATTTTAAATTGTATTATTCCTCATCTTGTAATTGAATTTGGAAAAAAATGAATCTAGTATTTTGAAAAAAAATAAATTATATTATCTAATAATTCCAACTTACTATTTAACATTATCAATAGTAAATGAAGTATAATTTAATAACAATAGTTAGGGTAAAAACAGATTTACTGATTGGTTAAGCTAATAATAAAAAGGTTAAAATAACATAAACACTTGAAAAACAACCATTGTATGCCTATAGTTTGACCTTATCAACTCTACGAGTCTTTAATGTCCCATTTTAAGCTTATTTTAAGGTAAAAATGTAATTGTATCCTTTCAAAAATTCTATTCGTGTCTTCTGCCCACTTATAAAAGGCCACACCCTATCCTCCCATATTGAGAATACCAATTCCATTTGGGTTAGATATTCCATTATAAAATAACTTACAAAATTCCATTACATCATTTTTTAAACTAATCACCTTCTAGAAAACAGGGCCCCTAAATATTATTTTAAAAAAATAACCAAGAATCACACAAGTCTATAAGAAGGAAAATTGCATTTATCCCTAACAAAAATAGGAAAAACATCCAAAGGAAGATGATTATACTAAATAAAAAAATTACCATTACTACCTTTAGTGGAAATATAGTCAACCAAAGCATTCCCCTCCCTGAAAACATGAGTAACAATATAATCAATAGATGATAGATAATATAAACAAGAAATCCATCGGTTAACAAGTCACCAAATAATATGAGCAGAGGCAGATCTAATTGCATGAACAATAATATTAGAATCGCACTCCAGCCATATCCTATTCATTCCACTTTGTTTATAATGGTCCGAAGAGAAAATAACTCCTAGAATCTCATCTTACTAAGAGGAAACAATACCACAAGAACAATATAAACACCCCACCACATCCCCTAACTATTTTGAAAAATAGCCCTGTATCCTGAACGACCAAGATTACTTCTAGAAGCCCCATCAGTGTTAATATTAGTCTAACTAATAAAAGGGGATTGCGAGAAAACCTCCATAGTTCCCATCAGAGATTGAAAATTACCCTTAATATTGAGACGCCTGAGAATAGGGAAGTCATGAATTGAGTTCCAATTGTGCATATTCTGAGGGATTTTGATAGTCCGAAGAGCAGCAAAAATTCCAGCCAAAGCAGTCTGGGGGTTGAAAACCACCCCTCCATGAAAAAAAAAATTCTTCTCCAGCCAAGTGATGCTGACTAATTCCACCACTGCAACATGTATAAGTAACAACATAAATGGGGAATGGGGAAGACAAGACAGACATTCAATTAAATACCTAATAGAGGCATAACCCAGATAAAAAACATCAAACACATCATATATGGCTTTCCACATAGTTGGACAAGTAACAATACTTTGGAATAAATGATCCATATCCTTACAATGCTAATGGAAAATAACAAAAATAGAGTACAATGAAATGCCACTAGCCTAGATAGAATTATGGGTGGGATGTTTCCCATGCACCAACCTCCAAATATGAGTAAACCGATAACGAGAAATATTGTTTCATTTGAAATTTTCTATCCATTTAATGCCCAAAACAAGAGAAATGGATTCAGAATAAAAAGTCATTGAGGAAAGAATACCAGAATAATTCAGATCCCAAATCCAAAAATCACCAATAGAGGAAAATTAGTAATCCTTAACAACCTGTTTAATATGATCCAAAACAACATCCATGTTAAAAAACTGGTCCCTTATTGAAATATCGAGATCAATGTTTGGAAATTATTGATTGAGAGATTCTATAAGAGGATCTCTAATCTTGTTGGACTTCAAAAAATGAAGAGTGGAATCTTTAGAGACAGACCTATGAGTATTAATGTCAAGGAGAGAAAACAATTTCTTCAGAGAGGACAAAACTAAGGAGTCCAAATGATTGAAAAAACGAGACATTAGCTTAACATGAAACCTGACACATAAAAAAGTAGTGGATTCATAATTAGAATTATCGAACCTCCAAAAAAATTATTCCTACAAGGATTGATTAAAAACGATGAGATTTTTTTAAACCCAGAACCCCAATCTACAAAGGCTTGAAACAATTATTCCACAAAACAGTAACCAATCTTCATTCCAAAACACTACCGGTCTAGATGAAGTTCTTAATGTCCACATTAAATATTTTAAGAAGCGAATCTGGGAATTTATATACCACTATAGTTTAAACCAATTAGGAGTAACAATAGCTTTGACAAGGCAAACACAAATTTCCATGGAGAGGGATTTACCCATCCAATAAGATAATTTCTTTTTTACCCGACCAAGAATTCCATAAAAATAACATGAATTTGGAGAAACCCTAAACATAATCCCCCCCAAGGTAGGTAAAAGGATTGTTTCCTTCTCTAGTACCCAATTCATTAATGATGTCAATTTTAATAACATGGGAGATATTCTTACCAAAATAAACAAAACATTTGTTCCATATGACTTACTGACAAGAGACTTGCGCATAATTCAAGAGAACCTTCATGATATTTTGAATATTTTTCTTGGTCCCTTGAGTGAATAAAATATGATCATCCACATAAAGAGTATGATTTGGAGCAGAAATACCTCTACCCACACCAATAGAATTCAAATTTTCATTAATATCCATATTGTAAAAAAATATTCTATGATAATCCTCAGATTTGAGAAGTTAATACAAGAGAGGGGATAAACCATTTTAACACACTAGAACAAGAGAAATATCCCTCTAGAGAATCGTTCACAAGCACAGGAACATGAGAAGATTAAAAAATAATCATAACCCAACCAATAAAAGTATTATCAACTCCAAACATGTCATGGATTTAAAAAAAAGATCCAATCCATCATTTCAAAATCCATTTTAATGTCATGATTTTGGGAAATATTGCTTCCTAAAATAATATTTTTGAGATGGTTGAATCATTATAATGAAGAAAAAAGACAATCATGGATTGATATTCCATTGAAAAAACCATACTGATTTGAGGAAACAATTTTACTAGAGATAGGTGCCAATCTGTTAGCAAGGATTTTTGTAATAACATTGAACAATATATTGATTAATGCCACAACACTAAAAAGATGAATTTCATTGGAATTATCCTCCTTAGAAATTAAATAAAGTAATAGATAATTTATACCTTAAAGGAAACATCCTCCTCTAAAAATATGAACAACAACCTTATAGTCACTATCTCGAATAGTCTCCCAGTAGTTCTAAAAAAAGAAGTTACTAAATCCATTAGGTCCTGGGAAATTGTCTGGATTGAGGCTAAACACCGCATCGTTGATCTCTAGTTCCAATGTAATAGAATTATGTCTTGAATTCTCCTCTTTATTAATAAGATTGGTAATAACACTATCCATAGAAAAAGAATTAGTGTTAGAACCATTAAATATTCCATTAAAAAAAGAAATAATGTTCTCATAGTGATCCTATTTTTTTTTCAAAATTTGATCTTCAATCATAAGAAAATAAAGAGTTTGAGAAGTTATCATATCACTTTCAAGATAGTTAAAAAATCATAGATGTCCTATCCCAATAATTGAGCCAATTATCCTTGAATGTGTCTTTTAAGTGAATCCTTCATATTAATAAGATTATTTTTTTAAAAATTCAAGTCTGATTCCAACACAACTCTACCGTAAAAATAACCCTGAGAATACTGCTCCTGAAAACACTGAAGGGAGGTTTCAAGGTTGGAAATTTCATACCAATTTGATTAAACCTATCATCACTCCAAAGTTAGAGATTCCCCTTGAGAATCATTAATTATAGTATTCAATAGAAAACATTACACAAACAACCCACTGATCTACAAATATCACTAACATGATTATCACACTTCGGATGTAAAACACAAGCCTTATTAAATCTGAAGGGAAATAGGGGCTTGTAATATTTACCTATGAGATCAAACATGATAGGATGATGATCAGAGTTGAGCCGAGATAAAGTCATGTAAATTATAGAGTCCCAAGAACATAGAGAAGACTCATTCACAAAGGACCTATCATGTTTACTGGAAACTATAACTCTAAGATATCTTATATACCATGTGATCTTTGCAGCTACAATATTTACTTAATGTAGTTTATTTTTCTTAGTGAATTTATTAAACTATCTTGATGAAATTGAATTATTCATTGGTTACATTTTTTCATCAAGGATAAGAAGCAAATTAAAATCACCAATAATGATCTATGGTCCATTAATGATGCTTTTGAGATAAGTAATATCAGACCATAGACTTCTACGATCTAGATACCTGTTATTGCCATAAATGAAGGAAAAATCTTTCTTGAATCCCTTCAGAGAAAAAGAATCATTAATATGTTGAGGGAAAAAGTCAACTAGAAGAGGATTAGAAAGAGAATAATGGTCCAAACACCATAAAATCTTGACCTCTGATAAACTATTTTTCACAAATTACAAAGAGAATACCATAAGTTCAAAGATACAAAGTCTATTTGAAATAAAAGATTTTGGTTCATCTACCCCCAAAAAAATAGGTTTATAAAGGTGAATATGATGTTTTAGAGACTGGACAGTGGCTATATTAGCCTTACCATCAGTATTCCAAAATAAAATCCTCATTTAGATCCACTTTTGGAATTAAAAAACTTCTTATTCCTTTCGTTTATGGGAAATTTGGGGGAGAACCCCTTTATTAAAATTAAAAGAAAAAACACAAAAACCATTTTAAGGGAAGAGGGAGAACCCAAAAGCCTATATCAAACCTGTAGGTTTGACACAAAGACATAAAATACTGTGTCTCGATATCCCAGTGGGACATAACCCATTATAAGATCAAAGTCAGATCCAAATCTAAATCATACACAAAAAAGCCATGAAAAAAAACTCAAGTCACCCCAGCGACCACCAAAGGCCCCACAAAAGCGTCGCCCATAAACCAAGACCTACCAAAACCAGATCTACAATGAGACCATGATCACCTGGTTTCCAGCAAGAAACATTAAGGCACCCACCCCGTTTCCATTGTACACCCACATAAAACACACCCCCGCAATAGATGAAGAGGAATTACAAGGGTTTAAACCATATATCTCAAGAGCCATCCACTGAAGAGGAGGCTACATCCCGAGAAATCATGCAGATCTAAGCAGTATCCCGCAATACTCGTGGCCTCGACCAAAGAAATCACCACTGAAAAAATATATTTGCATCTGCTGCTCAAAACGAAGATGAAATTGAGGTACTAGATCACAAAACCACTGAAACTGACATCCATCTACTTCACAAGATCTAGGTGAGGCCAAGGAAGACCTGTAAAACCCCACGCTCAATGCCAACATTGTCTCTAAGACCACCGACCCATGCTGCCCTTACATTGAACCTGACACAGATCTGGACCAGATCTCTGAACATCAACCAGATCACCCCTGATTTCAATAGTATAAACACCATCGCCGAGGAAGCCATCCAAAAACATGATGTCAAGATTTCCGTCAAGGAGTCTCCTCCCCTATCGCATCATCGGTGCTGAATCACCCACCGTACACATGAGACGCTGCCACAACATCGTTAGTGGTTACCATTCTCAAAGACTGAGAAGAAAGATACTTTATATCCTTTCTAGATTCCATGGAACCATTAAATTCTTGCATATGAACATCATCTAAATCATCCCTATATGAGGTTTGATAATCACTGATATAATCAACCTTTTTTATTTCCTCATCCTGGACAACATTGTTATCATCCCTACCTAGAATCTGAATAGAAAAACCCTTCAAATCATGTTCAGACTCCTTAGAACCTGAAATCTCCTGTACTGTAATAGCATTGATGTCATCCATGTCCTCAGAATGTGAAGCACTGATATAAATATCATTCTTTACAAAACCTAATTCCAATTGACCTATAACATTTAGTTGAAAATATTTAGATATCAGAGTTCCTTCAAAGGTCAAATGAGAAATATTTTGTTCAGACACTTGATTCATAATGTTGGGCACATGAGCAGAAAACTGAGAAGTGTATGAGAGTATGAGTTCCTTCTGCAAACATGTAACAATATTTGAGATATCTTTAGAAATATAGTTGAAAACAGAGTGCTCATACTCACTCAGTTGCATGCTATAAACAAAATCAGTGATATCTTGAAAATTTTCAATAGCCAAAAAATCATCATCGATAACTCCTTCAGTAGGCCCCTGGATCACTGAATGATTTGAAGGAAGTGGATATGAAGGAAGAGAATCTTCCTCCTCAGCAATCACTGCCCAAGACTTATTTAAATAGGCCCTTAAGGATGGAGGGAAGGCTTGTGAATCTCGCAAAAAATGATGGATATAAGGATTCTTCTCAGGGATATCACCTTTTTTCTTTGAGAATTTTTAATATTGTTCCATTCATTAACTTTATAAGACACCCTTACCTTATTTTGGGTCACTCTGTAGGTCTCCATGGAGTTTCCCACAATCTTTCAGAATTCACAGAAGGAAGGAACTCGTTCTAACTCATCTCTGACTTCTATTTTCAAATCATTGGATTTCAAAATGATGGACCATGTACATTCAACTGCCAAATTGATATCAATATGAATTCGAGCATACATTCCAATTTTACCTTCTAATGTTCTTTGATCCAATTTTATAGGGATGTGAATTCATGAAGCTAAATAATTAGGAATATCAAGATGCCAATACAGAAAATTTAATCCTTGAAGTATAACCCAAATTTGGGCATTAGACTGTTTTTGATTGAAAGGAACAAAATTACAATCCCACATTGAGATCCGAAATAAACCTGGTTTAAGATGAAGATTTCCAGTGGAACATGACATTTATAGAGAACTACCACCTCACAAACAAATTTAATTTGTTTACATCACTACCTATAAAGGTTTGATATTATGATGTACTAAAAAAATTTATATTATATTATGGATATAATTATACTAATATAATTTTAAAATCACATAGACCTTTTTATGTTCCAATCCATTAAAAATATTATGATGTTTCTCATTTTTATGGTGGATTATTACCTCATGGAGAGATGTGATTGGTTTTTACATAAAAATTAACTGGAATTTAATAAGGATTAATGAAATTGCTATATGTTTTATATTTGATATGGAAAAAATTATATAAAATTAATAAATCACCATATTATATAACCTTTAAAATTTTATTAGAATAATATCAAGGATTGTGTGTACATATTCCAGACTATTTCTATGAAGTGATGTGATTTATTCCCAACATAAATAAATTTTTATAAAAATATCCCTTATGATTAAATTTGATATTTATAGAAATAATATAATTATAGAGAATATGTATATATATACTATGCAGATGAAATTAAACATCCATGAAAAAATACACATGACAAAACAAGGAAATTAACACCAAAAAAAGAAAACAATGAAATATTGTTAACAAATTGTTGCCAAATAGTATTAATTATAATGAACTAGCATGATAAATTACATATTATAGTATCATTGATCCATAATTAACTCTATTACAATCCATAGGGTGTTTTCGGTTTACAGGTTTTGATAACTAGGTCACAAATCATATAAAAATCATATAATACAATATGGACACTTCCAATTTGTATCCGTATTAAAATAAAAAAGTATTTAAAATTAAAAAATGATTTTATTTTTATGAAAAATATCCATTAATATAAACATGAATTCTTATTTTTTCTTACCTTCCTTAAAACCATTGGTGTTTTCTTAAAATGTGGGGTGAGTACAAAAATATTGTAACAGTCATAAAAATAATTTAAACCATTATAATAGTGAAAAACAAGAAATACAATGAAATTTTTAAATTTGTATTCAATATTAATTCAGAGTAGAAGATATTTCATAATGAATATAAGAATCTCTTTTTTCTCAATGGAAAAAATTAAAACCATATACAATGAATTAATAAATAATATATGTAAGTTGTGGAATCAAATTCTTATGGAAATTATAATTGGAGTAACCATCAATGATATGACTAGAGTAAACTATATGGTGACACATGGAACATCACTCATAGTTTTACATGATGTAACCATCATGGTTATAATTAGTGTAACTATTCTAGTTACACATTGAATAACCATCACATTAAACATCCAACAAACCCAATTCATTGGTGGGATATAATGTGGCTCATCCTTTATATAAGTTATATCATGATAAAATGTGAGATATAATGGTGATCAACCCTTAGAATAATCTGTATCAGGATAATTCATTTTCATCTATATATTGACCATTTATGATGAATACACCATATTATAAAACAACTAAAACCATTTCTTAACCCTTATAGAAAAATTTGTATATTTAAAATACCCATTTCAATAAAAACACATTTTCGAATCCTAAGTATGAATAAAAAATTAATTTTTATGTTCTTATGACAAAATTATCATTAATGACATTCTGGTAGAAATAATATTTTCATTTTGAAAACAGTTATTTAGAAAAAAATGCACATATATAAAGAATTTTTTTATTTAAAACTGAAAACATAAAATATAAAATTAATATTAAAAATATTATGTCTTTATTATGTAATTAAATCCCAATCATGACATATCTGTAAAAAAAGATTCCATTTGATCTTTGTAGAAACAATTGGAATAGGAACATTAAAGGATGATTTCTTAAAGAAATTCAGTTATCGTGAGTCTGACTCATCACGTTCATTATTTATTTTCCTAATTAATAAGAATATGATAAATATTTAATTTATTAAATACCTGTTTAATATTCATTATTCATTATAAATTACATATCACCATGTTATATATCATTACATAATCATTTATATTGTAAGTCCAAAATTGAAATTACTAATTTGATAATCGCCAAAGATTTAATTATTACATTATATATATAGATATATAATAATAATATAAATATAATTTTTATAAATAAATTAAAATTTTAAATCCCTACATAAAATATGGTTATGATAAATGAACTGTGTTATAATCATGGAGACATCAAGTCATAGGTACTCATGTGTAATGTTTTGATTATCAATAATCATTATAGAAAGAATGTAAATATTATTTTATATTTATTGAATGATTATAATATATATAATATAATATTAAATATTCACATATACATATATATTACATCTATATGACGTGGGGATGAGGAAAAAATCACATTGCTTTATGGAGGTAGTAGTCCACACGTAATGACAAATGAAATTATCATTTTTATTGTGAATGGAAATGTCATAAAATAATTTATATATTAACTTTTCATAAATAGAAGTAATTTATTAATATCATATAAAATATTTAATTTCCTTATTATAAAAATTATTTATAGTTGATTATATAACATGATAACATCGATTAACGAGAGGATAACATTACATGCAAACAAATTATGAATTCTATTCCCATTTGGTGGATGAGGATATGAATATAGGTCATAAAAAATAATAACATATTATTTTATGGATTATATTTGAGTATTTTACTTTATCACATTTGTATAATATTTGGGGGATGAATATAATGAAACAAAACTAAAACAAGAAAATAAAAACAATACCTCCTATATTAAAAATATTCATCCCATAAAAGATTAGAACATTTATGATTAGTATTATGCCTAAAAATACTTGTATAATTTATTAGGGATTATATATAGCTATTTGGTTTGGGAGTTTTTAAATCAATGGTTTTTTCAAGTTTGAATGAATGATGTGAAGATATTCCCTATAATAAGGTATGGTAGGGACACTCTACGAATTTCTAAGAATATTAAATTAATATAAATTACATTTCTATTAAAAATATATCTAAATTGATTTATTTAGAAGGTAATAATAGAGTGGTTCTAAATAACCTCATATAATAAGACTTTCACATGTTATGACAATATTTCTACCCTTGTATTTAAGTATTAACCCTTATTTGACCCTTTTAACTCATACCATGACAAAATATATTTTTTGCGCTTTGAAAGTCAATATGTTGACCCTAAAATAAAAATGACAAAAAATGGATCAAGGTTGATATTTATAAACATATCATACTAAATTTATATAATTTATCATTTTTAGTAGTTTTAAATCATTTAGTTAATTATGAATTTCTATAAAATATTTATAATATCAATTTTACAAACTACTTATTAAATTGACTTAAATAATATCAAGACAACACTTATAATTTGGAAAAACTATTTTATTTTATCTGTAAAATATTACATTTTTAAAAATTATTATATGAAAAAATTGTCTCCAAGTATATATATTTTATGACATTTAATATCAGATTTTTTATTTTTCTCTTAATTATATAATTAATTCATCATCATTGGGAAATAATTTGAGGAAATTATGACATTTAAAATTTTTAAAAATTAATTAACCAGTTTAATATATGTACTTAATATTTAAATAAAATATTTATAGTAAAAAAAATCTTACACATGGAAATGTATTAATTATTTTTGATTTCATAAAAAGTAGAGTGTGTAAAGATTGACATTTTATTAAATAAAACACTATGAAGGTCATAATCTTATTCAAGGGGACCCAAGTGTCATATATTAGACTGTTTTATGATTATAGTAAATATATTACCATAGAAAATGTTTTAGGGAAGTGTATAGTACATTTTATTGTTCTTATAATTTTATTTGTAAATTAAATTACTAGATTTACTCGATATCATGGTATCAATAATTATTAATGTTACCAATAATAGTGACCAAAAATAATAGGGAACCATTTGGTAAATTAGGATACATTTATTGATAACATGGAATCCATTTTTCGAATTTCAAATCATATAATATTAGAAATTAAATTTAAAACTATAATAGATAAAAGTAACGGAAACATAGATTTTTTAGATTAATTCAATTTTAGAATATTTTTTTATTAATTTATTAATAAAATAAAATTTAAAAAAATAATTTAATTATTTTAGTTGAAAATAAAGTTATTTTAAAATTATATTGAAGCAAAATAATATTTTTAATTGAAATTACATTAAAAATAAACATATTTTTTTTAAAAAAATCATTACTTTTTACTATTCTTTGAAAAATCCATATTGTGAGATATTTATCATAAATTATTTTTAATATAAAAATTACAAGATTAATTATAAAATTATATTTATTTTGTAGGAAAATTAAAAAAATTAAAAAAATTATAATATCCATTCATAAAAAAGATGAAAACTAATATTTGAAGAAAATAAACTTTTTAAGATGATAATTACGTTACAAATAAATTAATAATTATTTTATAATCCCTTAAAATTCATTATTATTGACTTTTAATCAATATTTATTCCACAATTTAGTTATCCCTATTCATACATTTCCAATTTAACATCTATGTTATAACAGTCACATTTATATAATAATATTTAGTTGTTTATTTAAGTTCATCATGTCATATCTAGTATGCTCTAAAACATAATGTTTCATTTTAATATTTCTAGATGTTACATTATCCCATATTTAAGAAATTTCATTCTTTTATTTTAACTTAGTTATGATTAATAGGCTATGACTTAAAAATACCTTTATAGAAATCCCACTAGAAAAAACGGATTAATAAGAATTCCACACTGTATTAGATAGAAGGGATGTGTGATGGTCATATGGAGTAATAATTAGTAGATTTACTTGTTGGAAAAAATATTTGGGGTATGAAAACTAGGGTATAAATCAGAAAACAATCTCCCAATTACTGATAGATATTGATATAGAACATAGTCACGTGGAATGTAACCACAAAAAACTGTAAATCTTTGATGGCATTAAAATACATTGATTTATTGGTATATAAACTAAGTTAATAAAACTATTGTTTCAAAATAATTTTCCTAAATTTATTGAATTATTTTTTTATTTTTACTAAAATATAAGAAAATATACTCTAATATCAATTAGAAATTTATCCTTTAATTAATTTCCACCATAATATCATTTTTTCGACAAATGATGATTATGAAATATGAAATTTTCATTCTAGAAGTATTAGAATAAACTTATAATGATCATAAAAATCTAAAAAATTAATAAAGAATATTATATTTTGGTATCAACCAAAACAAAATTTTTAATAAAATGCTAATATAATTTTAAAAATAGATAAACCATTAAATGCACAATATCTACATTTAATATCAAAAAATTTACAGTAATATAGAAAATTCAACATAGATTAGTTAATAAAAAAATACTTTGAATTCCTCAATAATATTCTAGGATAAGAATTAAATATTGAAATAAGAATGATTTGATCATATTCTCTTCCATGATTATTTAATATTTATCACAAAAATATATTAATCACACTTAAATACACTTGAAAAAATTAATTTCATTATCAGATAATCTCTAATATATTATAATCATTTTAATAAAGAACCCAAATCACTATTAATCCATATTAAAATCATATATTCCACAAATTATAATATAACCTTTCCTCTTAAAATAAAATCCCATTATATTTTGTTTTACATAATCTTATAATAAACCCTAAAAAATATATAGATATTAGTATGAAATAACATTAATCGATTAATCATAAAACAAGTTTCCAATAAAATGGTTATTTATCTGATAAAACTTGTGTTCCCAAAATAAAATTATTCTTCATTAATAAAATATTTTAAGTGAAAAAATTCCATACTAACATGGAATTTATGTAGGATCATGGTAGGCACTAAACAGTTGTTTTACTATGGTTGTGGGTTCAAACATCATAGTCCAGGAAGATGTGATGGATTTTTTCATGACCTATGAATGGTCCTTTCTATAAAAGTATAATCCTTATAATATTACTATAAATGTTAGAGAAATCATCAAAATCAACCATAATAAAATGAATATTAAATAATTTTTTAACATCAATGATTATCTCATACATTTCATTTTCTTCTAAAATAAAATAACCATATTTAAATTAAAAATACATTTCTCAAAAAATATCATTATTGCCCTTAATATTTCATAACATAGTGCCTAGAAAGCAGTTTTATGACATTGAAATCATGATAAAAAATAATATTATAAAATCAAGGTGGTATCAATAAGTATTAAGATAACCTCACATCTAATAAGAATAATATGAAATTTTATCTAAACCCTCCACTAATATCAACTCTAATTTCTAGGCCTAATGAGTTATAAATTATAGTGACATCGATCTATAATTTACCTACTTGTATTCCAGAAGATATTTATGATTTGTAGTTTTAGATAATTTTATTAAAAAATATTAATTTTACACTATATAATAAAAAGCGTACATATAATATAAATATCCATTTTTCTATTAATTAAAAGGTATTTAAGATAATAAATTACATATTTTTATAAAATATATTCCGAAAATTCATGTTGACTATTTATTTTATATTACACATCATTCAACATGTTGAATCTTTTTAAAAAATTTTGGTTGACCTCAAGATATCATAAAGGAACATAAAACTAATTAAAACCATCATTCCAATAAAAAACAAGAAAACCCAATTAATATTTACCTTTTGCGGTGTTATTTTATTGTAATAAAACATTTAAATATAAATATCACATAGACATTTTTCAAAGAGAAAAACTTAAAAAACCCATAGATGGAATGAATAAGTCATGTGGGTAACTTGTGGAATAAATTTCTTATTGTACATACACATGGAGTAACCATCAAATCTACAACTTGAGTGACCATAATATATATGAATTTAATAACCCTATGGTTATATTTGAAATAACTATCATAATTATATGTAGAGAAACCTTAAAAATTAAAATTTAAATAACCATCAGGTCAAACTTCCAACATAACAAATTTATTTTTGAAATATAATGGTGCTCACCATTTATATAAGTTATATCATCCTCACACGTGAGATATTATGGTTCATAACTATTCATATACTATGCATCATGATTAATCATTTTTGTTATATAATTTTCATGTATCTTGACTTATACATTATATAAAAAAGTTTAAAAACTCTTCTAAAACCCTTTGAAAAACACATTCTGATATCCAAAACACCATTATATTTAAAATCAAAATTTTAAAACAATAATACCTTGAAAAAATAAATACAATATTTTAATGAAGAAAATAAAATACAAAAATTCTTAAGGAAAATAACATTTCCATTTTGGAATCATTTATTTTAAAAAACAACACATGTTTGAAGGGAAACATTTTCATTGAAAAACATGTAAAGTGAGATTGAAAATGTAAAGTATCAACAATAGTTGGAAATTTCCTTCATATTTAATATGTCAAAAATATATATTCCTACTTACATTTTTAAAAAGAGTCGAATGAAGAACATAAAATAGGATTTTTAAAATAAAGTCCTTTATCATGAGTCAGACTTATCACATTCATTATTTTTATTCCTAAATAATAAACACAGTATAATAATTTACATTTCTAATAATATTTTTCATTTATATAATTCTATATATATCCCTTATTACCATGTTATATTCCATTAATTAATGAATTAATTTCATTTCATACACTTTGACGATATTCAGTTCATAATTTCATATAATTAAATCAGTAATTTCACAATGATAAAATTGGTCATTATCAAATAATATTTATTATAATAATCATGACATAAGTGTTTTTTAATACCTCAATTATATATTTGTATCTATTCATTTAATAGGGCTATTAAAAATGACCAATGTTATAATCATGCAAATGGTATGTCGTACATACGCAAGATTAATGTTTCCGTTTTTCAATGATCTTTAGGGAAATAAGGTAAATATAATTTTATATTTACATAATTATAAAAAAGTCAAATTTCTCACACTAATTATTAATATATTATTATATATATGACTTATATGATGTTTTAATGAAAAAGTAATCACATCACTTCATGGAAGTGGTAGTCCACACGTATGCATGAATGAAATTCTCATTTTAATGTTCATTAAGAATTAATAAAACAAATTATGAATTATCTTTTTTATAATGTGAAATATTTCATTAATAATATATATATATATATATAAGTTAATTATATCATTATAACCAGTCTTGAGACATGATGATGGAAGATTAATTACATCATTTCACATGCATGTTTTTCATTATACAAACTAATGATGATTTATTTTAAATTTAAAAGGAATATTAGATGGATATAGTTCATTAAACATTCATAAAAACATTTTAGTATATGTATACTACTATATATTTTATTTTTTCCATGTTGTAAAAAGATTTTATGCATGTGGAATGAAAAATAACACTACACCAAAACATGTAAATTAAAAATGAACATCTTCTATAAGAAACCACCATTTCATAACACCCTAATAATTCTATGTTATTTATTTTTCCAATAAAATATCTGTAGAATTTAGGGATGGATTATAAAAATTTATTTTGGAATATTGGTAGAATAAAAATGGTATTTATGTGTGAGTAAATTAGATTAAGAGGTCCCCTTTATTAATAATAGGGATGGGAACTCTTATAATTTCTAACAATAGTAAATTAATATTAAATAATATTAAATAAAAAATCTTTAAAATATTATTTTTTTAGAATATAATATGATTATGGGTCTAAATCCACTCATAAAATTAAAAAATATACATATTGTTAATATTATGCCCCATCCATAAACATGACATAATATTTAGTGAAGTTAAGAATTCAAATTCAGGATCTTTTCAGGTTTAGAGTTTTATAGAATTATTCCAAAACTATTAAAGAACAACTCAAATAATAATAGGTAAACACTTCTACTCAACATATATTTTATTATTCAAAAAATGTAATTCTTGAACGAAGAACATTTTTTATTTTTCTTTAAAAATATCTTCATAAAATCTGTCTTTTCTTCTTTCTTTATCATTACCATTCATAAACCCTATCAAAAGTAATATAAATTAACTAACTATGACCACAAAAATCATAGTAAGGGAATCACTACGGGAAAAAGTGGTATTAGCGACGGGTTATTTGCGACGGGACACATTCATGTCCCAAATAACCCCTTCGATCGGGTTATTTGTGATGAGATTATTCCCCGTCGCAAATAACTCCTTATTTGCGATGTTATATTCTCACCCATCGCAAATGGTTTGGCGCGACTTGCCTGCAAAATCATGCAAAAGATATTTGCAACGGGATCCCCTACCCGTCGCAAATAACCGGCGACGATAACAAGTTATTTGTGATGGGATCGCCTTCCCATTGCAAATAACGTGGTGGCAGGGGTTATTTGCGACGGGCCCCGTCGGAAATAATCTCTTTTATTTCCACCCATAATAAATGCGGCCGGGGTTATTTGCGACGGGACCATCTCAAATAATACCAATTGCGACGGGAAGACCGTCACAATAAACCCCATCGCAAATAATCTAATTTATAAATACAACCAGCCTTGACATATTTTCATAATCTGAACTACATCTTACTAGTTTATATGAGTTGAGTGAATTTTGTTCTGCAAGCCGATTTCAAGGTGGTTGCGGGGATCATCCTACAAGTACATCATATCGAAAGCTCAAAAATGAGTTGAAGGTTTTTATCTGAATTTTAATTTAATATTTATTTAATGTTTTTGTTATATATTTTTACATTAGTTTTTATTATTTCTAATTAGATATAATTATATTGTATCAAGGTTGTATTAAATTTTATTTGTTAGATTTAATTATTAATAATTAACAATATTTAATAATTAAGTGACTGTAATTAGTAATTAATAACTGTAACTTCAATTATAGATAGTAATTAGTAATTAAAGAATGTAATTTGTAGTTAATGAATGTAATTAATAGTTAGTGAATGTAATTAGTAATTAATGAATGTAATTAGTAATTAATGAATATAATTTGAAATAATTAGTAATAATTAGAATTTTTTTCAATAATTAGTGATAATCAGTAATAATTTATAACAATTTGCAATAATTAACAAAAAATAGGAATAATTCAAAATAATAGTAATAATTAGCAATAATTAACAAAAAATAGGAATAATTCAAAAAATATTAATAATTAGAAAACATTAACAATAATTTGTTATAAGTAACACTAATTAGTAATAATTAGTAATAATTAGTAATAATTAGTAATAATTAGTAATAATTGCCAATAATTACCAATAATTACCAATAATTACCAATAATTAGTAATAATTACCAATAATTACCAATAATTACCAATAATTACCAATAATTACCAATAATTACCAATAATTACCAACAATTTCCAATAATTTCCAATAATTACCAATAATTACCAATAATTACCAATAATTGTCAATAATTCCCAATAATTTCCAATAATTGCCAATAATTACCAATAATTGCCAATAATTTAAAATAATTACAAAAAATTAGCAATAATTACCAATAACTGCCAATAATTCCCAATAATTGCCAATAATTGCTAGTAATTACCAATAATTGCCAATAATTACTAATAATTGCCAATAATTAACAATAATTGCCAATAATTACCATTAATTAGGAATAATTACCAATAAATACGAATAATTACTAATAATTAGGAATAATTTCCAATAATTAGGAATAATTACCAACAATTATGAATAATTACCAATAATTAGGAATAATTACCAATAAATAAGAACAATTACCAATAATTAGGATTAATTAGAAATAATTACCAATAATTACCAAAAATTAAAAATAATTAGCAATAATTATCAATAATTTCCACTAATTAGCAATAATTACCAATAATTAGGAATAATTTCCAATAATTAGAAATAATTACCAATAATTAGCAATAATTACTAATAATTACCAATAATTACCAATAATTACAAATAATTACCAATAACTAGCAATAAATAGCAACATCTAGGAACAACAAGCAATAACTAGCAATAACTAGCAATAACTAGCAATAACTAGCAATAACTATCAATAACTAGCAATAACTATCAATAACTAGCAATAACTAGCAATAACTAGCAATACCTAGCAATAACTAGGAATAATTACCATTAAGTAGTAATAATTACTAGTAATTAGTAATAATTACCAGTAATTAGTAATAATTACCCATAATTGGTAATAATTACAAGTAATTTGAAATAATTACCACTAATTAGCAATAATTACCAATAATTCGCAATAATTACCAATAATTACCAATAATTACCAATAACTAACAATAACTAGAAATAACTTTCAATAACTACCAATAACTCACAATAACCACCAACAACTCGCAATAACTACGAATGACTTGCAATAACTACCAATAAATCGCAATAACTACCATTAACTCGCAATAAATACCAATAATTGACAATAATTACAAATAATTACCAATAATTAGAAATAATTAGCAATAATTATCAACAATTAGAAATAATTAGCAATAATTAGAAATAATTAGCAATAATTAGCAATAATTAGCATTAATTAGAAATAATTAGAAATAATTAGCAATAATTAACAATAATTAGAAATAATTAGTAATAATTAGCAATAATTAGCAATAATTAGCAATAATTAGGAATAATTACCAGTAATTAGGAATAATTACCAATAATTACGAATAATTACCAATAATTAGGAATAATTACCAATAATTTGGAATAATTACCAATAATTAGTAATAATTACCAATAATTTCCAATAATTACCAATAATTAACAATAATTAGGAATAATTAGAAATAATTAGGAATAATTAGCAATAATTAGGATTAATTAGCAATAGTTAGGAATAATTAGCAATAATTTGGAATAATTAGAAATAATTATAAATAATTACCAATAATTAGGTATAATTACAAAAAATTAGTCATAATTACCAATAATTAGGAATAATTACCAATAATTAAGAATAATTACCAATAATTAGTAATAATTAGTAATAATTTTCTAATTGGAAAAATCTAGCGTGATCATTACCTTTCTCAATTAACATTTCATCTTTGTATTAGTTTTAAGAAAACTTCTATCTCCACATGTAATATTTGCATATATTTTCAAAATTATCATGCTACTCACCAATAAAGATGTGAATGTGAATGAAAATATTACATGTGGAGACAGAATATTAAACACACAGATGAAAAGGGAATGGTAACATAATATAGAAAATTAAATTATTTTAGTATTCATAAAAAAAATACTCATAATGTAATAATGATATTATTATATAATTAATATTTATGAAAAAATAATATTAGTTTTATTAAAATAATAAAAATGTAATAAAATATTAAAATTATCAATATTTGTAATAGGTTTTGATTTATTCTTAACATGTTCAATTCTTAAAGGGTCAATTTTTTGGTCTATCCGAATAAAAATTTTCTATCAGTCGTGTCTGATGTAATCTCTATAATTATTCTTGCTTGACTGTTTTTTCTAACAAATTATTCAAAACTAGTAATGATTTTATATTTTATTGAAAAACATGGAACAATGAGGTCATAAACAGTCATTATTAGGTGACCGCATATGGATAAATCAACGTAGAAATCCAAATGGTTCTGGTTTAAATCCAGTATATATAGAGGGTGTGGATACTTTTTTAGCATTTGTGGCATCAAATCCAGAATTTGTTTCAGAAGGCACAATAAAATTTCCTTGTAAAAAATGTGCCCTGAGAACATTTGACACGTTTGTAAAAGATGGGGGACATCTCTTGCGTTTTGGTTTGCAACCCGATTATGTTTTTTTGGAATCAACATGGTGAATGCAGTTCTATAGAAGCTGATAATAACTTGATTCCAGATCCATCCTGGTTTCAAAATTTAGTACATGATGTTGCAGGTCCATCTATTCAAAATACAGAAACTCTAGATGATATTGATTCAACTCCTAAGTTGGCACACTCTGAATTTTATGAGTTATTGAGGTCTACTGAGGATGCGTTATATCCTGGTTGCAAGATAAGAAAATTAGAAGCAGTTGCAAAATTTATGGTTATCAAATTATAAAATGGAATGTCAAACATGTGTTTTGATCAAATATTTTCTTTGGTTAAAACACTGTTTCCTGAAGGAAATGTTTTTCCTGCAAATTACTATGAGAGTAAGAGGCTGTTTCAGAATTTAGGACTTAGTTGTCAGAAGATTCATGCATGTTCAAATGATTTCATTTTATATTTTGGGGAAAATGAGTCGTTGGATAATTGTCCCACTAGTGGGAAATCAATTTATAAAGAAGCTCAACATGGGAATTCTAGCTTGATTCCTGTAAAATAGTTGAGATATTTTCCACTTACCTCTAGACATTAGCGTTTATTCATGTCTAAGAATACAGTGACAATGATGTCATGGCACAAAACGAATATTTTTACTGGTAAAAGATGGAATAATCCGGCCGATGGTGATTCATGGAAACATTTTGATAGAGTGCATCCATCATTTGCATTAGAATCCCGAAATGTGCGACTGGGTCTTTCCACTGATGGTTTCTATCCATTCGGATCTTATGGTAGTCAGTATTAATGTTGTCCTGTCTTTTTAACTCCGTACAATTTACCTCCATGGATGTTGATGAAGGAGCCCTATATCTTTTTGACCTTACTAATCCCAGGACCTCCGAAAAATAATATTGATGTTTATTTGAAACCATTGATTGATGAATTAAATATATTCTGTGGAGTACTGGTATCAGTACTTATGATGTTGCTGCGAAATAGAATTTCATACAAAGCGCAGCACTGATGTGGACAATTAGTGACTTCCCAGCTTATGGAATGTTATCTGGCTGGAGTACACATGGGCTGAAATCATGTCCTTACTGTATGGGAGAGAACAAGGAATTTATGCTCGTCCATGGAAAAAAACCATCCTGTTTTGACTGTCATTGCAAATTTCTTCCAGCTAATCATCCTTTTCGAAGAAACAGATCTCATTTTAGAAAATTCATAGTTGAAAGGGATGGACCTCCAAAAATGCAATCAGGTACGGAGTTAAAATCAGTTGTATATTCATTACCTCCCATCACATTTGGACCCACAATAAACCAATAAAAAATTTCTGGTTTTGGGAAAGAACACAATTTGCTAAAATGTATCATATTTTTGGATTTTCCATATTGGTCTGATTTGCTGGTCCACCACATGTTGGATGTCATGAATATTTAAAAGAACTATTTTGTTAATTTGATTCATACTGTTTTGGATACACTGGGAAAGAGAAAAGATAATGTAAATGCATGATTAGATCTTTCTCAAATGTGCAGGCGTCTAGAAATCAAACTGTTTGAGAATGTCATAACAAAAAGGTTAATGAATCAAAAATCATCTTATACATTTTCCAAAGAAAGATGCTTATTATTTTGTTAATGGATTACAGATTTGAGTCTTCTAGATGGATGTGCTTCCAATTTGGGTAGATGTGTAAATAATGGTCATATTACCGGATTAAAAAGACATGATTTTCATGTTATAATGGAAAGAATTCTACCCATTGGATTAATAGGTCTGTTTAATTTTGTGATATGGGATTCTATAATTGACGTATCATATTTTTTTGGTCCATTTGTGCAGCAACAACAGATTACGATGAGCTATGAAAACTTGAAGAAGATGTTGTTGTAATTATATGTAAACTGGAAAAAATATTCGCGCTATCTTTCTTCGACTCAATGGAATATTTGATATTATGTTTTCTATATGTAGCGAAATGTGGTGGTCCGATATAGTTTCAATGGATGTAACTATTCGAAAGATTCATGCAGAAATTGAATGAAAATGTACGTAATAAAGCATATGTTGATGGACCTATTACTGAAGCTTATTTGTAAGAGGATATATCTTTTTTCTGCTCCCACTATTTTGAATCTGAGTATCCTTCAAAAAATAACCGCAAGAGACGGAATGAGGGGAATATTGATGAAATTGACAATCAATTATATGTTTTTAACCAGTCAGAGCTTGGTTTGGGTGGAGTTCATGAATGATGGATTTCAGATGATGAACATCACAGAGCTCATACATATTTTTTGCTCAACTGTGAAGAGATGACAGCATTTGTACTGTATGTGATTCTATTACTTATTATATTATTTATGTTAAAATAAATAACTTTATTTTTTATAGATTGTAATATAATCATATCATGAAACAACTTCCACAAATTACAGAAGCTTCTCTCGAAGAATGCAGACAAAAAAAATTTCCTCAGTGGTTTCAAATACTGGTAACATAAATTTTTTATACTTTAACATCTCCTTCAATTTATAGTTTACTATATTGATAATTATTTCACAAATTTTCAGGTGTCTCAACATGCTGATAAAATTGAAAAATGAGTTTTTATATTGACTAACCCACCATCCAAAATGGGGAAATCTTATAATGCATATGTGGGGAATGGTTTTCGATTTCATACACATGCATATGGGGAATAAAAAAAATGAATAGTGGAGTTTTCTTGAGAGGATCTCATTATAGAGAAAATGAAGTTGATTTTTATGGAATACTTGATAAAATAACTGATCTCTATTATCTAGGACACCATTACATAATGATGTTCAAATTTTGGTGGTTGGATACTGAGAGAGGCATGCGTGTTCATCCGACTCATGGAATCATTGATATTAAATGTAAAAGTGTTCTTGCAGTAAATGAACCATTCATACTGGCTCAACAGGCACATCGGGTTTATTATGAAAAGTATTGTGTTACGTCAAGAGACTTGACTAATTGGTGGATCATAACAAATATTAAAACTTGAGACAATCAGTTTTGTCAATGTGAATGTGCTTTCACTATAGTGCAAAGAATTGATGTTTTTTAAGAGAGTACTCAAAATCAAAATTTTTTACAAAGAGACATGAGTATCGATGATGAAAACCCTCAATTAAGAGTTAGTGATGATGATGATGATGTTAATGATGTCACAAATGAATTTGAAATGGTTAGAGATGAAGCAACTGGAACTCAAATGGATATTGATGATATTAAGGAGGAATATGAATATGACATTGACGGATATGAAGATGATGATGAAGATGAACATTGATACAATTAAATGGTAGTTATATATAATCATAAAGAATATATATGTATATATAATAATAATTATCGATTATTTGCTAACAACATTCATTATCTGTTTCATATGGATGAGGAAAAATTCGTGAGATGGTGGATGCTGACCTATCTTTTGATGCGGACAATTTGTTGGCACCGGTTCCTCAGCCTGAAGGCGCTTCAGGGTGTATGCGGAGGTGGCACGGTCTTACACGACTGATGATTCCTGACCCCATCCCCGAGCGACGTCCACGTCTTGGGTTCGATCCACGCACCCGGAGGTGTGATAACCTATGCATTTTACTAAGATTTCATTAATCTATTTACATAATAAATGTTTGATTATTGTTTTTATAGTTTTTTGCATATAGCAGTCGGACAGGGAAATGCTATTTTGCGGAACAATTTTTCTCAGCCATGGACGACATGGGAGCATATTCCTGTTGATGTGAAGCAGGCCATGTTTGGCCATTGATTGGTACATAAGTAAATAAATATTTTTAAATTTTGAAATTTATTTAATTTATAACTTGATATTTTGAATTATTTGTAGGGTTTATGGTATCTGATCAAGGAAACCATGCGTGACGCCATCCACGAGGCATGAGAGGTGGCTAAGCGTGATCGCTTTCGTTAATGTTTGCACAATTTAAGAAGAGATGCCATGAAGAAAGCAAGAGTCTCTGATTTTGACGAGTCATGTAGAGAACACTGACCAAAGTACATGTTATCCCATGTAGTGGATTGATTATGTGCACACTGGTTGAGTGGTGGATTTCAGAGGAGATCATCGGTGGGGAGGCAGAATCAGGGGAGACAGGAGGTGGCTCATCGAGCTAGGAGTCGTACTTTCAGTAATCATAGACAACATTTGGTACGTACATTTTTTATAAATATATTATATAACTTTAAATATTAACTATTTATTTTATATTCATATAGGCTGTCGAGCACCCCGATATTATGGTGTACGACGCATATCGAAGAATGTAAAGTGATCCAGCTACTGGGGAGCTCAGAGGTGATTGCCAGTGTCACATCATGGTCAGTATTATTTGTTATCATGTTTAAAAATTAATTGCATATATTATATTCACAATTTTAATTTTAAATTGAAACTACAAGAGTAATATGAGATCGCAACGTCACAGACCCGGCCTGAGGGTAAGGCCGAGGCATCAAATCAGACCAGTGTCCATCAGTTTAATGAGGCGGCATGGATGCAGGCGACTCAATATGCCTTCGAGAATTGCTGGGTAGTTGGTATCTGCTCTCAACTGACTCCCGGATATTATTATGGCAGTGCTGCGATGTAGGCATCCAGCTCGAGAGGAGCTCGTGCATCTTCTTCCGCTACACAGTATGATGATCAGTTGCGATCTCAGACTGAGTTGATAGAGAGTCTCCAAAAGGAGCAGGAGGAGATGCACCGACAGCCGCAACAACATGAGGAGGAGCGCTGACAACAGTAGTAGATGTACGAGGAGCAGATGCGTCAGTGGAAGCAGTAGCAGTAAGAGCAGATGGAGTACATGCACCGACTCACTCATGCCTTAGGGATGAAGTTTCCTCCACCAGCAGATCCCCCTCCTCCCCCTCCTCCTTCAGATTAGTTATTATTTAGATTTTATAATGTTTGTAAATTTATAATATGACATTTTTTCTATTCAAAGTTTCTGTCTATCTTATACTGGTGTCAATATTGTATTATTTAATTTCTATTTATTTTTAATACTTTATTATTTATTATTTGTATTTGTTTTAATGTTTGTTTATTTTATTAATAATAATATTACTCTTAGTATTTTATTATTTGTTTATATTTCTTTTTTCAAATGTTGATAATATTCATATTTTTATTTTCTAATTATTTTAATAATATTATATTCAGTATTTTTAATAAATAAAAAGTTTCAAAAATTTTAATTAAAATTATAATTTTTTTAATTATTTATAATAATATTAATTTGGTATATTATTATTATTATTAAATAATATTATATTATTCATATTATAATATTAATATGATTAATAATTTTATTCATATTTTATAATATTATAATATTATTATCATATTATATTTACCTTTATTTACCTAATTTATCCTTTAATCTTGGTAAATTAAATACTAAATTTACTATTCACCAAAAATTATTTTGATGCAATTTAGACAAAAATTTCTATGTGTATTACAACCATATTTGTTAGTTTTTAAAAATTAAATTCATAGAAATCGAAAAGTTAAATTTAATATTAATCCCTTTATCATAATGAGAAAACAATCTTTTTAAGTAAAATGTTAAAAATATCATATACTTTTTCTATTCAATTTCAATATTAAATTTATTTCAATGTTCTAAATTAGATTAAATGATAAAAAAATAATCTAAATACACTTTAAAACAAATTAAAATTATAATCTTACTATATAAATAAATTAGATGAAAAATAAATTTTGAATTATATTTGCTGTGTATTTAACTATTCATTAAAAAATGAATTTTACTTTAAAAATAGAAAAATTCAAACAAAGTAAATTATATTATTCCACTTTCAAATAAAAAGTTCATATTTTAAATTAGTACATATAAATATGTAAATTCCATATTTAAAACAGGTTCACCTTCAAAAGATGGTACAACTGCATTTTTATAAAAACAATTATTTTAACCATAAAATTGTATTTGATCTTATATAATGTCTATAAAACACTTTATATGAATTTAAAATATTAAATTGATTTAATATTTTATTATTATAATTGAAGAAGGGTGATTTTATTATTTTATAAACAGAATTATTCACACATAAAAAGGGTGATGGCGCTGTGGACGGCGGCGGGCTCTCTCCTCCGCGTCAATGGAGTTTTCTAGGGTTTCTGCTCGGTCATGAAAATTCCATTCTTTCTCGGGTTCGATTGTCTCAATGATCCCGGTGGTGCGTCGTTGGCGTTAAACTCCTCTGTTTCTACTCATGGCGCACGGTCTCTGGCTGTTTCTGGAAACCCTAAGGCTGCGGTGTCTTCGCGTTTCCCGGCTGGTGTTAAGTCGGCTTCAGATTCTATTGCCGGATCTGCGAATATGGTGGATGCTTTGGCGAAATCGAAGACCTCGGCAGATTCTTCAACTTCGGTTCCTCAAGTCGGATCGGAGTCCATGTTGCAAGCAGACTTGCGGATTGGCGCGCAGCGTGGTGCTCCGCGGCATCGAGATGGTGTTGTGGTAGATACCCCTTCTGTGTTTCAGGATTTTGGTAATGGCGTGGTGCGGGCCAGAAATTCCCGGTTGAAGCAAGATGGATCCTGTTCATTGGGTTTGTTCACGGACTCTTGCCCGAGCAGAATTCTTCGTAAGGGTTCTTCGGCTCATGTTGAAGCTAACCCTGCCGCGCTTGCAGAGCGAATGTCAATGGGTAAAAATTCTTTGATTGCGCGTATTGTTCTTCCTAAAGGTGCTAATCCATGGAAGCTTGAAGACCTGACTTGCATAATTTCAAATTTGTGGGGCTTTTCTAACTGGAAGTGTGTTTCTAGTGGTCGAGGATTTTTTGATTGTCTTTTTCCATCTTCTGATTTGAAGCTTCGGGCATGGAGCATTGGAACCTTGTTTCTAAAACCGGGATGGTTGCATTTACATGAATGGTCTATGGATTTTAATGTCTCGCGTGCACGAAATGCATTTTCTCAGCTCTGGATTCGTTTGCATGGGCTCAACTGGGTCCTCTGGCATCCCAAAATTCTGCATGATATTGGCATGGCAATTGGGACTCCCATTCGGCTTGATAAAGAAACTGAGGATGTTCGGTTTGGTCATTTTGCTAGGATGTTGGTGGAGGTTGATCTTAGTTCTACTTTGATCGACAAGGTAAATCTTTCCACCCCTTCTGATAACATTCAAATTGATGTTGATTATGAAAAAAAGCCTCTTTTCTGCAATGTATGCATGGCTGTTGGACACTCTTTAGAATTATGCCGGAAGAATATGTCTTGTGAGAAATGTGGTGTGAGAGGACATTCAACAGTCCTCTGTCGCAGGAAATCCAACCTGAAGGATTCGTTATTTCCAAAGTCTTCTGCTCATGATGGTGATGCAATTCTAAAGTCGGCTCCTGATCATGGTAAAGGTATTTTTATTGATGATTCTCCGAAGGAGGCTCGTAGTGGCCCTTCTTATACTCGATCTGATTTGGCTAAAGAGGTTCCTCTAGCTGAGGACATCCCTTTGCGGACTCCAGAACGGGTGATCCCTGATTCTCACCAGGTTGATGTCTCTAAGAAGGGTGATGTGCAGCTTCATGATGATTTTCAACATGAAATCCAGAAGCATTTTCAGTCATCTGAGTTACCTGAGAAATGGGGGAACATTTCTGAAGATGAACAGGGGAAGGCGCGCTCCCCGATCAGGGTCTCCGGCAATGGTGGTCATGCCTCTTATAAGGATGCAATATTGAATGGCAAGTCAAAGACTACTGAAAGTGAAGGTCCTCCCCTTAAGAGGAGACCACGTAAGGATTATACTAATGTACCTAGAACTGTGTCTACCAGATCGTCGTCCAAGGTGTCAAGGAAAGTGGATTTGGATATCTTGAAAATCCTCAATAGGGACAAGTCTCAATCTAAGTGGGAGACTGCTGGTGATTCTGATTATGGAAACAACATGTCTTTTTATGATCTCTAGACTTGCTCTTGGTGGATGAGGGCATGTTTGTTGTTTGATCCCATCTGCCCCTATGTTGTTCTTTTTTTCTTTCTCTTAAAAAATGCAGATGCTTTGCCTTTTAAAAAAAAATTCACACATAAAAATAATTTCATAAAAACACATCTTTATATTAAATTGGGTTTTATTTAATTTTCTAATTAAATATTCTATCAAGTGAATCATTATATAAATATTTGTAAACATTATTTTTCTAATATAGTTAAAAACTTCCAATATAATAGATATACGATAACAACATCATAAAATAATAATATTATTAATATATTATTTTTCGGTATAACTAAGTCTTGTGTGCAACGTAAGATTTTGAAGAAATCCATTGTTGTGTGACCGGTACTATATCAGACATAAAATCACTTTTAAATCAAAATTACTATATCATTCATAAATTTTATTAAATATGATGAATCCATTTTCTATAATTACATGGTATGTTACGTCCTTCCCCAATTTGGAAATTGAATCAGTGAAATTTTAAATTTGGGCTCAGTTACTGAGGTTTCCCTTTTCAAAATTACATCATTAACATCCGACATCAGAAAAGAGTAAATAAAATATAAACATTAAAAGAAATATTGTGAATTAAAACATTTTAATTTATATAACACAAACTAGGATCTTGAGTTGAAAAATATGTATATGGAAGAAATATTAACCATTATGTTCTGATGGAGAGTGATAGAAAACATGATTAGGAGAATTTTAATAATAATAAAACCAAAAACATGTTTTGGGTTAAATGGTACATGATATCATAAAATGAGAAATAATATGAAAATATTATTTAATATTATTTTCATAATGTTTTGGAATTCATTTAATACCAATACAAAGATCATAAGAAAATTCACTTACATGACAACTCTAGTTCCATCATTTAATCAAAATCCACCAAAAACTAATTTTTCCCAAATAATAAATATTTAAGAGTATTTTTTCATGCCTAAAACACTAGAATAAAAATCTAGAGAATCACATAATCCACCAAAGATTAAATTTTAATTCTGTATGGCATGAAACATTAACCAAAACTAAAAAGTATGGATTAAAAACTATAATTCCCCAAATATAATAATGTTTAAAAGAATAATGACTAATTTTAATCTCCATAATTCAAAAGTAACACCAAAAAACCGATATATAACATAAAAATATATATATAAAATTCCTCAAAATTATTGTAAATGAGATTAAATCTATAAAATAAGAAGGTTTTAATCAAATAATTTTCCGTGATAAGTTTAATCATTTGACTCCAAATAACATCAACCACAATAAAGGTCTCATACCATAAATTTTATTTCAAAAATTATATATTCATCATGATAGGATATTCATTTACATAAATAACCTAAATCACCATAAGTCTACAATAAAAACATGTATTTATAAAAATTAAAAATCAACCATTACTCCTCAAATAAAATTCCATCATATTCTATTTTCCATTGTAATACAGGGTTCCCAAAATAGTGAATATCCTCTAATATAATAACTATCACATTACTTCCAAATCATTTTCCTATACCAAAAATATCCATCGGATAAAATATAAGTCCTAAATATAAACTATTTCTTATTCCATTAGCTAATTTAACTAAAAATAAAATTACATACTAAATAGGGAAATCCCTTAGGAATGAGGTAGTCGATACATCCTTGTCTGACATCGGTTGTGGGTTTAGTTTCAACAACCTTGACTTACGTGATGGGTTGTCACCATTACTATGGGCATTGCTTTTCCTAAAATTATATATTTTTTTATAATACCAAAAAATGAGATAAAATAGTCAAAAATACCATAACATGTTATATCCTCACAGTTTATCTCATAACACTCATTTTCAAACCGAAAATATAATAACCCTTACTTACCCAAAATTCAACAAAATTATACACCCGAATGGTTATCCACACCACTCAAATTATTTCCTCACAAGAAAATATAATTTCCCATCAAAATACATTTTCAAATATCAAACAATAGTGTAACAAATAATAAAAAAATCTACTAATGTTATCTCATCTTCCAAATATAATTAATACTTTTAAATATTTCATTATCCTATAGTCTACAATAACTAGTGAATCATTTATATATTGAAATTTTATTCCCTTTTCTTTCTTTGGGAATATTTTATCATAGTTTTCCATATTATCCCTTAACAATTCATCCCTACAAACATATACATGAATCATATCCGAAGATTCAATAATGTCAAAACATGAGACAAGAATTAATCTATACCTATCAGTGGTCAATTTTTGGTTTCCCCATTTTCAAGTGAAATGGAACTATGTATTTCTAAACATGTATTTTTAAAGTCCTCTGAATCCCATTAATGAACCTTCTTCACAGGTCATTGACTTGGAAAACATTTAAAACACTCAATTGATAACTCAGAAAGAACTTCATTACCTTTCATAGAGTCCACTGAACACTATTTTTTTCTTTGACAAGTTATTTCCTTATGAACTTCACTACTACATCTATATGAAATTCCCATACCTTTAAAACATTTTTACCATGTGTTTCTATACACATACTCAACACATATGTCATTGAATATAATTACATTTATTATCATTAACTGAACATCCACCGGGATTCATTTCTCTCTTATATGATGAATTATAAAACTCACCACGGTTCTAGTGGATAATCATGACTCATGGTAGATGGATTATAATACCAAGAAGGTTTATCATTGTTTTTCGTATTTCATTAATTTTCTTATTCTAAGAATCACCATATTTTTTCACATCCAATTTCATATTTGAGCTAGCTAGATCTAGCCAATTAATAAAATAGAAAATGTTACTTTGAGTATATAAATAAAATCATCATAAACTAAAAATGAGGAATATAAAATTCATTCAATTTTCTAAACTAACTATGATTGTCATGCCCCAGCTCCCGAGTACCCAGATCTGGTGCTATATATAGGATTAAAATTGGGTCAGGCTCTGAGAAACCAGAGACTTCTGAAATACTTCTTTAGTAAAAACTGATACGTGAAAAATTTTAATAAAAAATGTTGGGTGAGTATATGAATTCCCAGTAAGGGGTTTTAAAATAAACCAATAAAAAAACTTTTTAAAATATTCTTTAAAACATTTATAGAACATTTATCTTTAAGAGAAGCTGTAACACTAGTACACATCATAAAAGTGCTCAATTAAAAACATGATAACAGAATTATAGGGATATATTATTTAAATATAGGCATTATAAATTGGAGTAATAAATAAATGACATTCTAAACATGTATGACATAATAATATGTAAGAAGAAATTAAATAGCTAAGTGTAATGAATAATCAGAGTTTCTCATAAAGGTAATCACTTCGATTTCATTCATCAAATACTAAAATCACTATGTACTATAGATATTTTATGCCTTAAGCTTTTACTTTTATGATACTCATAAGTAATGGCTCCAAACCATGGATATTATACTATTTGAATATCCATTTGTTTTGTCTATTATCAGACACATAATGAGGGATGTGAATAAGAAGGACATTCTGAAACATTTTGTCAAGGCCTTAGCCAAGATGTCTAATGATTAAGGCCTCAACCAAAATACATAAGCTCTTTAACCAATAATATTCGACTTATTGAATATTTTTTTGGTTAATTAAATTAGATAACCATAATGGGAAAAGTGCATATGCCAGACTGTGTCAAGGCCTCGGCCATGACCTAGGGTCTAACTGTAACTAGACCTCAACCCAGAGAGCCTCTATAACCGACCTCCAACTGGAGTGACTCTGTAACCAGACACCAACCCAGAGTGCCTCTTTAAATGGAAAGATACCCGGAGGGTCTACTATAACCGGACCCCAACCCAGAGGGCTTACATTTACCAGTCTCCAACCTGGAACATACTTGTCTAATGCATTCCTCATATCTCTAAATCAAATTGCATATAATAATTTGATTTATTAAATCACATATCATCCCATGTACACATATTAATTGGTTTCTAATTTAACATTATTCAAAGGGTCCCATACCACATTGAATAATTAAAATCTTATTTCATATATTATCATGAATAATAAATTGACTAATTATCATATAAAATAATTACTTTAGAACTCTTCCATAGTAATAAACTTTTAATGCATTAAAATCCATGATCATTGTTCACACTCAATTAATGCATTGATAAAAGGAATTCGAAATGCACTAAATCATAATATGTTAGTTATTATTTACATGATAATTTTACCAACTGCACGAATAAAATTGTAAACAATCCTTGCACATGTGATATTTATTTAAAACACACCATTAATGAATGAATGAGGTTACCACATTAAATGATATTTCCTGAAACAATTTTGACCAATTACTTAATGAAAGTTTCATCTGGGTGCGTAATAAATAATAAGGTAAGCCCAAAAATTTGTGTGGGGTGTAAATTTCACATTTCCTCATACATTTATTATAATTAATTTTTGGTTTAACACATTATTTATTAAAAAATTAATGTATGAGACTAAACCATAACATTTATCATTTAATATAAATAGTGGAGAGTAACTTATACATGTGAATACAAAGTTGCAAACCTCCAATATTTATACTCACGAACTAAGAACATCGAAAGAAAAGAATTTAAAATAACTATACTTAGGGTTTCATGTTGTGTAAAACATTCATTCAAATGGGTGTGCTCAATAAGTAGTGTTTAGTCAAAGCCAAAAAATATATTTTAAAACACAAGTTTTGTGTCTTCCTCGAAAACCTTGGAAATTCATAAATTCAATTGGGGGTCAAAGATGGCATACAAACACACATACCCACATACCCGGTTATACATCATGAGTATTTGTATGGGACCCATACCATACTTTTTTAACACTTTCAAGAATATCAAAAATTGGAAAAAAATTTATAATGATGATGTGCTTAATATGGAATATTATAACTACATATTTAAGAGCATACAAGACTACATAAGAAAATTTCATTACAAAAATGATTCCATGGATTTCATTGTTCATAGATAATTTTTTTATTCAAAAATAGAAATCTTTAATCCGGAATATGGTGTTTATGAAAATTTAAGGCTATGTATATTATACATATCTATTTCCATATACATATGTATACATATAAAAAATATTGTATTAAATGCATAAAATAAATTTGCATGGGTTGTCCATACTTAGGGTCTATTAATACCCTGTTACTCAAAATCTTGCACTCTAAACTGAGAAAAGAAATAAATAACCTCAAACTATAAGTTGATGTATATTAATATTACAGGTGTATATGTATATATATAACACAACATATAACCCAACAAGAAAGAAAAAGATTAATCCCTTACCTTATCTTGAGGAATAAGAGGAGGAGGAGCTTATGAAGGCACTTGAAATCCTAGAGGAGACTTGATGGGGGTATAGTGGAAGCTGTGAGTGAAGGAACCAGAGGATTGGGATACCCTGGGTGTGTTTTCTTATAATCCATACTAAATAATATAAATCATGTGAATGTAATCTAAAGGAAAAGTGGCCTTAAAAAACTAATTGTCTCCCTTGTGGAATCTGTGTGAAGGAGGGAGACCAGCGGCTGTCACGGGAGAAGAAACACGGTGAAATATAGTGTGTGTGGTTACTGGTTCAGGGAATGCTACGGGGAAGAAGACAGTGCTACGGGTAGAAAACTGGGAGGAATTTCTATGTCCATTATCATATCTCCCTTGGATTCAAGGGTCGGGATGCATATGTGGTTTATAAAGGTAATGGAATGCTTGGAATAAATCTGAGTCTAATCGAATGACACGAGTTCGATATGACATTTTAATAAAATTAAAATGGACTTGATTCGATTACACCAGATAGAATGGACCAAAAAAACCTAATGGTGCTCCATGATCGAGGAAAGTTGAATGCGGGATGGGGATAAATGACCCAGATCACGCGCGACGTGATCCAATGGCCCAGATCCGGTTTCGCCCAAAAAAACATGTCCCACATCAAAACGGTGAGGTGTTTGTGCCTCCTTTATAAGCCTCATCCTCTGGTATATGGTTCAGAAATCACAAATCACACACTCAAGGGGCCTTACACACATGCTCCTGCTTCCCCCATAGGCCCCAGTCTACCCATTCCCACCGCGACCTTACGCCCATGATGCGCACAATCGTGGGCTCCTCTTCTCCCATGATCTTATGCGCCCCTCAGGATACCTATGCCCGATCATAGGCTGGACTAGGCTTGGGTTAAGGGCTAGGCCCAGCCACCTAGAGTGAGCTACCTCCCTTGGCCCAGCCATAAAGGCAGGCCCTAATAAGCCAGTTTTTTATAAAACTAAAATAAATAAATATATGAAGTCTTAAGGGTAAATAATACTATATATATATTTCTCCTTTCAAACATGACCATTATTTATGTTTAAGAAAAATTAATGAACACCTAACTATAACTTGTGTAATAATATTTACTGAAATATTTATAAACACTAAATCTTAAACATAAATCGGAATATCATGGTAAAATCTACTGTAATAATATTATAATATTCAAAACTAAGTTAACCAAAAAAAATATAGTCTAATTAAAATAAATTAAACATAGTTAAAAAACACCGAATGAAAATATTTACAATATATTTGAATTATTTGCAACATGTTTTTAATTCCTTATTACATTACAAAAACACCAATGTATAATTCAAAACATTTCTCTATTCCCTTTAAAAGTTCATGGTTATGAGTAGTTTTATAATTTTTCAATTTATAACCTAATTATTTGGAGAACAAAAATATCATTATATGTTTTCAATTAATTATCCTACATGTCCAACAACTATATTTATAGCCGTTAGGATTCCATGGTCACATGGGGAAATAGTCAAATTAGTGTCGTATACAACCAAGCCTTAGGGTTCCATAAAACTCAAAAGGAGAAAAATGTTTCTCTTCATACCCTTTGTGCGTATCATGGCTATGGTGGATTTTTCCTTTCTTATGTTCGTTATGATGAATACTAAGGACCCCTATTATCTTCTTAGGTATCTCGTTGTTTTTTGTGGTCTCCAAGTAATCTTGATAGGGTTTTTAATGAGTATCTTTGGTTAGCTTGATTAGCCTTTTAATCTCGATTTATTGTAAACACTATGGTGTTCCTATTTGAATAAATTGGCTTACATCCATTTCGTGCGTTTAATTCCATTGCATAACAAAATATATTAAAATCATAATATTGCTTTTCCATAAGAAACATGTTTTTTCGATTAATAGACAACATAAAATATAAAAATTACCATTATATGAAACGAAAGTTTTTGGGGTGTTACATTATTCCCCCTTCGAAGAATTGTATCCTCGTAATTCATTTCATAACCACAAAAATGCTCTATGATGCTCTTACCACACCCCCCATCATAGAGGATCATAAGGTGTATTTAGTAGAAAATCCAAATTGATGCTCAAATCCTCTAGTCCTCTGACCCAGACATACCTCGTACAGAAGGGGTTGAACTCATACATTGAACACTTGGTATTCCAGAGGGAGGCTTGAATGGTAGAATGTTTGGAAATGTCTGAATGGACCAACACACAAAGAACCTACCGAACTATGTCTCAACTGAGAACATCTAAGTCATAGATGTTGTCGTACATACAAAAACATAGGAGTTGGTACATGTAGGATGCAAAAAGGTTTCCTTCTAAAGAAACCTCTTGAAAACATAACCTGGTTGTGTAGTTCCGGCCAAGGGTGAAACATTGGAAATGACTTTTGTGGTATTTTCCTCTTCTTCTATACTTGGAAAGTTGTGGCATGTCTATGCAGTAGTAAAAAGAAGCATTCCCTTGATAGGTGCAGATAATTTCTAGACTATTTGTCACATCATGTAGTTGTTTTCATGTTTTTCGCAAGTTTTTGAGAGGTAGGTACTCCTCTTCACATGTTTTGATCGCAATAATCTCTAGTACCTCAATTAGAAGAGATAACATATGTCTTTTTCCTTCCATATGAAAATTTATTATAAAATCTCACTCAGTGAAACTCATTCAAAAGTATAACTGAGGAAAGGATAATAAAAATAAGATAAAACAAGTTATATTCTTATATAACCACTCGTAAAAAAAGTAAAACATGTCTAATGGTTTCCCCAGTTCCCTAATAGATGATTACCCAAAACTATTTCAAAACATTGGATCTCCTATATCCATATTCAACCTAAACAATCTAGTTCAATATCATGGGTGAAATTTTGTTTTTTTGTAGTCATACATGTAGTGTGTACAACTGTGAGACGTTCGTAAGTACTTGTTGTCTATATACCAAATGGGAGGCTTCGTACTCAAGGATTTGAAGCCCATTACCTGACCAAAATGGCCATAGGACATGACTTGAAATATATATGCCGCGCTAAGGTCTCTCACTGCTAAAAAATCTTGTAAGGCCATGAGGGATTGGATGCCTTCTACAGTGGTGAAACATCTAAAATGCCCCCATTGTATTTTCCCCATCATGCGTAGGATGGAAACTGGGCTTGCATCATAAAGAAATAATCCAAACCTACTCTTTGGTGGAGTTGAAGGACTCGAGGAGAATTGGATTTGTCATAAGTATGTTTGCATGACATACATATATGGGCATATTTTATATAATTTTCTTGGCTGGATATTGAAATTATAGATTCTCATGCCCCATTGGGAAGAGACAGATGACTAATACCACCATTTTCCATCTAAAAATTAAGAAATCATCGTTCATAGTATTACTTAAGTAAAATTTTCATTTTCTAATTCTGGTTTTCTAGAGTTATCCAAACCAAATCCTCTTATACCAACTATCACACCCCAACTCTTGAGTACCCAGAGCCATTGCCATACAGATGATCTAATTATGTTAAGTCTCTGAGAAAAAAGCTTCTTATGAAATACTTCTTTAGTAAAAAATGATACCTTTATTTTTTTAATAAAAAACGTTGGGTGAGCATATGAATGCCCAGTAAGGGGTCTTAAAATAAACTAATTAAAAAACATTTTAAAACAATCTTTAAAACATTCATAAAACATTTATCTTAAAGAGAAGTTGTAACACTTGTAAGCATCATAAAAGTGCTCAATTAAAAACATGCTAACTAAATTAAAGGGATACATTATTCAAATGTAGGGATGCTCATTTAGAGTAATAAAGAAACAAAATTATAAACATGAATGACATAATAATATGTAAGAACAAATTAAATAGCTAAGTGTAATAAATAATAAGAGTTTCACATAATGGAAACCACTTCAATTTCTTACATCAAATACTAAAATCATTATGTGATATACTTGTGTCATGCCTTAGAAATTTACCTTTCTGATACTCATAAGTAATGACTCTTAACCATGGATATTCTACTAGTTGAATATTCATTCGGTTAATTAATTATCATACACCAAATGAGGGAAGTGAATATTCTAGACATTCTAAAACATTTTGTCAAGGCCATAACCAAGACGCCAAATGATTAAGGCCTTATCCAAAAACCATTATCTATTTAACCAATAATAATCTACTAGTCAAATATTTTTCTGGTTAATTAATTTAGAAAATCTTAATGAGGAATGTGAATATGCTGAAATCTCTCAAGGACTCGGCCAACTCCTAGGGGATAACTATAACCAAACCCCAGCCCAGAGAGCCTCTATAACCGGACGCCAACCCGGAGTGTCTCTGTAACCGGACACCAACCCGAAGTGCATCTGTAAGAAAACACAATCCCAGAGGGTCTTCTGTAACCTGACCCCAACCCAGAGGGCTTAATTTTACTGGTCCCCAACCCAGAACATACTAGTCCAATGCATTCCTTATATCTCTAAATCAATGTGCATATACCACTTTGATGTATTAAATCACATATCATTTCATGTACACATATTACGTGGTTTATCATTTCACATTATTCAAAGTGTCCCATAACACTTTGATTAATTATATTATTATTTTGTAAATTATCATGAATAACAAATTTTTTGATTATCACATAAAATAATAACTTTGCAACTCTTCCATATTAATAAAATTTTAATGCATTAAAATATATGTTCATTGTTTACACTCAATTCACACAATGATAAAAGGAATTGGAAACACACTAAATCAAAATATGTCAGTTATTATTTACATGATAATTTTCTCAATGACATGCATAAAATAGTAAACAATATTTAGGCATGTGATATTGATTTAAAACACACCATTAATGAATGAATGAGGTTACCAAATTAAATGATAGTTCCTGAAATAGTTTTGACCAATGTCTTAATGAAATATTCTTCTAGATGTATAATAAATAAAAAAGGTAAACCCAAAATTCTTGTGTGGGGTGTTAATTTCACATTTCCTCATACATTTTTAATAATTAATTTGTTGTTTAACACTTTAGTTATTAAAACTTGAAAGTAAGAGACTCAACCATATCCTTAAACATTTAATATAAATAGTGGAGAGTAACTCATACATGTTAATATAAAGTTGAAATCATCCAATATTTATAATAATGAACTAAGAATATAAAAAGAAAATAATTTAAAATAACTACCCATAGGGTTTTATGTTGTGTAAAAAATTCATTCAACGGGGTGTGCTCAGGAGGTAGTGTTTTGTCAATTCCAAAAAATATATTTGAAAACACTAGTTTTGTATCTTCCACTAAAACCTTGGAAAATCATAAATACAATTAGTGGTCAAATATGGAATACAAACACACATACCAACATACCTGATTATACATAATGAGTTTACGTATGGGACTCATACCATACTTATTTAACACTTTCATGACTATATAAAATAGGAACTAAAATTATAATGATGAAATGATTAAAACACATATTAGAAATACATATTTAAGAGTATAAATGACCATGTAATAAAATATCCTTACAAAAATGATTCCATGGATTTTATATTTCTTCAATAATTTTAAAATTCAAACATAGAAATCATTAATCTGGCATATGAAGTTTATGAAAAACTGAGGTTGTGTATATTATATTTAATATTTACATTTACATATCTATAAGTATAACTGATTATGTATTTAAGGCATAAAATAGATTTGCATGGGGTGTCAATACTTAGGTGTATTAATACCCTGTAACTCAAAATCATGCAACTCTTAATTGATAAAATAATAAAATAACCTCAAACTGTAAGATCATGCATATTTATATTAAAAGTGTATATGTATACATAAAAACAAAACATTAAACCCAACAAGAAAGAATAAGATTAATCCCCTACCTTATTTTGAGGAGTAATAGGAGGAGATGCTCGGGATGGAACTTGAAATCTCGGAGGAAACTTGCTGGGGAATGATGAAAGATGAGAGTGAAGGACCCAGAGGTTTGGGATGCCCCAGGTGTGTGTTTTTATAACCCATACTGAATAATTTAATGAAAGTGTATAGAATCCGAGGCCCAAGTGGCCTTAAAAAACTAATAGTCAGCTTTTATGGAGTCCGTGTGAAGGAGGGATACCATCATCTATCACGGGAGAAGAAATACAATGAAATATATGGTGTAGGGATACTGGTTTAGGGCACATCACGGGGAAGAAGACAATGCTATGGGTAGGAAAAGAGGAGGAATTTTGATAGACATGATCAGATATGTCTTGGATTCAAGTGCTAGGATGCATCCATGTTTTATAAATCTAATGGACAACAGATATTAAATTTGAGTCTAATAGGATGACACGAGATCGATGCGGAATTTTAAAAACGTCGAACGACCAAAATTAGATCGCCCTAGATCAGACGGACCACAAAATCCTGGTGGTGCTCTGTAGTCCCTGAAGGTTGAATTCAGTACCAGGATCAGCGTCCTAGATCACACGCATCGTGATCCAACATCCCAAATCCGATTTTTCCTGAAAAAATGCGTCCAACATCAAAACAGTGGGTGTGTTTGTACCTCTTTTATAACAGTCAACCTCTGGTCCATGGTTCAAAAATTACATAACAAACACTCATCGAAGACTTACACACAGGCTCCCACTTCCCACACAGGCCCTGAACTACCCATGCCCACCATAGACTTGGACCAATGTTGAGCGTACTCATGCGCTCCTACTCTCCTATACTTCTGTGCGCCCCTCGAGAGACCTATGTCTAAGCTTGAGCTGTCTCAGGCTTGGGATGAGGGCTATGCTCAGCCACCTAGCTTGAGCTGCCTCCCTTGGCCCAGCCATAAAGGGATGGCCCAAGTATCCCAATTTGTTTTTAATAACTTACCTAAATAAATATACAAAGTCTTAAGGGTAAATAATACTATATAGAAATTTCACTTTTAAAACATGACCTTTATTTAATTTTAAGAAAAATTAATGAACACCTAATCACAAATTGTCTAATAATATATCTAGATATATTTATGAACAACAAAGCTTTATCATAAATCATTATATCTTCATAAATCTGTTTTAATAATATTATAGTTGTCAAAACTAAGTTAACAAAATAATTATAATTTAATTAAAGAGATTAAACATATTTCAAAAATGTTGAATGAAAATCTTTACAATACATTTGAATTAATTGCAATATGTTTTGAATTCCTTATTACATTACAAAAACACCAATGAATAATTTAAAACACTTATCAATTCTATTTTAATATTCATGGTTGTGATTAGTGTTATAATTTTTCAATTTATAGACTATTTATTCGAATAACTAAAATCTACTCATATGTTTTCAATTAATTATCTGACATAGACCACATATAGTTGTTTGGATTCCATGGTCACTCGGGCAATGGTCAAATTAGTGTCGTATAAAACCAAGCCATTGAGTGCCATAAAACCTAAATAGAGGAAAATGGTTCTCATCATACCCTTGGTTATTTGTGTTGACGCAATGGATTTGGCCATTCTTATGTTCGTTATGATAGATAATAAGGACCCTTATTATTATATCGAGAGTCTCGTTGGTTTGGGTGGTCTCCCTATAATCTTGATTGGTTTTTTAATAAATATCTTTGGTTAGATTCATTTCCCTTTTAATCTCAGTTTATTGTATACATTATGGTGTTCCTATTTTAATAAAGATCCTTCCTTCCATTTCGAGTGTTTTGTTCCATTGCATAACAAAATATGTTAAAATCATGTTATTACTTCTCCATAAGAAACAATTTTTGTGTGATAAATAGGCAACATAAAATATAAAAATTACAATTATATGAAACACATGCTTTTGGGGTGTTACAATGACTCTTTCTATTTTGGTTACATAAAACTTGTAATTTATGATTAAATATCACCCGATCCTCTAATGTTATCCAATACTAACACTGAATAAAACTAGAAGGAAAAATCAGTAATTATTATATAATTTTTATTTAATTCATGAATTCACTTTGAGAATCATTTAAGTTTTAGATTTTTAGATAATTATGCCATAAATATTATAAAACAACATAAATATTACAATTTATACAGTTCTACTCACATTAATGATTTTTCAAAAAATATAAAAAATTGATATAAATCATTGTTTATTTTTCATAATAATGATCTTCATTACATTCGTATTAAATTATTAAATTTTCTTACTCAAACTTATACCCTTTCAAAAACATTTCAAAAACTATGGATGTGCAGAAAAATCACAGTAATGGAATATAAAAAAAGGAAATAGAACATTATTCCATGAATATTCATAATCCAATGAAATCAAATTTTTCACCCATTAAACATACACACTTTTACATACCTCATTAAATCATACGATTCCTAAAAAATCATAGAAATAATAAATCATAACTGCAACTTGTGACATCCATATAATACATAAATTTTAGATTTCACATCTACTAAGGGGTAACCATTATGGAAATGTTTATAACTCCAAGCACAATATATTCCCTAAATCTATTAGGTGAAACCTTATTGTTTAACTCCATATCATTTCCCAATTAATTGGAGAGATATCACGGGCTCACCCGCCTTCAATTTATCATGAAACCAAACGTATACATATCTAATGTACAAGAACCATATTATAATAATAACACACTAAAAAGAATAATGGAAAATTAAAATTTCCAAATTACAATCCCAAGATAACATTTTATGAAATAATAAATCCACTATCAAAACCATTTTCATTACAGTAATTCCTAAATAGAAAAATGTTTATTATTTTTTTCTTTAAAAACATTACATCTTGAAAAGGAATCTAAATAATAAATAATGGTCACAATGATGTAAAATTTGTTGTTGCCACGTACATTTAAAAACATTCCTTTTGACAATTATTAAAAAAATTCCTATAAAAAATTTTATTTGAATTTTTTTTAACAAAATTTAAAGTCAATGGAGACAAATATACACCATAAAAAATAAAGGTGGTGTATAACTTTAAAATATTCTGTAATGAAAGAATATTGATAGGAAGTCCCTTACCTTGATTCCGGGTTTTCATGTACAATTTTTTATTTCTTGAATTATAATCATAGGTTAATTTATAAAATCCAAAGAATTTTGTTTCCATTTTTATTATTCCTTTTATATCACTTATTACCATGTTATAAAAATTATAGAGTTATTTATGTTCATATATATTGTTTTGTTGACATTTTCAACTTCAGTAAAAAACCAACTTTTATTGATGTGAATAGTCCATGTGTTCGTTAAGAGCATCATATATATAATAAAATTCAATAAATAATAATCAAATTTTAAAATCAAATATAATTTTATGTCAAACCATTTATTTATGGTTTAAAAATGAACAACTTTATGATCATAGAGATGGTAGGTTGTACGTATGAATGAGTAATGTTTCCATTTTTCATAGATCATTATAAAAATATGGTAACTATTATTTAATCCTTATAAAATTATAGTAATATAAATAAATTCATAATAATATTATATATATATATATATATATATCCTACATGTGCTATAATGATTAAAAATGATTCACATCACCTCATGGAGAAGATAATTCACCAGTACGCACCAACGACGTCATCATTTTTATGTATGTGAAATGTAAGAATATAATTAATATATTATTATAATATAATGATTGATATGTCATTAATATAACAAATAAAAATTAATTTCTATATTATAACAAGTAATGAGAGATGGATATGGAAAACGAATTAGATCAGTTCGTAGTTGTGATAGTTCACATGTTCAAACAAATGATTAATTTATTTAACATTTAATAGAATTGGAGATGGATTTAGGGGATTATATTAAAAAAATAATATCATTATATTTATTATACTATCGTTATTATTTCACCTTGGAATACTAATATTATATGTTAGATGAAGATGAAATAAAATAGAAATACATAAAGAATATGATACCTCTTCTTCAGTTTATCACTATTGATGAACACCTTAACACCTCTACGAACGGTGTTCTACCTAATATATAGACTCAAGAAAGTGGTTAGAAAATATAGTAAGGGGTTTGTGTAGAACCTTTCTTAAATAAATTATTCTTTAAATGTTATTATTAGAGAATAGTTGGCACCTTTTTATAGGAGAGGTGAGGGGTACCCAAGGAAACACTTAAAATATTAAATTGATATAAATTATCTTTTAAATCAAAATGAATCCAACTTTTGTTATGTATAAGATAAGATGATTATTTTTAGAAATACCCTCATAAAATAACATTTATACATGTATTTATTGTATTTAATTTCTTATCTTTTAGGTTTACCATTAATTTTTTGCTTTTAATTTTTTGTGTGGTAATAACATTTTATATATTAAGGGGAAATAAATTTAACTTATATAGTGTCAATTCCCAATAATTTAATAGTTTATGATCTTTTAGTCATTATTATATGATCTATTTTAATTTAAAATAATTTTATGATTTTGAAACATTTTAATAAATTTTTATATTTATAAATTAGCAATTATATCAATTTTGACACTATTGATTTTATTGAATTAAAATAAAATACAAAAAGGGATACAACTTAAAAAACAATTTAATAAACAAATAACATTTCATAGTCACATATAAATTTGTTGGATGACATAAAATATTTCAAATTATATTTATTTTAATATTATTAGTACATTTATTTGATTCTTCCTTTAATAAATCTATTATTGCATCATCATTATGTCATAATTAAATTTTATTATTTATTTCCTAAAAATTATAAATATATTACCATGATGTATTTGAAATTTTTATATTTATAATTAATTTTTATAGTACAAGAGATCAATTATATAAAACTATATTAAATTTTTTTAGTAACAAGGGACATGTTTGTGATTTTTTTTAATTTTTACATTAAATAAAATGTTATTAATGTCACAATAACACCCAAGTGGATTTAAAAGGACAAAATTTAGGCCCATGTATTTTATTGATCATCCGAAATTCATCAAAGTAGATTTAGACAGGTTTTAGGGTAGTTTTATGTTATTATAATATTATTTTTACCCGTATTTAGTCGATTTACCCTTAAGACATGGTAAATAAAATACTAAATTTTCTATTCACCGAATATTATTTTGATCCTATTGATGAAAATAATTTCTTAATTATCAAAAAAAATGTATGTTAGTTTTAATAAATTAAATTCACTGAAGTGGAAAAATAAAATTATAAATTATTCCTATTGTCGTAATGAAAAACCCATCTTTTTAAGTAAAATGTGAAAACGTTCACATTTTTTGTCTATTCAATTTAAATAGGAAATTTCATCCATTTAACTACATAAAATTAAATGATAAAAAATAATTTAATTTCAATTTTTAATTATAATTTAGTGGTTTTCACTATTCATTAAAAATGAATTTTATCAGATAAATAAGAAAATTCATTCAATTTAAATTTTGATATCCCGATTCCAATGAAGAAGTTCGTTATGTCAAATAGAACCTATAAAATTTTCAGAAACCATATTTAAAATTTGTTCACAATTAAAATGCGGTAAAAATATATTTAAAAAGCGCACTTTATCTATACAATTGTATATGTTCTTATATAACGACTTGAAAACACGTAATATGAATTTTAAGTATTATATTGAAATAAAATTTCATTAATATAATACATTAATATTATTATTATTATTTTATAAACACAATTATATGTACTAAAATAAATTTTCATAAAAACACATCTTTATATTCAATTGGGTATTATTTACATTTCTAATAAATTTTATAACCAATGAATAGTTATGTAGACTTATGTAAACCCTAGTTTTATAAAATTGTTAATATTATTCATTCTATCCATTATAATGTCTATATGATAATAAAAAATTTACAAAACAATATTAATAATAATTTTTTTATGTATAACTGAGTCTTGTGTGCAACATAAAATTTTAGAGAAACCCATTTTTGTGTGTCAGGTAATCTATTAGACATAGAATCATTTTTAATGTAGAATTAATACATAATTAATAAATATTAATAAATATGGAATGTATTATTCTATCATTACCTGGTATGTTACAATTAATCAATTTATACTGTTTTCCTTGGGGTTTAACCTGGATTTAAACCCTTTAACTCTTACTATGAACACATGTACTTTTATTCATTATGGGTCAATATAATTACTATAAAAACGACCATGTATAGTAATTTTATTATATTTTTAACTTTATACTAATCATATTTCTAAATTTAGTATTATTATGAATGTTATATCATTTAATAATGTACAATTTACTTTAAAATATCCATAATGTCAATTTTATCGAAATATTCATTACATTGACCTAAAAAATATCAATACACCAATGATAAGTAGAAAAAATTATTTAATTATATCCCTAAAATGTAAATTTCATAAATAAAATTAGTTTATCACGATATTTATCTGAAATTATAATCATTTTAATATCATTAATGTATTTTGTTTGACTTTTTTCACTAATTAAATAATTATTTCATCCACATTGCGCAAAAATATATGTTCAATTTTTATTTAAAAAAATTAAAATTATTTACCACGATAAATATAAATTTTTTTAAATTGAATAAAACATTTAGAGTCAAATTTATCAACTATAAAACATTATATTTAAAATATTACACTTCTTAAAAACAAAAGTGTGGCATGTTCAATAATTCATTAAATAAAATAATATAATAGTAATAATAATATCTATGTGGAGACAAAAGGTTATAAATTAGTCAATTGGACGATTTGTTTCATGAAATAATCATCCAATAAAATTTTTAAAAGTGTTTAGGAATGTATATGGTTCTAATAATTTTATTTGCAACATAAATTACCAATTTACCATTTACCTTGGTAAAAAATATCTAATATTACTATTCATGTTGGAAAAAAAGAAAAGGGTCCAATTTGATAATTTAAAACCACTAATTTCAATTATGGAATCACTTTTTTAATATTCAAATCAAATAATTTCATGATTTTAACTTAATATTAAAAAATTTAAACACAACGACGAAAATGTTTTCGTAAAAACTCTACTTTTAAACAAAAAATTTAGATATAATAAATTAACTTTTAAAATACATTAAAAACAATAAATGTATTTTGAAACTTCCAAATGAACTAGTTAAATTTTAAAAATAGTCAAAAAAATTATTTTACCTTCTGAATATTTTAAAATGTTATAATATTTTTAATAAAAATTAGTATTTTTCATTATTCATTGAAAAATAAATAATTTCAAAATAATACAAATTTAAATTAAGATAATATTTAAATATATAATTAAAAAATTTAAATAAATAGTATCAATTAAAATTTATATAGCTTCTATAAATTATAAAATTCAACCATAAAACAAGTAACACTTATTATTGATGAAAACTTAATTTTTTAGAGTAAAATTAATTTACTAAAAAATGTTTGATTAATTTCTGAGAACATACTAATCATCAATGTTGATTTGGAACATAATATCAATTTTATAAATAAGTATTGCTCTTAATAACATAAAATTTAATGTAATGGAAGTAACAATCAAATTTAAATAACAATATTTAGTCACTCATTTAAGCTCAAAGTGTCGTATCTTATGGAATATTGAACATAGTGTTTCCTCCAAAAAGACTAGGATAAAACAAATAGAGGATCATAAATGATAATATAAGTATTAATATATTTCTTTTAAAAATTATTAATATGTTTAAAAACATTAGACACGAGTTTAAAGAAAATTAAACTAACAGAAACCGTGAGTGCGAGAATTCATCTCAATTTTACATCATTTATTTATATTAATTATTTTATTCAGAATTTAATTTATATGGTTCACCTAGTTACATATTTATATGTAATATAATGAATAATTCAAAATCCATCATATTTTCTATATTTATTTTAACTATTTCATCCAAAAGGAGTTGACAAGAAATTTAAAACGTTAAAAAATTCATAACACCATTAGTTTTCATTCGGATATATAACCTATTTATTGTACTTTGAGATAATATAATTATGTGTATTATGAATTTTTAATTTCTTATACAGTCAATCCACTTCTTATATTATTACTTACAAATGATACACACAATCTATTCATTATGAATTATTTCTTCAATGTTATGACCATTGTAATGGATTCTATATAAATTTCAATTTCATTGAGAATTATTTGTTTATATGAACCTAATCCATTCATGTGGTTTATATAATACCCAGTTGATGTATTTAACATGCAAAAATTGTATTCATTATTTATAATATTTCAATTCTATTTTCTCAATATTATTTTTATAATGGATTCTATTATTTTCTAAGCCATATACCATTCTCATATATGGTATTTACATTGAATGGTATTTCATTAACTGTGGAAATAATGATAAATATGTCTTCCATACTAACTGATGGTTGTTTTGATAAGGCATATTATTCACTATTAAAATTATTATTAAATATATGACCAATGATTTGTACATGTAGTAATGGGAAGGACCTTGAATTATATATCTCTTTTGATGAATAAATATAATTCATGAGACAAATCATTTGGAAAAATTAAAAAGGTTTATACGTGTAGTTTTAAATCGTTATCTGAATATTCTTGATTGTAGAGTTTTCATGTTTCTTGATATAATTATGTATAATAATTGATAATCTACATTTTTAAAAATTTATTTATTATTATTATCCATGATATTTACATAATTATACATTCTCTTTATTCATTTCACTCTCAGTTTAAGTAGAATGTATCCTAAAATAAATTCCTTTACATATTAATTATTATTATTATTTTTATTATTATTGTAATAGCCCAGACCCTCATGACCCCTCCATTTTCCAAATTTCATTGTGCGACTGATCGGCGCAACCGATCGGCGTGACTGATCGGTGTTATCAATCCTTATCGGGTTTTCCTTCTACAGTTTTTCCCATAACGCCTATTTTCGGCCTTTTCGACCATCTAAGTCATTTCAAGGACATTTTTAACACATAATTAATATCTAAAAAACCTGAGAAGACTCCCTATTAAATAACAATTAATTCAGTCGTGTGTAACCACCCCACCATGTGAGGAACCATGATACTAATATAAAGCGTTCAAATTTCTCATATCATGTAACAATGGGATTTTATCTATATATCACAGAAGAAGTTCTTCATCCCCTTCTTCCATTTTTGGCAGACTTCTCTCTTCTACATGGTGCTCTTGAATTCCATTCTTCTTGAGACTTGTGGTGCACCTATCCTGTAGTCTTCTTCTCGTCCTTAGAGTTCCTGACGTCCCTCCCCTACAAATCGCGCATCCCTTGTTCTTGGCGCATGGAGAAAAAACGTCGATCCCTGATCAATAAAGTAGGTATTTTCTCCTTCATCTCTCTTTACTGTGTATCATGCGTTGTGGGAATACTTATTTCCCTATGGAAATTAATGAAACCGAACTTAATGAAGATAATGAATGGACCTTTATGGAATGAAGGGGGGGGGGGTGATAGATGTTCTGCTATACTCTCTTATGTTGATATGTTTTGTGGATTGTATGAGCCTATACCCACTAACAAAATCATGGATGTTAGTGGTCTTTCTCTGTACACTAATGAACCTAGTTACTCCTATATTTTTAAATAACCTTTACAAGGACTTTGTATATTACGTATACTCAGTTAAAAAAATTGAAGGCACCAGGATGAACCCTTTTCTGTGATAACACCGGTTAAAACACGGTGTAATTGAAACCATAGAGTGTGTTAAATCTTTTAAATCTATATATACCTGCATGAACCTACTGTGTGTTGGTGGTAGCAGTTTGGTTGTTTCTTTCACGGTCCGTTCATAGGTTACCTTATGATTTTCTTGTATGGGGTCTTAGTTTTATGGGGTTATATGGGTGGGGATGTGATCCCCTATTTCATATACTTTCACTGGTTGTGAATCAGATGTTTTGTAGTTACTCTGATTATATCACGAATAGGGGTGGAATCCTCCATTGTTGAGAAACCATTGGCTCCTGGATTTTGGGGACATGGGGAAGTATCTTGGGGTTTTCTTTGGTTCCAGTACTTTGAGGGATCTCACTTATCCGTTGATGTTGTGACTTTACAAGAGAACCATATGTAAATGTTAAAGTTTCTGTTTGACTATCTTCATTCACTGGCTGATAGTTGTGCCTGTTAGTTGCTTAATAGTGTATTTTTCATCTCAATGGGGTCAATTGAACATGAAAACAATAATGGGTTAAATGGAGAATTTAGTTCTGGGATCGATTGTGACCTGGCCATGGGTGGTTTACCTTTCATGAATTAGGCAGTGATGCAGTGTTTGTACATAGGCTGGCTTCAGAACCCTAGGTTGGGTTGAGTGCTTGTTTACGTATGTATATGCTTGTAGTTTTACGTTTCTTCTTCATGCCCTACCCAAGATAAGCACTTTAGTGACGAACACCCCCATTTCATGGGGGTGGGTGTTTTTTCCAACACTCCTATGAGTGGTTGGTTATTAGATCCATTTCGGTCGCTTTCCTAAGTATCCAAGGACTCGTCGGGTAGGCTGTGATGGCCTGAAGTCCATAATTAGCCTAGTAATTTTTTGGCGGGGAAGTTGTGGTGGTTTTCCTAGGTGTTTTTGGGAAGGTTGTTTCCCAAGTGTCTTGGGATGAGGCCCATGTGTCTTCGGGTGTCGTAGTGGTTATTGTGGACCAGGTGTCTACGGGCGGGATAGTGGTTATGGTCCAGGTGTGTGCGGGCAGGTTTCGGTAGTGGGACTGTAGTGAGGTTGTGGCCCAGGTGTGTATAGGCAGGGTTTTGCAGTGGGACTGCGGTGAGGTTATGTGCCAGGTGTGTACAGGTGGGGTTTGGAAGTGGGACTACAGTGAGAATGGAAGGATTGGTTCTATGTGTAAGATGTCTTCAATAACCAGTGGGAAAGTAGCGCAGGGTACCCAAATATCCATGTGCTATTACTATACATTATTCCCTTGCGTTATTTTGGAAGTGTGCCTCGGTGTGACTTGGGTGGATAGGTACCTTGTTAGGTGTTTCTATTACTACTCTTTCCACAGGAAATTTGAATGTCACCTCACTTGTGCATGAGAGTCATTGGTTTTCCCTACTGAGTATACTTGTATGCTCACCCTACGTATGTAAAACTACTTTTATGTTTCTAGGAGGACATTATGGATCGGGCGAGACTGTACTAGCTTGGACCCTTGGGGCAGTTGTTGTTATTGTTTTCCTTTTTCTTGGTATCCTTTTACCTTTGGGGTTTTTTGATTTGTACCTTTTACTTTTGAACATGCATATGTGAATGGTTTACTTTCAACCGTACTTGCACTTTCAGTTTTGGTGTTGTGGGAATTACTATCTTATCTCTTGATCCTTTTAAAAAAAGATAAAAAAGGTTAATGCCTTCCATTTAGATTGTGATTCTATACCCTTGGTGCTGGTCACCACTCCGGGACCTACTGAAGGATTGTTTCGGGGGTCATTAGCTCTCCATCATCTTAAAGAAGGAAGGGCCTAGAAATCTTCTAACCCTTCTCTCCTTTTGGTGAAGGCGGGTCGTGAATGAATGGTATCAGAGGAGGGTTTGAGGGATAGGATGAAGTATTGTGGTAGGTATAGTGAGGATTGCATGGGATGGTAGGGAAATAGTTTTGGGTGACCTTGGTGCATAAATCAGGCTAGGGAAGACTGGCTAGGACACATGATTTTAGGGGCCCCCATGATCTGATGCAAAGACACTGGATATACCGAATGACCAAGTGAGGTCATGCTAATTGCAGGGTAGAGACACTAAAAAAGGTACAGGAATCATAATGACTTGTGTTCTCGTTTTTCATGGGTGTTTTAGGGATTGAAATAAATAAGCTGATTAAGAAATTTTAAGAACAATATTTTGTACTACTTGGGCTTAGGCATTACTTGTTTACCTTACAGCTATGGCACCTGGGAGGAAACCAAGGGTGGTGTGGGCGATCGAGGCCAAGGAGGTTGACTTGGCCGATTGGAAGAGGGCTGATCAAGAGGAGGAGGACAACCAGTGGTAGAAGACGCTTCGATCCTTCTAGCGATAGACCCTCAAGAAGTATGAGGGAATCACCTCTAACATAAAGACAAAGAGATGGCTAGAGGAACTAGTGATAGCTTTCAGCTTGATTCGGTCTTTGACTTATTACGGGCTTCCTCTGGCTATCATCCAGATGCGGGGAGCAGTGCATCAGTGGTGGACGCTCTACTTGGGTGTGATGAGAGAGGATGAGGTGGCATGGGCTGATTTCGAGAAGAATTTCCGGGCATAATTCCTCTCTTCTACGATGAAGGTAGGGAAGTGGTAGGAGATACTCTCCCTCCAACAGGGGAGTATGTCAGTAAGGGAGCTGGGGATCAAGTTTAAGGGCCTCCTCCGCTTTGGTCTGGTCCTCTTTCCATATGAGGAGTCTCGAGAGAGATGTTTAGAGGAGGCGCTCTGACCCTCCCTCTAGTACGTTGTTACCCCCTTCACCTTGCCGACATACTTGGAGATCTAGAAGAAGGTCGAAGGGGTGAAGAGGATGCACACACTAGGAGGTGTATCACAAGAGGGGATCTATCTGGGATCATCAAAGGGGAAGGTCGTCAGTACTAGGCCTACAGCATCGTGGCCCTCTAGGTTTTGACCGGCAGGGAGCAGGCCCCAGCAGTTCCAGTTTCGATCTCCCAACCCTCGCCCTTTTCCTTCGAGAGCAATATCGCGATGATTCATCTGTGGAAGCCATGTTCACCTTTAAAACCAGTTCCCAGATAGAGTGCAGTATGGCAGTAGTGGGAAGGCCCATCACCCACCTCAGCAACAACTATCATCTAGGCTCTTTCAGCAGCATCAACAACAGGGGTAGCGAGCTCCAGCTCCTCTGAGGGCAGACGTTGTGGGAGGAGGCCGACCACAGGGCGCTCTTTAGGGACCTCTACCAGTACGTGGTCGTGGAGGTGGTAGTTATCAGAGGGGAAGAGGAGCTGGGTGTGGGAAGTTGCACGCTGTGGAGGCAGCTGTTCCAGCAGGACAAGAGGTCATTCGAGGTACGATCAGTTTGTTCAGTACCGTTGCATACTTCTTGTTCGATACTGGAGCTTCGCACTCCTTTGTTGCATAAGGTCTGGCCTGTGCTCTGGGTCTAGATATTGAGATATTTCCAGTGCCTCTTGGGCAGAGCACACTAGTCGGAGGTCAGACCGACTTGTCATATGTTTTTCAAGGATGCAGACTAATGATAGGGCCACATCGGTCTGTCAGGGATATACTACTGCTACAGATACAGCCATACGATGTCATCATAGGCATCGAATGGCAGTTCTATGTGTGTGACTTCATCGAATTCTTCCGAAGAAGGGTTGTGTTCTTAGACTTTGGCAGCCTATGTGTTACTTTCACCGGTGAGCGGAGCTGCCAGAAGGGCACCAGGTGAGCGGAACCCCTCCTCTCCCTGTTAGCTGAGCTGTCAGTGGATTCAATAGATGCTGAGATGGTGGAGGTACCAGTAATGGTCAGTGAGTTTATGGACGTCTTACCAGAGTAGGTGACAACTCTACCCCCTCAACGTGATATTGAGTTTTGTATAGACTTGTAGCCTGGTGCTCGTCTGATTTCGATGGCTCCCTACCGGATGGCACCACCAGAGCTACGAGAGTTGTAGATCCAGATTGAAGATATGATGAAGATGGGTTAAGTTTGACCAAGTGCATCACCATGGGGTGCTATAGTCTTGTTCACAATGAATGTAGTTGTCTCAGGTTGTTCATAGACTACAGGAGGTTGAATCAGTTAATGATCAAGAATTACTACCCTCTTCTGAGGATAGACGATCTTTTCGACTGGCTGAAAGGTGCAAGATGGTTCTCAAAGGTCGACCTGTGCTCTGGGTATGACCAGTTGAGGGTCAAAGAGGGAGACATCTCAAAGATGGCCTTCAGGTGCACATATGAGCACTTCGAGTTTGTATTCATGCCTTTCGGCGTTATGAATGCTCCGACTGTGTTTGTGGTGCTTATGAACTCCATCTTTCGGGAGTATCCGGATCGGTTTGTAGTCGTGTTCATCGACGACATCCTGATTTATTAAAGATCAGATGAGGACCACGCGGACCACCTAAGTACTGTTTTGGAGGTTCTCTGACAACACCAGCTCTTTGGGAAGTTTTATAAATGCATGTTCTGGACACGAGAAGTGCACTTCCATGGGATCATAGTGTCCGAGAAGGGGGTATTGGTGGACCCATAAAAGGTTGAGTAGGTTGTTTCTTGGGCAGCACCCAAGAACGTGGAAGAAGTTCGTAGTTTCCTTGGACTGGCAGGTTTCTATTAGATGTTCGTGCCCATCCACTCTCAAGTTGCAGCCCCTTTGACATCCTTGACCACGAATTACCAGGTTTTCGTGTCAAGTGAGAAGTGTGAGACAACCTTCAGATATCTAAAGGAGAATTTGGTTAGTTCCCCAGTGCTGAGACTGCCAGAAGAAGGGGTAGCGTATGAGGTGTTATGTGATGCTTCGGGGAAAGGCCTTAGATGTGTGTTGATGCAGCGACAAGGGGTGATCTATTATGAGTCTAAGAAGATACACCCTCATGAGCATAATTATGCTACCCATGATCTGGAGCTTGCAACGGTTGTTTTTCACTAAAGTTGTGGCAGCATTAACTCATTGGAGAACACTTTGTGGTCTTCATAGATCACAAAATCATGAGGTATATCTTTTCCCAGCAGGACCGAAACTTACGACATTGAAGGTGGATGGAGTTACTCTAGGAATACGACTTTGAGATTTCCTACAATTCAAGAAAAGGGAATGTAGTGGCCGATGCTTTGAGCAGGAGGTCACAGAAGGATGTAGTTCGAGAGTGAGAAGATGCTTGGAAAGCGATGGAGGAGTTGGCTTCCTTTCACCTGGATGCGTGGATGGATAGTGGTAGAAGATGCCTATATCAGATGACAGTACGGTCTTCTTTATTGCATCAGGAGGAGGAGTCTCAGTGGGTAGACTCAAAGAGTGAAGTGATGCACGATCGCGTTATCCAAGATGATGCTCCGGAAGTATGGACAGAGGATGGTCAAAATCGGATGCTTTTCCATGGGAAGTTGTAACTCCTCGACCCAAGATACCCAGAGTCAGTGCATTATTTTTAATACATTGGCATGACTACATGGAATCATGTCCTGAAGGACCGATCAGTTTAGTAGCCTTGGAAAATATATTACATACATGAATGTTACATTGCACATTAAGACATAAAAAACAACATAAATAATATTTAAAAAATCCATTATTCCCTTGATTTAACCCTACATATCAATCACAATAAACTCCTTGGAATACTTGGAAAAATAAAACATATAAAGTGGTGAGCTCAAACGCTTAGTAAGGGTAAGCAATATAGTGAAAACATTCATAAATAAGCATATTCATTTAAGGCAATGTATAACTAAAACAATAGCCTTTTAAACTTGAACTTCATAATGATATGGCAAAAATAAAATTAAGTAATTCCATTCACTCGTTCACATGGATATTCTACTTGTTGAATAATCACATACAATTTCACTAACCACTTTCATAATGATGAAATGCATAATGTCGAACCTTAATTTATATGTCAAGGCCTCATACCAAGGACTAAGGTATAATTATATCCAGAACCCAACCTAGAGAGCCTCTGTAACCACACTCCATCCCAGAGAGCCTCTGTAATCAGACTCCAACCCGGAGAGCCTCTAATAACTGGACACCAACCCAGAGTACCTCTAATAACTGGACACCAACCCAGAGGGTCTGCTATAACCGGACCCCAACCCGGAGGGCTTACTTTTATCAGTCCCCAACCTGGAACATACTTGTCCAACACATTCATCTTAATAAGAGGATGAAATATAACATAAACATTTGTATTAATACTAGCATACGAATTTCCAAAACATTATCATAAACCATTAATTGAATAAAAATAACTCATTAATATTCAAAGATATCACAAAAACATAAATACCATATGTATGATTTCTATCATAATAAATCAACTTCAAACAGGTGTAAAATTTATCAAAGGATGCTGACATAGATGAAATAAAAACTATTTGAGAGAAATATCTCTTTTTTGAAATCATTTAAAAGTCACATAATTATAGAGAAAACCATTATTTTGAAAATATATTTATAATCTTGTGAAATAAGCTTCAAAGGTGTAATAATAGCAGATAATAACCACACCTGCCATATAAGTTAAAAAAAGTCATTCTTATATTAATTTTGTCAAAAAGGTTCAAAAGTAACTTGATTCGAAAATGATGGAAAGATTCCATTAAAAACATATAAAGTCAAATAATGATATAAATGACATTAACCCATTGACTATTAAATAGGAAAAATATTTTGAAATACATTTTTAAAAATCTTGGATGTGGGTGATAAAGAAGTCCTAGTAGATACTTACATAAAAACAACCTCAGATAATAAAGAGATTGTGAAATTAACAATTAAAAATTTGGTAACTTACGAAACATACACCCCTTGAATGAGGAATCATACAATGAATATGTAAATATTGATAAATTAATGTTTATTACATAAAGAATACAATTATGGGCAGTACATACACCACACAAAGGTATAAGTGGAAATATGGCACGAATCTCACGGGAATAAAGAGTGAGATGAAAACACCTTACCGTGTACTTTTCCTTGGCTGATGGTAGGTTGACCTACTGTATAATGGTGAAATAATTATTATTAAATTATAAAAGAATCATATATATTAATATGATATCATATATGATATTTTAACATTTATTTGTTAATAAAATCGTAGTATTATCTTCTTTTCAGGTGCAAAATTATTCATTTTATTTTATATGTTTTGTCACATATGTTGTGTTTATTATGGATATGTTGTATCTTATTCATATACAAGATGAAATCAAGTCCTTAAACACTGTTTTTTAATCATAAAATGAGAATTATACTGGAATGGATAAGATGGGGAATGAATCTCATCGTGTTCGTGGAGACGGTAGTCCGTACATACGCACGAGCGACAATATCATTATTTTGATATTAAAATAACATAAAATTGGATGGTATATCATATAGAAAAAATAATTATCATGTTATATTTATTATTTACAGGAATTATACATTATTATTATACCCATATAAATAATAATATATTGAATAACTATTACACCACGACGTGGATACGGTATGTCGTACATACGCACGTATGGTGACATGTCATTCAAGGGATGGATAGAATAATGAATTTTTTGTTCCTTTTTATAATAAAATCACAGTCTATATAGGATAATCGATTTATTATTTTAGAATGGAAATAATAAATAAAGAATAAGTTGAAGAAGAAAGGAATTTGAAAGAGGGTGGTGAAAACATTATCTCTTTCTTCGGGTTCTTACTTTTGATTTGATCAAAATGGCCTTTTTGGATGGCTTTTTGATCAAAATAAGGACTCTTGGTTGAAGTGAGGGAAGTTGAGAGAGTATTTGGGTAGGGTTTGGAAAAAACAAAAGGCATTGAAGGTGTGAATAATTGGTTAGATGTTGGGTCCTTTTATAAGGGAGAGGAGGAGCTCTTTAGGCAAAACATAATGTATTAATTTATAATAAATTCATATTCAGTTTCTAATGCTTCCAAAGTAGATTATTAATAGTCTAAGGTGGTGATGAGTCAAAATACATTCAACTAGTAAATTGATGACTGGTTTGGGTCATTATATGAAACTTATCTTTTAGTTTTAACTCTTAGTTAATTAATTTGACACTTACCATGTCACTTAGTATTTTTATATTATATAGTTAATAATATTACTATATACATCTTAGAGACCCCCAAGTGGTCCATTAATGATACACCTATCATGATAAATGTGTTTTGGCTGATCATTAGATTTTTAGGAATTTAATATCAATTAATAATATAATATTTGTCTTAAAAACTCTTTTATGTCAATTTTGACACTATTTGGTATTTGATTTTTGTTAAAATCATAACAGCATGATTACTTCGAAACAAGTTCATTAAATCAATAATAACATGTAATATTAACCTATAAAATTTGTGTAATTCATTAAAAGTCTCAAATTATATTTATTTGGGTATTTATAATATCAATTATTTTAATATTTCACTAATAAGGTAATTATTGCATCATCATTGTGTCATAAATAAAATAAATAATTTAATGTCTGAAAATTATAAATAAAGTACCATTATTTAGGAAATCGTTTTATCTTTCCAATTAATATTTATAGTCAAAAATATAACATATATAACCCTATGTAAAATTTTGTTTGCTAAATAAAAATGCTTTTGTCATGTTTGTATTTACTTTAACTTAATTAATATATAGTGTCATTATCACTTACAAGTGGATCCATGGGGTCCCAAAATCGATCCAAAGATTACCATGGTTAGACATGTATCAACCAATAGGGTTAAGACACGTTTTAGGGTAATTTATTATTATTATAATATTATTGTTTTACATTTATTTAACGGATTTACCTTTAACAATGGTAAATAAAATATTTACCAATGTAATTATTCAAAATGTCTAAAAATAAGATTTACTTATTTACACAATTTTTACATCCTGATTATATATGGAGTCCATTTTTCCAAATTGAAAACACAGAAGTGGCAGAAATTAATTTAAAATTAATTCCCGCTGTCAAAACAAAAAAGCGTGTTTTTAAGAGATAATAAATATCAAAAGATTGACACTTATTTATATCTGGTTTAATTGTTAAATTATGTCCAATGACCAAAATTTTATTAAATGGTAAAAATATATTCTAAATATAATTTAAAACTACTCAAACTCATAATTTATCACTATTAATTATTCTGATTAAAAATGTAGTTTTTAATTAAAATTTAGTAATTTTCACTATTTATCAAAATATAAAAGTTATCCGAAAAGTACCAAAATTTTACCCTAGGATAATTTTGAAATTCCGAATCCCAAAATGAAGTCCATTTTGAGTGATAAAATTTATAAAATTTCAAAAAGTGGGTATTAGTATTTATAACAGCTACTTTTATTGGTTGTGGTGTGTTAGCATCTCGAAGTTGCGTACAATGCAAGATATTGTATTATTTAATGGGAAACGTACCATGGAAGCATGGGGTGTTACTTTCTCCCCTCTTTCAAAAAATTTCTTCCTCGAATTTTTAAATTGTTTTCGAAAATAAAAGGTTGAAGATAGAAAGTACCTTTGTGGAAACCCCATATTGGAAATAGGGTTAATAAAATTTAGTTTCAATAAGAGGGAAAAGGAAATGAGAATGTCACGACCAAATTAGGGTTTCTAATAGGAGGAAATTGGTGGCAATTATAGACATGTAATACGAGGGAAATCGTAAATATTTATAGGGTGAGACTGAGGTCATCAATCACAAACACGTGTAAAATTGAGGGCCTCAAAGCCATCAATCTATGATGATTTAAAATATCATCAGTTCAACAAAACATAAGTTATTAGGATAACACATTTTTTATTTTAATATACCATACCTAAAGATTGAGAATTAATTTCATCATAGAATAATTGAAATATATATATATATATATATATACACTTCACAGGTAGAGTTTCATCCTTCAACTAATTTTTACCACAAACTCATCTTTCACTCCAAATGACAACAGAACTCAAAAATATTATATTTATACTAATAATATATGGTTCCAAATGTTAAAACATACCATTATATTGGTGAAAAATCTTTTGTAATAACCAGGGACTTCCTGTAGGCAAGTGGTAGGTAATAAAGGCCTATCACAATATGGTTGTGGGTTCAATTCATACAGCTTTGTCTGACGTGACAGGTTATCGCCCAACCTACAGGTTGTCCTTTTCCTAAAACTATAGTATCATAATATTCCAAAAATAATCATTAGAAATGTTTTAACCTTAAGAAATGATATCCAATGTTCAAATTAATTCATTACAATCATTATAGATATCCAATGTACCTTTTTCCAGACTCTCTGTAAAAGGTATCTAAATTACAAAATAAATTGTAACATCAGATTCCACCAAAGTAATTTTTCTCTTATTGTCACATACTGTAAATATGATTACCTTAGTCATATTAAAACCTTAATGAAAACAACAAGTACTGCATTACAATCCTTATAAATATCACATTATTCTCATAACCAGAATATAATCCTTGAGTCCAAAAACACAAATACATTATTTATTCCAATTCAACAGTAGTAACAGTGTAAGCCTGGCCTTGATCCCTTGGCATTTTCTGAGTTATGTTCCCTTGGAACTTAGGGAATTCATTTGCATAATTCCCCATTCCACTACAATTGTAGCATTCAACATTGAAAGCCTCCTTCTTTCCCTTGCAATCATGAGTCCTGTGACCTTTTTCTCCACATTTGTAACAAACTCCCATTCCTTTTACGCAAGTACCAGGGTGTTTCTTCCCAAAATTTTCACATATTGGGAAATCCTTCATTCCCTTTTTCCCTTTATCTGTCTCTTGCCCCATCGTTCTCTTCTTCTCTTGCTTTACTTTATTGTCATAAGATTTAGAGAATTCATTTTCTGTCTTGATAGCACATGAGACTACATTTTCGTACGTTGAGAAAAATTGTGAGACTATTGCTTGATTAAGAAATGGTTTTATCCCATAAAAGAAATGATCAATCTTAATTCTTGGGTAACATATATAATCTACAACATGCCTCTCTAACCTTGTAATGTTATCCTCATACTTTGCGACATTATCATCCTCCTTTTGTCTCAGACTCAGAAATTGCCTTTCCATATCTGCTCGATGGTCACGAGGAAAGTATTTTTCTAAGAATTGATATTTGGACTCACTCTATTCAATATTTGATACTTCATCATCTTCCATCATGTTTTGAATCAATGGCCACCATTGATCAGCATCTCCAGTGAGGTGGTAAACTGTAATAAAAAATTTTTCCCTTTCACTACTCCCCAAGGCATGAAATATTTTATCTATGAAATTTATCCACTTCTCATCTACTAAGGGATTTGTACTCCCATTTAATGTTGGTGGTTGTTTTCTCATGAAGCGATCTAACATTGATCCTCCATGATACAGATTGGGGTTCTACATACAGGTATGTATATTATTCATAACCCGAGTGAGTTGTCCCAATATGTTGATTAGATTATCAACACCAGTTGCATCACCAGCTCCACTATAATTATCGTGGCCAGGAGGGCAATCCCTACATGGAGTGCATTCATTGATACAGTTTCCATTCCTTCCGCAAGGTTCCATTTCTAAACAATGGCATAAACTAGATTAGCTTATGAATCAAAATATGTAATCCCATACTTATAAAACACTTAACATGAATTGAACTATTTATGGATATAATCCATATTCAAAAAAATGTTTTCTTTGAGGTGGTATACACTCATAAAAATTTCATAATGGTTTGTAAAGAAAACAAGAATTATCCTAAGAATATCCCCCCAGAGTTTCGTAACCAAGAGTGCAGTAAGGCCCGTTGTCGTGCACCAGTTCCCATTTGTGTCCAACTCAAAGCGGTGTTTTCGGGTTTTACCCCTAGGTATATCTTTTCCAGAGCCGCCTCTACTTGCTCATATCTAGACAGGGATGTTTTTCTTAGAAAACTCACAAAATCTATGCAATACCAAGATTCTAAGAAGTTATTCTATACTAATCCTCAAAGTCTATCATAGGGCTATGTGCTCTAATAAGAGTTTATCTAAATCTAGTTTCCAAGGTTTCTACTAAACTTCATATGATACAAATTGTAATGCCCTGAACCCAGTTACCCAGATTCAGTGCATTATTTTAATACATTGGCATGATTACAAGGAATCAAGTCTCGATGGACCGATCCGTTTAGAAGTCTTGGAAAATAGATTACATACATGAATGATTCCTTTCACTTTAATAAATAAAAGAAAACACAAATAATCTTTATGAATGCCATTATTCCCTTGTCTTAACCTTGCATATCAATCACAATACACTCCTTGAAATCCTAGGAAAAATAAAACATAGAAAGGGGTGAGCTCAAACACTTAGTAAGGGTATACAATACAATGGGAACTTTCATAAATAAGCAAAACAATTTAAGGAAATGTATAACTAAAAAAAGCCTTTTAAACATGAACATCAGAATAATATGGCAAAAATAAAATGAATTTATTCCATTTACTTGTTCACATGGATATTCTACTAGTCGAATAATCACATACAATTTCACTAACCACTTTCATAATGATTTAATTCATAATACCGAACCATAATTTCTGTGTCAAGGCCTCGTGCCAAGACCCAAGGGATAACTATAACTGGAACCCAACCCGGAGAGCCTCTATAACCAGAATCCATACCGGAGAGTCTCTATAACCAAACTCCAACCTGGAGTGCCTCTAATAACCGGACACAAACCCAGAGTGTCTCTAATAACTGGACACCAACCAGCAGTTCCTATATTAACCGGACACCAACCCGGAGTGCCTCTAATATCCGGAAACCAACCCAGAGGGTCTACTGTAACCAGACCCCAACCTGGAGGGCTTACTTTTACCAATCCCCAACCCGAAACATACTAGTCCAACACATTCATCTTAAGAAGAGGATGAAATATAACATAAAAATTCTTATTAAAACTATCATATGAAATGTCAAAACATTAATCATAAAACATTAATGGCATAATAATAACTCATTCATAGTCAAAAATATCCCAAAACCTTAAATACCATAGGGAAGATTTGTATCATAATAAATCAACTTCAAACAAGTGTAAAATTTATCAATGGATGTTGACATAGATGAAATCAAAACTATTTGAGAGAAATATTTCTTTTTTGAAATCATTTAAAAGTCACATAATTATAGAGAAAACCTTTATTTTGAAAATATCTATATAAGATTGTGAATGATTCTTCAAAGGTGTAATAACAGTGGAGAATTACCACACTCACTGTATAAGTTAAAAAAAGACATTCTTACCATAAATTTGTCAAAATGGTTAAAAAGTAACTTGTTTCGAAAACGATGGAAAGATTAATTTCAAAACATATAAATTCAAACAAGGATATAAATTACTTTAACCTATTGTATATTAAAATTGTAAAAATGTTTTGAAAGACATTTTTAAAAATCATTGATGTGGATGATAAAGATGTCCCAGTAGATACTTATGTAAAAACAACCTTGGATAATAAAGAGATTGTGAAATTAACCCTTAACAATTTGGTAACATACGAAACATACACCCCTAGAAAGAGGTATCATAGAATTAATATGTAAATAAACATAAATTAAAGTTTATTACATAATGAATAAAATTATGGGTAGAAAATACACTACACAACAGGTAATAGTGGTAATATGGCATGAAACTCATGAGACTAATGAGTGAGATGAAAACCCCTTACCTTGTACTTTTCCTTGGTTGACGATAGGTTAACCTCATGTATAATAGTGAAATAATTTTTATAATATTATAAAAAATCATATATATTAATATGATATCATATATGATCTATTAACATTTCTTTGTTAATAAAATCTTAGTATTATCGTTGTTTCGGGTGTAAAATTAATCATTTTATTTTATATGTTTTGTGACATATGTCATGTTTATTATGGATAGGTTGTATATTATTCATATTAAGAATGATATCAAGTCCTTAAAATCTTTTTTAGTCATCAAATGAGAATTAAACTAGAATGGATACGATGGGGAATGAATCTCATCGCGTTCATGGAGAGGGTAGTCCGTACGTACGCACGAGCGACAATATCATTCTTTTGATATTAAAATATCATATAATTGGATGGTATATCATATATACAAAATCATTATCATGTTATATTTATTATTTACATAAATTATACATAATTATTATAACCATATAAATAATAATATATTGAATAAAAATTACACCACGACGTAGAGACGGTAAGTCGTACGTACGCACGTATTGTGACATTTCATTCGTGGGATGGATAGAATTATGAATTTGTTTGTTAAAAATTTATAATAAAATCACAATATATAGAGGATACTGGATTTATTATTTTATAATAGAAATAATAAAGAAAGAATAAGTTGAAGAAGAAAGGAACTTGAAAGAGTGGGGTGAAAACAATACATCTTTGTTCAGGTTCTTCCTTTGGATTTGGTCAAAAGAGCTCCATTGGTTGGTTTTTTTGATAAAACTAAGGTCTCTAGGATTAAGTGAGGGAAGTTGATAGAGTATTTGGGCAGGGTATGGCTGAAGAAAAAGGCTTTTAAATTGTGAAAAATTGCTTAGATGTTGGGTCCCTTTATAAGGGAGGGGAGGAGCTCTTTAGAAAAAACATAATGTATTAATTTATAAAAAATTCATATTTGGTTAATAATGGATCAAAAGTTGATTATTAAAAGTCTAAGGTAGGTATGGGTAGAAATCCTTTCATCCAAAATATTTTAGACAGGTTTTGGTCATTATATTAACCTTACCATTTAGTTTTAACTCTTAGTTAATCAATTTGACACTTACCATGTCACTTTGTATTTTCAAATTATATAGTTAATAATCATACTATATACATCCAAGAGATACCGAAGTGGTCCATTAATGATACACCTATCATGATACAAGTACTTTGGCTGAAAATTAGATTTTTATGAATTTAATATCAATTAATAATATAATATTTGTTTTAAAAACTCTTTTATGTCAATTTTGACACTATTTGGTATTTTATTTATGTTAAAATCATAAAAGACTGATTACATAGAAAAATTTTAATTACATAATTCCTTACATGTACTATCAACCTATCAAATTCGTGGAATTCATTAAAAGTCTCTAATTATATTTATTTGGGTATTTATAATCTCAATTATTTAAATAGTTCACTAATATGGTAATTACTGCATCATCTTTGTGTCATAAATAAATTAATTCATATAAAGTCTTAAAATTATAAATAAAATAAAATAACATATGAAATAGTTTTATCTTTCTAATGAATATTTATAGTTGAAAATAGAACATATATAACCCTATGTAAAAATTGTTTTTCTAAAAGCTATATGATTATGTCATGTTTGTATTTACTTTAACTTAATTAATATAATGTGTCATTATCACTTACATGGGGATCCATGGTGTCCCAATATCGACCCAAAGATGCCCATGTTCAGACATGTATCAATCAATAGGGTTAAGACATGTTTTAGGGTAATTTATTATTATTATAATATTATTTTTTTACACTTATTAACCGGATTTACCCTTTAACCACGGTAAATAAAATATTTACCGAAGTAATTATTCAAAATGTATAAAATTAAGAGTTACCCATTTACATCATTTGTGTAGGACCCCGGGACACCCTGAGAGGGGAGGGGTGAATCAGGGTGGCAAATTTTTCTTCTTAAAGTTGTGGATCTTATTCCCACGTTGGTAGGAACTACTTAAACCTGTATGATGGATATGATCAGCAATTAAACATTCACATGCAGAGACAGATGACACAGCTATTTTTACTTGGTTCACCACTAAGGGCTACGTCCAAGGAGTATACACCGACAGGTTTCAGGTCGTACCTAAATCCACTATGCTTCACTAGCTGCGGATACAAATGTTCGGGTACAGACACTCTGTCCCAGGATCACTGCCTTTACAATTGTTCAGGGATAGCTCATTGTGTCCCTCGAATCACTCCCGTTGACTCCCCCTAGCTCACTGCCGTTGGTGAAGTCTCACTCAGGTTATAGACGTGAAGGTCTCTTCAATAGGTGTGCATTGAAGTTCTTTGTCTCCTGTTCAGCATGAGACATTGCTTGCATCAGGGTTCAGATTTGATGCTCCTTTTAGTTCAATCCTTCTTCTTTAGTTCATTGAATGCACTAGATCCCCTTGTCATCATTTGCCTGAATCAAAATCACTGATGTGATTGATTACTTAATGAAGCTCAGCTCACTCAGCGTTGTCAGAATCAGTTCTCCATGTATGCATGAGATCATGCATGTATCATTTAGATTTCTTCTTCAATCTCGCTTTGCACCGAAAGTATCAGGCTATCATCAGCTCTTGTGCAGCTCCAGAAAGGCGGGTGTGCTTCAACAGTGTCTGGGTCTCCTTTTCAAGCCCGGCACGCAAGTCTCCCGGCGGCGCGCAAGTCTCAGGCGCGCAAGTCAAAACTGGCGCGCAAGTGTCACTGAATCACCTGCGCGACACTGCCTTCTTGAACTTAATACTTGCGCGACACACTTCCTTTCTCCCCCAAATATTCTAGGGCGCACAACCCTCACTCGACGCGCAACCCCTACATGCGCGGCTCAACCACCTGTGCGACGAGAGCTCGAACAATCTCAAATTATTGAGATCCGTAAGAAATGAGGAGGGGTGGTCCAGTATTTATAGGCAAACTGGGCCCCCTGCGTGGCGGCGCACAAGTCATCCATCGGCGCGCAAGTCTCGGGCCCTGCTAGGCACTTGCACGATCAACATCCAAACTTGCGCGAACATCTTTCCTTTGACAATTTTGGATCTCCTGATCTCGAAAAACCATAGGCGCGCAAGTTATAATGCATTCAAGGCGTCGTCGCGCAAGTCTCTTCCCGACACATAATTCTCCTACGCGACCTCATCAAAACTTGCGCGACCCTTATCCCTTTGCCATATTTTGATGCTCTGATCTTCAAAAACATATGGCGCGCAAGTTTCCTATCCTCCAAGTGTATGGCGCGCAAGTCCCTTTGCCAAAATCACTCTTCTTCATTTGTTGATTTTGAGGCCCTGAAATCTGGCAAACACTGGAAAACGGTGCCACCTTGTATCTTCTCTTTTTGTACCGCCTCCAGATCATCCATTCCTCTGTCGATGTTCTTGAATCAAACATAAATCATTGACCACAACTCTTGAACTCGACATGCCACCATGGAATCTCCTTTGTCAACAAATTTGTATGTCGTTTGTTTGCTTTGTCGACAAGCACGATCACCTCAACAACACTTCTTCTTGGTGATCTGTATCCTTCAGCAACTCTTTTGCTTTTATCACAAACTCCACTATTGTGATATGTATTCTTTGAAGGAATAGCTTTAGTACCATCATCTTCTATGACAATGTGATGTGCATGGCCATTTCATAAGGCAACTCATTGGCACATTGCCTCCTTCATCAACCGTCATGATCAAATTCATGCAAACCATGTGATTCAATCCATCAAGAAGTATCTAGCATGGTTCTCACACAATCATGAGTAATTTCATGGTCTTCATCAAAACCCATTGTTCTCATGCAATAATGAGGAATTGCATGGTCTTCATCCAAAAACACCATCCTTCTTTAATCATCCTTGGATGGATTACTCCTCACATTCTGCATTGTTGTAAACAATGTATCACCTTTGACACATGTTCTTTGAACTTACGATCAGCACAACAATCGTCTGAATCACTACTCCTCTACTTCATCGGAGTATTTCATGATCTCCTTCATTGTGAGCTTCCATTCCTCCATTTTATTGGAGTACTTCTTGATCTCTTTCATTTTGATATTCCATTGAAAACTATTGACAACAAATACAATCCTATACACAAAGTGGTTCCAACAATCTCCCCCTTTGTATTTTGTTGTCAATACCTTATACATCTTCTGAAATGAATTGGTCAATGTCAAAATGAGAATCTTATATTCAATCAACTTTTCTTTTCAAACGTTCATTTCACTTTCTCTCCCCCTTATTGACAAGAAATACAAAGAACATGGTAGGGATGGTATCAATCCACACTTAAGAAATGTTTCATTAACCATTTCACTCTAAGTCTACTTGAACAATGCTCGATGTAGAAAACAAGAGGATTTGATTAAGTCAACAAGGCTGTCCATTATCCACAGATCATGATACCAACATGATATGATAACTCATGTATCTTGTCTTCAAGGGTTTACCACTTTAATTCCAGGTATAAGAAGAACAACTATGATAGATAATAATCAACCTAAAACTCCTGCACTCACATCAGCAAAAAGATCAAAAACATTCAAGTCCAATCGGCAGGATAAGTGACCTTGGGGCACTTCCATTCTCTTTATGTCACTGACCAAATCAGTTACTCCCCCTTTGTAAAATAATCTTTGATCTGAGTAACCAAGGTATAGAGATTGAGAAATGACAGACCTTCTCCATTGGTGTGTTCTTCAAGAGATTCCCAGAATAACTGCTTTTGAGTCCACCTGGAGTTGATATTGATTGAAACAGTGATTATGGACGCTTCTTCATTTTTCTCCCCCTCATGGGAAAAACTCCTCATCATCTTCATCAAGAGAGATCCTTCATCATCATAATCTTTGAATATCAATTGAAGAATCTAATAAGGATGGAAACTTCTTCAGCTTGGCTATCAAGAGTTGATAGAATTCACTACTTCTCAGGTTCTCCCCCTGAGAGCATGCTTCACCTTCAATTCCCTACATTATTAGCACAAATACAATACCCAAATGATTACAAGAATAAGGTGGTTCCTTCTTGCTTCATCACAAAGACTTGCTTGGATGAGGTTCTTTTCTCAACCAACTTCCTCTGTTCACTCCAGTCTTCATGCCTGCACATTTGAATATAAGTTCTGACATCTGTCGGTGTGGCATGGCTCTTCTCACATTCTCTTCTGCTTTGTGTGGAGAATTTTTCTGCTTAGCAGCCATCATGAATGATACATTCTTACTCCTCTTAAGGACTGCCTCTTGCTCTGGTATTAAGGTTAGACAACATTTTGCAATGTGACTAGACTTCTTGCATCTCTCACACAGAACATCTTTGACACGAGTGCTTCTCTTTGTTTGCAATCTCTCAAGCACTGTGTCTTCATCATGTGAAAGTTTTCCTTTTCCTTTATCACCAGCCCTTGCCTTTTCATCTTCAAGTTTCCTCATTCATTTCAAATTTTCTCGCCAGATGACCAATATGTCATTTCGAACTTTTGCAACTGGTTTAGGTCTTCCACATGGGTTCATCCGAGATTCATCCCACTTAGTGTTTCTTTTGGATGAATGAACCTTCAATTTCATGGATCTAAAATCCTGGGTCTTCTCAGCTTCCCTACTTGAGATCTTCTTGGGGAAGTGTGTGTTCACAACATTCTTCTGATTTCTCCCCAAGGTAGCTGATTCATTCTTTGACGACATCAGAGGTCTTCTTTTCTTTTCGACAGTGAAAGCATGTTGATGTGGATATGTGCCTGCATTGTGATCGCTGTCGTTGCATACATCACAGATGTTATCAAGAATTCCAAAACTGTTTGCAGTAAACAGATGCTTCTGGACCTGCTGATGTTGCTTCTTTTTCTCTGGCTTCCTCCCCTTTGATATAGTCTTTCCCTGTGCTTTTCCATGAAAGGGATTATAAAAACAATCCAGTGCACAGTGCCCAAAACTATTGCAGCACCAACATTGGCCCACAAATCTTTTCTTCTTTGTTTCTTCAGTATTAAGTTGTTGGGCCATCTGCTTAATTGTTTGTGCTCAATTTGAGGAAGAAACTTCCTCCTTTTTCTTCCTATCCACCCTAGTCATGGTGGTAGGTTTATTCTTCTCACCTTTCCTCATCCATACTTGTTTGAAACTTTTCTTCCCACCTACACTGATTGTAGGATTGTATTTAGAAATATCAGTACAAGATGGTTTGGATGGTACCTTCACTTTCTCAGTTGCTTGTGATAGATCAAAGAGTGAAGTCATGATCTTCTTATCACTTGTTGGAGGTCTTTTGACAATAAAATCATCCAGTGAGCATTGAGTACTAGCAGCAACTGATTCTTGATGTGGATAATCAAGAGTGGTCATAATCTTCTTATCACATGTTGGATGCATTTCAGCTTTAGACTCCTCCAACGAACATTGAGTGCAATCATCACTCATTTAATTCTTTTGTGAAGTCTCAATATGTGTGTTCTCAATCTTGGTCAATTGAGCTTCCAATTTTTGACCCACAATATTGAGGATGATCTTCTGATCTTCTCTTCACAATTCTTCTTCAACCTTTCAACCTCATCTTCATGCATCTTAACATTGTTTTGTAACAAAGAGTCACGTTCCCTGAATTTAATAGACATTTCTTCCAGACAAAAATTCTTGACTTCATTGTTCTTCTTCAGCTTAGCTTCAAGTGAATGGATCCTTTATTTTAGAGTCTTATTGACTGCCTCATTTTCTTCAAAGACTTTAACCTGTTTGGTGAGCTTCATACATTCCAGAACTTTTATTTCCAACCCTATTTCCATATTTTCAGATTCTCTTTCTAGTAGAGTGATCTCAACCTACATAGATTGGAATAGGCTACAAATAATAGAAACCCTTTCTTCTGGAATATCATGCAGATATGTTCTGAGTTTTTCCTGAAAGCTTGAATTAGGGGTATCATCCTTTCCTCTAGATGAGTTCTGAGCCACCTGCTTGATACTTTCCAAGCATAATGTTTCTTCATTATTGGAATGGCATGGAGAAGAAGACACTGCATCTTCTTTGGATGTGGGGAACTTCTTCATCATCTTCTTCTCTTTCTTTTTCCTATTTGTCAATGTCTTGGTGGATATAGATTTCTGCTCAGAAATGACTGCGTCATTATCAAGACTCATCTTCATTGTTGACTCAAGGAAAGAAACTCAAATCCTCTTCTCAATATAATTACTGGAGAATATCCAACATACGTTAACCTTTCTCTCTGATACCACTTGTAGGACCCCGGGACACCCTGAGAGGGGAGGGGTGAATCAGGGTGGCAAATTTTTCTTCTTAAAGTTGTGGATCTTATTCCCACATTGGTAGGAACAACTTAAACCTGTATGATGGATATGATCAGCAATTAAACATTCACATGCAGAGACAGATGACACAACTATTTTTACTTGGTTCACCACTAAGGGCTACGTCCATGGAGCATACACCGACAGGTTGCCGGTCGTACCTAAATCCATTATGCTTCACTAGCTGCGGATACAAATGTTCGGGTACAAACACTCTGTCCCAGGCTCACTGCCTTTACAATTGTTCAGGGATAGCTCACTGCGTCCCTCGGGTCACTCCCGTTGACTCCCCCTGGCTCAATGCCGTTGGTGAAGTCTGACTCAGTTTATAGACGTGAAGGTCTCTTCAATAGGTGGGCATTGAAGTTCTTCGTCTCCTGTTCAGCATGAGACATTTCTTGCATCAGGGTTCAGATTTGATGCTCCTTTTAGTTCAATCCTTCTTCTTTAGTGCAATGAATGCACTAGATCCCCTTGTCTTTGTTTTCCTGAATCACAATCACTGATGTGATTGCTTACTTAATGAAGCTCAGCTTACTCGGCGTTGTCATAATCAGTTCTCCATGTATGCATGAGATCATGCATGTATCATTTATATTTCTTCTTCAATCTTGCTTTGCACCGAATGTATCAGGCAATCATCAGCTCTTGTGCAGCTCTAGAAAGGCGGGTGTGCTTCAACAGTGTCTGGGTCTCCTTTTCATGCCCGGCGCGCAAGTCTCCCGGCGGCGCACAACTCTCAGGTGCGCAATTCAAAACTGGCGCGCAAGTGTCACTGAAGCACCTGCGCGACACTGCCTTCTTCAACTTAATACCTGCGCGACACACTTCCTTTATCCCCAAAATATTCTAGTGCGCGCAACCCTCACTCGACGTGCAACCCCTACTTGCGCGGCTCAACCACCTGCGCGACGAGAGCTCGAACAATCTCAAAGTCTTGAGCTCCGTAAGAAATGAGGAGGTGTGGTCCAGTATTTATCGGCAAACTGGCCCCCCTGCGCGGCGGCGCGCAAGTCATCCATCGACGTGCAAGTCTCGGCCCCTGCTAGGCACTTGCGCGATCAACATCCAATCTTGCGCGAACATCTTTCCTTTTCCAATTTTGGATCTCCTAATCTCGAAAAACCATAGGCATGCAAGTTATAATTCATTCAAGGCGTCGGCGCGCAAGTCTCTTCCCGGCACATAATTCACCTACGCGACCTCATCAAAACTTGCGCGACCCTTATCCCTTTGCCATATTTTGATGCTCTGATCTTCAAAAACATATGGCGCGCAAGTTTCCTATCCTCCAAGTGTATTGCGCGCAAGTCCCTTTTCCAAAATCACTCTTCTTCATTTGTTGATTTTGAGGCCCTGAAATTTGGCAAACACTGGAAAACGGTGTCACCTTGTATCTTCTCTTTTTGTACCGCCTCCAGATCATCCATTCCTCTGTCGATGTTCTTGAATCAAACATAAATCGTTGACCACAACTCTTGAACTCGACATGTCACCATGGAATCTCCTTTGTCAACAAATTTGTATGTCGTTTGTTTGGTTTGTCGACAAGCACGATCACCTCAACAACACTTCTTCTTGGTGATCTGTATCCTTCAGCAACTCTTTTGCTTTTATCACAAACTCCACTATTGTGATATGTATTCTTTGAAGGAACAGATTTAGTACCATCATCTTCTATGACAATGTGATGTGCATGGCCATTTCATAAGGCAACTCATTGGCACATTGCCTCCTTCATCAACCGTCATGATCAACTTCATGAAAACCATGTGATTCAATCCATCAAGAAGTCTCTAGGATGGTTCTCACGCAATCATGAGTAATTGCGTGGTCTTCATCAAAACCCATTGTTCTCATGCAATAATGAGGAATTGCATGGTCTTCATCCAAAAACACCATCCTGCTTTAATCATCCTTGGATGGATTACTCCTCACATTCTGCATTGTTGTAAACAATGTATCACCTTTGACACATGTTCTTTGAACATACGATCAGCACAACAATCGTCTGAATCACTACTCCTCTACTTCATCGGAGTACTTCATGATCTCTTTCATTGTGAGCTTCCATTCCTCCATTTTATTGGAGTACTTCTTGATCTCTTTCATTTTGATATTCCATTGACAACTATTGACAACAAATACAATCCTATACACAAAGTGGTTCCAACAATTTGGAAATACTGATTCTAAATATGGAGTCCTTTTTTCCAAATTCCAAACACATAAGTGGAAGAAATTAATTTAAAAATAATTTCCACTGTCAAAACAAAAATCATGTTTTTAAGAGATAATAACTATCAAAAGATTGACACTTGTTTATAATAGGTTTTAATGAGAAATTATGTCCAATGATGACAATTTTATTAAATGGTAAAAATAAATTATAAATATAATTTAAAACTACTGAAATTCATAATTTATCACTATTAATTGTTTTGATTAAAAAAGTGGTTTTCAATTAAAATGTAGTAATTTTCACTATTCATCAAAATATAAATGTTATCCGAAAAGTACCAAAATTTTACCCTAGGATAATTTCAATATTCCAAATCCAAAAATGAAGTCCATTTTGAGATATAAAATTTATAAACTTTCAAAAATTTGGTATTACTATTGATAACGACTGCTTTGATTGGTTGTGGTGTATTAGAATCTCAAAGTTGCATACAATGCAAGCAATTGATTTATTCAAAGTGAAACATACCATGAAATATTGGTGTGTTACATTATCCCCTCCTTAAATAAATTGCATCCTCTCAATTTGAAATAGTTTTTCGAAAATAAAATGTTGATGGTAGAAAGTACCTTTGTAGAAACCCCATTTCGGAAATAGGGTTAATAAAATTTTGTTTTAATAAGAGTGAAAGGGAAATGAGAATGTCACCACCAAATTAGCGTTTCGAATAGGAGGAAATTGGTGGAAATTATAGATATGTAATAAGAGGGAAAATGTAAATATTTATAGGGAGTGATTGAGGTCATTAATCACAAACAAGTGTAAAATTGAGGGCCTCAAATCCATCAATCTATGATGATTTAAAATATGACCAGTTAAACAATACATAAGTTATTAGGATAACACATTTTTTGTTTTAATATACCTTCCCTAAGGTTTAGTAATTAAATTATTCATAGAATAAGTGAAATATATTTATATACTTGACAGGTAGAGTTTCATCCTTCAACTAATTTTTACCACAAACTCATATTTCACTCAAAAAGATAAGTGAACTCAAAAATATTATATTTATCCTCATCATATAAGGTTCCAAATGTTAACACATACCATTATATTGGTGAATGATATTTTTTAATAACCAGGGCCTTCCTGTAGGCTAGTGGTAAGTAATAAAGGCCTGTCGCAATATGGTTGTCTGTTCAATTCCTGCAGCTTTGTCCGATGTGATGGGTTATCGTCCGACCTACAGGTTGTCCTTTTCTTAAAACTAAAGTATCATAATATTCCAAAAATAATCATAAGAAATGTTTTAACCAAATACAATGCTATCAAATGTTCAACTAAATTCATTCCATACATTATAGTTATTTAATGTACCTTTGTCCAGACTCTCTGTAAAAGGTATCTAAATTCCAAAATTAATTTTAACATCAGATTCCCCCAAAGTAAAGTTTATCATATTGTCACATAATGAAAATATTATTACCTTAGTCATATTAAAACTATAATGATAACAATAAGTACTGCAGTACAATCCTTATATATATCACATTATTCTCGTAACCAGAATATAATCCTTGAGTCCAAAAACACAAATACATTAATTATTCCTCTTCAACTGTAGTAATAGCATATGATTGGCCTTGATCCCTTTCTATTTTCTGAGTTATGTTCCCTTGGATCTTAGGGAATTCATTTGAATAATGCCCCATTCCTCCACAATTTTAGAATTCAACATTGACAACCACCTTCTTCCCCTTGAAATCACGAGTCTGGTGACCTTTTTCTCCACATTTGTAACAAACTCCCATTCCTTTTATACAAGTACCAGGGGGTTTCTTCCCATAGTTTTCACATAATGGAAAATACTTCTTTCCTTTTTCCCTTTATCTGTCCCTTGCTCCATCGTTCTCTTCTTCTCTTACTTTACTTTATTATCATAAGATTTAGAGAATATTTTTTCTATCTTTATAGAACATGAGACTATATCTTCTTACGTTGAGAATGATTGCGAGACTATTGCTAGATGAAGAAATGGTTTTAACCCATCAAAGAAATGATCAATCTTACTTCATGGGTTACGTATATATTCTGCGACATGCCTTTCTAACCATGTAAAGTTAGCCCCATACATTTTGACATTCTCATCATCCTTTTATCTCAGACTCAGAAATTGCCTTTCTATATATGCTCGATGGTCACGAGGAAATTATTTTTCTATGAAAAGTTGTTTGAACTCCCTCCATTCCATATTTGATACATCATCATCTTCCTTCATGTTTTGAATCAAGGACCACCATTGATCAACATCTCCAATGAGGCGGTAAAATGTAATGACAAATTTTTCCCTTTTGCTACTCCCCAAGGCAGGGACTATTTTCTCTAATGAATTTATACACTGCTCAACTACTAAGGGATCTGTAATCCCATTTTATTTTGGTGGTTGTTTCCTCATGAAGATATCTAACATTGATCCTCCACACTGTGGATCAAGGTGCTCCATACATATAAGGTTATTATTCATAACTTGAGTGAGTTGTCCCAATATGGTGATTAGCTGATCAGATCCGGTTTCATCACCAACTCCACTATAATTATCAGGACTAGGAGGAAAATCCCTACATGGAGTGCGTGCATTGATACAATTTCCATTCATTCCACTAGGCACAATTTCTAAACAATGGCATAAAATAGACCAGCTTATGAATCAAAATACATAATCCCATACTTGTAAATCACTTAACAAAAATTGAACTATTTATGGAAATAATCCATAATCAAAAAAATGTTTTCTTTGAGGTGGTATATACTCATAATCCTTTCATAGTGGTTTGTAAAGAAAACGAGAATTATCCTAAACATATCCCCCAGGAGTGCCATAACCAAGAGTGCAGCAAGGCCCGTTTTCATGCACCAGTTCCTATTCAAGTCTAGCTCAAATTAGTGTTTTCGGGTTTTACCCCTAGGTACATTTGTGCTAGATCTACCTCTACCTGATCGTATCCAGACAGGGATGTATTTCTTAGAAAACTAACAAAATCTCTACAATACCAATATTCTATGAATTTCTTTATTAATAATTCTCAATTTCTATCTTATGCCTATGTGCTCTAATCAGATTTTATCTAAATCTAGTTTCCAAGGTTTCTACTAAAATTCCACTGATACCAACTGTAATGCCCCGACCCTAGTTACCCAGAGTCGGTGCATTATTTTAATACATTGGCATTATTACATGGAATCAAGTCCCGAAGGACCAATCAGTTTAACAGTCATGGAAAATAGATTACATACATGAATGTTACATCGAACTTTAAGACATACAAAACAATATAAATAATCTTTATGAACACCATTATTCCCTTGGCTTAACCCTGCATATCAATCACAATACACTTTTTAGAATCTTGGGAGAAATAAAACATCGAATGGGGTGAGCTCAAATGCTCAGTAAGGGTAACCAATACAGCGGAAACATTTATAAATAATCATAAACATTTAAGGAAATGTATAACTAAAACAAAATCCTTCTAAACTTGAACATCAGCATAATATGGAAAAAATAAAATAAATTAATTCCATTTACTTGTTCACATGGATATTATAATAGTCAAATAATCACATGCAATTTCATTATCCACTTTCATAATGATGGAATGCATAATGCCAAACCGTAATTTCTGTGTCAAGGCCTCATGCCAAGACCTAAGGGATAACTATAACCAGAACCCAGCCCCGAGAGACTCTATAACTGGTCTCCATCCCGGAGAGACTCTGTAACCGGACTCCAACCCTGAGTGCCTCTAATAACCGAACACCAACACAGAGTGCCTCTAATAACCGGACACCAACCCGGAGTGCCTCTAATAACCGGACACCAACCTATAGTGCCTCTAATAAAAGAACACCAACCCGTAGGGTCTTTTGTAACAGGAACCCAACCCAGAGGGCTTTCTTTTATAGGTCCCCAACCCAGAACATACTAGTCCAACACATTCATCTTATGAAGAGGATGAATTATAACGTAAACATTCATATTAAAACCAGCATACGAAATGCCAAAACATTAATCATAAACCATTAATGGCATAAAAATAACTCATTCATAGTCAAACATATCACAAAACCTTAAAAACTATATGGAAGATTTGTATCATTATAAATCAACTTCAAACAAGTTTAAAATTTATTAAAAGGTTGTTGACATAGATGAAATCAATACTATTTGAGAGAAATATCTCTTTTTTTTGAAATAATTTAAAAGTCACATAATTATAGAGAAAAAATTTATTTTGAAAATATCTTTATAAGCCTGTGAAGGAAGCTTCAAAGGTGTAATAATGACGGAGAATATCCGCACCCACCATATAAGTTAAAAAAAGGCATTCTTACCTTAATTTTGTCAAAAAGGTTAAAAAGTAACTTGTTTCGAAAACGATGGAATGATTCCTTTAAAAACATATAAAGTCAAATAAAGGTATAAATGAATTTAACCCATTTTCTATTAAATAGTAAAAAGTTTTTTCAAGACATTTTTAAGAACATGGATGTGGATGATAAAGAGGTTCCAGTAGATACTTACGTAAAAATAACCTCAGATAAAAAAGAGATTGTGAAATTAACCCTTACCAATTTGGTAACATACGAAACATACACCCCATGAAATAGGTATCATACAATTATTATGTAAATACACATAAATTAAAGTGTATTACATAAATAATAAAATTATGGTCAGTAAATACACTACACAAAAGGTAATAGTGGCAATATGTCATGAATCTCACGGGAATAAGGATTGAGATAAAAACACCTTACATTGTAATTTTCCATGGTTGATGGTAGGTTAAACTCATGTATAATGGTGAAATAATTGTTACTAAATTATACAAGATTCATATATATTAATATGATATCATATATGATCTTTTAAAATCACTTTGTTAATAAAATCATAGTATTATCATCGTTTCGGGTGTTAACTTACTCGCTTTATTTTATATGTTTTGTGACATATGTCGTGTTTATTATGGATAGGTTGTATCTTATTCATATATATAATTATATAAAGTCCTCAAAAATTATTTTTAATCATCAGATGAGAATTATACTAGAATGGATACGATGGGGAATGAATCTCATCGCGTTCATGGAGATGGTAATCCGTACGTACACACGAGCGACAATATCATTATTTTGATATTAAAATAAAATATAATTGGATAGTAAATCATATAGAAAGAATAATTATAATTTTATATTGATTATTTACATGAATTATAAATCATTATAGTACGCATATAAATAATAATATATTGAATAACAATTACACGATGAAGTGCAGACGGTAGGCCGTACATACGCACGTATGGTGACATGTCATTCAAGGGATGAATAGAATAATGAATTTGTGTGTTCCATGTTTATAATAACATCACAGTATATAGAGGAAACTATAGTTTTTATTTTATAATGGAAATAATAAAGAAAGAAGAAGTTGAAGAAGAAAGGAACTTGAAAGAGAGTGGTGAAAATATTACCTCTTTCTTCGGGTTCTTCGTTTTGATTTGATCAAAAGGGATACTTAGGGTGACTTTTTGATCAAACTATGGTCTCTAGGTTGAAATTATGGAATATTATAGAGTATTTGGGCAGGGTTTGGACGATCCAAAAGGCTTTAAATGTGTGAATAATTGGTTAGAAGTTGGGTCCTTTTATAAGGGAGAGGAGGGGATCTTTAGGAAAAAATTAAAGTATTAATATATAATAAATTCATATTCGGTTTATAATGTCTCAAAAGTAAATTATTCAAAGTATAAGGTGAATATGTGTTGAAATACTTTCAACCAATATATTTTAGACAGGTTTGGGTCATTATATTAACCTTATCTTATAGTTTTAACTATTAGTTAATTAATTTGATATTTACCATGTCACTTTGTATTTATATATTATATAGTTAATAATCTTACTATGTACATCCAAGAGACCCCCAAGTGGTCCATTAATGATACAACTATCATGATAAAATTCTTTTGGCCAAACATCAGATTTTTAAGAATTGAATATCAATTAACAATATAATATTTGATTTAAATACTCTTTTATGTCAATTTTTATACTATTTTGTATTTGATTTCTTTAAAAATCATAACAGCATGATTACTTCTAAAAATGTAAATTAAATCAATACTAACATGTCATATTAATCAATAAATTTTTTGGAATTCATTAAAAGTCTCATATTATATTTATTTGGGTATTTTTAATATTAATTATTTTAATATTTCACTAATAAGGTAATTACTGCATCATCATTGTGTCATAAATAAATTAAATTATATAATTTCTAAAAATTATAAATAAAATATAATTATGTAGGAAATCTTTTTATCCTTACAATGAATTTTTATAGTTGAAAATATAGCATATATGACCCTATGTAAAAATTGTTTTCTAAAAGATATATGCTTATGTCATTTTTATATTTACTTTAACAAAATTAATATAAAGTGTCATTATCACTTACAAGTGGATCCATGGGGTTCAAAAATCGACGCAGAGATGTTAATGGTTGGACTTGTTTCAAAAAATAGGGTTAAGACATGCTTTAGGGTAATTTAATAATATTATAAAATTATTTGTTTACCCATATTTACCGGATTTACACTTTAACCATGGTAAGTAAAATATCTTCCAAAGTAATTATTCAAAATGTCTAAAAATAAGAGTTAACTATTTACACAATTTGGAAATCCTGATTCTTAATATGGAGTCCATTTTTCCAAATTCAAAATACAAAAGTGGCAAAAATTAATTTATAATTAATTCCCGCTGTCAAAACAAAAAGCGTGTTTTTAAGAGATAATAACTATCAAAAGATTGACACTTGTTTATATCCGGTTTAAATGTGAAATTATGTCCAATGAAATTTTTTTTATTAAATGGTAAAAATATATTCTAAATATAATTTAAAACTACTCAAATTCATAATTTAACACTATTAATTATGTTTATTAAAAAAGTTTTTTTAATTAAAATTTAGTAATTTTCACTATTCATCAAAATATAAAAGTTATCTGAAAAGTACCAAAATTTTACCCAAGGCTAATTTCGATATTCCTAATCCAAAATTAAAGTCCATTTTGAGAGATAAAATTAATAAAATTTTAAAATGTGGGTATTGCTATTCATAATGGCTACTTTGATTGGTTGTGGTGTGTTATCATCTCGAAGTTGCGTACAATGCAAGCTATTGCATTATTCAAGTAGAAACGTACCATGGAAGATTGGTGTGTTAGAGAAGTTGTTTTTTCTAGAGGAAATGTGTTATAGGGTTTTTAGTGAGTTCCACGGCTCACCCCTAGCGGTACATCCAGGAGTCTCCAAGATGTACCAGGGTCTGAGGAGACATTTTTAGTGGCCCAGAGTAAAGTGAGTAGTGGCAGAGTTTTTGGCAAAGTTCCTAGTGTGTCAGTAGGTGAAAGATGAATACTGTGTTCCAGGTAGGTTGTTCCAGCCATTAGATGTCCCCGTGTGGAAGTGGGACGACATCTTGATGGATTTCGTCTTGGGACTACCCAAGGTGCAAGGGGGCTGCGATGCCATCTGGGTAATAGTTGACCGATTGACGAAATCAGCACACTTTCTGGTGACCAAGGATTCGAGTGCAGTGGAGACTCTAGCACAAAATTATGTGGATGAGGTAGTGCAGTTTTATGGAGTTATGAGTTCCATAGTCTCGGATATGGATGCACGATTTACCTCATGAGTTTGGAGGGGTTTACAACATGTTTTTGGCACCCAGTTGTGCCTTAGCACTGCCTTCCACCCCCAAATAAATGGGCACACAGAGCACACAATTCAAAACATGGAAGATATGCTCCGAGCATGCGTTCTGGATTTCAGGGGATCATGGGTGTGACACTTTCCTCTGGTAGAGTTTTCCTACAATAATACCTATTACTCTACCATTGGCATGGATCCGTTCGAAGCCCTATATGGAAGGCCATGTCTCTCACCCTTGTGGTGGACTGAGGTTGGGGAAGTAGGTGTTATTGTCCCGGTGGTGGTGAAGAGCATGACAGAGAAGGTTTATCTTATACGGGAGAGGATGAAGGTGTCTCAGGACAGGCAGAAGTCATATGTCGATGATAGGAGGAGACCATTGGAGTTCACAATCGGGGACCACATGTTCTTGAAGGTCTCCTTTCAGCGTGTACAACAGATGTTTGGAAAAGGATGTAAGCTTTTACCCAGGTTTATCGGACCCTTCGAAGTGTTGTGACAAGTTGGTGATGTGTCTTATCAGCTAGCACTACCATCACTGATACTGAGGATACACGATGTGTTCCATGTTTCCCAGCTCCGACGATATATGCACGATGATTCAAACATCCTCGACTGGGGAGGGCTAGGTATCAAAGATGATGAAAACTTCATAGAGAGACCAGTGGTGATTGAGGGTCATGAGGAGAAAGTGATTTTTGGGAGAACCATTCCAATGGTTTGTGTGTTATGGAGACATGGTGGGCTTGAGGAGAGTACCTGGGAGAGGGAAGCACTGATGTGTGCCCAATACCCTGAGTTATTTTGAATTTTTTCATATTTGGTTAGTAATTTTTTACAATTTAATGCTTAAATTGATGGCTATGTATGTGTAGTTTCCTTTTTTGTGGATGTGTGTGTGAGGTGTCCAATATAATGGGGAGGGGAGGACCTGATCCATAGTTAAGATGCATTAAAGTAGATGTGCCTAAACCCGTGCGGGCAAGTCAGTGCCACCCAAAGTGGATAGTATCTTAACACAGAAGAAGGGAAACCCCTCTCCCAGTGGAATAGACGGTTTAGCCTTTGATTTGCATGGTTTCACGGGGAAAGGAGCTGTAGGGAATTTATGTCTGTTTAGGGGATAAGGTGTTCCTGTGATGAAGATGTTCCCTCCTGAGAGGTATCTTCCGGGGTGGCTATTTGGACCCCCTCCTTCTTTTGGTCTTGGTTTTGGTTCTCGAGGGAGAGAATGGTTTGAGTGGTATCTAATGTAATGTCCCAAACCCTCATGACCCCTCCCTTTTCCAAATTTCTGTGTGTGACCGATCGGCGCGACCGATCGGTGTTATCTAGCCTTGTTGGGGCTTCCTTCAATGGGTTTTCCCGTAACACCTCTTTTAGGCATTTTCGACCTTCTAAGTCATTTAAAGGATGTTTTTAACACATAATTAATATCTAAAAATCACATTAAACCTTTCTATTAAATAACAATTAATTCAGTTGTGTGTAACCACCCAATCGCGTGAGGAACCATGATCCTAATTGAAAGCATTCCAATTTCTCATATCCCATAAAAATGGGATATTATATATATTTTTCATAAGAAGTTCTTCTTCCCCTTATTCACTTTTTGGATGACTTCTCTCTTCTTCGTGGTGCGCATGAAGTCCCTTCTTCGCAAGAATTGAGGTGCACCTAGGGTGAAGTCATTTTCTCGTCCTTAGAGATCTCGACATCCCTCCTCTACAAATCACGCATCCCCTGTTCTTGGAGCAAGGAAAACAACATCAATCCTTGATCAATCAATTAGGGATTTTCTCCCTTTTCTCTCCTTACTGTGTATCATGCAGGGTGGGCATACTTTTTTCCCTATGGAAATTGATGAAACTACACTTAATGAATATAATGAACGGACCATTATGGAATGAAAGGGGGGGGGGGTGATCGATGTTCTGCTGCACACACTTATAATGATATGTGTTGTGGATTTTATGGGCCTATGCCCACTAAAAATCGTGGCTGTTAGTGGTCTTTCTATGTGCACTAAGGGACCTAGGTTATTTTGGATGTTTAAATAACCTTAACATGGAATTGGTTAATTACGTATACTCGGTTAAATAAATTAAAAGCACCAGGATCAACCCTTTTTTGTGACTACCCCAGTTAAAACGTAGTGGAATTGAAACCATGGAGTGTGTTAAATCATTTAAATCAGAAACTAACATCATGAAACATCCATGTGTTTGTGGTAGCGGTTTGGCCATCTCTTTCATGGGCCGTTCGCGGGTGACCTTATGGTTTTCTTGGATGGGGGATTCGTTTGATGGGGTGATATGGGTGGGGATGGGATCCCTTGTTTGTTATACATTCTCTAGTGTGAATCTGAGGCTGTCTGATTACTATTTTTATATCAAAAATTGGGGCGTAATCCTCTATTGTTGAGAAACCGTTGGCTCCTAGATTTTGGGGACGTGGTGCAGTACCATTGGGGTTTCTTTGGTTCCATTACTTTGAGGGATATCACATATCCGTTGATGTTGTGACTTTATAAGAGAACCGGGTGTGAATGTTTATTTTGTTGTTTGACTGTCTTCTTTTCTTGGCTGGTAGTTGTGCCTCTTAGTGGCCCAGTAGTGCAGTTTTCATCTAAATGGGATCAATTGAACATGAAAACAAGAATATGTTAAATGGGGAATTTGGTTCTGGGATGGATTGTGACATCGCCATTGGTAGTTTACCTTTCATGAATTAGGCAGTGATACGATGTTTGTACTTAGTCTGGCTTCAGAACACTAGGTTGGGTTGAGTGCTTGTTTACTTATGTATATTCTTGGAGTTTTATGTCTCTTATTCTCGCCCCACCCAAGATAATCACTTTAGTGCTGGACACCCCCATTTCATGGGGGGAGGGTGTTTTTTCAAACACTCTTATGAGTGGCTGGTAATTAGCTTCATTCTGCTCCCTTTCCTGAGTAGCCCAAGACTCTTCATGCAGGCTGTGATGGCCTGATGTCCATTATTAGCCCATGAATCTTCGAGCAGGGTAGTTGTGGTGGTTGGCCCAGGTGTTTGTGGGAATATTGTTTCCCAAGTGTCTTCGGGATGAGACCCAGGTGTCTTCGGGCGTGGTAGTGGTTCTTGTGGCCCAGGTGTCTGTGGGATGGATAGTGGTTATGACTAGGTGTGTGCGGGTCAGGTTTGGCTGTGGGACTACGGTGAGGTTGTGGTCCAGGTGTGTGCGGTGGGGTTTGGCAGTGGAACTGTGGTGAGAATGGCAGGATTGGTTCGATGCATAGGATGTATTCAATAACTAGTGGGAATGTGGAGCGGGGTACCCAAATATCAATGTGCTATTACAATACTTCACTTGCCTTGCATTATTTGGGGAGTGTGCCTCAGTGAGACTTGGGTAGATAGTTACCTTGTTAGGTGTTTCAGTTACTTCTCATTCCACAAGACATTAGAATGTCACCTCACTTGTGCATGAGAGTCTTTGGTTTTTTTTATTGAGTATACTTGTATTCTCACCCAACATATGTAAAACTGCTTTCAGGTTTCCAGGAGGACTTCAAGGATCATGCGAGACTGTACTAGCTTGGACCCCTGGGGATGTTTCTGTTATTGTTTTCCTTTTTCTTAGTATCCTTTTACCCTTGGGGTTTTGTAACTTGTACCTTTTACATTTGAACATACATATGGGAATGGTTTACATTTATCCGTATTTGAAATTTCAGTTTTGGTGTTGTGGGATTTACTATCTTTTCTCCCAATCCTATAATAAAAGAAAAAAGGGTAATGCCTTCAATTTAGAGTGTGATTCTAAACCCTTAGTATTAGTCTCCACTCTGGGACCTATTGATGGTGGATTTCGGGGGTCATTATATATCCTTAATCTTAAAGAAGGAAGGGCCTAGAAATATACTGAACCTTCCCTCCTTTTGGTGATGGCGGGTCATGACAATTATTATTATTAAATACAATTTATTGATTAAATTTATTTTTTAGTTATCTACCTTCCCACATTGATAATTCATTTTGAATTCAAGATAGATTCTGCTATATATAATCCATACAGAGAATTTGAGCTCCCACTTATTTTTTTTCCTTTAGCCATGATATATAGATGAAATTTTTGAATGATTGTCGAAGGATTGAATTAATTTTTTATGAGGTTTTATGTATTATATTCTATTATCAATGTGAAATGGGAATAATGTGATTATCTATTTCTTCAAAACAGGTATATTAATCATTCCTATGGGATTCAGGACACTTATATCTATGAATGTTTAATTAAAATTTCACTGGATCAATGTTACTAGGGTTAGGGAAATTGTATAAAAATTTATATCTTAGATATCTATAGACATATGATATATCACTTGGAATTTCTAAATTTCTACTCCAATATAAGAAAAATATTATATAGATACTCAGAATTATTAAACATTCTACGCCTTTCCCAAATTTACGCTTTATTAAAGAATAACCAGTTATGTATGATCTATGAGTTATTACATTTGAATGTTGAAAAATTGTATCCTGTGAATCCTCAATAATAAATATTACATTTTATAAATTTTACCAAATTTTCAGATTTTTTCCCATAGTTATACTTATGTTCAGCTACACTTACTCCTATAAAATCAATAATTTTGTGTTTTTTAGTCACCTGGTCAAATTTAGAGAAAAAAATAAAAATAGTTAATCTATTTTATTGATAATTTTTAATTATATTTTATAGTATTACCTTTATAAATATATTAAATTACTCATATAAATTAGGAAATTATAACATATCTGACTAGAATATTCTCAACTCTAAAACACCTCAAATAGCATTCAGAAATACATTATAACAAATTCAATCCCTCCATATACATGGAATTTAATATATCTCATATATAAACATGAATTCATATGATTTTTAATTTTAGTAATATATTTATAAAATTAAACACAATAAATATAGTCACATCAATCTTAAAATACTCATCTTCTTTTTTCAATAATTCATCTTACCTAGATGAAATCCTCAAAACTAGTAGATTCATCTAAAACTACATATAATTTTGTCTTACAAATGATTATTATGAAAGTACAGAGTGTCTAAAAATAACCAAAATTTTCTATTTCTCTAAAAAGGTTAAATTATATAAAATATATGGAGTCTTATAATGAATTTTTCCATTGAAAAAACGAATTATTTTTATTATATACATAGTGTGCAGATTGCCTTTGTATAAATACTATATTTTATTAATGACATTATATAAGATCAATTATAAAAATATTCATCAAAACATTGAGATGTTCAACCATCTATTTCCCTAAGGCATGTGAGACAATGTCTTTTAAGGATTTAATGATTTTTTTTAAAAAAATCATTCATTACTATTCATATGTTTATGTCTATATAAAATATATGTTTCTTATTCTAATTGAAAATTAAATTGTAATTTGTGTACCAAGATCACACCAATTTCTTACGAAGGATTTTCCACTTAAAATAAAAATGGTTGAACCATTAATTTATCCTTATTCGATGATATTAATTAATACATAAATCTATCGTGATAACTTCATCACTATCAGGATATAATATTACTAATCTATGATAGAGAAAACACTTATTACGAGTTTGTGTTTCCATAAACCACCGATTTACCCCCATCTACCAGTAGTGGATACTTTATTCAAGTATTTTGATAGTACGTTGTAATTAGGAGAATCATATGAATATGGTAAAACCATAAAAAATGTTATCATCTGCATAAGTCAAGGATCGTTTCAAAAATATTATAAAATAATTTTCTCCCCTTACTACTCATACACTATATATAATATATCATAATATTTAGACATTAAATAATTAATTAGTTGGATATATATTTTTCGTGAACATTTTTTTCATTTAACTATTTCATTAACATGTTACTTGGCTAATAAATAAGTCAATTATTATAATTAAACAGCAAAAATCCTGATGAAAAAATTGGACATAAAACTATGTCATAAAGTAGATGTCGATGAATAAATATACAAAAATGTAAAATAAGAAGGGAGTATGTTATAAATAGAATATAAGTGTCATAATTAATAGATAATAAAATAATATATTTTTAAATTTGAATAATAAATTTGAAAAAATAATATAATAAGAAACAAGATGAGGTTTTGGAAATATTGAATTTAATAGAATCAGGAGAAATGATTTCTATAAAAAAAAATACAAACATTTTTATCCCAAACAAATAAATGTAAAATGAATTAAAATATATTATTAAGGTATTTATATATATTATAAATAATAAAATAGTTTATAACATAAAATAGAAAGGGGAGAGTATAAACTAAAATGATGAAGGATTGTGAAATATACTATAATCCTTAAGCCTGAATCTCTTTGGAAGCCCTTTTATTCTTCCTAATTACGAAAATAAATATGTTAATATGATAATTTAGTGCCACATGAATGTTTATTTAATATATTATAAGTATTTTATTATTAAATATATTTTCATTTATTATATTATGTTTTCTTATATTGACTATTGGTGTTATTTAGCCTGTAGTTCCTAAGAATCTTTTGTGTATTGAAAATGGTAAATTATGTCTCTATTGAATTTATATTCTCTGTAATGGGCATGTTATTTGTTTATTTCATTAATGAATTATAATATTTAAATACATTATTTGATACTATAAATCAATTATAGATCATAATTATTTTTTAGGTTCTCTTGAAATTTTAAATGGCCATAACTATTGTTTTTAATAATAATTATATCCTGAAATGTTATAATTATACAATATTAATCATAATTTAAATAGATAAATGGTTATTAAAAATAAAATATTTCTTAAAATTTGTTTTTGATAGGTGTTAATGAAAATTTCATCCTATACATTGTGGGTACAAACCAACAAATAATGAGACTTATGTTTTTAGAATGATTAATATAAAATAAATCAATCAATGTTTTATATTTTTTATTATTTTAAAGTATATTTATACTACATATAAATTAGTATAATAATTACAACATAGATATTTTTTTTGAAGAGAGTGTTGAAAGAGATTTTATAATCTTCTCCATGATATATATCCTTTAGAACCCTCTTTAAGTCAATGAGTGATGACCTCTTGGAATGACTACTGATTGAAAAACATGCCAAGGTGTATTTTGGGAGAAATATATAGTATATAATTTTCAACCGATGAATTTTTATATGTGATGAGATATAAGTTGTGGTGGTCCGTAATTATTAATTAAGAAGATGATTATTTTTTGAATAAAATATTGAATAAATTATTTTTTTTTCAAGAATACAATTTGATGGAATTTTTTTCACTAATAATAAAATCATATTGAAAATAATATAGGTTATTGATTTATAGAATCTTACAAAACTAAATGGTATAATTTTAAAAATATATTGTAGTTACAAAGAATAAATTCCAACATATTAAAATAAAATATTATTTATGACTTGGAAAATGATTTATATGTTTATAAATATAATTTATTATTTTTAAATAAAATATTTTTATACTTAATGAAATTTTAAGTCAGTAATCATAATTTTAAAAATATTGAGTCATTTATAATATGAAATTTTGTTTTAAAATTTAATGTATGCTGAAAATTATATTTTTACTCTTGATATAAATTTTTTTATAAGATACTAAAAATTCAACCATCGATAATATCTACGTTATAATTACAAAAATGAGATCCATTTTATCAAAACATATTTTAGATGTATTTAATTTATATATTCATATTTGAATAAAAAACTAATGTTATACTAAAAAAGATGAAATATAAATTATTGAAATATATAATTTCTATATTTGAATTATAAAATTTGAAAAATTGAATAAATGATATAATAATAATTAATTTTACTAATTTAATTATTGTTTAATGTTACATAAATTTAATTTCATTATTCCAATAGTTTGGTTTCTATTCTAATAGAAATATTACTATTCCTATGGACATGTTACTATCTAATAGTGATACTAATTCAAAATAAATATTATTTAATTATTTATACATTCAACCACTTATTAGTAAATAATCTCAATATTTCATCAACAAAATATAAAAAAATGCTAAAAAATTCTTCTATTTTATAGGGTTTTTCTCAGCTGTGGGTATTCTATGATATCACAACCTATTGTATTCCAAAAAAATTAAAATTCTTATTTATATATTTTATTATACTATTAGACTATTAGAATGATTTTTTAATGTATTCATATTTTATTTTTAATGTTATTATATTAAATGAGATGATATTAGCTTTATTCTAAAACTCTTATGATAATATACACATAAATTTTAGTAAATAATATTACTATAATAATTATCATTTTGAGGAAGAAAATTTCATATAATAACATGGGATATTATTTGTAATCTTATTTATAGAATAATGATCCATCACAAATAGACTAAATCATAAGGGAATGTTCTCTTATATTAAGTGGGTCAGTATAGTAGTTTTTAGTTGAAATGTTGTGTAATCTATATAAATATATTTTTCAATGTGTAAATATAAAAAAACGATTTTTATAAATGATTTTTTCTTTTAGGGATATTCGTACCAATATTACATTTTAATAATGATCACAAAATATAAGGATAACATATGATCAATTATTTGGGGTAGTTTTAAGATGAAATAGTTTGGCTAATATTTTTATATGATATTAATATATAAATAGATAAAATATTACTTGAGTTAATGGAAAATAATCTATTCAATGATATGTATTAGGTAAAAATTTAATTATATATAATGAAATGATTGATAATTTATCTCTTATCATGATAATAAAATTGGCATATTTTAAAGTTGTCTAAAACTATATATTCCAAAAAGTATGAAACAGTGAGAGTTTAAAAAATATGATTGGATTTTATTTATTTACTAGGATAGTATAGATGGAATTATCAAATGATCCATAATCTCATTGGATCATAAATAAGAATAAAATGGTGATTAATTATTTTGTACCTCCATCTATAAGAGATCAACAAATAAAGAATGGTATGTATCATACTTGTTTATGATATTGAAAGAAAAACATTAGAAAATTGTTAAAAAAAATTCGTATTAGGGTTAAATATAAATTATGTGGACATAAATCCTACTATTTTTTTGAGTGTTATGAATGTGGTTTTACTAATATATCATTTTTTAGTGAAGAATTTATTATGTAAATTTTTCAAAATCTTCAGTGAATAGTGAAATGAAATAATTATAATGATGTTATAATTTATCAAAAAACAATAACTCAACAATTAATCAAGTTGAAAATAAACATCCTTAATAACTAATCCTTGTAGGAAAACATCATTATTATCCCACCCATGTAAAAAAATTATATCAATCCAATTATGCCGTCACAAATAAATTGATCATCAAATAATGAATTATATATTTATTATTCATGTATAGATCTATATATTCTATAATATCATTAAAATTTATATAATATTTTGATTTTTACCTTATATTTTATGTGTTGAAATATGAATATAAATACCATATAGTTCTATAATTTTTACACAAATATATTAATATTTCTTAATAATGATTTATGGGAAACAACTACCGACATTATTTTGGTCCTCATAATTGTGAAATTTTATTTTATTATATATATAAAATGAATCTATACATTTAGGTATAATATTAATTATCATTATAATATAGTAATCATTGAAAATGAAAAATCTTAATATCCTTTAATGACTGATGTTATATTCTAATTATTGTTGTGATATTTAAAATATAAGACGTGTCCATATAAAATGTCAGATTTTTACACCATTAGATTAAATTATATTTTTTAATAAGATAAATTTAATTTAATTAAATAATTCAATATTTATTGATTATGAAACAAGGGTTAAAAAACATATATTATAAACATTGTAACATACTGTTAAACAAAATGTTTTTTTAAGAAAATATTAAACCCTTACATTCTTATTTATTAAATAAATACTATAGAAATGTGATGTAAGAACTTGAAAAATCAATATGTAATTACAAATTAAATTAATTCTATTTTTGATATCATTTACCACATGTAACAATGATTTTTAAAAAAAATAAAAATATACTATAAAAATGATATAATAAAAAATCAATGCAATAACCTCGCCATTGGTTTAGCAAGAATTAATAATATTTATGAATTTATAAAATATATGATGAAAATATATACTTATTACAATTTATTAAATAGTTACATGGAAATAATTTCTCAAATTTTAAAAATAATAATTAAATCAAGTGAGGGAAAATCATTTAAAATTATAAAAGGGTAATTTTTATATAAAAGAATGTTTTCTTTATATTTTTATATTTAATTGAATATATACAATTATATATTTTATATATTTTATTTTATAACATGGATATCATTTCGTAAACCATAATTTTAAATATAGATTTTGGTGAATTATTTTATATTTAATGATTAAATTTATTTGGGTAAGTTTTGGAAAATAATAATTTTAATAAAGTACTATAATATATTTTAATGTATTTACCAAAAATCAGGTGGTTTTGATTTTTTTTAATGAATAATTAATCAAATTTTCTTAATAAAACCAAATATTTAAATGGGGAAAAAATTATCTATGATTTTGGTACAAAATCATTTGTATGCTTAAAGTATAATTTTTCTAAAACTAGTTTTTATTTTCTTTTCAAACATTGCTAATTTCATTTTTGGTAGTAATGAATAATAATGATGATAAATTTTTTTTACTATATTAATGGTTAAAATATGGTAAATATAGTAAAAATGGATTTAAAGGCTCAAAATATAAAAAATCTCATCTGAAAATGATTCTAGGATGTTATTATTGACCTCAAATTATATTATCTTCCTTAATCGTCTAATTGGGATTCACCATCCAGTAAAATGTATTCCACTACATATTAATAAATTATGTTTCCAAAAAACATTATCTCTCACACTTATTAAATTTTCATTTTTATGATATTGATATAAATATCATATAGAAGCATATAGATGATGAAATAGAAGATAAATAGTCCAATTTTCAATATTAATTTATTCTAAATTATTTATTATGATATAATTACCAAGAACACTTTGGAATAACTTTTTGTACACTTATGCATGAGGGTGAGAAATCTATGTAAATTATAAAAAAAATAAATGATTTTTTGGATATGATAATGTGTTTATAGATTATTATTGATCCAAATTAATGGTATGTAATGATTCAAATGTAAAAATATTAAATCTTTTATTACCTTTGAGTTATAAAATCAAATTATGTTAATTGTTAATATAAATACTTTAATGATATTATTTTTTAAATAATAAATTATAAAATGAATTAAAAACAAAAATACACATTCATAGTTCAATAAGATAATAAAATATACAGTTAAAATAACTATTCACATTTTTTTATCATCTTTAAATTTTTATGATATATGATGTACCATAAAAACAAGGTATTCATGAAAACAGTAATGATTTTTTCCTAAAAAAATACCTTAATATAACCCTATAAATTACATATATGATTTAATTTTTTTCAAAAAACCTTTACCCAAATACCTCTTAAATATTCTTGTTACATCTTGATAATATAATGGATTAATAAAATATCACATTATTAATGGCCTTAAGATAAATTGAAATGTGTATTTTCATATATTAATGTAAGGGATTCAAAACCGCTTTCAACTATTAAATTACTAGTCATTATATTGAAACCCTATTAAAGTGTTATAATTATTTTAAAATGAATCCATTTATAATTTATTAGAAACTATTTCATCAATTTATTATGGGGTATTAATTTTTACCTCTCAACTTAATCTCATCTATAAGTCATTCTTTTGTAAAATATGTGATTTTTAAAAAAATGGTTCATTCATTTATATTATCTTAATAATTTAATGAAAATGAAAGTAATAATATAAAATTTATCCTAAATATGTATTTTATATTTGAGATATTTAATTTTATAAATCCAACATATTTATTATGTTACCCTAATTTTTAACATTTTCTACAAACATAATTCAACCTTGTGGTTTTACATAATATATATGAATTATTATGTTTTCATGAATTTATATCTCTCACAATTTATTAAATATTAAAATTTTTATTTAATATATAAAAAAAATTTATAATTTTTTTTGAAAATAAACATAATTTTCAATCATACTATTATAATAAATAATATTAAAGTAAAAAAACAAGGTTATTTCTACTTATTAAAAATTGGATTTTAGAGGATGTTTTTTTTGGACGGTAAAAATTTGTTGACCTTAATGAACATCATTAATTCTATAATGATACTAAATATATAACTAGAATCATATAGAGTTTGTAAAACAATTTTACTATGACTATTTAAAATTATAATTATATGATACACATTTGAAGATTATGAACCTAATGATACAAAAATAGAAAATGAAAACAGTAATAAATTATTAAGAAATTATAATAATGGGTAAATTAAAATGAATAAACATTAAATATATTAGAAATCGAGTATATAATTAATATAATTTTGAAATTTATATGTATAATGGATGTACAAGGAAATAATGACTTTAGCTAAGGGATGCATGACTCAATTTAATTTTATTGAGTTATATCACTAAATTATAGAATATGTTATGCCAATATTATGTTTTTTTGTAACATATTATTGTTTTAGGATTTATTATAATGTTTATTTTTTAATATAATTTTGTTTTAAATAATCAATTATTTCTTGATCGTTAATTTTTTTTATATTCAGAATGGTTCATGGTTTCAATTTAGATTCATTGACTTTTTCAAATTAAACTCAATTTTTTATTTTTTATAACATAATTATCTTAACATGAATATATTTTGAAATGATATATTATATACTTTTTAGGTTTCATATAAAAAAATAATATATTAATTTTCAATGCAATTTCATTTGGAAGTTGTAATCTCTAAATGGATATATTTTATAGTCATAGTTTTATTTATGATTGTTTATTTTGAAACATGCATTGAATGAAATTACAGTATCACTATCTTTTTTAAAATTATTTTATATTAATATAATGTATTAGTCTATTTATTAGGGATAGTTTTTCTCATTTTCTTCTCTTTTATACTTAAATGTATTTAGGTAATTTTTTTATATAAAACTAACCTCATTTATGCTTTTGGCCATGAACCGTTAATTATATCCATGATCTATAAAATGTTTTCAAGATTGTTTCTACAATGATAAAATTATTGACTAACTGAAAATTGTCTTTTTATTGAATATAAAACATAAAAGCATAAATTCCACTCTAACTTATGGTGGGTAGAAATGATGAAGACTAATAAAATCATCCCTAATAATGAGATTAAATTTATTATGTAAAGACCCTAAATGGGTGGAATAATATTTCTCTCAAATAGACTATTGTTTCTCCCAGGAAATGGGGATGACCATGTTTTTTATGGTTCAAACATTCCAATCGATTTCTATCGGTTTTATTCGAAGAACCAGAAACATCCAATGATTCTATATACATTTGGACCTACATTCTAATGGTAGGTGTTCATTAGTTGTGGACCGATGAGGCATAATAATTTGCAATGGTTGAGAGGATTGGAGGGTAGGCTCATCACACCTTTTTTGGGGGAATTATTGTCTACTCCGGGACTCTCATATATATTTTTGTTATGTTCGTGAATCATTATTAATTTACCACGTATGAAATTGATGTTTCATTTAGACCCGACAATCAAAGATTGATGATATTTAGAGAATCATTTATATGTATATGAAGTTCTTCATTGATAGAGAATCATATGTATTGATTAGATATTCTTAGTCAATGGTATCCTTCAACACATTATACAGAAATCACTTGGTTATTATGATAACCATACTAGTTTTAAAGCCACTCAGTGGGGCACATGAAATTTATTGTCGTTCATAAGGACACAAATTATTTTAGAGTTAGGATCGTCCCTGCAGATGGGCTACCTATGTATCCCTATTTGAAAAAGAATCTGAACCCACATAGTTTGAGTGCTGAAGTATAGGGTTTATGCATTATTTATTGCCCAAAGAGAAATGTCATAATTAATTTTACACTCAAAGCTCATGTGAGTCATCATCGGTGTGAGAAACAAGAGGTATTAGTAAAACCTGATGATTGTGCCAGGAAAGATGAAATCATAAGAAATTATGTGGGTATTACATATGTATGACCACCAAAGATATATGAGAATCAGTATTTACTTCAGGGATGAAACTCGTCAACAAGGTCCATAAAGGTATATGTGCTTTATGGAGACTTGAATACTTAAATTAGGGCTTACTCGTGAGACGGATGCCCAAATTAGAGTGTGACAAATGATTGGGTTATATTTCTTGAGAAGGAAGCCCAAGTAAAAATAAATGAAGCCTGGGGTATACTCCTAAAAAGGAGGCCCATGTGAAGGAGACATAAGATTTGGGGATTAGTCTTAAAAAGGATGCCCAGATTAGGGAACTTGGGATTATGATTGAGGCTTACTCCTACGGGGGATGCTCAAATTTAGGAAGAGGGGACTTTGGGCTTACTCCCAAAGAGGATACCAAGATGAACATGGTACATAAAAGGTGAATGTTCTTTATAGAGATTTGTACTCTTAATTTGGGACTTGTTATTAAGAATGATGCCCAAATTTAAGGGGGAATTTGACTTATGATTGCTGATTTATCCTAAGGAAGATCTCCAGATCCAAGAGTCTCTCATCTTATGTGATGAGGTTGAATGACGGGAACCTCTAACTGTAGTGATATAAAGCTATATAAATCACTAGTCTTTGGGAAATGTTCCACATAACTCTTTTTATATAAGTAAACCAACACGGGAACCAATCCAGAAATGGATTTGAAGATGTTTTTAAAGGCTCTCCTTGAAAAGGAAAGGTGGATTTGTGGAATGGAAGTGAATTGGAAAGAGGCGTGAAAGTGTTGGTCTGGCGCGCAATTCCTGGCCACGCTAGTAGACTTGCACAGAATTAATACACTTGGGGGATAAAGAACCTATGAAGTGATACTTGGGAGACTTTGGATTGGAGCCCTTAGTATCATCCCTAAGGGCTTTCAGATGTGTGGCACGTAAGTTTCTTTGAAGGGATAAGGCGGCACACAAGTGTTTCAATTTCCCTTAAGTTATGGATACTTTGGCGCGCAAGTGTTTATGGGTTCTAACACTTAGGCCTTGTTTCTCTTCCATAGAGCTTCCATTCAAGTTAAAGAATTACCATATAAGAGTTTGAAAGACTTAGAGAAGAGACTTGGGTGACTAGATCTTGAACATGAGTTTTTGGATTTTTTTCATCCTTGAAATAGGGGAAACATAGGGGGTATTTATAGTCCATTTAGGGCATTGGGAGAAAAAAAGGATAGGGCGCGCAAGTGACTTGCATGACCAATATGTGGCACGCAAGTATACTTGTAGGACCATGGTGAAACTTGTGCGACCCATGCTTAAAGAAATTCTGGTTCATGCCTTTGTCAATTTTTGATATTCTTCAAAGGATGAATCTCTTTGTGCTTAAGGTATTCCCTATTTTTTGTCGTTGGACTCTGTGATGGAAAGGAGCATCAACAAAAGTCCCCCCTCAGAGTTGGATCTAAAAAAGAAAGGAGGATTTGACTCTGAGGTATAGGAGAAACCAAGGAATTGTGGTTTCTCAAGTTTTGAGTGTGCCAGTTGTAACACCCCAAGCTTCCTCGGTATGTTTCCTTTCGAATAATGCAATGACGTGCATTGTACGCAACTTCGAGATTTTAACACACCACAACCAATCAAACTAGCCGTTATGGATAGTAATACCTAAATTTTTAAATTATGTATATTTTATATTTTAAAATGGACTTCATTTTTGGATTCTGAATATCGAATTTAGCCTAAGGTGAAATTTTGGTTCTTTTCGGATAACTTTCATATTTTGATGAATAGTGAAAATTACTAAATTTTAATTAAAAACAACTTTTTTAATCAAAATAATTAATAGTGATAAATTATGAATTTGAGTGGTTTTAAAATATATTTAGAATATATTTTTACCATTCAATTTAATGTTTATCATTGGACATAATTTTACAATTAAACCGAACATAAACAAGTGTCAATCTTTTGATAGTTATTATCTCTTAAAAACACGCTTTTTGTTTTGACAGCGGGATTTAATTTTAAATTAATTTCTGCCACTTCTGTGTTTTGAATTTAGGAAAATGGATTCCATATTTGGAATCAGGATGTTCAAATTGTGTAAATAGGTAACTTTTATTTTTAGACATTTTGAATAATTAATGCGGTAAATATTTTATTTACCATGGTTAAAGGGTAAATCCGGTAAATAAGGGTTAAAAAATAATATTATAATAATACAAAATTACCCTAAAACGTGTCCTAACCTTATTGGTGGACACATACCCGACCATGGGCATCCTTGGGTCAATTTGGGGACCCCTTGGAGCCACTTGTATGTGGTAGGGACACATTATATTAATAAAGTTAAAATAAAAATAAAAATGGCATAAGCTTACATCTTTTATAAGAACAATTTTTACATAGGGTTATACATGTTGGATTTTCGATTATAAATATTCATTAGAACTCTAAAAAGATTTCCTACATAATAATGTTTTATTTATAATTTTTAGACATTAAATAATTTATTTTATTTATGACACAATGATGATGCAGTAATTACTAAAATAGTAAAAAATTAACATAATTGATATTATAAATACCCAAATAAATATAATATGAAACTTTTAATGAATTAAACTAATTTTCTAGGCTAATATGATATATTAGGATTGATTTAATGGACTTTGTTCAAAGTAATAAATCTGTTATGAGTTTCACAAAAATCAACTATTGAATAGTGTCATAATTGACATAAAAGAGTTCTTAAAACAAATACTATATTATTAATTGATATTAAATTCCTAAAAATCTAAGGTTCGGACAAGAGACTTATATTATGATAGGTTAATCATTAATGTACCACTTGGGGGTCGCTTGGATGTATATAGTAAGTTTATTAACCATATTATATAAAAATACAAAGAGACATTGTAAAAGTGAAACTAATTAACTTAGAGTTAATACTTAAAGATAAGGTTAATATAAGTACCCAAACCTGTCTAAATTCTATTCGTTGAGTGGTTTTCGACCTATCCCCAACTTAACCTTTGAATAGTCAACATTGGAGCCATTAGAAACCGAATATGAATTTATTATAAATTAATATTTCTAGCTTTTCCAAAGGTGCCTCTCACCCCTCTTATAAAAGGGCACTCCTCCTTCTCTTTTCCTCACACCTCTCAAGCCACTTGGCTCATCCAAACTCTGCCCAACTAAGCTCCCCACATCCCTCTCCTCCTCCTTGAAGCTTCCCCTTAGGCAGAAATCATTTCAAGAAGTCCTTTGGTTCCAACCAAAGTGAGTTACCTAAATTAAAGGTAACGATTTCTCTTAAATTATTTTCATTTATTTTGCTTCTTCAACCCCCACACTCTTTTTATTTCCCTTCTTTTGTAACAACACCAGTATCCTCAATGTACTAGGATGTTGTTATAAGAAGTATTCAAACTACACATACACACAACTCCATCTAATGGATGATGAACATAATGTTTCTATGGATGGAAAACTAACGCCTCACGAAACGATGATTGTTCAAAAACATCTTACCGCCTCTCATGGTGGCCATTATGATGGCACTGTAATTAAATATGATATTAATGATATATATTTTATATATAAGCTTCTGTAATTCCATTTTATTTCATACCATTATTCGTTTCATGTTGTATATACATACGATAATTTCATTTGAGGATGTGCGGACTACCGCCCCCTTAAAATGATATGACTCGTTCATACCACACATGGAACATATAAAGGATGGTGTTAATGAACATAAGTAACATATATAAAATATTATATTATACTGGAATAGTAATATACCTATGTTTCATTTGGATTCGATTCTTTTAAAATAAAAAATTAAATGGAAGTAGCGTTCGTGTGTACGTACGGACTACCGTCTCCACGAACGCGATGAGATTCATTCTCCATCGTATCCATTCAAGTATAATTATCATTTAATGATTTAAAAATGATGTTTATGGACTTGATATCATTCTGGATATGAATAAGATACAACAAACATGACTTATGTAACAAAACATATAAAAGAAAATGAGTAAGTTAACACCCGAAACGACGTTAATACTAAGATATTATTAACAAATCAATGTTAAAAGATCATATATGATATCATATTAAAGTAAATGATTCTTGTATTATTCAATAACAATTATTTCACCATTATACAGGAGGTAAACCTACCATCGACCAAGGAAAAAGTACAAAGTAAGGGATTCTCTTATCTCACTTTCAATTCCGTGAGATTTCCATTGTTCGCCACTAAATTATTGAAAGTGGTGTATTGTGTACTGCCATTTGATATATATATTATCATGATTGTCTTTATATTCATGTTATTCTGTAAATAATTTGGTGGTTATTAACTTTTGGCCATACGACTCAGTTTATTAACGTGGTAAGGAGTTCCTTATCTCGCTTTTAATTTCGTGAGATTTCCATTGATCACCACTTAATTATTGCATGTGGTGTATGTGTACTACCCATGATTGTATTCATTGTGTAATATACTTTATTTTATGGGTATTTACATCATAAAGGTATGATCTTTCTTTCATGGTTGTTTGTTTCTTAAGTTACCTAATCAATAAGGGAATTTGATATTTCAATTTCCCACTCATTTGGCTTTACGCATATTTCATTGATTATATTACTCCATGATTATGTGTGGAATCACTATTCATTTGATTATGTCATAATTTCCACTCCCCTTCCTGTGGATATAAGTTTGATACACATAATCACTCATTGGTAATTCTCAAGTCATTGATATGAATTTGATAAGAGTAATTTTAACTCATTCACCATTTGTTGAGTTAAACATCCAATTCGTTGGTGTTATTTTTACAAGAATATGTGTGAATATCCTTTGATTGTTTTACACTGAATATCCAATCATATTTAGTGTATTTATATTTGTCACACATAATTATGTCGTTGATTTATCCTTAACCTAAGGATATAGCCTTTATGAGAGATTTCATCTCAATTTACATTCCATTGAGACTTCTTTGTTGATATACACCAAATCACTTTTATGTGGTGTATATAATGTACTTTGAAGTAGTATATCATGAATCCCTTTATTCTCATGATATTACAATGTTATGATTACCTTAATTATTTGTATTCAATTGTCTCTCTTTTGGTTAGAATCTCTAACTAAAATACCATTTTTAAATGTTTTAAAGACTTATTCATATAAATCTTTCTCATTAATGTCCATGTTTTAAAAATGGTTTCAAGGATTTATTTATATGGACATTAAAGTTTAGAAATTAAAACTCCTTTTAAAAAAAGTTTCAAAGTGGTATGGGACACTTTGATTCAAAAATCTATTTTTAAATGGCTTCTTGACAAATGGTGTGACTTTTAAATGATTTCAAGAAAAAGGGGGATATTTCTCTCAAATAGTTTTGATGATTAATTTCATCTATGTCAACATCCTTCATTATTCGTGATTGAGGTTAATGTGATACAATACAATCTTCCATATTGTATCGAATGAGTTATGTTTGACTATGGATGTGCTATTTTTATACCATTCATGGTTTGTGGTTAAAGTATTGACATTTCGTATGCTAGTTTTAATACGAATGTTTATGTTATGTTTAAACCTGTTCATATGAGGAATGAATTGGACTTAATAAGTGATGGGTGGAGCCCGCTATAGCTCCTTGATGCATCGGTAGGTCTCATGAGACAAACTAGTGTCTTGGCACAAGGCCATGGAAAAATCTTATTTGTAGTCTTGGCACGAGGCCTTGGCTATGTGGTTATGATAGTCTGGCATTATGCATTCCATCATTATGAAAGTGGTTATTGATATTGCATGTGATCATTCGACTAGTAGAATATCCATGTGAGTAAGTAAATGGCATTATTTCATTTTACCTTCGCCATTTTATGCTGAAGTTTAAATTTAAAAGGCTTTTGTTTTAGTTATAAATTGCCTTAAGTGTTTATGCTTATTTATGAAAGCTTCTGCTATAATGTTATCCTTATTGAGCATCCGAGCTCACCCCTTTCAATGTTTTATTTTTCTCAGGATTATGAAGAAGTAATTTATGAATGACCTGCAGGGATAGTATGAGGGGATATGAAGACAAGATGTTTTTTTTATGATGTAATGTAAAAATTTATGGATGTATCTAGTTATTCCAAGGCTACTAAACTAATCGGTCTTTCGAGACTTGATCTTTCTCATGATCATGCCAATGTTATGTAATAATGCACCGACTCTAGGTAATTAGGGTCGGGGCGTTACAGTTGGTATCAGAGGAAGTTTAGTACAAACCTTGGTAGCTAGATTTATATAAACTCTGATTAGAGCACGTAGACCTAAGATGAACTTTGAGGACTAGTATAAAAGAACTTCCTAGAATTTTGGTATTGTAGAGATTTTGTGAGTTTTCCGAGAAATACATCCCTGTCTGGATACGAGCAGGTAGAGGTGGCTCTGGCACAGATGTACCTAGGGGTAAAACCCGAAAACACCGCTTTGAGCTAGACTCGAACGAGAACTGGTGCATGACAACGGGCCTTGCTGCACTCTTGGTTACGACACTCCCGGGGGATATGCTTAGGATAATTTACATTTTCTTTACAAACCAATTAAAGTAATATATATATAAGATGAGAGTAAATGACCTTGGTTAATCCTAATATGTTTCAAATTGAGAATATGGTGACATTTTAATCTCTAAATGATTTTACGACTACTATTACTCACACAATGCTTTATGGTTTTAGTCAATGGCTGGATTCCAAGGAAGTCATAGTGACTTTGAGAATGATGTACAAGATGGGAACGGTGGTGGCAATGAGCAACAAAATGGAATGTTGACAGGCGTAAAAGATATCGTCTTTATGCGAAATCAGTTTTCCAAAAATATGATCAACAACATATATATTAACCAACTCCCAGACTCAACAAGGAAGAGAAAGGTGATAAATGATAAGAGCTCCAGCAATGGAGACCATGGAGAAAAGAACCCTCAATTTTCATCATGCAGGAAATGTGGAAAGAGATAGTAAAGGTTGTTTTTATTCCCAGCATCATTCTTTTGGAATAGGAAGGCACCCAATGATCACTCTAATGCTGTCACATAGAGGATAGGTGGTATTCATTAAATAGGTGGAATTAATACCAGTGTACTTAAGAGATATTTCATTAGAATGTTGAATTCTTCTTGATATTATTTAGTCCACTGGTAAGTGACTCCCTTCTTCATCAGTTCGGTGAAGGGTAAACATTTTCCTGCCATATTATTAATGAAACACCGAATATAGGCCAAGTGTCCTTGAAGTCCTCTTAATTCCTTTAAATGTTAAGGATGTGACATTCCAAGGATTGATTTTTTCTTCTAAGGATCAAATTCGATATGACAATGGCGTACAAAAAAGCTGAGAAATTTTCTTGAGGTTACCCTGGAAGCACATTTCAAATGGTTCATCTTCAAATTATATTGTTGAAGTTTGTGGAATATGATTTCCAAATCAGCCAATTGATTTGAACGTTTTCTAGATTTAACCACCAAATCATCCACATAACATTCAGAAAATTTCCCTAAAAAGGATTTGAAGATACGGTGCATGACACGTGGATATGTTTCACCTACATTCTTCAGGCCAAAGGGCATTACCCGATAGAAAAACACACCTTGAGGAGCATGGAATGCAGTAGAATATTCATCTTCTAGAGCCATTCAAGTTTGATTATACCCAGAATATCCATCCAAGAAGGAAAGTTCTTCGTAGCCAATTGTTGGATCAATTAAGAGTTCTGTGATCGGAATTGGAAAATCAACTTTCGGACAAATTCCAATTAATATATCTGAAATCAATGAAAACTAAAATTTTTCCATTTTTCTTTTTCACATGGACAATATTAGCCCGCCATTTGGGATATTGATATTCTCTGACGAAGTTAGATTTATAAGCTTATCTAACTCAGCTTCAATTTTGGAGACACAATTTGGATGTGTTCTTATTGCAGATTTCTTGAATCCTCGACGTCCTTCTGGAAAAACCAAATGATGACTGCGAACATAGGGATCATGACCTGTAATTTCTGTATTATTCCATAAAAATATATCTATATTTTTCTATAAAATTGTAATATACATTTGTTTCTCTTCTAGATTCATGGATGCACTAATTAATGTGGGGTATGGATCATCATTTTTAACTAGATTTATTTCTCTGAGATTGTACACAGTGGTAGAGATACCTTCTTCAAATGATGGAGGAGCATCCCTGAGATTTTCCTCTTCTTCTTCAATATGTGTTACTTCTTTTGTTTCTACTATCATAGTAGGTGATGAAGTAGAATTTCCATAATCATTAGAGATATTAAAATTTGAATATGTTGAAGAAGAAGCTACCATTTATGACCCTATTGATGATGAACGGTCTTATTTGGGTAATATGGAGGGGATGACAGATTGATAATCGACATCGTCATTCATCTCCGGCATTGCTCTAACTCTTTTGGCCTGGTTGATGAAGTATAGAAATAATGGATTTCAGCAGATGAAATGAAGAAATCTACATATAAGCTTTCATCATTGCTTGGTGAATCAACCATTAATCCCATACTATGTAGCTTGATTATTATAATTGACATTATGGAAGTTTCTGTAAGAGTATTTGGATTTGGGTCTATCCTGTCAATTTGACTGATATGAAACACATAATATGTACTAACATGTATGAATGGGTTTACTAAAATCTTTTCCAAACCATATGGAGCATTAATTTTGGTATCCTCTTTTGTCATAGATACTTCCTTTCCCTCCATGTGATAAAATCCTGCCTCAATTTACTGTGATTCACATGTTTTTAATGGGGCTTTGTCACAATACAATGTCCCAATTTGACCATGGAAACATTATTTGAGACATTGATGGTATGATGAAAGTATAGTGGCATGTTGATGTAGCCAAGGTCTTATAAGAAAAATGTTGAAGGCTGTGTCATGACAAACAACCATGAATGATGAATTGGATACAAGATCTATATACTGAGTTTTGAGTGTAATGTCGCCCTATGGTTCTTGTTGATTTTTATCATATACTTGCAACATCAAGGTTTAAGGAGATAAATCATATTCGGTGAGGCCCAATTGACGATGTGTAGGTATAGGGATGAGGATGACTCATGAGCCATTATCAATGAATGCTCATAGGGTTTCTACATCATTAACCTTTCATAATATATACAATGGTCTAATATGCCCATGTACAACATAATCTTCATCTTCATCTGTAAAATATATCAATGCCTGGCATTCTGTAGGATAATTATCTACATGGTAGACTTCATCCGCAAAAATTTCAGTTTTGAATTCATAAGGACTTGAAAAATCCTTATTAAGTTCCTCCTGAAGATCCTTCGATATATTTAAGGCATCCAGAATTGATAACTTGGTTGGTGCTTGGGCCAAATGTTTCAAGACATCATTCTTTTGATTTAAATGTCTGTGTGTCCCAATAGGAACATGTGGTTTTGCAGGTTCCTTAGAAATTGATGCTTTGGATGTAGATGCATCTTCTATCGGGGTAGGAGTTGGAAATACTTCTGGCTTTGGAATATTAGACCGACCGGGTCTATTTATTTGCTAAGAGGAAGAAGGTGTAACTTTTAACTGATCTTCCAAAATAACCATGGCAGTACTGAATCTGCCATTAATGGAAGAACATTCTTGTTCCCGTAGAACCTACTGAAGGGCTCTACCAAGAGTTTCTGCTACATATACAATTCTAGCAGGGGTAGTAGTGAAATAGTGGTTTCTGGACTATCCACGTATTCCTCTATATCCTAGACCTCTGAAAGTACCACTAATTCCTCTGTTTGATACATGGAACTCAGGCTCATCATGATCGAAACTATGACTGGTATAAGGATCTATTAAGTGAATCATGATAACATAACCAAAGATCAACTCTTCATTTGATGAAGATTCTACCTGATTGGACAGTTTAGGCTAGTCCGTTTGGTGGGGAAGTGCCTGTTATATTAAAGAAGATGGCATAAAATCTACCAGAGTGAATGACAATTTAGGCTTTGACATGAACACTTCTTCTTTTAACTGTTATTCTTTCTTCAAATTATTTCGCTTCTTTGAGGATTTTCCCTCTGATGATGGGGTTTTTGCCATGGCATTCATAGTGGAAGACACAATTGGTTGATTCAATTGTGTTTGTAAAATGAAATGAGTTCGGTTGATCATTTTCCGGACCATTCAATCATCATATTTCTGCGCATTTTTACTTTTGAATTCATCCCACTCACCTTCTTCCTCTGGATCTGTAGCAGTAACACATGCTACATATGCTAAATAACCTTTTAGTTTTACCTGACCAGAGTCCAGAATCATTTGCAGGAGGACTTTGAAAACAAAATACTCCTGGATGGGATGCACCAACAACTGATGAAATGGGAAATATTTGGGGAGGACTTCATATCTTTCCTTGTTCGGCCTTTTGGGCATTGGAAACTAAAGCAGGTTGTTTTCCAGAGCCGAGATGAAGTAGAGAGGAACTTGTTCATTATGGAAGGAATAAACTTTTTTCATCATGTCTAAAAACTATTTCCACATTTGATCTATTTGATCATCTTGATGAGGCGGACTTTGTTGTTGACCCTTAGGAGGTGGACCCATTCGATATGATGAATGATTTGTGGTGGAAGCATGTACAAGTGCTTGTTTAAGTGTAACTGTAGCAGTCTCTTCTTTCCCCAGTCTACTTCTTGGAACTAATGGAATTAAACGAGTTTTAGCCTTACTCTGTATAAGATAATCTTCAATCTATTGAGCAATTGATATAAGGTCACGAAACCATCCTATGTATTTCAAATGGATCAATGGTGTGTGTAATTAATCACCCAGATTTTCCACACATATTGACAATAACTTTTTTAGAGGGACTGTTAATCTGATGGAATATGTTAATCCCTTCCATCGAGCAATGAAATATGAAAATCATTCATTCTCCCTTTTCTTACAATTGGTAAGATCAGAAACTGTCATCTTTGCTAAGGTTTAGCTAAATAGAAGAAGGAACCTTTGACAATGATCTTCCCACCCTATAATTGATTGGGATTGAAAACTTGTATACAAGACAAAATAATGTCCTTGTAATGACTATACAAAACACCTAAGCTTATCTACTTGTTGTTGTTGAATAATTCCAATCATAGGATCACAATGAGAAACAAAATGTGTTAAGTGTTGTTCTGGATATCCCAAACCATTAAAAATTCAGAATGTGATATTCGCAAAATTTGATGGGGGAGGAATTGCATCAACCCATTCAGGGTAAGATCTCTTTTCTGGTTAAACCTGTGCATGCTTTCCTTCTATAGTTTCCAACAGAGTTTTTAATGACTCTATGGTAGTTATTAATCTTTGAGAATCATCTAGTTGAACTTGGGCCTGAGCAGGTGTAATAACTAGAGTTTGGACGGGTGTGGTGACCAGGAATACCACAGATGGTAGTATTGTCGGTTGTTGTGGCGTATGACCCACAAGATTGGACGTGTGAGGGTGTACTTGTAATGGAGGACATTCTTGATCCATCCCAGTAGCCACAATAAATTCATCTTGGCTGACTGACTCCAGTACGTTTAGGATGAAGACTAACATGAAGTAGTTCTACATTCAACCTCTTGGATTTATTCATTTCTTCCTCTATTCATGCGAAACTTTCCTCTAATGAGAGTGATTGTCCTTCTCTTAAGGAAAGGTGGAATGTAACCTGAATTTTTTCCTTTCCCCTTGTTGGTAGTATTTCAGAGAGGGGGGAGTTGGTTATTTGAAGGAATACCTAGATTCTGGGAAAGCCTTTGATTTTGTGTAGGAACTCCTTCTTCATTTTCCTCTGTGTGTATTGCCTCTTGATAAGGAACTTCTTCATATAATCCTTCTGAGTAAGACTCATCTTCTGGAGGATCAGTGATAATGACATTGATGACATTTATCAATGCATAATGCATTGCATCCATTCTATTGGAATTTCTATGATTTTTTCTTCTTCCATTTCATTTATGAGACATTTCCTATTGTTGATTTGATCCCTCAGGAACTTCATGATGAACCATATTTTGGAGGGAATATACTGATAATTTGGCTCTACATTCCTCCTTTGGATTCTTCCCTAATCCAGAGAAGACTGACTTTAGCTGATGAAGTGATTGAGGATTTCAAAAAGTCCCAAGACTGGTGGACTGGGGTTATTCCAGCTATTCCTGCTCAACTCCACGAATCCTATTTGTTGATTCGTAAGGTTGGGTTAAAAGACTCCAAAATATTGCAAGCTGAGGTGGTTCTTTAGCTGCTACATCTGAGACATTCTTAAAATCCTTCTTGATTTAGTGGACATTGGTCTGGAAATTGGATGAATGAATCAACCTACATCCACTCAAATCACCTGGCTCAAATGACCGTTGGATGAATTATAACACTTTTGTCACTTGGTAATGTGCAAGCTCTAATCAAGACCCTTGTTCGATATTCTCATTTTCCTGATATAAGAGTAATTAGAAATATTTTCCTTTGTATGCCTGACTTTGGGAAGAAATAGTTAAGGCATGTTCCTGAGAAAGCCATTGATTACACAAAAACCAGTTTTCTATGACCGACTATGGGCAATAACATTGCATGAGACAATTTTTTGTTTGATTTGTTGAATTGAGTGTACAGTAAAATGTAGAGCTCCATGAACACCCCATCCCCTCATATGATTATGAGATTGGGCATTGGTAACTAACTGGCACAATATTTTTAGTGTGCAAAGGCATGAATGCTGAAGGGTTCTCTGCTGCTTTTCAACCTTTGGATATCGGGAAACTGAGAGAGATTTAAAATCAATATGGCATTGTATCCCGTTTATTATCTTAACATGATTTTCATATTAATCATAAGATAATATTTTCTTTTTCAAGTGAAAAGAGTTTTCCACATGTCGAGACAAATATCGTGAAATCAATCTTCCCTCAATACTTCTAGAATATCATACTGAGAGTCAGCCAGAGGCCAAAACATAACTGGTAATTCACCTTTCACCAGTTTTTTTCTCAAATTTAGTACTTCCTCTTTGTCATTTGATTAAGATTCTTCTACCTGATTGGACCAAAACTGGTTCTTATTTGTTGCTTCATCAAATTCCTCAAGATTGGTAGAGAATTCATTTGTCAAACTAGAAGATGAATGACCCAGGGGTAGTTCAGAGTATGACCTACACCCCGGGATATCTTCTAATTGAGAAAGTATTTCACCTTCTAGAGGTAAAGCATCAGACATGACTATCTTTCCATTTTCAACTGCCTCAAGATAACATGGCTTTCTTGGAACTACATTGTCCATTTGATAATTTTCTAAGAAATGTGAATTACTAATGTGAAGATGACTTTTTCTTCTAAATTCAGCATCATGGGGAGGACCACCATGGTGGGTTACAACAAGATATGAAACTACTTGCTCCTTGGCCTTCTGGCCACACAGTGGGTTATTGTAGCCCTCATAGGAAGGTGAAACATCAAGATCGACCAAATTGTCATGATGCAAGCATTCATGAGGAAGTGTATGTTTATGACTTTGGAATTATTGTTCCCACTATTGGGAAATGAATGAGTATAACTTTGCGTCACAACAGATAATTTTATGATGGCTTCAAGAACTATAGAATTGAGCAAGGTCTCATTTTATATTGGTTCTTGACTTTCCAACTGCGCTGGATGGGTCTTTTTATTGGACGACTTCATACTCATTTTTGCAACCAATTGTTGAAAAATGTGGTTATTGTGTGCCAGTGTGTGTGCCTGCTCAGGAGATATGGCCAGGTTAGGCTGACGATCCTCATTTGAATCGGGTGTATGTGCCTGACATGATTGTCCGTATGATATGGGGGAGTGTGCCCCACGACCCTCCTGGACTGGAACAAAGGTGTGTTTCTGCTCCAGGGTGACGTGCTGATGAGTCACTACACTGATAGGGATAGATTTATGTGTCTTTCCATATGATTCCACTGAAGTTGATATAATACTTTGGCAAGCATCAAGAGTATGAGCTGGGATTTTCTTATGCTCTATCACCATTGTCAGAATATGCTTTTTGAATTCAACTGTCAGAACAAAAATATACGTCCATTCCATTTCTGGAGTAGGTGTATGTTCCTGCTTCTGTCCTCCATTTCTAGTCAGTGGATTCTGATAGTACTCATGTGTGGGGGCATAGAGTTGATTATGCCTCGTGTTTGTCATTGGGGATTTCCAATTGACTTCTCCAAGTACTACCAAACGAGTTTGTTGGTAGGATTGAACAATACTAGAAGGTGTATGTGCCTACAGATTTCACTCTGCTGAACGTGGTTGATGAACATCCTTCAGTACTGGTAGACGAGACTATGGGCAGAATTGATGAGTGTAAGAAGGTGTATGTTCTTGTTTACTAATTGTCAAAACATTCGGTTGGCGGGCTTCATTGTATGTAGCCATACTATCCTTATGACTTGATTATGATTTATAAATAGGTGTATGTTCCTATCTATATTACTCTAATGGAATTTCCTAATGGGAATGGTGTGTTGCTACTAGACGAGTCTGCTAGACAGCAGGACTAAAACGGATGGGTGTGTGTGCTCGTTCATAGCTAGCCAACAAGTTAGGTTGGTGAACCTATCTGGAGGGGGAAATGGTATGAACCATCGCCATGTTGGCCGGTCTTCACCTCTAGTGTTTTGTCTTGCCTGCTCGGGTTCGAGGATCCTGAGCCGAACGCCTGGAGACGATAGCCTCCACATGTTGAGGGCGCACTACATCACGAGTCTGGCGGCGATTATTGGTGGGAGTCCTCGGGATGGACTCTTGTATCCCTGAATGGAGGCCCTGAGTGAACTCCTGATCAACCGACCTATACTATGGGAGGGATAGTTTATTGTGTTCCGGGGATAACGACCCTAAATGGTTGGAGAGGGTGATTGGCGCCACCTACTTCTTGACCACTGTTCATTGTTGTTTGTAAGACCAGTGTGAGTTGTTCACTTGGAGGGCTTGTCGAGCAGCCTCTAGATTCGGGATGGTACCATGTTGACGGTCCTCCTAGATCAGTGTATTTGAAACCCCGCATTGATGTCACAGAGTTGGTGACATCGTCCTCAGATCGGATAAGGATCCAGTAGGAGCAGCAGCCAAGGCATTCACTGGTGTGAATTTTAGAGAAGCCATTTCTGTAATGCAGAGTGATCTTGGAAAAGAGTGAACATTTGATATAACAGACATAATAAAGATATGTTCGGCCATTACATCTTTTGGATGAGCACATATGTTATTGATTGCTTTATTGGCCCTCATATTGAGTTAAATAGGGGCCTAACAAATAAGTAAAACATCATTTTTCTTGGTTAGGATTCACGCTGGGTTCACCATTTTTGTTTCTCTCGGGAAATGGGGATGACCATGTTTGTTAAAGTTTCAAACATTACAATCAGTTTCTAACGGGTTTATTCATTGAACAGAAAACATCCAATGATTCTATATCCATTTGGACCTACTTTCCAAAGGTAGGTGATCATTAGTTGTGGACGGACAAGGCTTAAGAATTTTCATTGGTCTAGAGGATGGGAGGTTAGACTCATCACACATTTTTGGGGAAATTATTTTCAACTCCGGGACTCTCTTATAGATTTGAGTTTTGTTCTTGAATCCCTATTAATTTACCAAGAATGAAAATGATGTTTCCTTTAGATCTAAAAATCAATGATTGTTTAGATTTAGGGAATATTGTATTTGTATTTGAGTTTCTTCATTGATATATAATAATCTATATTGAATAGAGATTATTAGTCAATGGTATCCTTCAACACTTTATATATAAATCACTTGGTCATTATGACAACCATACTGGTTTTAAAGCAACTCGGTGGGGCAATTGATGTTTATTGTTGTTCAGAAGGACATGGATTATTTCAGAGTTGGGCTCGTACCTACAGATGGACTACCTACGTATCCTTTTTAGAAAATGAATCAGAACACATGTAGTTCGAGTGATGGAGTATAGGGTTTATGCATGATTGATGTCCCAAAGAGAGATGTCACAATTACTTTTACTCTCTAAGATCACGTGAGTCATGCTCGATGCGAGAAACATGAGTTATTAGTAAAACTAGAAGATTGTGCCACGAAAGATGCAATCATAAGAAATGATCTGGGGCTTACATATGTATGACCGCCCAAGATATATGAGAATTAGGATTTAAATCAGGGAAGAAACCCAGGAACAAAGTCCATAAAGGTATATGTACTTTATGGAGATTTGAATACTTATCTTAGGGCTTACTCCTGGGAAGGATGACCAAATTTTAGAGGGACTAATGATTGGGTTTTATTTCCTAAAAATGAATCTCATGTCTAAGGAAATTAAGCCTGGGGATTACTCTTGAAAAGGTGTCCCAGGTGATGGGGACTTAAGATTTGGTGCTTACTCCTACGGAGGATTCCCAGATAAGGGAACATGGGTTTATGATTGTGGATTACTCCTATGGAGGATGCTCAAATAAAAGTAGAGGGTAGATGGGACTTACTCTTAAGGAGGATTCCAAGATTAACATGGTCTATAAAAGGTGTATGTGATTTATGGAGATTTATACACCTAATCTGGGACTTGTTCTTAAGGAGGATGGCCAAATTTAAGGGGGACTTTGACTTATAATCAAGGGTTACTCCTAAAGAAGATGCCCAGATCAAGGATTCTCTCATCTTAAGGTAAGAGGATGAATGAAGGGATCCTCTAACCATAGTGATATAAAGATATATAAATCACAAGGTTTTGGGAAATGTTCCACAGAACTCCTTTAATATAACGAAATCGATAAGGGAACCATGACAGACATGGCTTTGAAGAGTGTTTTGAATGCTTTCCTTGAATAGGAAAGATGGATTTGTGGAAAGGAATTGAATTTGAAGGAGGTTCCCATGTATTGGTCCGGCACACAAGTCCACATTGAACAAGTATACTTGTGCAACATGAATACACTTGGGTGACGAAGAACCTGTGATGTGATACTTGGGTGACTTTGGATTGGATCACTTAGTATCATCCCTAAAGGCTTTCAGATGTGTGGCATGCAACTTTCCTTGAAGGGATAAGGCGCTGCGTATGTGTTTCCATTTCCCTTAAGGGATGGACACTTAGGCATGCAAGTATTGATGGGTTCTAACACTTAGGCCTTTTTCTCCTTCCATAGAGCTTCCATTCTAGGTAAAGAATTAGCTTAGAAGTGTTTGGAAGACATGAAGAAGAGACTTGGGGGGACCAGATCTTGAATCTGAGTTTTGTAATTTTTTCATCCTTGAAATGGGGGACCCACGGGGGGTATTTATAGGCCATTCAGGACCATGGATGAAAAAAAGATAGGGCATGCAAGTCACTTACATGACCCATATGTGGTGCAGAAGTATACTTTCTCATCCCATTCTTAAATAAATCCGGGTTCGTTCCTTTATTAATTTTTGATATTCTTGAAAGGATGAATCTCTTTGTGCTTAAGGTATTCCCCTTTTTTAGTCGTTAGACTCTATGACGGAAAGGACTATCAACAACTATCATTATAAGATAAGAGATCACCCATAAAATTTTTATCCCATCAGGTATGATGGACATAAATACCTTAGTTTACAAAAAATATGCAGTTCCCTATGAGGTAAGCCAACTCTAATAGAGAATCATCCACCCCTTGAAGAAACCTAGGCGACATAGTGAAATATAATTCTACTTTCCCAATCTGAATATTGTAAACTGTACAAAGAATAATACCATTATCCAATGATATTTTATTTATTCCAGTAGAATGGCCTCATCCATAAAAGGAACCAAATCCCAGAATCACTGAATCCCTATTGTCTCCCACCATATTTCCCCCTCTCATCTACCCAGATATAGATAATCCATCCACAATTTATTTCAACCCAATATTGAGAGGATTTTATTTATCCCATCAATCCTTGCTACCTCAATGACCAACCATATACATTTAAAGGCTAATAAGAATCCCTCCTAACTTAGTTGATGATATCCCAACCTTGATACGATCACTAATATCCACCATCAAAACCTTCTCCCACACATAAATGAAGAATAAAGCGTACATTTTTCCTTTTCTTTCATTGTTACAACATTTCTAGATGATCATATACACTACCTTAAATTAAATAGCATGTACCACCACTTCCATCGCTTACTGACCATATTCATAAATCCATTCCTCAACATCGTCCTCCATTAGATGCATAATTCCATATATATAAACATACTATTTCCCATATCAATAAATATATTTTATACTTACTTTATAGGTTTACATGGTTATTTTTTTAAATAAGGTGTATTATCTATTTTCAATAAATTTTTTCTTTTAAAATTTATTGAAAATAAATGTATATTTCATATATTCTAAAATTAACGTTCTATTGGGTTTGTAAAATTTATTTTATTTATGAATTAATACTTTATGAACATTTATGTTCTATAGTAGGGACTGTAGTAGCGCAGGTACTGTAGTAGTACTATTCACTGAGGGGTCCTTTAGGGAAAAAATGGACCTTCAATCCTTTTATTCAGGCCACATGGCCATGGTACTTAGGGCTATGTTATGGATCTCCCTATACTTAATATAAAGATGTCATTTCATTAATAACAAATTTAGGAGTCATTCCCAAATTTTAGAAAATATTTATTCCTTGTGTATTGGTGAAATCATCATTTGAATGATTTATCTTGTTGGCCATCAAAGAATACCCATTCTTATGTTTATATTCACCAGGTTATGAATAATATTAATAAAAATATTACATCCTGAATATTATTATTAGAGGAAAATTATTTATAATATGTATTTATAATATAATAAGATAATATCTATTTAGTAGAAAACTGTTTTTATTGGATTATAATTATATTAGTTTTGTTAAGTAATGATTTTCATAATTATTTAAATTTATAAACCTAAAAATATATTTTTTACATTTATAATTTAATTATATTATTTATGATCTAGTAATGTAAAGAAAAAAATAATTCACGTGCATTGGTATCAATAATATAATGTAATGATTATATTTTTAGAAATAGATTGTGGTGTACGGGTCAAATCTAGAACCATTGGTATTAAAAGATTGATTAGAAAATTTAATGCTTTTTAGATTAAACAGAAGGTGATAATTTATTTTTTATGTATCATAATGTGATAATAATTATAAAATTAGTTATAAGATTAAAAAACTATAAAACCATTTGATTTTTTCAAGGATTACAGCTGGAAGATGAGTATATTTAAATGAGGGTAAAGTATAAATAGTATAATTATATTTTCACTTACATATCTCAAAAGGAAAATATCCATGAGGAAGATCTTTTGGATTATGAACTAAGAAGTTTAGAATATTCTAGGAAAAAAGTTAATGGATGGGGGGGGGGTGGGTATTAAATCAACACTTATATTAATTTTTTCTTATGAAGATAAAAATGACCGGTAAAGTTGATTTTACTCTATAGGATGGTTATCACTCTAGGGAAGTTGATACTACTAACCCCCATATTTTTTCTCATTTATCCAAACTCCGTGAGCGAATAATTTTTGGTTTGTATAGATACCCTAGCCATTTACACATATCATTAAATGATTTTAAGCATACTAAACAATCATCTTCCATGAAATGGATAATAAAGTCTAGTGTCTCCAAAGACAATGTACATAAAAATGAAAACATTGGACTCAAATTTTTTTTATATTTAATATTCATAAAGTGAACTTGACTTGCATTATGTTTTTACATCTTAATAGGATAACATGAGGACAACATGAATAATGGGATGACCCAAAAATCCCAGTAAGGGAATAAACCTAAGAATAGGTCATTAACACTTGGGTTAGGAGGCATGAACTAATTATATAAAATTTCATGAATTTTATAGATTAATAACATCTATAAATCGGATGACATAAAAATATAGTCATAGTATTGTGGAAGAAATAGAAAACATGAGTTTTTCATGGTTCAAGGCTTGTTGCTAACATGGAATTACAAGTCTATGCTAATCACCATGACTGTTGCACATGGTAGCACGAGTCAAGGCTAACAACCAAGGTCATTGCACAAAACATCTAATGTGAATCATCTTTACACAATGCATTAGAGAATTATCTAGGTGGAAACATAATAACATTTTCATGAAAATTCTTGCCACATATTGAATCATACCTAATAAATCATAAATAAATATAAGGATTACCTCCAGTAAGATTTGGGTATCATAATAATCTAATAAAACATAACAAATGGGACAATCATAAAAATATCCATGAAAGAATGGAATTAGAAAATAGATGAACAAAAATAAGGTAGATTATTCATATATCATGAAAAGTGACATCAAATATAAGTAATGTCATGTAATAATACTATATAAGAAACTTTATAATTAAAATATTTTAGCACGCTTAAAGGAAAATATCATGGGTCATTTAAAACATAAAAGTTCATAATCATTTATATAAAACTCGAAGAGAAACAATAAAATTTTCATCGTAAAAAGAGTGGTTTCATAAAAATATTGGTGGATTAAAAAATAATATGTATTGTACATGAATATGGATAAGAATTGAAAACTCTTCCTTAAAATGGGGTTTTCTATCAGATATAATTAATGATATAATCATTAATAAAACTTGTATATATCTGAAAGAGAATGATGAATGTATCTTAATAGATGATTTTGTAGAATATACATTGAATTTAGAATATTTTCATAAAATTAATAGATTACATTATCTAGTTATAAAGAAATATAGAACACCCTGATGAAATAATGGAGGTCCATGTAGAATCCCTTACCATAAGTACGATGGTGACCTTCACATGATATTAATGTCCACGATAACCAAATATCATTCATTAATTAATATTTACATAACCTATAATACATGACACTATTTTATTATAACCATAATATGTTCATTCATGGACTTTGTGGTTGGTTAAGATGTTCAATTTCATTATTTTGGGAGCATATGTTTCCTTGGTTTTCTTGATTGGTCTACTTATATACATGTAAGGATAAAAATGTAAGTGGAGAATGGTTTCCAAGAATTGGAGTTATATGTTACTAGTGATCATACATAATATTACATTTTTATAAAATTAATTTGGTTTTTTGTATTGAATAAGAAGAATTATATAAAACATTAATGATAACCTTTTGGATAACGTGCGTTTTTAGATCACAATGAACACATTTTTATTTATCAATTAATATCATGTGTACATAATATTCTAGAACCTTTACATTGAAGTAATAAATATATTATTTTCTTTTTGAACCATAAAAACTATTTCATGATATGAATTGAACATGGTATAAGAAATTGAAACCCCAACATCCTTGAATGTGATGAATTAATATAGCTCTTATAACAATATCATTTCTAGTATACTAGGGGGGGGGAATAGAGAGATGATGATGAATTATTCCATTAGAATAAAAAAATCAAATACATTTTTGGCACTAGAGTAATCACTCCATTTAGATGAGGCAGGGTTGGGATATAATTGAAAACAAAGGAACATGAAATTAAAATTAATGAAATGAGAGTAATTTATCTAATGAATATATTTTCCTTGAGAGACAAATTTGTGCAGAGATTTTTGTATTATTGTTAGAAAAAGAGAACTTTGATGTAGAATAAGGGCATGGGGATATATTTGAGTAGAACATGGACTGGACACATGGCTTGAGAGTTGCAAGGAGGGGAGGTAAAGAGGTGTGGTATATATAGTGGGGGAGAGGATGGGATTCTAATTATTTTAATAATTAGTTTAATATTTTTTTCCTCTAGATAATGATTAATCATGATTATTGTCCAAAAAAATATTAATAAAAGAAGGTGATTTAGTACCAATGGCCATTTACTTCATCAATTACAGAATCATGATGCAAATTATTTTTATTTAGCATTCATAATAAATTATCGTATTTTACTATTCACTAAAACATCATGTATATTAGAAACATCTAAAAAATCACCCTAGCAATTTTTAAACATGTAGAATCCAAAAATGAACTAAATTTTAAGAATATAATTTTATAAATATGAAGATTTTAATATTTTATTAAAATACTAATTTACATGAAATAAACAAATTTAAAATTTAAAACAGATTTTTTAACACATTGAAAAACTAATTAAGGTGTCATAAAATTATTTTATAATCATGAGATGTCAGAATATTATTTTATGAATACTTTTTATTAAAATATATTTTTTAAATTTATAAATTTAATCATTAAATTTTAATTAAATATACATGAATTACAAAAAAATACCAACACTTAATTAATATGTTTTAAAATATTTAATTACATATACTATGATATAATTATATCATATTGATACTTATAAAAAGGATAAATTTTATTTATACTTTTATTTTTGTGGTTACTATTATATTTGATGGTTTACTATATAGTAGGGTCACATTACTATTTTGACAGTCAAGATAATATTTTATCGGTATAGGATTCTTAACATCTCGAGATACATTTTATTTCACTCATTATTCTTTAATGAAGTTTGGTTTTTGTTCTAAATGCAATATTATGTGATTATACTATAAGAAATAATTATATGAATTTAATTCCATTGATAAAACTTTCTGTTGTTACATTCTTCCCCCTTAATAATTTTCACCCTCAAAATAGTGTTTACATTATATGCAGAAAACAAGTATTGGAACATTTCAATCATTGCTTCCTCCAATTCCCATGATTCCTCTTCATAGTTAGGTTTCTTCCATAGTACATTGACCAGTTCAGTAGTCCTGTTACGTAGAACAATATCTCTATGATCCATGATCTTCACTGGTCTCTCCTCATAAGAATGATCATTCTCCACCTGTACCACATCTGAAGACAATATATGTGAGGGATCGAGAATGTACTTCTTTAAGAGGGATACATGGAAGACATTTTTTACATTAGACATGGTAGGATGAAGTGATAGTTTACAGTCCACATCTTTAAAACAATCAAGAATAATGAAGTGGTCGACGTACTAGGTACTTAGATTTCCATTCATCCCAAATATCATTACATTATTCCATGGAGATATCCATATGAATTCAATATATCCAACATTAAAAATAAGTTATCCTCAAAGATTTTCTGCATAGCTATTTTTTCGACTTTGGGTTTATTTGTTGTGTTGTGGAATTATTTTCACCTTCTCTGCCATTTCATAAACCATTTGAGACCCTAACAGCTTGTGCTCACCAACTTCATCTAGGTACATTTTTGTTCTAAATCATTTCCCATAAAGGGATTCATATGGTTCCATTTAGATGCTTAAGTGAAAACAATTATAGTAATTGAATTCATCAAGTGGATGATGTTGGTACCACCCTACATTGAATTACATAGAACACACTCCCAAAATATATTGTAGTGTTGGAATAATTCACTCAGATTGGACATCAGTTTTAGAATGATAGGTCACACTAAAATTTAGTTTAGTGCATATAGAATGATGCGGACATTTACAGAACATTGAGGTGAAAATCATTGCTATATCAGATACAATATATAGTGGTACTACAAGAAGCCTTACCACTTATTCGATATATATCCATGAAATTAGATCCATTTAAAAGTCCTATTGAATTACGATCAAGTGAATTGTATTTGTAAGATGATCCCCAATGACCCATATAGCATTACTTCCTATGGATATCCATGGATGTCTAGTGACAGAGTGCATTATGATGTTCTCCCACCTCCACGTTGGTATGTGTAGGGGTTGTATCATACCCCTAGACCCTTCCTTTCAGTATTCACATGATAGAATACCAGGAACATTGATGTATACTCATCCATATCCATCATCATGTTTTCCTACCAATAAATTACACAGAGATCTTGATACATAATTTTTATCCATATGTTAATAGAGAAGGTTGTCCCATTTGTGTCATAAGGAATATATTCATTTTTTCCTATATAAAATGGTACACATAATCATGACCCAAATATTATAACTCATTCCTCATAAATATTGAACTCATTGAATATCCCATTTCTAATATCTTCCACCCTATTTGTAATTTGCACATAATTTCTTATGGAATATTCTATTTTCTCCATGAGGGATGATTGAATTTTTTTTTGAGAAAGGATTTATGATGTACATCAGTTAATTTTACCCATTTACATCCTATAAAAATATAATAATATTGGATCCTTTTCAATTCTCAATACTGATAAAGATGATATATCATTTCTACTTAGAGCAACAACCACGTTATTTTCCTTACACGGATGGTAGTGGAATGGGTAGTCAAAATCCATGATGAGTTCTAACCATTTTCATGGGAATATATTAAGTACAATATATTTGAATGTATATTCTAAACTCTTTTGATCAGTATATATCTCACACTTATACTGATAGAGATAATACCACCAGATTTTCAATGCAATGATCAATGCTCCCAACTCTAGATCATTTGTGTGATAGTATTTCTCATATAATTTCAGCTACCTTTAGTCATAGGCTATCACTTTATCAATTTTCATAAACACATGGCATAATGACTTCTTTGATTCATCACTCCACACCCATAGAGTTATCCATTTATCGAGAGTGTGAGTAATGGTGCAGTGATAATCCTCTTTTTGAGATCCTTAAAGCATTCCTCACGTTCTTGAGTCCAGACAAACCTCAATCCCATATAGGTTAGCTTCTTCATTTAGATTTACAATCTTGATAAATTCATCAAAAATCATTGATAATACCACTCTTTACCTAGATAGTTGTGTATCTCTATTATAGATGTTGTCCTAGGACACTCTTCAATTTCCTTTATTTTAGAAGGGTCCACATATATTCCCATACTAGTGAAAATATTCCCCATGAATGATACATCCTCCATATAGAACTCACATTTATTGTACTTAAATAATGTTTATACCATCATAAAGTCTTCATCATAGTATTAAAAATTTTCCTCATGTTCCTCCTATCACTTAGAGTATATTAGAATATAATCAATAGATCGTACAACAAATTCGATGATGTATTCTCTAAAGACCCTATTTATTAATTCTATGAATATTTCTAGTGTATTAGTGAGTTAGAAGGGACTCAATCTGAACCCATAATGTCTACACCTAGTTCAAATCGTATTTTTTGGGAATATATTCCTTCCTTAACATCAATTGGTGAAATTCAAACCAAATTTTCACCTTAGAGAAATAACTGGCCCCATGTAGGTGATCAAACAAGTTGTCTATCAAAGGTAGGGGATAATTTTTCATAATCATGATTTTATTGATCTCATAATAATAAATTATAGGTGTATTGATCTATCCATATTCTTAATATAGAGGATTATTTCACCCCATGGTGAATCCCTCGGGCATATAAAACCCTTTTCTAGATTCTCCTATAACTTTTACTTCAGCTCTTCCAGCTGAATGGTGGCCATTCTATAAGGTGTCTTTGTTATAGAAATGGATCTAGGAATATGTTCAATTGAGAACTAAACATCTTGATCAATATTAAGTCTATGAAATTACTCGTGGAATACATCAATGTAATCATTCATGATGTTCATGTATTTGAGAAGTATGATCTCCTTTGTCTCAATCATTTTAGAATGATATGATTTCTCAAAAGGAAACATTATCCACACCTATGATGATGGATCTGAAGGATATTAATCTTCATCCATAAAATTTTATAGAATTTTAGGATAATCTAGGATGTGAAGACTGATCACCCATTCCTGAAGGATAATGTTTTCCATGAAAAATGATAGCCAATCCATTACAAAAATAGAATCGAACCTCACAAGAGGAACAATGAAAAGATTTGGTGGGAGTTTCATTCCAAAAATATTTAACATGGATGAGATATAAACATTGGATGCAGTAATTTCCACATTCCTTATTCTCATAGATAACTCAACATCTACATTTTGAGGTGGTGTTTGAACATTTATACAAAACATGCAATATACAAAATAATATGTAGAACCAGAATCAAATAGTATGTCTGTTACTCATGAATGAATAACTAGAAAACATGTCACCACATCATTACCCAGATCCACCTAAGAAGTAGTGATATCATAATTCATTATTTATTACCATGGAGGTTTTCATTAATTTCTAATAAAAACCCTTGTTTTTGGGAAATTTTTGGCATAATTCCCATGATCATTAAAGTTGTAACATTGAACTACTAGTAAAGTGTTGATATAAACCGTCCCTTCTTCTTCCACATTAGTTCTATTTTTTATAACCCACCAGAAGTTCTTATCTAGTTGTCCCATTCTTCCACATTTGATTTAGTTCTGGGTTCCCTTTACATAGTTCCTAGGATTCATCTTCCACAATTTTGAAACATGGGATGTTCGATCTTCTTTCCATTAGGGGAATTAATTTTCAAACCAACCATATAATACTATATTTTCCTATTTTTTACTAGTCCCACAGGAAAATTGAGAGTCTTCGACCTCCATTTTAACCATGAGGGAACAATAGAAAATATCTTCATAATATTCAAAGTCTCAAATCTCTAACACTTTTCATAGACTCGTCATTAGTCCACTAAATTAGTGATCTACCTTGCTTTGATTGTTCATGAAATAACTGAAGGAATATCTTGAAATACTTATGAGGTTTTCATCATATAACCTAATAAACTATTTTTAATTCTTTATAAGTACATGTAAATCTCTTGCATTCTGAGATGGAGGGTTAGTGGAAAATATATACTAAAAATAGTTTCTTGAATTTCTCGCAATCCAAGAATCAATTTCCTACTTAGACAACATATTATTGATCAGTGTCCACTACTGATGATCTTTCCCATCAAAATGACAGACCACTAGTACAAATAACTCTTCTTCTAATCAATGGTGGGTATATAATATCATTTCAATAGAGTTATTCCACTATTTTGTGGGGAAGGGATCAGAAGACACACTAAACAAAGGAGACATTTTCCACATGAATGATCCCATAGAAACTTCCTCTTTCCATGGGGGAGGAGGAAATTACGCATAGTTCACGTTATTATTCAAAACATGATCTAGTTGAGGAAGTATCTTTATAATGTTATGAGAACCCATTTCGATCATATCATCCATATCATTTTGGAAATAATCATATTTTATATCACAAAGATTATTGTCACATGATCTTCTATTTCCCACCATAATCTAAGAAATAGAATATAAATTAGAGGGATTGGATATTATGATAATAAGCATATAAATGTAAAAATTAAACATAAAAGAAAAAACTCGTAAATGAAAATGTATATCCTAACTTGTAATTCCCTAGGTTTCAATCTTGGTAACACATGATCTATTTCCTCACATTTAGCCATATGGATTTTTCACTTAATAATGGTCTATACTAATCTTATAAATTTACCAAATCATTTCCCACAGAAGTGTCAAACCAGGAGAGTAGCAATGATTGTTTTTTTTCAGTAGTTCCCATTCTAGTCTATCACAAAACATTTTTCTAGTTTTACCCGTATATACATTTGTACCAGATCCACATCCACTTATTCATATCCAGATATGTATTTATTTTCTATATAAACCACTTAATTTATATTATAAAAAATTAGGGATGTTTTCTTATATATAGTCTAATCCATAATGTTATTACTGGAGTTCTATATTCATAATCTCCAAAAATTAGTAGACCATACTCTGATACCATATATAGAAACCATATCCCTTTACACAAACAATTTCATTATTTTAAGAACAATAAAGTATCATATTACAATCGAAGGATCATAATGTCTAGAGTATTGGATGATTAGGTACATAAAAATTAAATCATGGGACTAAATAAAAAATTTATTTATTTAATATTAATAAATATATACTAACTTCCATTGTTTTCAAACATCTTTATAGGATAACATGAGGATAAAATGAATAAAAGGGATGAGATAGATATCCTAGTAAGTTATGAAACATAAGAATAATGCTTTAACATATGGGTCAGAAGGAATAACATAATGATAAAAAATATGTAACATATGATTTAATAACATAAAAACATGGGATCATATAAATATGGAGTCATAATATTATTGTAGAAACATAAAAAACGACTTTATCATTAGTCAAGGATAATTACACATAGAGGGTTACAAGTCAAGGTTAACCACCAAGACTGTTGCACATAGTAGCATGATTCAATGCTAACCTCCAAGACCATTGCACATAACGTCTCATGAGACTGAAATTTACCCAATTAATTTGAGTTATATATGGTAACACCCATCATATCATGTTCATTACTATTTTTCCCCATATATTATCCTACATAATCAGTCAAACATATACATAAGGATTACCCATGGTAATAATTGTATATCACAATCATATTTTAAAGCATAAAAATTTATAGTATCATAAAACTATGCATGAAGGGAAGTAATTATATCATTCATGGAATATCATAAAGTATCATAGGCGTATATCATGAAAATTTATGTTTACATGAAGTAATAACATGTCAAAATAGTACTCATGAATCATTAGAATTAAAAAATATACTATAGTAATGGAAAATATCAACAGTCATTTAAAACATAAAATAGAATAATATTTACATAAAAAATAAGTGAATCAATATGTTTTTAATTAAAAAAATATAGGTTTTATGAAAATAATTTTTTCTTAAAAACATATTATATAGTGTACTTGAAAATGAGTAAGATTTCATAATGTTCTCTTAAAACATGCCTTTATATTTGGAATAATTTAGGGGGGAATCATTTAAAAACATGTATATACCCAAAAAATAATTATGAATGGATCAGGATAAATTATTTTAGAGAATATAAATATCATATATAATATGTTAATAAAAATAACAGAAAATATTATTTGAGTAAAAATAAATATTGAACAACCCGAATGAATAATAGAGGTTTGGGTAGAATACCTTACTTGAAGTATGTTTGTATCCTACAAAAGATCTTAATGTTTTGGATAACCAATGAAAATTAATTAATTATCATTCCCAAATTATCTTCTACATGAACTTTATTTAGTATAACTTAATTACGTTCATTCATGACCTTTTTGGTCGCTTAAGACGTTCAATTCCATTGTTTTGGAAGAATTTGTTTCATTGTTTTTATTGATTGGTTTACTTATATAAATGTAATGATAACCATGTAAGGAGAGATTAGTTGTCCAAAATTTGAGTAATATGTTATTAGTTAGAATACATGTGATTTCCTAGATTAAATATAATATTTTTATTTTTATTGAATATTAATCATTATATAAAACATTAATGATAATAATTTTTGTTAATTAGTGGGTTTTGATCATAACAAAAAAATATTTCATTATAAAATAACATAATATGTAAAAATAGTTTCAATAAAATTGAAATAGACATTTTAAATATATTATAGTCTGGTTAGACCATAAAAAATGGTTTCATGGAACTAATTCATGATGATAAAAGAAATTGAAAACTCATCATCCATGAATGTGATGAATTAACAAATCTATGATTGTGTCTTCATTTGTAGTATAAAATGATGGGGAAGAGAGATGATGAATAATTATACATTTATCATAATAATATTCATTTACATATAAGGTAATGGAGTTATCACACCATTTAGATGTGGATAGGTGAGGATAAAAATGATGAAAAATGAACTTGAAATGAAAACAATGAAAAGAAGAGAGGATTTTACCTCTGGAATTTTTTTGTCTTGAGAGCCCTTTTAAGGGGGAGGGTCATGTATTTTCATGAGAAAAATAGATTCTAGATATAGGAGAGAGTATTAGGGAGATATTCTATGTAATATCCCAGGTAAATAAAGAAATAATACATTTTTATAATTATTAATATTTGTGAATTAAACATTAATTTTTTTTAAATGGGTTGCTATGTTCGATGGAGTACATGATACACAACAACAGGTTTCATTGAAATCTTACCTTGCACACTAATAATATAATAACATTATTTTAAATGGTAGTTAACCCCTAACCATTTTAATGGTGGGAATAAACAAAACTAACTATAATATGATTATAAATGTTTGTTAAATGTTTTTCCATTTATCCAATAAAATTTAGAGGCTTAAAATGTGAATGAATCTAATTTTAAGTAAAAAATACTATAATATACTTTAAAGGGTCTATTTATTAACTATTGATGGAGAACCATCTTTAAATCTAGTTTTTGTCACTTTTATAAATTATATTTCATAAAATGAAAATTTTATTTAGAATCGGGGAATCAAAATTTACTTCTGGTAAAATTTTGGTATTTTTCTAATAAAATTCAATTATTATTGAATAGTGAAAAATAAAGTATTTTAATTCATAACTAACTTTTAATATAATTTATTTATATGGTTATATTATCATTTTAATTAGTTGTAAAGTGTAATTAGATTATATTTTTACCAATTAATCCAATGGTGGTAATTGGATTGAATTTCACTTAGAAATTGGACATAAACAAGTTCCAATATTTTGATATATATTTGTACCTAAAAACATGCTATTTGTTTTGAAATAGGGAATTAATTATAAAATTAATTAATTAAACTTCTATGTTTTTCATTTGATAAAATAGATATCATTTTTGAATTCAGAATATAAAATTTAACTAAGGGTGATTTTTGAGTATTTTTCTGAAAGCATTCAATTTTTGATGAATAGAGAAATCACTAAGTAGTAGTTAAAAAACTAATTTTTTTCATTTAAATGAAAATTTATCTCTTCATTGAATTGAGTTTAGAAAATCTGACATACATGGTTGTTATTAGTAAGTAAAATTTAGGGCAATATGATGACAATAAGTTTTGTGGAATATTAACTTTTGACTTTTGTTTACCACAGTTAAAGATAAATAGGGTAATCCAAGTTAAAAATAATATTATAATTATTCAAAATTACATTAAAACTTGTCCTAACCTTATTGGATGAGTTATGGACGACCAAGTCCATCCTGGGTCAATTTTGATACCCCATGATGCCATTTGGAAATGATAATGGAATTTTAGATTAATTAACTTAAAGTAAAGGAAAAAATGACATAACAAATTTTCTTTTATTGAATTAATTTTTACATAAGGTTTTATAAGTTATCTTTTAGACATCAAATAAATAACATTAATGATGACACAATAATGATGCAGTGTTTACCTAATTAATAAATGATTTAAATAAATAAGATTATATTTACTAAAATTTTATAAAAAACATGTCCAATTATTATTGGATTATTTTATTTTGACCATGAGTCATCTTATCTTTGAATTTAATTATTTTTTGACCTTTTGAAACTGAAGATAAGTTTATAATAAAATAATATTTGCACACATTCCTAAAGATCCCCTCCTTCCCTTAAAAAATCCCTCACTTCTAACAAAATCCTCACACCTCTAATGCCTTTTGGATCATCCAAAAATTTCCCAATTAAGCTCCATACATCCCTCTACACCTTCTTGATGCCTTCAATTAGGAATAAGGGACACCAAGAAGTCCTTTTGGATCAATCCAAATAGTGTTACCCAAATTAAAGGTAACTGTTTCTCTAAAATTGTTTTATTATTTAACTTCCACAACACACTAAACTCTTTTTATTCATTTATTTCATAACAAAAAAAGTATACTAAATATAATAATATGTTGTTATGAGAAGGATTCTAACTAAAATTACACACTCCTCCATCTAATGGGTGAAGAACATACAGTTTCTGTGGATGGAAAACTAACACCTAATGAAACAATGATTGTTTGATTATCTCCCACTGCCTCTCATGGTGGCCATTATGACGGCACATTATTTATATATGACATATATTATGCTTATGTTTTCTTTATGCTTATGTAATATCTATTTATATAATTCCATTATGTTTTCCATAGTGGGTAAAAACAATAATCTCATTAGAGGAAGTACAGACAACCACCCCCTCAAAGTGATATGACTCGTTAATTCCATATGTGGGATGTATAAAGGATGGATTTAATTATATTATATATGATATTATAATGTCATTATAATATAACTATGAATCATACTATTTTAATTCCAATTAAATAAATAAATATAAATGGAAGTAGCGTTAATGAATACGTACGACTTACTATCTCTATGAACGATGCATTTCATTTCTTATATCCAAATGTTATGTACTATTATAAATACCTATCTATACTGAATATATATGATATATATTATATCCAAATCATGAATATAATTCTAGATGTAATGAACTTTTGACCACAAGAACAAAATGTAATTATAAGAAGTCCATTTTTGACTCAAGTACCAAATATCGACAAAACGACCGTTATTAACATAAATGACTATATAATGTTTATAAAATGGAAATAAGTTATATAACAGGGATAATAAAATTTAAAAAGGATCTTAATCAAGTAGAAATTAACTTTAGTTTATTATACAAGAAATTAAATAACTAATGGGTCATGTTTGACATGAGGTAAGGGACTTCATCTCAATCTTCTTCCATTGAGGCTGATTTTGTTTTATGCAAAACTTTATTTTATAAAGTGTATAACCACATTGAAATTTAAATTTATTCAAAATGAATCTTTTATCTATGAATCATTTTTCTAAATGAAAAAAAGGAATGTTACTTTTAACGTAAGGGGTGAAAACAAAATTTTCCTCCACCGTGACTATTATTTGATTTTTGGCTTTCTAAAAAATACGTAATGTTTTTAAAAGGAAAATAAATTTTATATACTCTATTATATATTTTTGTATTGAAAATGGTTTTTTATAATTGACTTCTTATGTCAATATATTTATGTGATATATTATTATTGAAATGTGGAATTTTTTTCTTTCCTTTATATTTTTTGTATGTGTTATGATTTTATAATGGTTTTGGAAATTTGACAGGTGGTTACGTGATAAACTAAATGATTGGTGGTGTCATGATAGACCATGATAGGTTGTTATGTTATGACCTAAAATGCATTGGGTATGGAAGTTAGCTGTATGGATATTCTATTTATTGATATGTGTTGAAGTCGATCGAATGGTTATTCTATTTTAGTATCTTTATGTCCCATGTTTTCTTTATATGTTATGTGTTCTTTATATGGGTTTTATTGTAATATTTTTGATACAAAAGGGTAACACATTATCTTTTATTCATTGAATAGTATTTAATACCCCATAAAGGTGAAAATTTTTACTTCTAATAAATTATTCATGGTTTACTTGTTGTTTTCAAAAAACTAACCGTTTTACTTCTTTGTTTATCCCTTAATGAGCTTTTTATGCTCATCCCATGTTATTGAAATGTTTTTCACAGGAAAAAAAGTGGAATAGGGTGAAAGATGGGATCATGTAAAAGACATTATATCATAAACATGGAACTGGATATGAGGCTTTTGATTAAGATTTTTTATTTTATAAAAAAATGGAAATGGAGAAGAAGTGTCTACATTGTAAATATTTTTAGATGTAGTAGATATGTCCTCATTCTATAAAAATATAAACCTAAAAACATCCTCAATGTGAATTATTCATTTAATTCATGAATATGTAAATGTTTAAGGTCGTGTCCTTATACATTGTATCAGTGGTTGGTTTAGACAACTTTAGGAGTTAGGGTATTGTTAAATTAATATCCATTGATTAATATATGATAATGATATAGAATTTAAAAATTACCATGTTGCTTCTCCTAAGATATTTATGTGTTCAGAATGGTTTTCCGCAGAGGAAACAAGGAAGCTATGTTGGGACGATATCCAGAGTAAGTCATCCTTACAAATCAGAAACCTGAGATGGACGGAATCAGAATTGAATAGATTTTTTGCAGTGATGGACCAGTTGAAACAAGCTATAAATGGTGGTAGAATCCATTCATGAGATCATCCAGATCAACCTTAGAAGAACATCTCAGTAGTGGAGCATTTCATGAGGAAACATCCCCCATCATTCAGAATATCATTTGACCCTGTGTTAGCTGAAGGGTAGATTAAAGCACTGGACAAAAGTTTTTATGTCATGAGGTGTTTAGAAAATCACAAGGTTAGTCTTGCTGTTTACTATTTTGAATGTGAAAGTGATCAGTGGTGGATGATGATGAAAAATATCAGGGATAGTGTGGATATTGATGCTCTTGAGTGGGATGAATTCAATGGTATTTTCCTTGAGAAATATTTTCCAAAGGTGGTTCCACTTAGGGTGGAAAAACAATTCTTGGAATTGGGGTAGGAGGATGACTCAGTGACTGCCTATAAAGAAAAATTCACTCGATTGGCAAGGTATGAACCAAATTTCATCTGAGATCTTGATAGTATGATAAATCAATTTTACTCAAAACCAGAACCACGATATCAAAGAGCATTTTCGTCTCGATAGTTTAAAAGTTATTAAAAACATTCTCGATATGCAGAGAAGGTTTCAAAAGAGTTTTCTTAAGATCAAGTGTTCTTTGAAAAACAACAGAATATGTGGTATAGTTGGCAGGAAAAGGGAATGAATTAATCAATGAAGCCCTGTGGTAAGAAAACTAAATACCCATCTTGTGAGAAGTATGGTAAAAAGGAATCCTAAAGAATATTAATAAAAGACTGAAAAGTGATTCCAATGTGGTAAGTCTGGTCATATTATTTATAACTGTAAGGAATATGATCAAGTAGGCAATTAAAAACCAATGGTAAAGTGTTATAAGTGTAATGAAATGGTTCAATATACAAACAAGTTTCTAGATAATATCTCAACTGACGGAAAGAATCCGGACTAAATTAAGAAAGGGGTGGTGAAATCTTCTACAACTACATCAAAAGATGTTGATCCATCAAATGAAGTCATATCAAGTTCACTGTTTGTCTGTTCATATTATGCCAATGTGTTGTTTGATTCAGGGTCCATATAGTCTTTCATTTTAGAGAAGTTTTCTAGTAAATTGGGAATTCTATCTGAAGATATGAATCCTGAACATATGGTAAAAACAATGGGAGGAAATGTATAGACAAAAAAAATTATAAGAAACTTCTTGTCCTTGTGTGCAGAAAGAATCTACCTGCAAACCTTATTTTTCTGCCTCTAGTAGAGTTTGATGTTATTTTGGGTATAGATTGGATTTCTATTTATCATGATAAGATTTACTATAGAGCTAAAGAGGTTTCTTTTTAGAAATATTTTCAGTTTGTGTACAAGAATGAACCATTGTTTTTTTAACATATCAGGAAGTTGAGAAACTAGTAAAAGAAGGAAATAAATGTTACCATTCACATATTGTTGAAAATCAAGGAACTATTCAGATTAATGATGAACCCATGGTATATGATTCCCTTGATGTTTTTCTTGATGTGTTTCTTGGTATAATACCCGATGAGGATGTTGAATTTTTGGTTGACTTAGTTCTTGATGCGAACCCAATTTCGAAACCCCCTTATCGAATAGCTCAAATTGAAACTTTAGAGTAAATGAAGCTGTTGCATGAGTTATTATATAGAGGTTTCATTCGACCTAGAAAATCACCATGGGGTTCTCATGTATTGTTTGTTAAAAATAAAAATGGTTCAATGAGACTTTTCATTGATAATATATCATCGAATAACATCACTGTTAAGAAAAATTATCCTTTTCCTCATATCAATGATTTTTTGGTCTGCTCCAGGGAGATAAGTATTTTTTGAAGACTGATATGATGTCGGGGTACCATCAATTGAATGTAAAGGAAGCAGACATTCTGAAGAACAAATTTCGTACTAGATATGACCATTATGAATTTGTAGTTATGCATATTGGTTTAACCAGTCCACCAACTGTATTCATGGATCTTATGAATTGAATTTTCTGTGAGTTCATGGACAATCTTATAGTTGTGTTGATTGATGATATTTTGGTTTATTCAAAAAGTAAAGAGGAGCATGAAATCCATTTAAGGGTTTTCATTCAAACCATAAAAGAAAATAATCTATTTGGTAAATTCATCAAATGTGAGTTTTGGTTACAACTAATTTCATTCCTTGGTCACATTGTTTCAAAAAATGGCATAACTGTTGATTGTGTTAAATCAAAAGTCATTGAAGAATGGCCAATACACAAAAATCTAACTGAGATTTATAGTTTTCTTGGTTTCGAAGGTCATTAACAGAGATTTTTTGAGAATTTCACACGGTTATCTAGTCCAATGACTAAGTTAACTCAAAAAGGAGTTAAGTTCATTTGTGCAAAATAATGTGATGATTGTTTTTAATAATTGAAAAGAAGATTGGTGAATGATACAATTTTGGCATTAACTTCCAGAAATGGTGAGTTTTTTATCTACAGTGATGCTTTGTTGAAATGAATTGGTTTTTTAATTATGTAGAATTATTAGGTAATTTCTTATGCTTCATGTTATTTGAAACCTATTCAGTTAAATTACCCTACACATGTTTTCAAATTAGCTACTTTTGTTTTTTCTTTAATAATTTGAAGGCATCATTTTTATGCAGTAAAGTCTGAAATATAAACTGATCAAAAAATTTTGATGTATATATTCACTCTGAATGAGTTGAACATGATATGGAGTAGATGGTTGGAATTAATCGAGGATTATGATTGTACAATTTATTACCATTTGGTAAAAAAATAACGTTGTTGATACTTTGAGCCAAAAAAGTAATTCTTCCTTAACCAAGTTGTGTTTGGAATGTGATCCTTTGGTTTTTGATTTGATAAGCTTTGGCATAGAAGTTGTTGGTGTAGGAAATTCTTTTTTTTTTGTTTTAGGTGTTAGTGAAATCATCTCTCTCAGATAGAATTAATCATGCAATGAAGGAAGACATTGAGTTGTAGAAAAAGGTAGAATTGGTTCAGAGGGGTAAGTTAACTAATTCTGACGTTGATAATGACTGTGTTTTGTGGTTTGGAAAAAGGTTATGCATGACTTTTGATTCATAGTTGAAGAATTATTTGTTATGTGAAGCTGTTAGATCCCCATTTTCAGTTCATCCTGGTAGTACTAAGATGTATAGAGATCTTCAAGAGTGTTACTAGTGGGATGGAATGAATAGAGATATTAGTGATTTTACTGTAAAGTGTTTGATTTGATAGTAGGTTAAAGAAGAGTGGATGTTACCGAAAAGGATGCTTCAGATATTACTAGTACCAGAGTGGAAATGGGAAAATATATCCATGGACATCGTTGTGGGATTACCAAAGACATCTCGAGGTAACAATGAAATTTGGGTTATTATTGATCGGTTGACTAAATATTATCATTTCCTTCCTATTTGAGATACTTTGTCTCTAGAACAACTATCTCAGTTGTATGTTAATGAGATAGTTAGTTTTCATGGTGTTTCCCTCTCAATTTTATCTGATCATGATCCTAGACTTAGTTCTATCTTTTCGAAATTCCTTTAAAAGTCATTTAGTACGAAATTAAATTTTACTATAGATTTTCATCCACAATCAGATGGGTAGTCAGAACAATAAATTTAGACCTTAAAGGATATTTTACATGATTTCTCAATAGATTACCAGGGAATTTGGGACCAACATATTTCTTTGGTTGATTTTTCTTACAATAACAGTTTTCATTCCGGTATAAAAATGGCTCTGTTTATGGAATTATATGGGAAGCGGTGTCAATCTACAGATTTTTGGGATGATGTAGGTGAAAGGAAACTGATGGGACCAAAATTGGTAGAAGAGATGAAAAAAAGTTCAGTTGATTCAAAGGAACATGAGAACAACTCAGTATAGGCTGAAATTTTATGAGGATAATTAGAGGAAGGATATTTCATTTGAGGTATGTGGTCATGTCTTTCTCAAAGTTTCTCCACGAAAAAGTGTGATGTGTTTTAGTAAGAAGGGAATGCTGAGTCTGAAGTTCATTGGACCATATTAAATCCTGGAGAAAGATGGATCAGTTGTGTATAGAGTGGCTTTACCTCCAAGTTAATCCCAGGTAGACAATGTTTTTCATGTATCAATGTTGAGGAAGTATTATCCAGATTCCTCCAATGATTTGAGCCACGAGGTAGTTCAGTTGGAAGAGAATGTAACTTATGAGGAACAACCAGTCCATATTCTTAACCTAAGAGAACCAGTGTTGTAGAATAAAGTAATTAATCAGGTAATGGTTTTGTGGAAAAACCATATGGTTGAAGAGGCGACATGGGAATATGAAAATTCAATGAGGAATAAATACCCCCACTTATTTGATAAGTGAATAAAATTGAGAGGAAACAATTCCCAAAAGGGGGTAAGGATGTAAAATTACAGGTAAATAAATAAATAAGGCATTTTCGTATTTACTAATATTTTTGAATTAAACATTAATTTTTCTTTAATGGGGTCGCTATGTTCGATGGCATACCCGATACACAACAACAGGTTTCTTTGAAATCTTACATTGCACATGAATAATATAATAAAATTATTTTAAATGGTAGTTATCTCCTAGACTTTGTAATGGTGGGAAGTAACAGAAATAAATAAAATAATATTATACATTTTTCTTAAATGTTTTTACATTTATCCAATAAAAGTTAGAGGCTTAAAATGTGAATGAATCCAATTTTAATCACAATATACTCTAAAAATCTTGTAAAGAGTCGATTCATCACCTTTTGATGGTGAACCATCTTTAAATATATTTTTCTCACTTTTATTTGTTCTATTTTAGCAAATAAAATTATTCTATAGAATCAGGACATCAAAATCTACTTTGGGTAAAAATTTGGTATTTTTCTGATGAAATTCAATTTTTAATGAATAGTAAAAAATACTATATTTTAATACAAAACAACCACTTAACCAAATTTATTTTTATTTTTATATAATATATTTAATTACTTTTAAATTTAAATTAGATTATATTTTTACCACTTCATCAAATGGTGGTCATTGGCTTGAATTTCACTTTGAAATTATACATAAACAAGTGCCAATATTTTGACTGATATTGTTTCATAAAAACACTCAATTTTTTTTGACAACTGGAATAAATTATAAAATTAATTAATGAATCATAAATGATTTGAATTTGGGAAAATTGAAATCATTTTTTAATTCGGAATATCAAATTTATCTTAAGGTGATTTTTTGGAATTTTTAGAAAACATTCAATTTTTGAAGAATAGTGAAACCACTAAGTAGTAGTTAAAAAACTGATTTTTCATTTAAATGAAATTTTATCGCTTCTGGGAACTGAATTTCAAAACTCCAACATACATGGTTGTTTTTAGTAAGTAAAATGTAGTTCAATGAGATTAAAAAAATTTTTGGTGAATAGTAACATATAAATTTTATATACCGCAGTTAAAGGTAAATATTGTAATTCAAAGTAAAAAGAATATTATAATTATTCAAAATACTATTAAAACATGTCCTAACCTTATTTTATTAGTCATGGCCGACCAAGGGAAACCTGGGGTCGATTTTGGGACCCCATGGAGCCACTTGGGACTGATAATATCACATCAGATTAAATAACTTAAAGTAATGGAAAAAATGAAATAAACAAATATATTTTAAAAAAATAATTTTTGGATAGGGTTATATAAGTTAACTTTTAGACTATAAATATTTATTGTAAAGAGAATAATATTTCTTACACCATGTTATTTTTTTTATAATTTATAGACAGAAGATAAATATAATTATAAATGACATAATAATGATGCAGTGTTTACCACATTAATAAATGATTTAAATAAATAAGATTATAATGATTAAAATATTATTCAAAACATGTACAATTATTATTTCATAATATTATTTTGACCATGAGTAATATAATATTCTACATTAATTATTTTTTGGACTTTTTAATCTGATGATATGTTTATAATAAAATAACATATTCACACTTTCCTAAAGATTCCCTCCTCCCCCATATAAACAGACCCAACTTCTAACCAATTGCTCACACCTCTCAAACATTTTGGCTCGTCCAAAATCTGACCTATTAAGCTCCCTATATCCCTTTACTTATTCTAGAAGCCTTCACTTTGGAATAATTCACTTCAAGAATTCCTTTTTGTTCAAACCAAAGAGAGGTACCAAGATTAAAGGTAACCGTTTCTCTTAAATTGTTTTCTTTTATTTTACTTCCCCAACCCCCTAAAATCATTTTATTAATATCTTTTATAACAACAAAAATATCCTAAATATATTAATATATTGTTGTCATAAGTATTGGAACTACACTTACACACACCTACATCTAATGGGTGAAGAATATATTGTTTCTGTGGATAGAAAACTAACACCTCACAAAACTATGATTGTGCAATTATATCCTACTGCATATTATGGTGGACAATATGATGGAACATTATTTTTATATGATATATATTATGTTTATGTTTTCTTTATGATTTTTTTATTAAATTTATAAAATTCCTTTTTTTCCGTAGTGGGTAAATACAGTAATCTCAGTAGAGGAAGTGCAGAATACCACCGCCTTAAAGTGATATGAATCATTAATGCCTTATATGGGACATAAAAAGGATGGAGTTAATGATAATATATATAATATTATAATTTAATTATAATATAGCTTTGTATAATTATGTTTAAATTCCATATAAAATAAGAAATATAAATGGAAGTATTATTTATGCGTATGTTTGGCTTACCGTTTCCATGAACGGTGCATTTCATTTCTTATCTCCAAATGTTATGTTCTATTATAAATAAATATATGTACTGAATATATACTATATATATGATATCCAAATCATGAATATAATTCTGGATATAATGATCTTTTGAACACATACACAACATGTAATTATAAGAAGTCTATTTTTAACTCAAGTACCAAATATCAACAAAATGATCATTATTAACATAAATGACTATATAATATTTATAATATAGTAATAGGTGATATAATAGGGATAATAAACATTAAAAATGTTCTTATGTAAGTATAAATTAACTTTATCTTATTATTCAGTAAATTAAAGAATGAAGGGGTCAGGTCCGACATGAGGTAAGGGACATCGTCTCAATCTTCTTTCATTGAGGCATATTTTGTTTCACACACAACTTTCTTTTATACACCGTATAAAAACTTTTACTTTTAATTTTATTAAAATGAAATCTTTTCTCTAAAAAGTGTTTCACTAAATGACAAAATTGAATTTTTCTTTTAATGTATGCGGTGAAAATGACCATTTCCGCCGCCGTGAGTATTATTTGAAATTTAGCTTCCAAAATAATCCATAATGTTCTTAAAAGGAAAATAAATACCATATACACTTTTACATATTTTGGTATTTAAAATGGTTTTGATAATCGATTTTTATGAAAATATATTAAAGTGATATATTTGAATTGAAATGTGGAAATGTTTTCTTTCCTTTATACTTGTTGTATGTGATATGATTTTATAATGGTACATGGACATTGGATGGGTGGTTACGTGATAAAAAAAATGACGGGTGGTGCTGTAATAAACTAGGTCTAGTGGTTATGATATAACCTCCAATTCATTGGGTATGGTAGTCGTCCGTATGGCTCTTCTATTTAGTGATATTTGTGGAAGTCGATCGTATGGTTATTCCATTTAAGTATGTTAATGTCCCTTGTTTCCTTTATATTTTTTGTGTCATTTATATGGATTTTGTGCTAGTATTTTGGTTACAAATGGGCTATAAATTATCTTTTATTTAGTGAATAGTATTTACTACCTCATAAAGGTAAAAAGTGTTAATTATGATAAAGTATTCATGATTTACATGTTGTTTTTAAAAACTAACAGTTTTCCTTCATTGTGTATCCCTTACTGAGCTTTTTATGCTCATCCCATGTTTTTGAAATGTTTTTTACATGACATAAAGTGGAATAGTTTCAAATATGGGATCAAGGAAAATACTTTCTATATAAAACATGGAACTTGATATGAATCTTTTTTTCATGAGTTTTTATTTTATGAATAAAAGTAAACTGAGTAGAATTGTCAACTTTGTAAATCTTTTGAGATGTAATAGTTATGTCCTAATTCTCTTAAACTCTAAACCTGAAAAGATACTCAATGTGAATAATTCGTTTAATTCAAGATTATGTAAATGTTTAAGGCCATGTCCTTATATTTGAGAAGAATTTGGATAAGTAAAAATGATTGAGAGGTGTGAGGATATGAGCTAAATAGGGGTGATATTTGTTGTGGAGTAGAAAACGTGTTTCCCAGTATGTTAATCGTTAGATTGATATTTTTTCTCATTATGATGAACTATAAATATTATTGTGACACAAAATAGTAAAAAGAGCTTGTGAGTTCAAACTAATGACACTTTAGAAAATCCATGACTCAATCTTGATGCAAAAATTCTTTTTTAGGATTTACGTTAAATTATTGTATTTTAATATTCAAAAAAAGTGCATGTTTTTTAGAAAAATCCCAAAAAAACACCCTAACTATTTATTAAAATTTATAATAATAAAATGACTTTAATTTTATGAAAATAAATATCTAAATAAGAGAAATTTAATTTTTAATTAAAATCATTATTTACATTAAAAATACATATTTTAAAATTAATACTATTTTTCAAACACATTGAAAAATTAATTAAGGCCTCATAAAAATTATTTTAAAATCATATGACATCAAAATATTATTTTATGCATACATTTTATAAAAATTAATTTTTTTAATTGTATAATTTAATCATAACATTGTAATTAAATATACATGACTTACAAAAATTTAAATAGTTAATTAATAATTTTAAAAAAATAATTTACTTATACTATGATTTATTTATATAATATAGACAATTTTAATATGGATATTTTTTTTAATTTTAATGGTGGGATTACTATTACATTGGTTGTTTTAATATTCATAAGGGTAACATTACAATTCCAAAGGTCAAGTTTTTATTTCATTAGTATAAGTTTCTTATCTTATAGAGATACCTTTTGTTTTACTAATTAATCATTTATAAAAATATCTTTGTGATATATAGATAATTTTAGGTAATTATACTATAAGAAATAACTATATGAAAGGTTTTACATTTTAAAACATTGTATCATTATAGTTTATGTGATGGGGCTCAGTTGTCTAATAAGACTGATATTTTTGAGAAATATTCCATAGAAAATGAAAGATTCACAAAAACACTCAAGGAGTGTGATAAAAAATAGGGGGAATTTTGGATTCCATTAAAATACACAATATAGATTGTTCTCATAGAACCGATTTTTTTCTCCGGCTCCTTCGTAGTCTTTTGGGACATGATAAAATCTGATTTTTATCATCTGTGAAGGATTTTATTAAACAGGGCACCTCTCCAAATATGTTTCTACCACTTCCTTTGTAATTACTCATAAGGTTAGAAATCCTAGTGATTTTGTTCAAATTTGACATATTATCCTTTTGAACATTTCTTAAAAATTTATGGTGACCATTCATAACAAAAGGATTGATTTTCATCTGTGATCTTTTAATTTATTTGAACAAAATGGATTCCTCAAGGGATGGAAAATTCAAGGAGTCATCACCATGTACAATGTGATGATATATGATATTTAGTGAAGGGTTTTTGAATCCAACATACTAAGTAAAATTGAGTCTAAAATGAATATCCAACAATGGAGTAATGTTTTATATTAAAGGTTCATAGACAATGGGGCTTCTCTGAATGGGTGTGTGACCATTTGTTTTGATGTTTTTCTTCCCCTTGGATAACATTTTCATTACTAGGAATGATATTTGGATTATTTAAATCTATTATAGACCTTAATCATAATGTTCCCATTTCTCCAATCCTTTTAACACTATCCTATGATGTAATTAGGAAGAACCTTAAAAGAGGTATTTCCAATAAGCATGTCAATACCATCAACAGTTTTTAGGGTGTTAAAATAATCTCTCACATATTCACCATGGATGATATTATTTTATTTATTTATGAAGGATGTAAATAATATTCCAACATCAATATATTCATGAATTCATACTGCATTAAAATTATAGAGAACATCAACATACAAAATAGTAGTGTCTAAATATACAAATCTTGTTTATGAAGGGTTTCTCAATGAATAGAAGAAATGTATGAAATCACATAGAATAAAATCCTTATATAGTATCTTGGATCCTAGATATCTATTGGAAGAATTATAATTCATCATTTTTATGGGACATGTAATATAATCAATGTAAGAATTTTTAAATGAAAATTTAAATTATTCTCTTGGGGATGGAAAATTACATAGACTAATAGCATCTTGACCTGTATTTCGATGAATGTTTTCACATTTTTTGAGGATCTGATGCTATAAATTGGAAAAATGAGAAAAAAAAATTAACTCATTCATTTGTTATTCACGTCATGATGGGAGATACCATTAGGATGGTTGGAAATAGACAGATATACATTTTCTTGAAAATGATATTAATCTCTAATGCATAAATGAAACAATTTGTTTAATGCATGATGAACTCTCTTAGGATTATCTATCTAGAAAATATCTCTCATCAAATTTCATTAAGTAGAAATATCGGCCTTTTCTTGACTACTACCTTTAAGGAAATGTGGGTTCTCACATCTTCAATGGACTCTATGATAACACAAGAACAAGTCTCAAATACTTAGGTTGCATTGTTAAAAATGGTGACATTGTTTCAGCCTAAAAACTATCCTTATTCTATATTTCCTTTTCGAGGATTTCCTCTTCCTAAAATCAACATAAAATATTCCAATTATTATCTAGGTTAGCCATATATAATAAAATAGCATTATTATAAATTTTAGGGAAGTTCTATATTATTATAATATTATTTTTACCATTATTTACCTAATTTATCCTTTAACCGTGGTAAATTAAATACTAAATTTACTATTCACCAAAATTATTTTGACGCAAATTGGAAAAAAAGATATATGTATATTACAACCATGTCTGTTAGTATATAAAAATTAAATTCCTACATGTTGGAAAATTAAATTTAACATTAATCCCTTTATCGGAATGAGAAAATAAACTTTTTATGTAAAGTGTTCAAAAGATTATATAATTTTACAATTCAATTTCAATATTAAATTTATTTCAATGAATTAAATTAGATTAAATGAAAACAATAAATAAACATTAAAACCAATTAAAATTATAATCATTCTATATAAATAAATTAGATGAAAAAACCAATTTTGAATTATATTACTGTATTTTTCACTATTCGTTAGAAAAATGAATTTTACCATGAATATAGAAAAATTAAAACAATGTAAATTATATTATACCTCTTTCAAATAAAAATATCATTTTGTAAATTATTAAATATAAATGTGTAGAGACAATATTTAAAACAATTTCTCCTTCAAAAGATGGTACAACTGTATTTTTCAAAAACCACTCATTTTAACCATAAAATTTAATTTGATCTTATATAATGTATATCAAACAAATTATATGAATTTTAAATATTAAATTGACATAATATTTCATTAATATATTCCAATAAGGGTGATTTTTTTTGTAAACATAATTATTCACACTTAAATAGTATTTCATAAAAACAAATCTTTATATTCAATTGGGTGTGATTTATATTTCTACGTTAATTTTCTATCAAGTAAATCATTATATAAGTATTTGAAAAAATTATTTTCTTAATTTAGTTAATAACCTCCATTATAATGGATATGTGATAACTACATTGTAAAATAATAATGTAAATAATATATTATTTTTTGGTATAACTCAGTCTTGTGTGAATGTAAGATTTCAAAGAAACCCAATGTTGTCTTACAAGTACTCTATTAGACATAAAATCACTTTTAAATAAAAATTACTATATAATTCATAAATATTAGAAAATATGAAGAGTCCTTATTCTATAATTACATGGGATGTTACATCATTCCCCCTTTTGGAAAATGCATCAATGTAATTTTAAATTTGGGCTTGGTTACTAAGGTTTCACTTTTAAAAATTACATCATTAAAATCCCATATAAAAAAAAGAGTAAATAAAATATCAAAATTAAATGAAATAAATTGGATTTCAAAAGATTAATTTATACAACACATAATAGGATTCCGAGTTAAAAAATATTAATATGGAAGAAATAGTAACAATTATTTTCTGATGGAGAGTGATAGAAAACATGATTAAGAGAATGTTAATAATCAAAAAACCAAAAACTTTTGTTGGGTTAAATGGTACATGATATCATAGAATGAGAACTAATAAGAAAATCTTTTTTAACATCCATTTCATAATGTTTAGGAATTCATTTACTACCAATAATAAATCATATGGGAATTCACTTACATGAAAATATAGTTCCATAATTTAATCAAATTCCACAAAAAACTAATTTTTCCCAAATAATGAATATTTAATAGCATTTGTTTCAGGCAAAAAACAACAGAAAAAAATATAGAGAATACCATAATACACAAAAGATTAACTATAAATCGTGTATGGCTAGAAACATTAACAAAAACTAAAAATGATGGATAAAATACTATAATTCCCCAAATATAATAATGTTTAAAAGAAAATGACTAATTTTAATCTCCATAATTCAAAAGTAATACCAAAAGACCAATATATAACATTAAAAAAACTATACTTAAAATTCCGCAAAATTATTGAAAATGAGATTAAATATATAATATAAGAAGGTTTTAATCAAATAATCTTCCAAGAGAAGTTCAAACATTTGACTCCAAATAACATAAACCACAATTGCTGTCTCATACCAAAATTGTTATTTCAAAAAATAGATATTCTTCTAGATAGGATATTCATTTACATAAATATCCCAAATCACTATTAGTCTACAATAAAAACATAGATTTATAGAAAATAAAATTTAACCATTACTCCTCAAAAAAATTACATCATATTCTATTTTCCATTGGCATATAGGGTTCCCAAAATAGTGAACTTACTCTAATATAATAACTATCACTTTAATACGAAATCATTTTCATATTCCAACAATATCCATTGGATAAAATATATGTTCCCAAAATAAACTATTTCATATTCATATGATCATTTAACAAAAAAATTACCTACTAACTATGAAAATCCCATAGCCAAGTGGCAGGTGATAATGCCTTGTCTCACATCGATTTTGTGTTCAGTTGACGTAGCCTTTCTTACATGATGCTTTGTCACCCTTTCTATGAGATTTTCTTTTCCTAAAATTATATAAGAATTTTTATAAATACAAAAATGAGGTAAAATAGTCAAAATTACCATAACATGTTATATCCTCATAGTTTTCTCCTAACATTAATTTTGAAACCCAAAATGTAATAACCCATAACTACCCAAAAATCAATGAAATTATATACCCAAAAGGTTATCCACACCATTGTAATTATTTCCAAACAAGAAAATATAATTCCCCATCAAATTAAATTTTCACATACCAAACATTAGTGTAACACATAATAGAAAAAATCCTTCTAATGTAATCCCATAATCAATATATAATTAAAAGTTTTAAACATTTCATCATCCTATAGTCTACTGTAACTATTGAATCATTTATATATTGAATTTTTATTCCTTTTTCATTATTCTGGAATCCTTAATCGTGATTTTCTAGACTATTCCATAATACTTCAATCCTACAAACAAATACATGAATCGTATCCTAATATTCAATAGTGTCAAAACATGAGACATGAATTAATCTATACCAATCATTGGTCAATTTACGGTTTCCTCATATTGAAGTGGAATAGAACTATGTATTTATGAACACTTATTTTTAAAGTCCTTTGAATCCCATTGATGAACCTTCTTCAAAGATCATTCACTTGGAAAACATTTAAAACACTCAATTGATAGCATAGAAATAACTTCATTACCTTTCCTAGAGTCCAATGAACACATTATGTTTCCTCGATAAGTTATTTCCGTATGAAGATCACAAAAACATCTATAGAAACTTCCCATCCCTTTAGAAAGGTTTCCCATGTGTTTTTATCCACATCCTCAACACATATGTCATTTAATTTAATTACCATTATGATTATTGCCTTAAGATCCACATAGATTCATTTCTCTCTTATATGAAGAATTATAAAACTCACCAAGGTTCCAGTGGTTTATCGTGACTCCTGGTAGAAGGTTTATAATACCCAAAAGGTTTCTCATTTTAGTTATTATTTCATTAAATTTCTTATTCTATGAATCTCCATATTATCTTTCACATCCATTTTCATTTTTGTGATTTCAAGATCCAACCAATTACTAAAAATAAAAAATTATACTATTAGTATATAAATAAAATTATCATATACTAAAAATGAGGAATATAAAATTCAATCAATTTTTATAAAATAACTATGACTATCATTCCCCAGATCCCGAGTACCTAGAGTTGGTGCCGTATAGAGGATTGAATTCGGTTGAGGCTCTAAGAAACCAGATACTTATGAAATAATTCTTTAGTAAAAACTAAAACTTGAAAAATTTTAATAAAAATGTAGGGTGAGAATATAAATGCCCAGTAAGGGGTTTTAAAATAAAACCAATAAAAAAACATTTGAAAACATTCATTAAAACTTTAATAAAACATTTATCTAAAAGATAAGTAGTAACACTAGTACACATCATAAAAGTGATCAATTAAAAACATGCTAACAAAATTATGGGATACATGATTCAAATGTAGGAATTCTCATTTGTAGTAATAAATAAATGACATTCTAAACATGTATGACATAAGAATATGTAAGGGAAATTAAATAGAAAAGAGTAATGAATAATTAGAGTTGCGCATAAAGGTAATCAATTCAATTTCATACAACAGATACTAAAATCATTGTGTTCAATACATATGTCATGCCTTAAGCTTTTACTTTTTTGATACTCATTTGTAATGGCTCTTAACCATGGATATTATACCAGTCGAATGTCCATTTGATTAATTAATCATCAGACAAATAATGTGGGAAGGGAATATGTAGGACATTCTAAAACATTTTGTCAATGCCTTATCCAAGACGTCAAATGATTAAGGCTTCATCCAAAATCTATAATCTCTTAATCCAATAATATTCTTCTAGTCGAATATTTTTCATGTTAATAAAATTAGATAATCTTAATGAGGAATGTGGCTATGTTGGACTGTGTCAAGGCCTCTTCCAAGACCTAGGGGCTAACTGTAATTGGACCCCAACCTAGAGATCCTCTCTAACCAGACTCCAACCCAGAGTGCCTCCATAGCCGGACACCAACCCAGAGTGCCTCTGTAACCATACATCAACATGAAGGATCTACTCTAACCAGAACTCAACCCAGAGGGCTTAATTTTACCAGTCCCCAACCCGGAACATATTAGTCCAATGCATTCCTCATATCTATAAATCAATGTGCATATACCACTTTGATTTATTAAATCACTAATCATTACATGTACACATATTACATGGATTCTCATTTCACATTATTCAAAGTGTACCATACCACTTTGTATAATTAAATTCATATTTAATAAATTATCATGCAAACTAAATTTTTGGATTATCACATAAAATAATTACTTTACAACTCATCCATAGTGATAAAATTTTAATGCATTAAATTACATGTTCATTGTTCATGCTCAATTCTTGCACTGATAAAAGGAATTTGAAATACACTAAATCAAAATATGTCAGTTATTATTTACATGATAATTTTCCCAACTACATGAATAAAATATTAAACAATATTTGTGCATGTGATATTGATTTAATGAACACCAGTAACGAATGAATGAGGTTACCACATAGAATTATATTTCCTGATGCAATATTGACCAATTACATAATGAAATTATCTTATGGGTGCATAATAAATTAAAACGTAAACCCAAAATTCCTTGTGGCATGTTAATTTAACATTTCCTCAGACATTTATTATAATTATGTTTTTGTTTAACACATTAGTTATTAAAACTTTAAAGTATGAAACTCAACCACAACATTTATCATTTAATATAAATAGTCGAGAGTAACTCATACATGTGAATATGAAGTTTCCATCCTCTAATATTTATACTCTTGAACTATGAACATTGAAAGAAATGAATTTAAAATAAATACATATAGGGTTAATGTTGTTTAAAACATTCATTCAATGGGGTTTTCCCAAGAAGTAGTGTTTAGTCAAAGCCAAAAAATATACATAAAAAAAACAATTTCTGTATCTTCCTCACAAAAAATGGAAATTCATAAATTTAATTGGGGATGAAAGATGGAATACAAACACACATGCCCAAAAACCTGATTATACATCATGAATATACGTAAGGGACTCATACCATGATTATTTAATAGTTTCAAGACTATCAAAAATACGAACTAAATTTACAATGACTAAATTCATAAAACCACATATTATAACTACATATTTTAAAGCATACATAACCAAGTATGACAATTTCCTTACAAAAATGATTCCATGGATTTCATTATTCCTCAATAATTTTGAAATTAAAACTTATAAATATTTAATCGAGCATATGAAGTTTATGAAAATCTAAGGCTGTGTATATTATACTTATATATTTCCATATACGTATGTTTATGTATAAGAGATTATGTATTTATGGAATAAAATAAATTTTCATGGGTTGTCCATACTTAGGGTTTATTAGTACCATGTTACTCAAAATATTGCAACTCTTAATTGAGAAAAGAAATAAATAACCTCAAACTGTAAGATGATGTATATTTATTTTACAATTGTATATGTATATGTATACACACAATATAAAACCCATCAAGCAAGAAAAATATTAATCCTTTACCTTTTCTCGAGTAGGAATAGGATGAGAAGATCAGGAAGGCACTGGAAATCCCAGAGGAGACTTACTGGGGTATGCTGGAAGTTGAGAGTGAAGGACCCAGAGTTTTGGAATGCCCCGAGTGTGTTTTTATTATAACTGATACTAAATAATTTAATGCACGTGTATGGAATCAGAGGCCCAAGTGGCCTTAATAAAATAATAGTTAGATCTTGTGGAATCTATGTGGTGGAGGGAGACCATCGACTGTCACAGGATAAGAAAAATGATGAAATATAGGATGTATGGTTACTGGTTCAAAGCACATAGAAGGGAACAAGATAGAGGAATGGGTAGAAAACTCATAGGAATTTTGATGGCCAGGATCAGATCTATCTTAGATTCAAGGATCGGGATGCATCTGTGGTCTATAAAGGTAATGGAAGGCTCATATTAAATCCGAGTTTTATTAGACAACATGAGATTCATGTGACGTTTTAAAAACATTGAATGGCCACGATTAGATCCTGTGGATCGAATGGACCACAAAATCCTGGTGGACCTCTAACATCGTCGAAGGTCAAATGTGGGATCAGTATCAATCACCGAGATCACGCACGATGTAATAGAATTTCCCAGATCCTGTTTCGCCTAAAAAAATCATCCCACATCGAAATAGTGGGGTGTTTGCACCTCCTTTATAAGCCACAACCTCCGGTCCATGGTTCAAAAATAACATAGCACATACTCTGGGGGCCTTACACACATGCTTTCACTTCACCAGTAGGCCCTGGCCTTCCCATGACCACTACAGTCTTGCACCCATACTACACGCACTCATGCGCTCCTGCTATCCCATGTTCCTGTGATCCCCTCAGGAGACTTATGCCTGATCTCGGGCTAGCCTAGGCTTGTGCGGAGGGCTAGGCTCAGCCATTATGTGAGATCTACCTACCTTGGCCCAACCATATAGGGATGGCCCTAGAAGGCCCAATTTTTTTTATAGAAACTATCTTAAATAAATATATGAAGTCTTAAGGGTAAATAATACTCTATAGAAATTTATCTTTTCAGACATGACCATTATTTATGTTTAAGATAAATTAATGAACACCTAACTATACCTTTTCTAATAATATTTTTAGAAATATGTATAAACACTAAAGCATTATCATAAATTGGTATATCATAGTTAAATCTACTGTAGAAATATTATAGTAGTCAAAACTATGTTAAAAAAATATAGTTTATTTAAAAGAAATTAAACATAGTTCAAAAACACTGAATGAAAATATTTACAATAAATTTCAATTAATTACAACATGTTTTGATTTCCTTATTTCATTACAAAATAGAAATCTATAATTCAAAACATTTCTTTATGCCCTTTCAAAATTTATGTATTGGAGTAGTTTTAAAAATTTTCAATTTATAACCTATTTATTTAGATAACTAATATATACTCATATTTTTTCAATTAATTATCTGACAAGGCCAACGACTATATTTATAGATGTTAGGATTCCATGGTCACCTGAAGCAACAATAAAATTAGTGTCATATTAAACCAAGCCTTAGGGTTCCATAAAACTCAAAAGGAAGAAAATGGGTCTTGTCATACCCTTAGTTCTTTGCATGTCCGTTGTGGATTTGGTTATTCTTATGTTAGTTATGAAAGATAGTAAGGACCCCTATTATCTTTGCGGGGTTTTCATTGTTTTTAGTGGTCTCACTATAATCTTTATTAGGGTTTTAATAAGTATCTTGGGTTTTCTTGATTTCTCCTTTAATATCTGTTTATTGTAAATACTATGGTGTTCCTATTTGAATTAAGATACTTTTGTCCATTTCGTGTCTTTTATTCCATTTCATAACAGAATAAATGAAAATTATAGTATTACATTCCCATAAGAAACATGTTTTGATCAATTACTAGAAAAAATAAAATATAAAAATTAGCATTATATGAAACACAAGTTTTTGGGGTGTCACTATATTCTCCCTTTGAAAAATTGTTCCCTCACAATTCATTTCATAACCACAAAAGAAAGCTCTCCAATGTTCATAACACATCCCCCATTTTAGAGGATCCTCAGGTGCATTCAATGAAAACCCCAAATTGATGATCAAATCCTCTAGTTCTCTAACCCAGACACACCTCAGACCAAAGGGGTTGAACTCTTGCATTGAACACTTGGGCTTCTATAGGGAGACCCGAATGGTATAATGTTTGGAATTTTCTAAATGGACCAACACACAAAGAACTCGCTGAACTATGTCTCAACTGAGCAAATTTAAGTCATAGATGTTGTTGTACAAGCTAAAACAGAGGAGTTGGTACATGTAGGCCGCATAAAGGTTTCCCTCCAAAGAAGCCTCCTGAAAACATAACATGGCTGTGTAGTTCCAGCCTAGGGTAAAACATAGGAAAATACCTTCAAGTTATTTTCCTCTTCACCTATACTCGGTCAGTTTTTCCATGGCAATGTGGTAGCAAAAAAAGCATTCCCTTGACAGGTGTGGAGAATGTCTGGACTATTTTTCACGTTATATAGTTATTTTCATGTTTTTCACAAGATTGGGAGAGGTAGGTATTCATCATCACAGTTTTTGATCGTAATAATCTCCAGTACCGTAATTGAAAGAGATAACATAAGGGGTTGTCCTTCCATCTTAAAATTTATTTTAAAATTTCACATAGTGATACTCATTAAAAGTTATAACCGATAAAAGGAGGAAAAAATAAGAGACAACAAGTTATATTCTTATATAACAACTTGTACATAAAGTAAAATAGGGATAATGGTTTCCCTAGTTCCATAATACATGAATCCCCAAAACAAGTTCAAAAGTATCGATCTCCATGAACCATATGCAACCCGAACAGTCTGGTTCAATATCATAGGTTCACTTATGTTGTCTCTATAGTCGGACATGTGGGATGTACACCAGTGAGACGTCTGTATGTAATTGTTCTCTGTATAACAAATGAGAGGCTTCGTAATCAAGGATGTCTATGACAATTACCTGACCAAAATGGCCAAAGGATAGGACTTGACACATTTAGGTCGTTCTGAGGTCTCCCCATGCTACAGATTCTTAGAAGGCTGTGAGGGATTGGTTTCCTTCTGTAGTGGTGAAGCATCTAAAAATTCCCTCGTAGTATTTTCCCCATCTAGCGTAGGATTGAAACTGGACATGCATCATAAAGATATAATCCAGACCCGCTCTTCGATGGAGTTGAAGTACTTGGGGAGAATTGTATATGTTATAAAGATGTTTCCATGACATATAGATATAGGCATAATTTATATAATTTTCATGGATGGCTATTGAAATTATGGTTTCTAGGGACTCATTGGGAGGAGATAGATGATAAATAAATTCATTTTCTATATTAAAATTATGAAAACATCATTCAAAGTATTTCTTAATTAAGTTTTTCATTGTTTAGTTTTGGTTGTCCAGAGTTATACAAAATGAATTCTCTAATACCAATTGTCATGCCCCAGCTCTCGAGTACCTGGAGCCGGTGACATACAGAGGATAAAACTCTATTTAGGCTCAGAGAAACCAGCTAATTCTGAAATACTACATTATTAAAAAATGTTACCTAAACATTTTTAATGAAAAACTTAGGGTGAGTATATGAATTCCTTGAAAGGGGTTTTAAAATAAACCAACAAAAAAACATTTGAAAAAATTATTTATAACATTCAAAAAAATTCTCTTAATGGGAAGCTGTAACACATGTACACATCATAAAAGTGGTCAATAAAAAACATCCTAATAGAACTACAGGTATACATGATTCAAATGTAGGCATGCTCATTTGGAGTAATAAATATACAACATTCTAAACATGAATGACATAAGAATATATATGAAAAAATTAAATCGCTATGTGTAATGAATAATCAGAGTTTCACATAAAGGTAATCACATCAATTTCATACATCAAATACTAAAATTACTGTGTTCTATACATATGTCATACCTTAAGATTATACATATCTTATACTCATAAGTAATGAATTTTAACCATGGATATTATTCTAGTCGAATATCCATTCGGTTAATTAAATTTTATAAACCTAATAGGGGATGTGAATATGAAAGACATTCTGAAACATTTCTTCAGGTCCATAGAGAAGATGTCTAAAGATTAAGGCCTCAGCCAATATCCATAATCTATTTAACCAAGAATATTCTAATAGTCGAATATTTTTCTGGTTAATTAAATTAGAAAATATTAATGAGGAAAGTTGATATGCCGGACTGTGTAAAGGTCTCGGCCAAGAACTTGGGGCTAACTGTAACCAGACCCTAACCTGAAGAGACTCTATAACCGAACTCCATCCCGGAGTGCCTCTGTAGCTGAACACTAGCCTGGAGTGACTCTGTAACCGAACAACAACCTGGAGGGTCTTCTATAACCGGACCCCAACCCGGAGGGCTTAATTTTACCGGTCCCCATCCCGAAACAAACTAGTCAAAAGCATTCCTCATAACTCTAAATCAAAGTACACATTCGAGTTTGATTTATTAAATCACTTATCATCCCATTTACTCATATTACTTGGTTTCACAATTCACATTATTCAATGTGTCCCATACCACTTTGAATAATTAAATTATTATTTCATAAATTATCATGAATTATAAAATGTTTTGATTATTACATTAAATAATAACTGTACAACTCTTCCATAGTAATAAAATTTTATTGAATTAAAATATATGTTCATTGTTCATGCTCAATTCATGAAATGATAAAAGGAATTGGAAACACACTAAATCATAATATGTCTGTTATTATTTACATGATAATTTTCCCAACGACATGCATAAAATAGTAAATAATGATTTCATATGTGATATTGATTTAAAACACACCAGTAATGTTTGAATGAGGTTACCACATAAAATGATAGTTCCTGAAACAATTTTGATCAATTACTAAATGAAATTTTCTTCTAGGTGAATAATAAGTAAAATTATAAACCCAACATTCAGTGTGGGATGTTAATTTCACATTTTGTCATACATTTATTATAATCATGTTTTTGTTCAACACATTAGTTATTAAAAAATGAAAGTACGATACTCATCCATAACCATTATCATTTAATATAAATAGTGGAGACTAATTCATACATGTTAAAAGAAGATGCATGCCTCCAATATTTATACTCATGAACTAAGAACATCGAAAGAAAAGCATTTAAAATAAAATACACTTAGGGTTTCAGGTTGTGTAAAACATTCATTCAAAGGGGTGTGCTCAAGAAGTAGTGTTTAATCGAAGCAAAAAATATATTTGAAAATAAAAGTTTTCTATCTTCCTCACAAAACCATGGAAAATCATTAATTCAATTGTGGATCAAATATGTCATACAAACACACATACCCATATACCCTATTATACATCATGAGTATACGTAAGAGAGTTACACCAAGATTATTTAACACTTTACAGACTTTCAAAAATACGATCTAAAAGTATAATGATTAAATGCTTAAAACTGCATATGATAACAACATATTTAAGTGCATACATGACCAAGTAAGAAAACTTCCTTACAAAAATGATTCCATGGATTTCATTGTTCTTCAATAAATTTGAAATTCAATCTCAGAAATCTATAATATGGAATATAATTTTTATTCAAATTTGAGGATGTTTATATTATACTTATATATTTCCATATAAATATGTATAAGTAGAACCGATTATGTATTTAAGTTATAAAATAAAATTGCATGGGGTGGCTTTACATAGGGTCTATTAATACCTCGTAACTCAAAATCTTGTAACTCTTAATTGTGAACAGAAATAAATAACCTCATACTGTCAATTGATGTATATTTATATTACAAGTGTATATGTATATATATACATATGACTTAAAACCCAACAAGAAAGGCAATGATAAATCCCCTACCTTATCTTGAGGAGGAAGAGGAGGAGGAGCTCGGGAAGGCACTGGACATCTTGGAAGAGACTTGATGGGGTATGCTGGAACCTGAGAGTGAAGGACCCAAAGGTTTGGGAAGCCTTAGGTGTGTTTTTTTATAACCCATACTGAATAATTTAATGAAAGTGTATGGAATTAGAGGCCCAAGTGGCCTTAAAAAACTAATAGTCAGCTCTTGTGGAATCCGTATGAAAGAGGGAGACCAACAACTATCACGGGAGAAGAATAATGGTGAAATATAGGGTGTAGGGATACTGGTTTAGGGAACGTCATGGGGAAGAAGACAACGCAGTTGGTAGAAAACTAGGAGGAATTTTAATAGCCCAGATCAGTTCTGTCTTGGATTCAAGGGTCAGGATGCATCTGTGGTTAATAAAGGTTATGAATGGCTCAGATTAAATTCGAGTCTGATTGGACGACATGAGATCTATATGGCGTTTTAAAAACTTTGAACGACCACGATTAGATCGCGCCAGATCATACAGACCACAAAAACTCGGTGGTGCTCCGCGGTCGTCGAAGGTCAAACGTGGGATCATGATCAACGGTCAAGATCGCGCACAACATGATCCAATGGCCAGATCCCATTTCACCTTAAAAAATGCATCTTAAATTGAAACAGTGGGGTGTTTTCAGCTCCTTTATAAGCCTCATCCTCCGGTCCATGGTTAAAAAATCACACAACACACACTCATAGGGCCTCACACTAGGGATCCAGCTTCCCCCACATGCCCCGACCTACCCATTCCCACCACTGCCTTGCACCCATGCTACACACACTCATGCTCTCCTACTCTAACATGCTCATATGCGCCCCTCGGGAGACCTATGCCCAAGCTCGAGTTGGGCTAGGCTTGGGTAGAGGGCTAGGCTCATCCACCTAGCATGAGCTACCTCCGATGGCACAGACATAAAGGGATGGCCCTAGCGGGCCCTGTTTTTTTTATAAAAACTAACATAAATAATTATATGAATTATGAAGGGTAAATAATACAATATAAAAATTTATCATTTCAAACATGACCTTTATTTTAGTTTAAGAAAAATCAATGAACACATAATTATTCATTGTTTAATAATATTTCTAGAAATATCTATAGGCACCAAAGCTTTATCATAAATCAGTATATCCTCACAAAATCTGTTGTAATAATATTATAGTTGTAAAAACTAAGTTAATGGTTATGAGTAGTTTTATAATTTTTCAATTTATATCATATTTATTAAGAGGAATAAAATATAATCATTTTTTTCCATTAATTATCTAACATGGGAAATGGATATATATATAGCCATTAGGATTCCAAGGTCACCTGGGGAAATAGTCAAATTAGTGTCGTATAAAACCATGCCTTAGTGTGCCATAAAACTCAAAATGAGGAAAATGTTTCTCATCATACCCTTGGTGCTTAGCATGTCCATAGTGGATTTGGTCGTTCTTATGTTCGTTATGACAGATAAAAGGACCCCTATTATCTTCTAGGGGTTCTCATAGTTTTGGGTGGTATCCCTGTAATATTGATAGGTTTTTTAATAAGTATATTTGGTTAGATTTATTTCCCATTTAATCTCGGTTTATTGTAAACACTAAGATGTTCCTATGTGAATAAAGATTCATACATCCATCTCGTGTGTTTTATTCTGTTTCATAACAAAATAAATTAAAATAATATTATTAATTTTTCATAAGAAACAAGTTTTGTTTGATTAGTGGACAACATAAAATATAAAAATTGTGAATATATAAAACAAAAGTTTTTAGGGTATTACAATGACTCTTTATATTTTGGTTATATATAACTTTTAATTTATTCTTAAATATCACCCTGACCTCTAATGAAATATAATCCTACCACTGATTCAAACTATAAAAAAAATCATTAAAAATTATATAATTTTATTTATTTCATGAATTTACTTTGAGAATCTTTTCAAGATTAGAGTTTTAGATAATTATGCCATAACTATTACATAACAACATAAATATTACAAAGTAGACACTTCTACTCACATTATTTTTTTCACAAAATATAACACTTTGACATAAATAAAGCTTTATTTTTCTTGATAATGATCTTTATTAAATTTATATTAAATAATTCCATTCTCTTACATAACCATATATCCTTTCATAAACATTTCAAAAACTAGGAGTGTGCATAAAATTCAGTATAATATAATATAAAATAGAGAATTTAAATATTATTCCATGAATATTCATATTCCCAGGAAATCTTATTTTTCACCCGTTAAACATACTCACATTTACATACCTCATTAAATAATAAGATTCCAAAAATTTCAGAGAAATAATAAATCATAACAGTGACTTCTGTCATCTATATCATACATAAGTTTTAGCGTTAACATCTACAAAAGGGTAACCTTGATGGATATGTTTAGAATACCAAGCACAATATATCCCTAAATCTATTAGGAGAAACATTATTGTTTAACTCCGTCTCATTTCCCAATTCATTGGAGAGATATCACGGTCTCACCCACCTTCAATTTGTTACAAAACTACTCGTTTAAATATGTAACGTACAAGAACCATAATATAGTCATAACACACTAAAAAGAATAATGGAAAAATAACATTTCCAAATTGAAATCAGAAGATAACATTCCATGAAATAATAAATCAACTATAAAAACCTTTTTCATTACAAAAATAACTAAAAACAGAATATTATTTTTATTTTTTCTTTATAAACATTACAACTTTTAAAGGAATCCAAATAATAAATAATGGTCACAACGATGGAAAAATAGTTGTTTTTGCGTACAGTAAGAAACATTTCTTTTGACAATAATTAAAACAATTCAAATAAAAAATTCTATTTGAAATTTATTTAATTAAATTAAAATTCAATAGGGAAAATATACACTGTAAAAAATGATGGTGGTGTATAACATCAAAATATTCTGTAATGAAAATAGATTGATATGAAGTCCCTTACCTTGATTCCGGGTTTTCATGTACAAATTTTAATTTCCTGAATAATAAACATAGGTTAGTTTATACTATCCTGAGAATTTTATTCCATTTTTATTATTCCTTTTATATCACATATTACCATGTTATAAAAATTACACAATTATTTAAGTTGATATATAATGTTTTGTCGATATTTGATACTTCAGCTGAAAATAAACTTTTTATGATGTTAATAGTCCATGTGTTCATTAAGTGCACCATATATAGAATAAAATTCAAGAAATAATAATAAAATTTGAAAATAGAATATAATTTTAAGTCAAACCATTTATTTATGTTTTAAAAATGAACAACTTTATTATTATGGTGATGGTTGGTCGTACATACGAATGAGTAACGTTTCCATTTCTCATAGATCATTATGTAAATATGGTGACTATTATTTTATAAATATATAATGATAGTAATATAATTAAAATCATAATAATATTTTAAATATAAATATATATATATATATATCATACATGTGCTATAATTAATAAAAATGAGTCACATCGCGTCATGGAGAAGATAATTTACATGTACGCACCAACAACATAATCATTTTTATGTCCATGAAATGTAAGAATATAATTAATATATTATTATAATATAATGATTAATATGTAATTAATATCAAATATAAACATTAATTTCAATATTATAACTGGTAATGAGAGATGGATATGGAAAACAAATTAGATTAGTTCGTGGTGGTGATTGTTCACTTGTTCAAACGAATGATTATTTCCTTTTCCATTTAATAGAAAAAGAAAAGGATTTAGGTGATGATATTTAAAAAACAATATCATTATATCAATTATACTAGTCTTATTATTTCACCTAGGAATAATAATATTTGAAGTAAGATGAAGATGAAATAAAATAGATATACATAAAGAATACGATATATCTTCTTCAGTTGATCACCATTGATGAATACATTAAAACCAATACAAAGGGTGTTGTACATAATATATAGACTCAATAATGTGGTTAGATTATATAAGAAGGGGTTTGGGTAATGCTTTTCCTAACCAAATAGTTCTTGAATTGTTATTATTAGAGAATAGTCGGTACCTTTCTATAGGAGAGGGGAGGGGTAGCCAAGGAAACACTTAAAATATTAAATTGATATAAATAATTTTTTAAATCCAAATGACTATAACATTTGTTATGTATAAGATAAGATGAATATTGTTTGAAATACCCTCATAAAATAATATGTATACAAATATTGATTGTATTTTATACCTTATATTTTAGGTTTACACTTAATATTTGCATTTTAATTTTATGTCTGGTAATAAAATTTTATATTTAAAGATGTTATCAATTTTACTTATATGGGGTCAATTCCCAATAATCGGAAATTTTCTGATCTTTTTTTAAGTATTATATTATCTTTTTGATGTTACAATATTTTTATGATTTTGAAACATTTTAATAAATTGTTATATTTATAAAATATCAAATATATCAATTTTGACACTATTGATTTTAATGAATTTAAATAAAATATGAAAAAGGATAAAACATAAAAGAAATTTGAATAAAAAAAATCACAATTCATAGTCACCTAGATATTTTTTGGATGGGATCAAATATTTCAAATTATATTTATTTTAATATTATTAGTATCATTTATTTGATTCTTCCTTTAATAAATCTATTATTTCATCATCATTGTGTCACAAATAAATTTAACTATTTATTTCCAAAAAATTATAACTAAATTACTATGATGTAGTTAAACTTGTTATATTTATAATTACTATTTATAGTCAAATACATCAATTATATAACACTATATTGATTTTTTTATTAACAAGAGACACGTTTGCAATTTTTTTATTTTTACTTTTAATAAAATGTTATTAATGTCATAATAACACATAAGTGGAATACAAATCACAAAATATCGGCCCATGAATTTTCTTGATCATCCATAACTCATCCAAAAGATTAATACAAGTTATTGGGTAGTTTTATATTATTATAATATTATTTTTACCATTCTTTACTCGATTTTCCATTAAAACATGGTAAAAAAATACTAAATTTACTATTCACCAAATAATATTTTGATCCTTTTAAAAAAAATATTTTCTTACTTATTACAACAATGTATGTTAGTTTTAAAAAATTAAATTCATGGAAGTGGAAAAATTAAATAAAAAATTTATCCTATTACCGTAATGAAAAAACCATCTTTTTAAATAAAAAGTGCAAACGTTCACATTGTTTGTCTATTAAGTTTCAATAGGAAATTTCATCCATTGAACTACATAAAAATGATGGATAAAAAAGTACTGTAATTTCAATTTTGAATTATAATTTAGTGGTTTTCTCTATTCATTAATAATGAATTTTATCAGAAAAATAAGAAAATTCATCCAAAGTAAATTTTGATTTCCCGATTCTAATGAAGAATATTATTTTGTCAAATAGAACCTATAAAATTTTCAGAAACCATATTTAAAATTTGTTCACAATAAAAAGGTGGTAAAACTATATTTAAAAAACACATTTTATCTGTAAAATTGTATGTGATCCTATATAATGTATTGAGAACACGTAATATGAATATTAACTATTATATTGAATTAAAATTTCATTAATATAATCCAATAATAATATTATTATTATTTTATAAACATAATTATATGCAATTAAACAAATTTTTATAAAAAACATGTCTTTATATTCAATTGGGTATTATTTACATTTATAATCAATTTTGTATCCAATGAATTTTAATATAGATTTGTGTAAACCCTAGTTTTAAAATTTAGTTTATATTATTCATTCTCTCCATTATAATGACTATACGATAATAAAAAATTTACAAACCAATATTAATAATATATTATTTTTATGTATTACTAAGTCTTTTGTGCAACATAAAATTTTGGAGAAACCAATTATTGCATGTCGAATAATCTATTAGACATAGAATAAATTTAATGTAGAATTAATACAAAATTAGTAATTATTAATGAATATGGAATGTATTATTCTATAATTATCTTTTATGTTACAATTAATATATTTATACCGTTATCCTTGGCATTTAACCCTGATTTAGACCCTTTAACTCTTATTATGAACACATGTACTTTTATTATTTATGGGTTAATATAATTACTATAAAAAGAAAAACAACCACGTATAGTAATTTTATTATATTTTTAACCTTATACTAATAATATTTCTATATTTTTTATTTTTATGAATTTTATATCATTTTATAATGTATAATTTAATTTAAAATATCAATAATGTTTGTTTTATCGAAATATTGATTACATTGGCCTAAAAAATAACAGTACACCAATGAGAAGTGGAAAAAACTATTTTATTATATCGCTAAAATGTAAATTTCATATATAAAATTAGTTTATCACATTATTTTTTTCTAAATATAATCATTTTAATATCATTAATGTCTTTTGTTTGGTTTTTTTCAGTAATTAAATAATTGTTTCATCCACATTGAGAAAACAATTATGTTTATTTTTCTAAAATAAAAATTAAAATTAATTACCATGATAAATATAAATTTTTTTATTTGATGAAAACATTTATAGTCAAATGTATCAACTATATGACAACATATTTAAAATAATACACTTCTGAAAAATATAAGTGTGGAATGTTTAAAAATTTATTTAAAAATAATATAATAGTCATAATAATATCTAAATGGACTCAAAAGGTCATAAATTAGACACTTGGAAGATTCATTTCATGAAATAATAATCCAATAATATTTTGAAAAGTTTTTTGGAAATTTTATGGTTCTAATAATTTTATTTGTAACATAAATTACCAATTTACCATTTACCTTGGTAACCAAAATATCAAATATTACTATTCATATTGACAAAATATAAAAGGGTCTAATTTAAAAATATAAAACCATTAATTTCAATTATGGATTTATTTTTTCAAAATTAAAATCATATAATTTGATGAATTTAATTTAATATTAAACATTGAAGACCCGACATTAAATTTTTTTCGTAAAAATTATATTTTTAAATAAAAATTTACTTATAATAACTTCACTTTTAAAATACATTAAAAATGATAAATATATTTTAAACATCCAAATTAAAAAATTAAATTTTAAAATTAGTTAAGAACATAATTTTCCTTTGTGAATACTTTAAAATATTATAATATTTTTAATAAAAATCAATAGTTTTCACTATTCATTGAAAAATAAATATTTTAAAAAAATATATAAAATAAGATATAATTGAAATGGAGAAATAAAAAATAGAACTTAATAGTTTCTATTATAATTTCTATAGCTTTAATAAATTATAATATTCATCCATAAAAAAACTAATACTTTTTTTTGATGAAAAAAAAATTTTTTTGAGTGAAATTACATTACTAAAAAATGTGTGATTATTTTTTAAGAACATACTAATCATCAATGTTGATTTGAAACATAATATCTATTTTATAAATTATTTATTGATATTAATAACCTATAATTTAATGAAATGGTTGTAACAATCAAGTATAAATAACAATATTTAGTCTCTCTTTTAAGCTCAATGTGTCGTATCTTATAAAATATTGAACATAGTGTTTCCACCAAAAGAAAACAAGATAAAACAATTAGAGGATCATATATGATATTATAAGCATTAATATCTTTCTATTAAAATTATTAATATGTCTAAAAACATTATACAGGAGTTAAAAGAGCATTAAGCTAATGAAAAAAGTGAGTGTGGGAATTCATCTCAATTTCACATCATTTATTTATAATATTTTTTTATTCATAATTTAATTTATATGGTATTCTGAGTCACATATTTACATGTAGTATAATTAATAATTCAATGTACATCATATTTTATAATTTAATTTTAACTATTTCATCCAAAAAAATTTGACAAAAAAATAACACGTTAAAAATTTCATAACACCGTTTGTTTTCATTGCAATATATAACCTATTTATTGTACATTGATATAATATAATTATGTGTATAATGACTTTTTTGCTTTTTTATTTTCTGAATCCACTACTTATATTTTCACTTACATTTGATACACGCAATTTATCCATGATGAATTATCACATCAATGTTATGAACATTGTAATGGATTCTATCTCAATTTTCTTTTCATTGAGACCTATTTGTTAATATAAACCTAATCCATTCAAGTGATTTATCTAATACCCCGTTGATGTATTTATCATGAAAAAATTTTATTCATTATTTTTAATATTTCAAATCTATTTTATCGATATTATTTTTATAATGATTTATATTATTTTCGAAACCATATACCACTCTTATATATGGTATTTAAATTGAATGGTATTTCATAAACTGGGGAAGTATTGATAAATCTATGTTCCATACTCAATTATGGTATTTATTGATAAGGCATATTATTCGCTATTAAAATGATTATTTAATATATGACTATTGATTTGTACATGTGGTAATGGGAAGTCCCTATAATTATATATCCTTTTTGATGAATCAATATAATTCATGAGACAAATCAGTTGGAAAAATTAAAAAGGTTTCTATGTGTAGTTTTAAACCATTATCTGAATATTCTTGATTGTAGATTTTTCATGTTTCTTGAGAAAATTATGTCTAATTACTATAATATACTTTATTAAAAATTCATTTATTATTATTATCCATGATATTTACACAATGATATTTTCCCTTGATTCATTTAACTCTCAGTTTATCGATTAAGCAAAATGTATCTAAAAATAAATTCCTTTAGATATTAAATATTATTATTATTATTTTATACAATATACTGATTAAAATTATTATTTTCAGCTATCTACCTTCCCAAATTGATAATTCATTTTTGATTCAAGATAGATTCTGCTATATGTAATCCATGTAGGGAATTTGAGGTCCCACTTATTTTGTTTCCATTACCCATGATATATAGAAGAAATTTTTGAATGAGTTTCAAAGGATAAAATTAATTTTATTTTATTAGTTTTTATGTTTTATTTTCTATTCTCAATGTTAAATGGGTATAATTCGATTATCCATTTCTTCAAAACGTGTATATTAATCATTCTTTTTGGATTTAGAAAACTTATATCTATGAGTGTTTAATTATGTTTTCACTGGATCCAAGTTACAAGGGCTGGTGATATTATATGAATATCTATATCTTATATATATATATACATAAATATGATATATTACCTCGATTTTCTATATTTCTACTCTAATATAGAAAAATATTTTATAGGCACTAAGAATTATTACCCATTCTATGCCATTTCCAAATTTATGCTTTATTAATGAACAACTAGTTTTGTATGATCTATGAATTATTACATATGAATGTTGAAAAATATATCTTGAGAATCCTCAATAATAACTATTTCATTTTATAAATTTTACCAAATTTTCAGATTTTTCCCATAGTTATACTTATGGTCAGTTACACATACTCCTATTAATTCAATAATTTGGTTTTTTTAGTCACCTGGTCAAATTTAGACAAAAAATATAAAAGTAATTAATATATTTTATTTAAAATTATATATTCTATTTTATAGTTTTACCTTTATAAATATATTAAATTACTCATATAAATTATGAAATTCTTAGATATCTGAGTAGAATATTTTCAACTCTAAAACACCTCAAATAACATTAAAAAACAATAAAACAAATTTAATCCCCCCATATCCTTGGAATTTAATCCATCTCACATATAAAAACGACTTTATATTATTTTTAATATTATTAATATATCAAAAAAATTCAACACAATAAACATAGACACATCAATCTATAAATACTCAACTTCTATTTTCATTAATTCATCTTACCTTGATGAAATTCTCAAAACTAGTAGATTCATCTAAAACAATATATAATATAATCTTATACATGAGTTTTATGAAATTACTTAGTGTCTCAAAATAACCCAAATAATCTATTTCCTTAAAAAAAGGGAAATTATATCCATTATTTGGAGGCTTATAAAGAATTTTTTCAATGGAAAAAACAAATTATTTTTATTATATACATTGTGTGCTTACTGTCTTTATATAAATACTATATTTTTTAATGACATTATATATGATAAATTATAAAACTATTTGTCAAGTCATTGACATGTTCAACTATTTATCTGTGGGAGAATCTATGGAATATTTAACTAAAAAATATTATAATGAACAAGGTGATAAGAAGTCAATTTTTTTAGGCATGTGAGATAATGTCTTTTTATGATTAAATGAATTTTTAGAAATTTTTATTCATTCCTATTCTTATGTTTATGTCTATGTACAATTTATGTTTCTTGTTCTAAATTATAATTAAATGTTAATTTGTGTACCAAGATCACACCAATTTCTTAAGGTGAATTTTCCACTTTAAAAAAATGGGTGAACCTTTCATTTACACTTATTCTATGATTTTAATTTATACATACATCTATCATGACCACATCATCACTATAATGAAATAATATTACTAATCTATGTTAGGGAAAATACTTATTATGAGTTTGTGTTTACATACACCATTAATTCACCCATATCTACCAGTAGTGGAGACTATATTCTAGGATTTTGATAGTACTTGGTAATTATGAGAATCATTTGAATATGGTAAAATCATAAAAAATTTTATTATCATCATAAGCCGAGGATCATTTATAAAATATTATAAAATAATTTTCTACCCTCACCACTCATACACTATGTATATTATATCATAATATTTAGAAATTAAATAATTAATTGTTTGGATATATATTTTTCTAGAACATTTTTTTCATTTAACTATTTCATGAACATGTTACTTTAATATTTAATAAGTAAATTCTTATAAATAAAAATGAAAAATTATGAATAAAAAAATCGTTATAAAATTATGTCATAAATCAGATACCGATGTATAAACATACAAATACGTAAAATAAGAAGGGAGTATATCATAAATAAAATTTTAGTGTCATAATTAATATATAATAAAATAATATATTTTTTAATTCAAATAATAAATTTTAAGAAATAATATAATAAGGAACAAGGAGAGGTTTTAGAAATATTGAATTTAACAGAATCAGGGGAAATGATTTCTATGAAAAAAATAAAAACAAGTGTATCCCAAAACAAAAAAGGTAAAATGAATTAAAATATTACATTAAGGTATTTATATATATTATAAATAAATAAATATTTTATAACATAAAATATAAGGGAGAGAGTATAAACATAGATGATGAAGGATTGTGAAATAGCCTACAAACCATAAGCCTAAATCACTTTGGAAGCCCTTTTATTCTTCCCAATTACAAAATTAAATATGTTAATATAATTATATAGTTCCATATGAATGATTATTTAATATATTATAAAATTTTTTCATTAAATATATTTTAATTTATTAGTTCATGTTTTCACATATTGACTGTTGGTGTTATTTAGCCTGTAGTTCCTATGAATCTTTTGTGTATTGAAAGTGTTTAATTAGTTCTCTGTATTGATTTTATATTATCTGTAATGGACATGTTAATTGTTTATTTCATTGAAAAATAATAATATTCCAATAAATTATTTAATACTCTAAATCAATTATAGATCATAAAACATTATCTGGTTTTCTTGAAATTTTAAATGGCCATAAGTATTATTTTTAATAATAAAAATATCATGAAATGTTATAATTATAAAATATTAATCATAATATAAATAGATAAATAGTTATTAAAAATAAAATATTTTTAAAACCCATTTTTGGTAGGTGGTACTGAAAATTCAATCCTACACATTGTGGGTACAAACCTACAACAATGAGAGTGATGTTTTTTGGAATGATTAATTCAAAATAAATCAATCAATGTTTTATATTTTTTATTATTTAAAATTATAATTATACTACATATAAATTAGTATAATAATTAAAAAAAGGATATTTTTGTCTGAAGAGAAGTTTGAAAGAGATTTTTTATTATTGTCCATGATATGAATTCTTTATAACCCTCTTTATATCAATGAGTGATGACCTCTTGGAATAAATATTGATCGAAAAACATTTCAAGGTGTATTTTGGGAGAAATATTGTAACATCCGAAGTATTTAATGAGTAACAAATATTCTTATCTATGTATATTTATAAATTAGTTAGTTTTTTAGAGGCTTAAATGAGAATAAATCCAATCTTAAGCATGGAATACACTAATAATTTTAAAAGATTGTTTTACTGCCTTTTGATGGCAGACCATTTTTAAATAAAAATATTGACAATTCTATAAGATATATTTATCAATATAGACTTCTTATTTATGATTGGGACATTTAATGTTACATTGGATAATTTTTTGGTATTTTTTTTTGACAATGTTTATTTTTTTTATGAATAGTGAAAAATATTTCATTTTACATCAAAACTTCTTTTTCATCAAATTAAATTATATGGTTATATTATATTTTTAATTGGTTTTAAAGTTAAAATAGAATATATTTTTACCTTTTAATCAGATGGTGGTCATTGAGATTAATTTCACTTTGGAATTGGTCATAAACAAGTGCCAAACTTTTCATAGATATTGTTTCAAAAAAACCCGATATTTGTTTTGACAACGAGAATTATTTTTAAATTAATTATTGCAATTTATATGTTTGGAATTTGGTAAAATGGATTCCATATTTGTAATCATAAGGTCAAAATTATTTAATTAATATTATTTTGTTTTTGGACATTATGAATAGTAACGACGATAATTATCTTTAATTATCTTGATTAATGAGTAATCGGGTAGTTAAGGATAATAAAAATAATGTCATAATAATACAAAATGGCAACAACATGTGTCCTAATGCTACTGGTTGTCTCATGGACGAACATGGGATGCCTTGTGCCAAATATGGGGACGCCATGGAATCACTTTTCTGTGAAAGTGAGTTTTTATCTTTTTATTTTTAAAGAATGTTGAATATAATAAAGAATGTATCACCTGAGTAAAACATTTATAATTTTGTCTACAAATATGATATATTGGACTATAAATAGTCATTGTAAAGATAAAAATATTTCCTAAATCATAGTATTTTTTTATAATTTTTAGATATTAAATAAATTAAATTACTTATGACATCAGGATGATGCAGTGATTACCTCATTATTTAACGATTTAAATAAAATAAAATGATAATGTAAAATCTAAGACCTACACTTGTCAAAGACAAATTGGATGAGTATATTTCTAACCCTTATCACCTTATCATCTAAATACATCAATGTGGGACCTTTAAAATCCCAAACTCATTTGAATATAAAGTAACATTTTCTAACTTTCCAAGAGTGACACTCCTCTCCTCTTATAAAAGGACCCCACCTCTACCTCCTTACCCACACTTCTCAAGCCTTTAGTTCGGCCAAGACCTGCTCATTTTCTCTCTCCACATCCCTATCCTCATCCCAGTAGCCTTGCCTTAGGTAGGAAGCTCTCCAAGAAATCCTTTTGGTTCAATCAAAAAGGAGTTACCCGATTAAAAGGTAAAGTCTTCTCTAATGCTCTTTTGTTTATTTTGCTTATCCAACCCCGTAAACTGTTATTATTAATTTATTTTGTAACAACTCTAGTATCTTCAATATACTAGGGTGTTGTTATAAGAAGGATTCAAGCTACACTTACAAACACCTACATCTAATGGTTAAAGAACATACTGTTTCGGTGGCCATTAAGATGACACTATATTTATATATGATATATAATATTTTTATGTTTTCCTTAAGCTTTTGTATTTTTTATTTTTGGCATACCTTTATGGATTCCATTATGGGTAAACGTGATATATTCATTTAAGGAAGTGCAGACTACCTCCCCCTCAAAGTGATTTGATTCGTTAATACCATATGAGGGATATATAAAGGATGGAGTTATGATATTATTAATGATATTATACTAGAATTATAATATAACTTTATATCATTATGATTCCAATCCATAAAATACGAAATAGAAATGAAAGTAGCGTTCATGCGTACGTATGGCTTACCTTCTCCATGAACGGTGCATTTCATTTATTACATCTAAATGATTACGTAATATTATAAATGCATGTATATACTTGATATATAAGAAATATATGGCATCTACATCCTAAATATCATTCTTGAGATAATGGATATTTGACTAGGTGAACAACTTGTAAATATAAAAAGTTCACTTTTGAATCAAGTAGAAAATATCGACAAAATGACAGTTATTAACTTAAATGACTACATAATGTTCATAACATGGTAATAAATGATATAATAGGTATAATGAACTTGAAAATGGTTCTTAATCAAGTAGAAATCAATTCATGTTTATTATTCAGGACATTAAAGAATGATCGAGTCAAGTCGGACCCGAGGTATAGGACTTCATCTCAATCTCCTTTCATTGAGGCAAATTTTGTTTTATACACAACCTTCTTTTATACGGTGTATAAACCCCTTTGACTTTTATGTTTATCCAAAAGGAATCATTTTATACAATGTGTTTTACTAAACGACAAAAGGGAAAGTTTTTGATGTACGTATGCAGCGACATCGACTTCTCTGCCGCCATGACCATTATTTTAGTTTTGGAATCCTCTACAAGCGTTAATTTTTTTTAATGAAAACTAAATAGCATGTTTTTCTTTTCTTTTATTTTGGTATTGAAAATGGTTTTCATAATGTTTTTATTATATCAATGTGTTTTATTGATATCTTATGATCAAAATGTGGAAATTCTATTTTTCCATTATGAATGTTTTATGTTATACGATTATGTTATGGTTCTTGGGAATTGTTATGAAGATGGGAGGATCCATGATAAACTAAGGGTGCGTGAACCTGATATAGCTCTCTAAAGCATTGGGTATCGTGAAGGGGTTAAACGTTAAGGTTTCTTCGAAGAGATTTAGAGAATATACTATAATGGGTATTCCAAACGTAACCCAGAGGGTTACTCCCTACGTAAGAATGTTATGAATGCCTAAATTTACCTTTATGTCTTATGATTTCTATGATTTATTCCTGATTATATGAGGTATGTTAAAGTTCTTATGTTTTATGGGTAAATTATGATTTCATTCTTTTGTATGTATGAACTCATGTTTCCTTTCCATATTTTTTATAAACCTTTCTGAGCTTTTTATGCTCATACCGTGTTTTTGAAATGTTTTTCATAAGTCAAGGGAATGGTACATGATATGGTGATATTGTCAAGGAAGTGTCAAGAAAGAATCCATGTTTTATTTTAATTATTTTTCCATTGATGGAAAAATGAATACTATCTTTTATGTAACCACTTTGTTTAAATGTGGAATGTAATGCATGTTTTATGATCTAATTATCTAAAACTCTAAACCTGAAAATATCCTCAATGTGTAATCTTGTAATAACTCAAGATTAAGTAATGTACAAGGCTAAGGCCTTATAGTTGGTATCAGAGGTCGTTTTAGATAAGCTTTGGAGTTATAATTCTTTTAAATGATTATCCAAAAATATTTTTTTATGGTCAAATTGAAATGATATATCATTTGAAGATTGCCTTGTTGCTTCATCTAAGACATGATTATTCAGAATGGTTTTCCGAAGAGGAAGCATGGAAGTTGTCCTATGAAGGTATACAGATGGAAATGAACTTCTAAATCGGCATCCTGAGATGGTCAAAATCAGATTTGAACAGTTTGTTGCAGTGATGGCTCAGTTGACTCAGGTGATAAATCATGGTTGTGTTTACTGACTATATTTTTGTTTATTCAAAAGGAAAAGAGGAGAAAGAAATTCATTTACGGGTTATCTCGTAAACCATAAAAGAAATGAAACTATATGGAAAACTCTGCATGTGTGAGTTTTGGTTACAACAAATTTCTTTCCTTGGTCATATTGTTTCTAAAGATAGAATAACTGTTGATCCTGCAAAAACAATGGTTGTGGATGAATAGACAAGACCCGCAAATGTATCCGAGATTTGTAGAAATCTTGGTTTGGCAGGCTATTACCGAAGGTTTGTTAGAAATTTGTCACAGTTATCTAGTACAATGACTAAGCTAACTCGGAAGGGTGTTAAGTTTATCTGGACAAAAAAATGTTTTGACTGTTTTCAGGAATTGAAAAGAATATTGGTGAGTGCTCTAGTTTTGGCACTACCTTTTAGGAATGGTGAGTTTGTTATCTATAGTGATGCTTCATTGAGAGGACTTGGTTGCGTCTTAATGCAGAATGATCAGGTAATTTCATATGCTTCACATCCGTTGAAAACTCATGAGGTAAATTACCCTACTCATGATTTGGAATTAGCTGTTGTTATTTTTGCTTTAAAAATTTCGAGGCATCATTTGTATGGAGTAAAGTCTGAAATATATACCGATCACAAAAGTTTAAATTATATATTCACTCGAAAAGAATTGGACATGAGACATAGGATATGGAGGGAATTAATCAAGGATTATGATTGTATAATTCATTACCATCTAGGAAAACAAAATAAAGTGGCTGATGCTTTGAGTCGAAAAAGTAATGCTTCATTAACAATTATGCCTTTAGAATGTGATCCTTTGGTTAAGGATTTGATGAACTTTGGCATAGAAGTTGTTGGTGCATGATGTCCTTTTGTTTTGTTTGAGGTATCAGTGAAACTTCCCTATTAGACAGAATCAAGCAAGCATAGAAGCAAGACAGTGAGTTGTGGAAAAAGGTAGAGCTGGTTCAGAAGGGTAAGTTTCCTGAATTCATCATTGATAATGATTGTGTTTTGAGATTTGGGAAGAGGTTATCTGTGCCTTGTGATTCACAGTTGAAGAGAGAGTTGTTATGTGAAGCTCATAGTTCTCCATTTTCAGTTCATCCCGGATGTACTAAGATTTATAGAGATCTTTGGGAGTATTACTGGTGGGACGGAATGAAAAGGGATATTGCTGATTTTACTGTGAAGTGTTTGACTTGTCAGCAGTTTAAAGCAGAGTGGTAGTTACCAAAAGGGATGCTTCAACCATTACGAGTTCCAGCGTGGAAACGGGAAAATATATCCATGGACTTTGTTGAGGATTACTGAACGCATCTCGAGGTAATAATGCAATCTAGGTTATTGTTGATTGCTTGACTGAATCTTCTCATTTACTTTCTATACGAGATAATTTTTTCCTAGATCAACTTTACCATTTGTATCTTAAAGAGATAGTCAGGTTACATGGAGTTCCTCTCTCCATTGTATCCGACTGTGATCCCAAGTTTACTTCTAAATTTTGGAAATGCCTTTAGAAGTCGTTGGGTACTGAATTTAATTTTAGTACAACATTTCATCCTCAATCCGATGGGCAGTCAGAACAAACTATCCAGACATTGGAGGATATGCTATGTGCTTGTTAGATGGATTGTCAAGGAAGTTGGGACCAACAAAATTCTTTGGTTGAGTTTTCATATAATAACAGTTTTCATTCCATTATATAGATGGCATCATTTGAGGCATTATCTAGGAAGCGATGTTGAACTCTAGCTTTCTGGGATGAAGTGAGTGAAAGGAATTTGATGGGACCAGAATTGGTAGAAGAGTTGGCAGAAAAAGATCAGCTGATACAGAAACACATGATAACAACTCAGAGCAGGAAGAAGTGTTATGCGGACAACATGAGGAATGATATCTCTTTTGAGGTAGGTGATCAAGTTTTTTTCAATGTTTTACAATGGAAGAGTGTGATGAGATTTGGTATGAAAGTAAATTTGGGTCCAAGGTTCATTGGAACATATGAAATTCTGGAGAGAGTTTGATCAGTGGCATACCGAGTGGCTTTTCCTCTGAGTTTATCTCAGGTACACAATGTTTTTCATGTTTCAATGTTTAGGAAGTACATGCCAGATCAATCTCATATTTTGAGTCCAGAGGTAGTTCAGCTGGAAAAGAACATATCTTATGAGGAACAAACTGTTCAGATTCTTGACAATAGGGAGCAAGTGTTACGGAATAAGGTGATTCATCAGGTAATGGTTTTGTGGAAAAACCACATGATTGAAGAGGCAACATGAGAATTCAAAAATGCAATGAGGGATAAATACCCCCACTTATTCGATAAGTAAATAAATTGCGGGGATGCAATTTTCTAAAGGTGGGAAGTATGTAACATCCCAAGTAAGTAATGAGTATTAGATATTCTTATCTATGTCTATCTATGAATTAGATAATGTTTTAGAGGCTTAAATGAGAATAAATCCAATCTTAAGCATGGAATACACTAATATTTTTAAAATATAGTTTTACTACCTTTTGATGGAAAACCATTTTTAAATCAAACTTTTGACAATTTTATAATCTCTATTTTTCAAAATAAACTTATTATTTATGATTGGGAAATTGAAATTTACATTGGATAATTTTTTGGTATTTTTCTGACAATGTTTATTTTATTAAAGAATAGTGAAAATACTGCATTTTACATCAAAACTATTTTTTCATCTAATTTAATTATATGGATAGATTATCTTTTAAATTGGTTTTAAAGTTTAAAAAGAATATATTTTTACCATGTAATCCAATGGTGGTCATTTGGATTAATTTCACTTTGGAATTGGTCTTAAAATAGTGCCTAACGTTTCATAGATATTGTTTCAAAAAACCCACTATTTGGTTTGACAGCAGGAATTATTTTTAAATTAATTATTGAAATTTATATGTTTGGAATTTGGTAAAATGGATTCTATATTTGGAATCATATGGACAAAATTATTTAATTAATACTCTTTTGTTTTTGGACATTTTGAATAATAACGACGATAATTATATTTAATTATCTTGATTAATGAGTAATCAGGTAGTTAAGGATAATAAAAATAATATCATAATAATAATCAATGGACACAACATGTGTCCCAATGATACTTTTTGTCTCTTGTATGACCATCTGATTCTTTTTCCCAATCTTGGTGACCCCATGGAATCACTTTTGTGTGAAAGTGACTTTTTCACTTTTTATTTTTAATGAAAGTTAAATATTACAATGAATGTATCACCTGAGTAAAAAAAATTTACTTTTGTCTACATAAATGGTCTATTGGACTATAAATAGTAAATGGAAAGATAAAATTATTTCCGACATCATAGTAGTTTTTTTATAATTTTTAGATATTAAATATATTAAATTATTTATGACATCATGATGATGCAGCGATTACGTCATTATTTAACGATTTAAATAAAATAAAAAATAATAAAAAATATAAGAAATACACTTGTCAAAGACCTATAAGTTGAGTATATTTCGACCCCTTAGCACCTTATATTAACGATACATCAATGTAGGGCCTTCAAAATCCGAAACTCTTTTAAAAATAAAGTAACATTTTGTAACTTTCCAAGAATGCCCCGCCTCTCCTCGTATAAAAGGCCCCCACCTCTACCTCCTTACCCACACTTATCAAGCATTTGGTTTGGCCAAGACCTGCTCCTTTTCTCACTCCACATTCCTCTCCTCATCCTTGAATCCTTTCTTTAGGCTGGAGGCTCTTCAAAAAACCCTTTTGGTTCAAACCAAAGGGAGTTACCCGATTAAAAGGAAAAGTCTTCTCTAATGCTCTTTTGTTTATTTTGCTTCTGCAACACCCTAAACTCTTTTTATTAATTTCTTTTGTAAAAAATAAAATACCTTCAATATACTATGATTTTTTTATAAGAATTATTCGAGATACATTTACACACAGCTACATCTAATGGTTAAATAACATATTGTTTCCCTGGGTGGTGAATTTCTGCCTCTCGAAACGATGTTTGTTCAACATTCAGCTAACACTGTAAAAGGTGGCCATTAAGATGACACTATATTTATATATGATATATAATATGTTTATTTTTTCCTTAATCTTCTGTATTTCTCATTTTTGGCATACCTTTATGGTTTCCATTATGGGTAAAGGTGATATCTTCATTTAAGGAAGTGTGGACTACCACCCCCTCAAAGTGATTTGATTCGTTAATACCATATGTGGGACATATAAAGGATGGAGTTATGATATTATATATGATATTATACTAGAATTATAATATAATTTCATATCATTATGATTCCATTCCATAAAATATGAAATAGAAATGAAAGTAGCGTTCATGCGTACGTACGGCTTACCGTCTCCATAAGCGGTTCATTTCATTTCTTACCTCTAAATGATTATGTAATATTATAAATGCATGTATATACTAGATATATATAAAATATATGACATATAAATCATGAATATCATTCATGAGATAATTTATATTTTACTACGTGAACAACTTGTAAATATAAGAAGTTCACTTTTGACTCAAGTACCAAATATCGACAAAATGACCATTATTAACTTAAATGACTACATAATGTTCATAACATGGTAATAAGTGATATAAGAGGTAAAATGAACATGAAAAAGGTTCTTAAACAAGTATAAATAAACTCAAGTTTATTATTCTGGACATTAATGAATAATCGAGTCATGTCAGACCCGAGGTATGGGACTTCGTCTCAATCTCCTTTCATTGAGGCATATTTTGTTTTATACACAACCTTCTTTTATACGGTGTATAAACCCATTTGACTTTGACGTTTTTTCAAAAAGAATCTTTTTATATGAAGTGTTTTACTAAATTACAAAAGGTAATGTTTTTGTCGTACGTATGTGGCAACAATGAATTCTCTACCGCCGTGACCATTATTTGAGTTTTGGATTCCTCTACAAGCCTTACTTTTTTTAAATGAAAAATAAATAACATGTTTTACTTTTATTTTATTTTTTGTTGAAAATGGTTTTCATAATGTTTTTTATATCAATGTGTTGTATTGATATCTTGTGATTAAAATGTGGAAATGTTATGTTTCCTTTATGCATGTTTTATGTGATATGATTATGTTATGGTTCTTGGGCATTATTATGAAGACGACTAGTTCTATGATATAATAAGGGCAGGTGAGCTCGATATAGCTCTCAAATTCATTGGGTAACACGATGGGGTTAAACATTATGGTTTCTCCTAAGGGATGTAGGGAAAATACTATAATTGGAATTCCAAACGTAACCAAGAGGGTTACTCCCTACGTAAGAATGTTATGAATGCCTCAAGTTACCTTTATGTCTTATTATTTCTATGATTTATCCATGATTTGATGAGGTATGTTAAAGTGATTATGTTTTATGTGTAAAGTATGATTTTATTCTTATGTATATATGAATACATGTTTCATTTCCATATTTTCTATGAACCTTTCTGAGCTTTTTATGCTCATCCCAAGTTTTTGAAATGTTTTTCACAGGTCAAGGGAATGGTACATGATATGATGATTGTGTCATGGAGGTGTCAAGAAAGAATCCATGTTTTATTTTAAATATTTTTCCGTTGATGGAAAAAATTAATAATATCTTTTATGTAACCACTTTGTTTAAATGTGGAATGTAATGCATGGTTTATGATCTAATTCTCTAAAACTCTAAACCTGAAACGATCCTCAAAGTGTAATCTTGTAATAACTCATTATTAAGTAATGTTTAATAATAGGGCCTTATAAATATATAGTATATCATTGTGAACCAATGAATTTTTCTATGTGATGAGATATAAGTGGTGGAATGGGTATTTATAAATTAAGGAGATAAGTATTTTTTGTATAAAATGTTGAATAAATTATTATTTTTTCTCAATACATTGATTAGATGGAAATTTTTTGACTAATAATAATATTTTATTTAAAATAATATAGGTTATTGATTTATAGAATCTTCCAAAACTAAATGGAATACTTTTAAAAATCTATTTTAATTAAAGTAGAATAAATTCCTATATATTAAAATAAAAAATTATTTATGACTTGGAATGTGATTTATATGTTTATAAATATAATTTATTATTTTTAAATGAATTATTTTAATCCTTAATGACATTTTAAGTCATTAATCGTAATTTATAAAAGATTGAGCCACTTAAAAAATGAAATTTTGTTTTAAAATGTAAGGAATACTCAAAAGTGTATTTCTACAATCTATATAATTTTTTTAAAAGATTCTAAAAATTCAACCTTAGATAATATCAACGTGATAATTATAAAAATGAGATCCATTTTTTGAAAAAAAATTTAAGATGTATTTAATTTATATATTCCTGTTTGAATATTAAAACTAATTTTTTACTAAAAGAGACGAAATATAACTTATTGAATTATATAATTTCTATATTTGATGATAAAATTTGAAAAATTAAATAAGTGATATAATAATACATATTTTAACTTATTTGATTATTATTTAATGTTACATAAATTTAATTTCATTATTCCAATTGTTTGGTTTTTATTCTAATAGAAATATTAATATTCTTGTGGACATGTTACTATTCTAATAGTGATATTAAATCCAAATAAATATTATTTAATTATTTATCCATTCAATAACTTATCAGTAAATAATCTCAATATTTCATCTACGAAAAATAAAAAAATAAAAATTATTCTTTCATTTTATAGGGTTCTTTCTAAACTATAGGTATTCTAGGATATCACGACCTGTTGTTTTCCAAAAAAAATTATATTCCTATTTAATTATTTTATTATACTATTAGACTATTAGAATTATTTTGTAATGTATTCATTATTATTTTTTAATGTTATTATATGAAATGGGATGATATTTACAGTACCTAAGAACTCAGAAGATAATATAGTCATGAATTTTAGTAAATAACATTACTATAAAAATAATCATTTTAAGGAAGAAAATTTCACATAATAACATGGATATTATAAGTAATATTATTCATAGAATGATGATCCGTCACAAATATATTAAATCACGATGAATATTATCTTTCATGAAGTGGGTCAGTATACTACTTTTTAGTTGAAATGTTATGTAATCTATATAAATATATTTCTCAATGTGTAAATATCAGGGAAATAAATGATTTTTATAAAATATTGTTACTTTTAGGGATATTTGTACCACTATTACATTTTAATAATGATAAAAAAAAATAAGGATGACATATGATCTATTATATGGGGTTGTTTCAAGATGAATTTTAGAGATAAAATTTCATCTATGATATTAAAATATAAATAGATACAATATTACTTGGGTTAATGAAAAATAATCAATTCATTGATATGTATTAGGTAAATATTTTCGTATATATACTGTAATTATTGATAATTTATCACATATCATGATATAAAAATTGGTATATTTTAACATTTTTTGAAACTACATATACTAAAAAGTATGAAACAGTGAGTGTTTAAAAAATATGACTGGATTTTATTGATTTATTAGGTTAGTGTAGATGGAATTATCAAATGATCCATAATCTCATAGGATCATAAACATGAATAAAATGGTGAATAATTATTTATTACAACCATCTAAAATATATCAACAAAGAAAGAACTGTAAGTATCATACTTGTTAATGACATGGAAAGAAAATCTTTAGAAAATTGTTAAAAATAATTGGTATAAGGATAAAATATTAATTTTGTGGACATAAATCTTACTAATTTTTGAGTGTTATGAATGTGGTTTAAATAATATATCATTTTTTAGTAAAGAATTAATTATGTAAGTATTTCAATATCCGCATTGAATAGTGAAATGCATTAATTATAATAATTATATAATTTGTCCAAAATAATAACTCAAAAATTAATTAAGATGAAAATAAACATCCTCAATAAATAAACCCTCTAGTACAACGTCATGATTATCCAACCCCTGTAAAAAAGTTATATCAATCCCATTATGTTGTCCTAAATAAATTGATCATCAAATAATAAATTATATATTTATTATTCTTGTATAGATATATATATTCCATAATATCATTAAAATTTATATAATATTTATATTTGTTACCTTATATTTTAGGTGTTGAAATATGAATATAAATACCATATAGTGCTATAATTTTCACACAAATTTGTTAATATTTCATAATAATTATTTATGGGAATAGACTAACTAAATTTTTATGGTCTTAATAAAAGTGAAATTTCATGTTATTCTTTATATAAAATGAATCTATTCATTTAGGTATAATATTAATTATCATTATAATATAGTAATCATTGATAATGAAAATTATGAATATCCTTTAATGACAGATGTAATATACTAATTATTGTTGTGATATTTAAAATATCAAGCATGATATATATCCTTCTATCCATATAAAATGTTACATTTTTACACCATTAGATTAGATTATATTTTTTAATAAGGTAAATTTCATTGAATTAAATAATTAAATATTTATTTATTATGAAACAAGGGTGAAAAATATATATTAAAAACATTATACCAAACTATTAAACAAATTGTTTTTTTAAATGATTATCCCTTACATCTTTATTTATTAAATAAACACTATAGAAATGGAATGTAAGAACTTGATAAATCAATATGAAATTATAAATTAAATGAATACTATTTATGATATCATTAACCACATGTAACAATGATTTTTTAAAAATAGAAATATTCTATAAAAATGATATTATAAAAAAATCAATTCAATGACCTAGACATTGGTTTAGCACGAATGAATAATAGTTATGAAATTATAAAATATATGGTGAAAATATTTACTTATTACCATTTATAAAATAGTTTCATGGAAATAATTTATCAAATTTTAATAATAATTATTAAATTAGGTGAGGGAAAATCTATTAAAATTATACATGGGTAATGTTTCTATAAAAGAATGTTTTCTTTATATTTTTTTATTTAATCAAAAATATATACGTATAAATTTTATAAATTTTATTTTAAAACATGAAAATAATTTTTAAATGATAATTTTAAATATAAATTTTGGTGAATTATTTTATATTAAAAGATTAAATTTATTTGGGTATGTTGTAAAAAATACTGATTTTAATAAAATACTATATTTCATTTTAATGTATTTTAAATAAATTATTTGGTTTAGATTTATTTTAATTCCAAATTATTCAAATTTTATTAAACAAAATCCAAATAATTAAATGTGGAAAACATTATCAATGATTTTGGTAAAAAATAATTTGTATGCTTAAAGTATAATATTTCTAAAACTAGTTTTTCTTTTCATTTCAAACAATTCTAATTTAATTTTTGCTAGTAATGAATAATAACCATCATAAAATTTTATTACTATAGTAATGGTTAAAATATGGTAAATATTGTAAATATGGAGTTGAAGGTAGAATGGATAAAAAATTTCATCTAAAAAGTATTATAGGATGTTATTATTGACCTCAAATTATATTATCCTTCTTAATTATCAAATTTGGATTCACCATCTAGTAAAATGTATTCCACTAAATATTAATAAATTATATTTACAAAAAACATAATCTATCAACCTTATTAAATATTCAAGATTATGATATATATATAAATTTTATATAGAAGCATCTAAATGATGAAATAGAAGATAAATAGAACAATTTTTAATATTAATTTATTTTAAATTATTTATTATGGTATAATTACAGAGAACACAATGGAATCAATTTATCTACACTTATGTTTGAGGGTGAGAAATCAATCTAAATTTTAAAAAGATTAAATGATTTTTTGGATATAATACAATGTTTCTAGACTATTTTTGATCCAAATGAAAGGTAAGTAATGATTCAAATGTTAACATATTATATCTATTGTAACCATTGAGTTATCAAATAAAATTATGTGAATATTTACTAAAAATACATTAATGATATTATTTTTCAAATTGTAAATTATAAAATTAATTAAAATTAAAAAAACTCATTCATAGTTCAATTAGATAATTAAATATAAAGTTAAACTAACTCTTCACATTTTTTATCATCTTTAAGTATTTATGATATTTGATATACCATAAAATAAGGTATTAATGAAAACACTAATGATTTTTTCTTAATAAAATTACCTTAATATAACCCTACCAATTACATATATGATTTCATTTTTAAAAAAAAATCACTACCCAAATACCTCTCCAATATACATGTTACATGTTCATAATACAAAGGATTAATGAAATATACCATTATTAATGCCCTTAAGGTTAATTGAAATGTGTATTTTCAGAGATTAAGGTACGAGATTCTAACCCCCTTTCACCTAATATATTACTAGTCATTATATTGATACCATATTAAAGTGTTATATTATTTTAAAATGAATCTATTTATAATTTATTATAATATATTTAATGAATTTATGATTGGGTAATAATTTTTACCTCTCAACATAATCTCTTTTATAAGTCATTATTGTATAAAAAATGTGAGTTTTTGAAAAATGGTAATTTCATATATATTATCATATTAATTTTAAAAAAATGAATGCAATAACATAAAATTTATCCTAAATATTATTTTCATATTTGACAAGTTTAATTTTATAAATCATACATATTTTTTATGTTAACCTAATTTTAAACATTTTCTACAAACATAATTCGACATGGTTGTTTCACACAACATATATGAATTATTATGTTTTTATGAATTTAGGTCTCATTAATTTATTAAATATTGAATTTTTCATTGAATATAATATAAATGAATTATAAATTTTATGAAAATAACCCTAAATTTCAATCATATTATTATAATAATGAATAATAAAGCAAAAAAACAAGGTTATTTCTAATATTAAAAATTGGCTTGTCGAGGATGTTATTTAGAAATGTAAAAATTTGTTGACCTAATAAACATCCATAATTATGTAATGATATGAAATCTATAACTAGAATCATATAGAGTTTACAAAACCATTTTACTATGATTATTTACAATTATAATTATATGATACACATTTGGAGATTATGATCCTAATGATTCAAAAATGAAAAATTTGAACAATAATAAATTTGTAAAAAATGATAATAATGGATAAATTAAACAGAATAAACATTAAACATGTTGGAAATAGGGCATTTAATTAGTATTTTTTTAATTTATATGTCAAATGGATGTATGAGGAATTAATGACGTGAGGTAAGGGAGTCATGTCTCAATTAAATTTTATTGAGTTATATCACTACATTATATAATATGTTTTACAAATATTATGTTTTTTTGTGACATATTATTATTTTAGGTTTTATTAAAACGTTTATTTTTTTAATATTTTTTTTGAATAATCAGTTTTTTTCATGATCGTTAAATCAAGTTTTTTGATATCCATAATGGTTTGTGGTTTCAATTTAGATTCATTGATTTTTCATATTAAACAAAATTTTTTATTTTTTATAAAATAATTATTTTATCATGAATATATTTTGAAACAATATTTTTTATATATTTTTAAGATTCATATACAAAATAATGGACTAATTTTTGATGGAATTTGATTTGTAAGTTTCAAACTCTTAGCAGATATATTTTACAGTCATAGTTTAATTTATGATTGTTTATTTTGAAACATGCATTGAATTAGATTACAATATCAATATCCTTTTTAAAATGATTTTATATTAATTTATTATATTATTCTATGTATTAGAGATTATTTTTCTCATTTTTTTGTCTTTCAGACTTAAATGGATTGAGGAAATGTTTTTAAATAAAACTAACATCATTTATCATTTTGGATGGGAACCATTCATTATATCCATGATCTATAAAATGTTTTCAAGATTATTTCTACTATTCTCGAATTATTGACTAACTAAAAATAATTTTTTAAATATTAAATATACAATCACAAATTCCACTCTAACTCATGGTGGGTGGAAATGTTGAAGACCAATAAAATCATCCCTAATAATGTGACTAAATTTATTAGGTAAAGATCCTAAATATGTGTGAATAATAATGCTCTCAAATAGACTATCATTATGATCTAAGACATAACCCCTAGAATTCCATTCCCATCTGGTATGATGGACATGAATACCTTAGTTTACAAAAAATGTGCAGTACCCCTTATGGTAAGAAAACTATAAAAGAAAATCATCCTCCCTTTGAAGAAACTTATGCAACACAGTGATATACAATTCTGCTTTCCAATCTAAATAATGTATACTGTACAAAGAATAATACTATTGTCCACTTATATTTTCTCTATTACAATAGAATTTCCTCATCCATAAAATGAACCAATTCCTAGAAACACATAACCCTTATTATCTACCACTATATTTCCCCCTCTCATCTACCGAGAAATAGATAATCCATCAACAATTAATTCCAACCCAATATTGAGAGGATTTTATTTTACCAATCAATCATGGCTACCTCAATGAACAACCATATATGGTAAAAGGCAAATAATAATCCCTCTTATTGTAGTTGACAATATCCCTCCCTTAATATGAGGATTAATATCCTCCCTTGGAACCTTCACCCATAGTTAAATGAAGAAGAAAGAGTACATTTTTCCTTATCTCATTGTTACAACATTTCTATATGATCCTATACACTACCTTAAATTAAATAGCATGTACCACCACCTCCATCACTTGCTGACCATATCCATAAATTCATTCTTCAATATCCACCAACATTGAATCAACAATTCTATATATATACATAACATTTCCCATATCTATAAATTTATTTTATGCTTACTCTATTGTTTTACAGGGTTATTTAATAAAAAGGTATAATATCAATTATCAGCAATTTTTTCTTTTAATTTTTTTTCAAAAGAAATGTATATTTCATATATTATAAAATTGAATTTATATTGTTTTTGTAAAATTAATTTTTTTCATTGAATACATCCTTTATTAATTTTTCTGTTTCTATAGCAGGGACTATAGCAGCACAAGTACTATAGTAGTACTGTTCACCGACGGTTCCTTTGGGACAAAAAATGGGTATACTAAAGCATCATTTTACAAGACACGAATAATAATGTCTACTGTCTTTGAGTACTTCGTACATAAAAATGAAAACATGGGACTAAATAAATATTTTTATTTAATATTCATAAAGGAAACCAGAATTCCATTGTGTTCGTACATCATAAAACGATAAACTGAGGATAAAATGAATAATGGTATGACCTAAAAATAACAGAAAGTTAATAAAGCTAAGAATAGATCTTTCACACATGGCTTACGAGGCATGACATAATGATATAAAAAGTCATTAAATATATGGATAAATAACATATATAAATGGGATCATATAATAATATAGTCCTAGTAATATGGAAGCAACATAAAACATGAAATTTTCATGATGCAAGGATTTTTGCACATATAGAATCACATGTTAATGATAATAACCATGACTGTTGCACATGGTAGCACGAGTAAAGGCTAAAAACCAAGGTTATTGCAAATAACTTCTAATGAGAATCATCTTTATCCAATTCATTAAATAATTATCTAGGTTGAAACATTATAACATTTTCATGAAAAATATTTTCACATATTGAATCATACATAATAAATCATAAATAAACATAAGGATTACCAATGGTAAGAATTGGGTATCATAATCATGTAATAAAAAATAACAAATGGGATAATTATAAAAATATACATAAAAGAAAGAAATTAGAAAATACATGAACAATAATATTGTATAATATGCATATATAATGAAATTTGGAATCAAAGAGAAGTAATAACTTTTAGAAGGACTACATAAGAAACTTTAGAATTTATTTATTTTTGCATTGTTAATGTAAATATCAGGGGTCATCTATGACATAAAAGTTCATAATCATTTATATAAAAACCAAATTGAAACAAGAATACTTTCATAATAAAAAAATGGGTTCTTAAATATAATTATGGATTAAAAACTAATATGTATTGTACATGAATATGTGTAAGAATTCAAAAAGCTCCCTTAAACTGAGATTTCTTATCAGGAATAATTAATGATTGAATCATTTATAAAACATGTATATATCTAAAAGATAATGATGAATGTATTATAATACATTATTTTTTATCATATACACAGAATTTAGAATATTTTCTTAAAATTAATAGATTACATTATATTGGTATAAAGAAATATAGAACACCCTGAAGAAATAATGAGGTTCATGTTGAATCCCTTACCATAAGTTCGATGGTGTCCTCCACGAGATATTAATATCCATGATAACCAAATATCATCTATTAATTAATATTTCCATAACCTCTAATACATGAAACATATTTATTATAACCATATTATGTTCATTCATGGCCTTTTGGTTGGTTGAGTTGTTCAATTTCATTTTTTGGGAGTGTTTGTTTCCTTGGTTTTCTTGATTGGTTTACTTATATACATGTAAGGATAAAAATGCATGTTGAGAATGGTTTCCAAGAAATTGAGTTACATGTAACTAGTGATCATCCAATAGATTACATTTTTATAAAATTCATTTGGTTATTTGGATTAAATATGTAATATTATATAAAACATTAATGATAACCTTTTTGTTAACTTGTGTTTTTAGGCCAAAACAAAAAAAAAATTATTTATCAATTAATTTCATGTGTACAAAACATTCTAAAACCTTTACATTGAAATAATAAATATATTATTTCCCTTTTGAACCATACAAACTATTTCACGACCAGAATTGAACATGATAAATGAAATTGAAAACCCATCATCCATGAATGTGATGAATTAACATATCTCGTATAACATTTTCATTTCTAGTATAATAGGAGGGGAATAGAGAGATGATGAAGAATTATTCAATTAGAATAAAAAAATTCAATACCTTGGTGGAACTAGAGTTATCAAACCATTTTGAAGAGGAGGGTGTGGATAGAAATGATAAAAAGGAACACGAAAAGAAAATAAACCAAAAAAATAGAGGAATTTACCTATTGAATATATTTTCCTTGAGAGACTCTTTAGGGGAGAGATTTTTGTATTATTGTGAGAAAAAAAGCACTCGGATGTGGAGTAGGGTCTTAGGGAGAGATTTGAGTAGATCATGGACTGGACACAAGGCTTGAGAGGTGTGAGGAGGGGAGGTAATGATATGTATTATATATAGTGGGAGAGAGGACGGGCTTTCAATTATTTTAATAATTAGTTTAATATTTTTTTCTCAAGACAGTGAATAATCCCGACTGTTTTCCGAAAAAATATTAATGACATCATGTGATTTAGAACCAATGTCCATTTACATCTTGAATTACCGAATCATGTTGGAAAAATTCGTTTATTTACCATTCATAATAAATTATCATATTTTACTATTCACTAAAAATTCATGTATTTTAGATACTTCGAAAAAAATCACCCTAACCATTTTTCAACATGTAGAATCGAAAAAGGAAATAAATTTTATGGAAATAATTTTCTAAATATGAAAATTTTAATATTTTATTAAAATCCTAATTTACATGAAAAATACAAATTTTAAATTTAAACATATTTTTTAACACATTGAAAAATTCATTAAGGTGTCATAAAATTATATAATATTAATGAGATATCATAATATGATTTTATGAATACTTTTTGTTAAAATATATTTCTTTATTTACGAATTTTATCATTATATTGTAATTAAATAATCCTGAATTACAAAAATACCAACACTTAATTAATAATTATTAAAATATAAAATTACATATATTATGATATTTATATATCATTTTTATAGTTATAAAAGGGATAAATTTTATTTATATATTTAATTTTGAGGTTACTATTATATTTGATGGTGTACTATATAGTAGAGTCACATTACTATTCTGAAGGCCAAGTTACTATTTTTTTGTTATATGACTCTTAACAGCTAGAGATACATTTTATTTCACTAATTTATAATTAATATAGTTTTTTTTTGTGTTCGAAATGTAATATTATGTCATTATACTATAGGAAATAATTATATGAATTTAATTCCATTGATAAAACATTCTGTTGTTGCATTCATCCCCCATAAGAATTTTCACCCTCAAAATTGTTTTTACATTTTATGCAGAAAACAATTATTGGAATATTTCCATCACTACTTCCTCCAATTTCCATGTTTCCTCATCTTACATATGGTTTATATATAGTACATTGACCAGGTGAGTAGTCTTGTTACGTAGAACATTAACTCTATGATCTAAGATCCTCACTGGACATTCCTCTTAAGAACAATCATTCTCCACTTGTACCACATCTGAAGATAGTACATGTGAAGGATATGGAATGTTCATCTTTAAGAGTAATACATGGAATAAATTTTGTTCTTTAGACATGGTAGGTTAAAGTGATTGTTTATAGGCCACATCTTTAAAACATTCAAGAATATTTAAGTGGTCGACGTAACTGGGACTAATATTTCCATTCATCCTGAATATCACGACCTTCTTCCATGGAGATATCCATATGAATACCATGTATCCAACATTAAAAATAAGGTATCCTCAAAGATTTACTGTATATCTCTTTTTCGACTTTGGGATTATTTGTTGTGTTGTGGAATTGTTTTCGCATTCTCTTCCATTTCATCATCCATTTGAGACCCTAACAGCTTTTGCTCTCGAACATCATCCATGTATGCTTTTGTTCTAAAACATGTCCCATAAAGGTATTCATATGCAACCATCTAGATGCTTGAGTGAAAACAATTAAAGTAAGAGAATTGAACTAGTGGATGATGTAGGTTCTATCCTACATTTAAGTCCATAGAACACACCCTCAAAATATATTATAGTGTTTGAATAATTCACTCAAATTGGACATCAATTTGAGAATTAGAGGTCACAATAATGTTTATTTTAGTGCATAGAGAATGATGGAGACTTTTACAGAATGTTGAGGTGAATATCATATCTATATCAGATACAATAGATAGTGGTATTACATGTAGCATTACCTCCTCTTTGATTTATATCCATGAAAGACGTTACATTTAGATGTCCTCTAGAATTACAATTAAGTGAGTTATATTTTTAAGATGATCCCCAATGACCCATATAGCATTATTTCCTATGGATATACCTCAATGTCTAGTGACAGAGTCCATTATGATGTTATCCCACCTCCATGTTGGTATGGGTAGTGGTTGAATCATACCTCTAGACACTTCCTTTCAGCCTTCTCTTGATAGAATACTAGGCACATTGATGTATACTCAGCCATCTCTGTCATCATATTGTCATAAAAATAATTCACCCAGAGATCTCGATACATATATTTTATCCATATGATAATAGAGAAGGTTGTCCAATGTTTGTCATTAGGAATATCCTTCTTTTTTTTCTCTAGATCAAATGGTACATATAATGAAGACCCAAATATTACAACACATTCCTCATAAATCTCGAACTTATCAAATTTCACATTTCTAATATATTACACCCTATTTGTAATTTCCACATAATTTCTTTGGGAATCCTTTATTTTCGCCAAAAGGGATGGTTGAAAAATTGTTTGAGAAACTATTTATGATGTACATTAGTTAAGTTTTCCCGTTTACATCCTATGAGAATATAATAATGTCAGATCCTTTTAAATTCTCAACACTAATATAGATGAAAGATTGTTTCTACTTAGAGCATCTACCACCATATTTTCCTTACAGGGATGGTAGTGTATTTGTTAATCAAAATCCACAATGGGTTCTTACCATTTTCAGGGGTGTATATTAAGATCAATATGTGTGAATATATATTTTAGACTCTAATGATCAGTATATATCTCATGCTTATCGCCATATAGATAATGCCACCAAAATTTCAATGCAAAGATCAAAGCTTCCAACTCTAGATCATGTGTGAAATAGTTTTTCTCATTGAATTTCAGCTACCTTTAGTCCTAGGAAAAAAATTTGTCACTTTTTATAAACACATGGCCTAATACATTCTTTGATTCATAGCTCCACATCCCAGAGAGTTCTCCACTTTTGGGTAGAGTGAGTAATGGTGCAGTGATAATCCCCTTTTTATGCTCCTTAATGCTTTACTCATGTTCTTGAATCTAGACAAAACTCAGTCCCATCCAGGTTAAATTCTTCATTGGGTTTTAAAATCATGTTAAATTCTTCAAAAATAATCGAAAATACAACTCTATACCTAGAAAGCTGTGGATCTTTATTATAGATGTTGTCTTGGGCCACTCTTCAGTTTCATTTGTTTTAGAACTGTCCACATATATTCCCATACTACTGAAAATATTCCCCATGAATGATAAATCCTCCATATAGAACTCTCATATACAGTACATTCATAATGTTTATGCCTTCTTAAATTATTCATCATAGTATTAGAAATCCCCTCATGTTACTCCTGTCACATAGATTATATTAGAATATCATTGACATAGAGTACCACAAATTCGATGAGGTAATCCTTAAAGACCCTATTCATTAAATCCATGAATATTTATCGTGCATTAGTGAGTCCGAAGGGCCTCACTATAATCTCATAATGTCTATAACTCATTAAAAATGTATTTTGGGGAATATATTCCCTCCTCAGCATCAATAGGTGATATTCAAAACAAAGGTCCACATTAGAGAAATAATTTCCCCCATGTAGCAGATCAAACAAGTTTTCTATCCAAGGTAGGGGATAATTTTTCTTTATAATGATTTTATTGATCTCACAATAATCAATCAGAGGTTTATTGATCCAACCTTATTCTTAGTATATAGGATTATTTCTCCCCATTGTGAATCACTCGGGTATATAAAAACCATCTCCAGATTCTACTATAACTTTTACTTCATCTCTTCCAGCTCAATAGTGTCCATTCTATAAGGTATCTTTGTTATATAAAGGGATCTTAGAATATGTTCAATTTCTATCTCAAACTATTGATAAAGAGGAAGAAGAAGAAATTATTCATGGAATTCATCAATGTAATCATTCATGATGTTCATATATTTGAGAACTATGATCTCATTTGTCTCAAACATTTGAGAATGATATGATTTATCAAAAGAGAACATTATCCACACCCAAGATGATGGATATGAAGGATATTAATCTTAATCCATACACTTGTATAGGATTGGAGGACAATATTGGATGTCAATACTAATCACCCATTCCCAAAAGATAATGTTTTCTATGAATAATTATAGCCTATCCATTACCAAAATAGAATCAATCTTCACAAGAGGAACAATGAAAATATTTGGTTGGAGTTTAATCCCACAAATATTTACCATGGATGAGATATAAACATTGGATGCAATAATTTCTATATTTTCTATTCTCATTGATAACTCATCCTCTACATTTTGAGGTGGTTTTGGAACATTTCTTCTAAACTAGCAATATACAAAACACTGTTTAGAACCATAATCGAATAGTATGTTTGTTATTCATGAACAGATAACTAGAATACCTATCAACACATCATTGTCTGAATCTACCTTAGAAGTTGTGATATCATAAGTCATTCCTTGTTATATTGAAGGTTGTTATTAATGTCCACTTAAAACCCTAGTTTTAGGTAAATTTATATTATAATGCCCATGATCATTAAATTTGTAACATTGCTCTACTGGTTATGTATTGATCTAAACCGTCCCTTCGTCTTCCACATTAGTTATATTTTTTTATAACTCCGCAGAAGTCCTTATGTAGGTGTAACATTCTTCAACATTTTATTTAGTTATTGGATGCCTTTACATAGTTCCTAGGATTCATCTCCACACTTTTGAAATGTGAGATGTTTGATCTTCTTTCCATCAGGGGATTTAATTTCCGAACCAAACATATAAGACTATATTTTCCTCATTTTTACTATTCCCAAAAGACCATTTAGAGGCTCTGACATCCATTTCCACCATAAAGGAACAAGATAAAATCTCCTCATAACTGTCAATGTCTCAAATCTCTAACACTTTTCATAGACTCATGATTAGCCCAAAAAATAATTGATCTTCCTTTCATTCAGTGTTCATGTAATAGCTGAATGAATATCTTGCAATCCTTGTGATTTTTTCATAATATAAGCAAATAAACTAATTTTAATTCATATTATGTAAATGGAACTCTCTTAAATCCAAATATAGAGGGTTAGTGGAAAATTTGTACTAAAAAATTGTTTCTTGAATTCCTCCCAATCCTGGAATCAATTTCCTTCTTAGACATCATATTCTTAATCAGCGTCAACTGCTGATGATATTACCCATCAAAATTATAGACCACTAGTAAAAATTACTCTTCTTCTGATCAGTGGAGGATATATAATATCATTTAAATGGAGTTAGTCCACTGTTTTATGGGGAGGGGATCAGAATATCCACTAAACAATAGAGGCCTTTTCAATATGAATGATTTGATAGAAAAATCCTCTTTTCTTAGAGGAATAGGCAATTCCACATGGTTCATGTAATTATTCATTACATGATCTATTTGAGGAAGTATCTTTATAATGTTATGAGAACCCATTCCTGTCATATAAGCCATATCATTTGGGAAATCATCACATTGCCTATCACAGAGATTGTTGTCAGACGATCTTCTATTTCCCACCATAAACTAAGAAATATAATGTAAATTAGAGGTCTTCAATACTAAGATAATAAGCATAGAAATGTAAACATTAATCATAAAAATAAAAACTCATAAAATTAAATGTATATCCTAATTAATGATTCCCTAGGTTTAAATTTGGTAACACATGATCTGTTTCCTCAAATTTATCCATATTGTATTTTTGTTCCTTTAATAATGGTTTATACTAAGATTATGAATTTACCAAATCATATCCCCCAGTAGTGTCAAAACAAGAGTGTAGCAAGGCCTATTTTCATTCAGCAGTTCCCATTCTAGTATATCTCAAATTGTTTTTCTAGTTTTACCCCTATATACATTTTTTCCAGAGCCACATCCAATTATTCATATCCAGACATATATTTATTTACTATATAAACCACTTAATATATACTAACAAAAAATCAGGGATGTTTTCTTATATATAATCTCATCCATAATGTTATTACTGGAGTTCTATATTACAAATCTTTAAAAATAACTTGACCATACTCTGATACCATTTATAGAAACCATATCCCTTTACACATATTGTTTCATGATTTTAAGAATAGTAAAGAAACATATTACAATATGAGGATCATAATGACTAGTGTTGTGGATGATTAGGTACATAAAAATTAAATCATGGGACTAAATAAAAAATTTATTTATTTAATATTCTTAAAGCAATGCTAACATCCATTATTTTCGTACATCATTATAGGATATCCTGATGATAAAATGAATAAAATGGATGATCTAGAGATCCTAGTAAGGGAAGAACATAATAATAATGCTTTAACACAAGGGTCGTATGGAATGACATTGTGATAAAAAAACTTAGTGAACATATGAATTAATAACATAAAAACATGGGATCATATAAACATGGAGTCATAGTATTGAAGTTGAAACATCAAAATTGACATTATCATTAGTCAAGGATCATTTCATATAGAGGAGCACAAGTCTAGGTTAACAACCAAGACTGTTGCACATGGTAGCATGAGTCAATGCTAACCTCCAAGACCATTGCATATAACATCGCATGAGACTCCAATTTACCCAGTTAATATGAGTTCTATATGGTAACACACATCATATCATGCTCATTAATATTATTTCCCCATATATAATCCTACATAATCAGTCATACATAAACATAAGGATTACCCATGGTAATAATTGGATATCATTTCCATGTTTTAAAGCATAAAAAATTAGAGTATCATAAAAAAAATCCATGATTTAAAGTAATTAGATCCTTGATTAAAAATTCTATGGTATCATAGGCGTATATCAGAAAAATTTATGTTGACTTGAAGTAATAACATATAAAATGAATACTTATGAATCTTTAGAATTATACATTCACTGTAGTAATGGAAAATATCAATTCTCATTAAAAACATAAAATAGAATAATTTTTATATAAAACAAGTAGTGAAACAGTAATAATTTTATAATAAAAATAGTTATTTTTTATAATAATTTTTTCTTAAATACAAATTATATAGTGTACATGAAAATGGGTAAGATTTCGTAATGTTCTCTTAAAACATGCCAGCTTATTTGGATTAATTGAGGGGGAATCATTTAAAAACATGTATATACCCAAAAAAGAATTATGAATGGATCATGAAACATGAATTTAGAAAATAGAATATTTCATATAATAGATTTTAAAAAAATAATAGAAAATATTATTTGACTAATAATAAATATAGAAAAACCCAGATGAGTAATGAAGGTTTGGCTAGAATCACTTACTAGAAGTATGTAGGTGTCCTTTAATTGATATTAATGTTCTATATAACCAAAAATAAATAAATAAATTAACATTCTAAAAATCACTTCTACATGTAATTGATTTTTTATAAATTAATTATGTTCGTTAAAGACCTTTTTGGGGGCTTAAGATGTACAATTCCATTGTTTTGGAAGCATTTGTTACATTGTTTTTTATGATTGGTTTACTTATATTCATGTAATGATAACCATGTAAGGATGGATAGATTTTCTAAAATTGGACTAATATGTTATTAGTGAAAATTCATATTATTACATGGATTTAATATTAACTTTTTATTTGGATTTAATATTAATAATTGTATAAAACATTAATGATAATCGTTTTGTTTAATTGGTGGGTTTTGATCACAACAAACACATTTTTCATTATAAATTAATATCATATGTAAAAATAGATTCCATAACATTAAAATAGACATATTAAATACATTATAGTCTGGTTAAAACATAAAAATGGTTTCATGGTAATAATTCATGATGGTAAAAGAAATTGAAAACTCATCGTCCTTGAATGTGATGAATTAACACATATCAGATGGTGTCTTCATTTATAGTATAAAAGGATTGGAATGGAGAGATGCTGAAGATTTATACTTTTAGCATAATAAAATTATAGTACATATAAGGTACTGGAGTTATCACACCATCTGGATGTGGATATCCGAGGATATAAATGAAAACAAAGGAACATGAAATGAAAACAATGAAAAGAAAAGAGGAATTTACCTCTTGATTTTTTTTTACCTTGATAGTCTTTTTAAGGGAGAGGTTTTGGTATTTTTATAAGAAAAATAGATACTATACATGGGAGAGGGTATAAGGGAGAGATTTGATGTGACATCATATGTAAATAAAGAAGTAAGGCATTTTTATATTTAATAATATTTGTGAATTAGACATTAAATTTTCATTAAAGGGGTTTCTATGTTCGATGGCGTACGAGATACGCAACAACATGTTTCATTGAAATCTTATGTTGTATACTAATAATAAAATAATATTATTTTAAATGGTGGTTAATGCATAACCATTTTAAAGGTGGGAATTAATAGAACTAACTACAATATGAGTATACATGTTTGTTAAATGTTTTTACATTTATCCAATAAATGCTTGAGGGTTAAAATGTGAATGAATCCAATTTTAGGCACAAAATACTCTAATATTATTTAAAGGGTCGATTTATCGCCTTTCGATGGAGAACCAAATTTAAATCTAGTTTCGGTCAAAATAAAATATTATATTTTACAAAATTAAATTCTTATTTTGAATCGGGTCATCAAAATTTACATTGGGTAATATTTTGGAATTTTTCTGAAAACGTTCAATTTCTGATGAATAGTCAAACCGCTAAATAGTAGTCCAAAAACTAAATTTTTCATTTAAAGGAAAATTTACCACTTCTGTTAATTGAATTTAGAAAATACAACATACATGGTTTTTATTAGTAAGTAAAATTTGGTTTAATAAGATGAAAATAATATTTTGGTGAATAGTAACTTATATCTTTTGTTTACCACGGTTAATGTTAAATAGGGTAATTCAAGGTGAAAATAATATTCTAATTATTCACTATTACATTAAGACTTTCCCTTCATGTGATGGATGAGTCATGGACGACCATGGTCATCCTTGGGTCGATTTTAGGACCCCATGGAGCCACATGGTAATGATAATGACACTTTAGAATAATTAACTTAAAGTAAATGAAAAAAATGACATAAACAAATATAATTTAGTAAATTAATTTTTACATAGGGTTATATAAGTTATCATTTAGAATATAAATATTAATTGGAAAGATAAAAAGTTTTCCTACATAATGGTATTTCTTATATAATTTTTATATGTCAAATATATAAAATTAATTATGAATCAATAATGAGGCAATGTTTACCTCATCAATAAATGATTTAAATAAATAAGCTTATAATGATTGATTTACTATTTAAAAAAGGTCCAATTCTTATTGAATGATTTTATTTCAACCATGAGTCATATTATCCCCGAAATTAAATCTTTTTGGACCCTTTGAAACTGAAGATATGTTTACAATAAAATAATATTTTCACACATTATTAAAGAGCCCCTCATCTCCCTTATAAAATCCCTCACTTACAACCAATTAATCACACCTCTATATCCTTTTTTCTCATCCAACATCTACCCAATTAATCTTTATATATCTCTCTACACCTTCTAGAAGCCTTCACATAGGAAAAAAATCACTTCAATAAGTTCATTTGGTTCAAACCAAAGGAAGTTACTCAAATTAAAGGTAACTGTTTCTCTTAAATTATTTTCTTTTATTTTACTTCTACAACCACCTAAACTCTTTTTATTCATTTATTTTACAACAAATTATTTATCTTCAATATACAAATAAATTTTTATGATAAGGATTCAAACTACACTAACAAACACCTCTATCTAATGGGTGAATAATATTCTGCTTCTGTGGATGGAAAACTAACGCCTCACGAAATAATGATTGTTCAATTATCTATTAATGCCTCTCATGGTGGCTATTATGATGGAACTATATTTATATATTATATATATTATGTTTATGATATCTGTATCCTTTTTAATGTTTCATTTATATAAATCCTTTATGTTTTCTATAGTGGGAAAATACGATAATCTCATTAGAGGAAGTGCGGACTACCACCCCCTCAAAGTGATATAACTCGTTAATGCCTTATGTGGGATGTATAATGGATGGGGTTAATGATATTATATATGATATTATATTTCAATTATAATATAACAATGTATCATTATGTTTTAATTACAATTAAAATAATAAATATAATTGGAAGTTGCATTCATGAGTACGTATGGCTTACCGTCTCCCTAAAAGGTTCATTTCATTTATTATATCCAAATGTTATGTACCGTTATAAATACACATATATACAGAATATATATGATATATAAGATATAAAAGTCACAAATATCATTCTGGATATAATGATCTTTTGACCACATTAACAACATATAATTATAAGAAGTCCATTTTCAAATCAAGAACCAAATATCAACAAAATGACTGTTATTAACAAAAATGACTATGTAATGTTTATAACAAGTTAATAAGTTATATAAGAGGGATAATGAACATGAAAAATGTTCTGAAGCAAGTATAAATTAACTTTAGTTTATTATTCAGGAAATTAATGAATGAACGGGTCAAGTCGGACATGAGGTAAGGGACTTCATCTCAATATCCTTTCATTGAGGATTATTTTTTTATACACAACTTTCTTTTATCTGGTGTATAACCACTTTGACATGTAATTTTATTCAAAATGAATCTTTTCTCTATGAATAATTTTAATAAACAAAAAAAATGGAATTTTTCATTTAACGTAAGCGGTTAAAATGACCTTTTCTGCAGTTACGATTATTATTTGTTCTTTGGATTCCTAAACAAGCCGTAATGTTTTTAAAATGAAAATAAATACCATATACTCTTTTACATATTTTGGTATTGAAAATGGTTTTGATAATGAATTTGTTATGTCAATATATTTATGTGATATATTTTATGATTGAAATGAGGAAATTTTTTCTTTCCTTTATATTTTTTATATGTGTTATTATTATGTAATTGTACATGGAAATTTAATAGGTGGTTTCAGGATAAATCATATGACGGGTGGTGCCATGATAAAATAGGACGGGTGGTTACATTATGACCTCTAATGCATTGGGTATGGAGGTCTTCCATATGACTATTCCATTTAGTGATATGTGTGGAAGTCGACCATATGGCTATTCCATTTATGTATGTCTATGTCCCATGTTACCTTTATATGAAATGTGTTCTTTATATGGGTTTTATGGTAATGTTTTTGTTACAAAAGGGTAATCAATTATCTTTTATTTATTGGAGAGTATTTACTGCCTCATAAAGGTGAAAAGTATTACATATGATAAATTATTCATGGTTTACTAGTTTTTTTTTAAAAACTAATAGTTTTCCTTATTTGAGTATCCTTTACTGAGCTTTTTATACTCATCCTATGTTTTTGAAATGTTTTTCAAATGAGATAATGTGAAATAGGTTTGAGGATGGGTTCAAGTAAAATTCATTTTATAGAAAACATGGAAGTGGATATGACTCTTTTTTTCAAGAGTTTTTATTTTATAAAAAAATGGAAACTGAGTAGAAGTGTGTACTTTGAAATCTTTTAACATGTAATAGGTATGTCCACTTTTTGTAAAAATCTAAACCAAAAAATATCCTCAATGGGATTTATTCGTTTAATTCAAGATTATGTAAATGTTTAAGGTCGGGTCCTTATTGTTTGTAACAGAGGTCAGTTTGGAAAAAGTTATGAGTTAGGGTATTATTAAATTAATATACATTAATTAATTTATGTTAATGATATATCATTTACAGACAACCATGTTGCTTCGGCAAATCTATTTCTGTGTTCATAATGGTTTTCTACAGAGTAATCATGGAAGCTATGTTGAGATGACATCTGGAGGAAGAAAACCTTCCAAATAAGAAACCTGAGATGGTCGGAATCAGAACTGAATAGTTTTTTGTTGTGATGTAACAATTATAATAGGCTATAAATGGTGGTAGTATGAATGCACGAGATCAGCCAGATCAACCATAGAGGAACAGGTCTATAGTAGAGCATTTCATGAGGAAAAGTCCCCCATTATTCAGAGGATCATCTGACCCTATGCGAGTTGAAGGGTGGATTGAAGAACAAGAGAAATGTATTGATGTCATGGAGTTTTCATAACAGCAAACGGTTAGTCTTGTTATTTACAGTTTTGAAGGTGAAAGTGATCAATGGTTGTCGATGGTAAAAAATAACATGGATAGTGAGGATATTGATGCTCTTGATTAGGATGAATTCAATGGTATGTTCCTTGATAATTATTTTCCTAAGGTGGTTCGACATAGGGTGGAAAAACAATTATGGGAATTGAGGAAGTATGATGACTCAGTGACTGCCTATGAAGCAAAATTCAAACGATTGGCAAGGTATGCACAAAATTTCATCCAATATCTTGATAGTAAGAGAAATTGGTTTTACTCAGAACTGAAACCACGATATTGATGAGCATTAGCCTCTAGTGAGTTCAAAAGTTTTGAAAAACATGTTTGATGTGCAGAGAAGGTGGAAATGGATTTTGTCGATGATAATGTGTTCTTTGAAAAACAACAGAAAAAGAAATATAGATGGTAGGAAAAGTGAAACAATTCATCAAAGAATCCTGGAGGAAAGAAAACTAAATATCCATTTTGTGATAAGTGTGGTAAAAATCATCATGGACAATTTTTATCAAAGACTGAAAAGTTCTTCTGGTGTAGTAATTCTGGTCAAATGGCTTATAATTGTAAGATAGATGATCAGCCAGGAAATGAAACACCAACGATAGGATGTTCTAATTGTAATTTTAAGGGTCATTATGAAAACGCGTTTCTAGAAATGAACTAAACTAAGGGAATGAATCCAGACTACAAGATGAAAGGGGTGTGAAATCCATTACAACTACTTCTACAGATGTTGGACCATCAAATGAAGTAGTATCAGGTAATCTATTTGTTTGTTTAGATTATGCCAATGTGTTGTTTGGTTCAGGTTCTACATAATCTTTCATTTTAGATAAGTTTTCTAGTAAATTGGGAAATCCATCTTGAGATATGAATCATGAAATTGTGGTAAAAACATCAGGAGGAAATTTTGAGATAAAAAGAAATTATAAGAACCTTCTTGTCCTTGTGTGTAAAAAGAATCTACCTACAAACATTATTTTTTTCATCTTGTAGAGTTTGATGTTATTTTGGATATGTATTGACATTCTGTTTATCATGATAAGATTGAATAGAGAGCTAAAGAGGTTTATTTTTATAATGATTTTCAGTTTGTGTATAAGAATGAACCCTGGTTTTTGATAACATATCAGGATGCTGAGAAACTATTAAAAGATGGGAATGAATGTTACCTTGCACGTATTTTTTAAAATAAAATAACTGTTTAGATTAATTATGTACCCATGTTAAATGAGTACCTTGATGTTTTTTTGATTAGTTACATGGTATAATACCTAATTGGGAAGTTGAATTTACTGTTGACTTTTTCCTGATGCTAAGATAATTTCAAAACCCCCGTATCGAATGGCTCAAATTGAAATTTTAGAGTTAAAGAAGAAGTTTCAAAAGTTATTAGATAATGGTTTCATTCGACCTAACACATCACCATGGGTTGCTTCTGTCTTGTTTGTTTAAAAGAAAAATGGTTCAATGTGACCTTACATTGATTATAGAACAATAAATAACATCATTGTTAAGAAAAAGTATCCTTTCCCTCATATTAATGATTTTTTGATCCACCCTAGGGAGATTAGTATTTCTCAAAGATTGATTTGGGGTCGGGGTACCATTAATTTAATGTAAAGAAAGAGGACTTCTTGAAGACTACATTTCACACTAGATATGACCTTTTTGAATATGTAGTTATGCCTTTTGGGTTAACCAATGCACCTGCTATATTCATGGAGGATAGGAATAGAATTTTCCATGTGTTCTTGGATTATTTTTTATTTGTTTTAATTGATGATATTTTGGTTTATTCAAAAAGTAAATAGGAGCATGAAATCCATTTAAGGGTTTTCCTCAAAACCTTAAATGAAAAGAAACTATTTGGGAAATTCAGAAAGTGTGTGTTTTGGTTACAAAAAATTTCTTTCCATGGACACATTATTTCAAAAAATATCATAACTGTTGATCTTTATAAAACAAAAATGGTTAAAGAATAGACAATACACCAAAATATATCCGAGATCCATAGATTTCCTGGTTTGGTAGTTTGTTAACATAGGTTTGTTGAGAATGTTTCATGGTTATCTAGTCCAATGACTAAGTTAACTCGAATAGGTGTTATGTTCATTTGGACAAAAGAATGTGATGATTGTTTTTAGGAATTGAAAGGAATATTGATGAATGCTCTAGTTTTGAAACTGTATTCTAGAAATGGGGAGTTTTCTATCTACACTGATGCTTCATTGAATGGAATTGGTTGTGTCCTTATGCAGAATGATTAGTTAATTTCTTATGCATCACGTCAGTAGAAACCTCACGAGTTAAATTTCCCAACACATGATTTCTAATTAGTTGATGTTGTTTTTTGACATAAAAAGTTTGAGGCATCATTTGTATACACTAAAGTGTGTAATATATATTGATCAAAAAAGATTGAAATATATATTCACTCATAAATAATTGAACATGATATAGAGGAGATTTTTGGAATTAATAGAGGATTATGTTTGTAAAATTCATTACCATTTGGGAAAGGCAAATAAAGTGGTTGATGCTTTGAGTAGAAAAAGTAATGCTTCATTAACCATGTTATGTTTGGAACAAGATCCTTTGGTTTTTGATTTGATAAACATTGGAATATAAGTTGTTGGGTCAGTAAATTCTTCTATTTTGTTTGAGCTGATAGTGAAATCATCTCTCTCAGACAGAATTAAGCAAGCCTAGAAGGAATACATTGATTTGCAAAAAAATGTAGAGTTAGTTCAGAATGGCATGTTTCCTGATTTTAACATTGATAATGATTGTATTTTGAGGCTTGGGAAAGGGTTATGTGTGCATTGTGATTCACAGTTGATGATTGAGTTGTTATGTGAAGCTCATAGTTCCCCATTTTTAGTTTATCCTAGTAGTAATAAGATGTATAGAGATCATCAGGAGTATTACTGGTGGGAAGGAATTAAAATAGATATTGATGATTTTACTGTGAAGTTTTTTACTTGTCAGCAAGTTAATGCAGTGCAGCATTTACTGAAAGGGATGCTTTAGTCTTTACTGGTACCAGAGTGAAAATGGGAAAATATATCCATTGACATCTTTGTGGGATTTCCGAAGACATATCTAGGTAACAATGCAATTTGGGTTATTGTTGATCGGTTGACTAGATATACTAATTTCTTTCTTATTCGTGATACATTGTCTCCAGATCAACAATCTCAGTTGTATGTTAATGATAGAGTCAGGTTTTATGATGTTTCCCTCTACATTGTATCTGATCGTGATCCTAGGTTTACTTCAATATTTTGGAAAGGACATTAGATGTTTTTGGGTACTGAATAAAATTTTAGTACATATTTTCATCCTCAATGAGATGGGTAGTTAGAACGAACAATTTAGACCATGGAGGATTTGTTACGTGCTTTCTCGATGGATTATTAGGGATGTTGGGAATAACATATTTATTTGGTTGATTTTTCATACAATAACAATTTTCATTCTAGTATATAGATGGCTCCATTTTTTTCATTATATGGTAAGCAGTGTCAATCTCTAGATTTTTGGGATGAAGTAGGAGAATGGAAACTGAAGAGACCTGAATTGGTAGTAGATATGGCAAAAAAAGTTCAATCGATTCGAAAGAACATGAGAACAACATAGTGTAGGTAGAAATGTCATGTGGATAATCAAAGGAAGGATATTTCTTTTGACGTAGGTGATCATGTATTTCTAAAATTTTCTCTATTGAAAAGTGTTATCATTTTAGTTAGAAGGGAAGGTTGAGTATGAGGTTCATTGGACCATATGAAATCCTGAAGAAAGTTGAATCAGTTGCGTATAGAGTGGCTTTACCTCCATGTTTATCCCATGTAGAAAATCTTTTTCATGTTTCAATGTTGAGGAAGTATTTTCCAGATCCATGCCATGTTTTGAGCTCAGAGGTAGTTTAGTTGGAAGAGAATCTCTCTTATGAGGAACAACCAGTCCAGATTATTGGCCAAAGAGAAAATGTGTTACAGAATAAGGTTATTCATTAGGTAATTTTTTTGTGAAAAAATCATATAGTTGAGGAGGTAACTTGGGAATATGAAAATGCAATGAGGTATAAATACCCCCACCTAAAGGATAAGTGAATAAAATTGCAAGGATGCAATTCCTAAAAGGGGGATGGATGAAACATCCCAAGTAAATAAATATATAAAACATTTTAATAATTATTAATAATTGTTAATTAAAAATTAATTTTTCATTAAAGGGGTTTCTATGTTCGAAGGCGTACACGATACACAACAACAGGTTTCTTTGAAATCTTACGTTGCATAATAATAATAAAATAATATTATTTTAAATCGCAGTTAACGCATAGCCATTGTAATGGAGGGAAAGAATATAACTAACTAAAATAAGATTATACATGTTTGTTAAATGTTTTTACATTTATCCAATAAATGGTAGAGACTTAAAATGTGAATGAATCCAATTTTAGGCACAAAATACACTAATGTTCATTAAAGGGTTGATTTATTGCCTTTTAAAAGAGAACCATATTTAAATATAGTTTTGGTCACTTTTATATGTTCTATTTTACCAAATGAAATTATTCATTAGAATCGGGACATCAAAATTTACTTTGGGTAACATTTTGGTATTTTTCTGATAAAAATCATTTTCTAATGAATAGTGAAAAATACTATATTTTATTTAAAAAATGCCTCTTAATATAATTTTTATATAGTTATATTATCTTTTTAATTAGTTCTAAAGTGTAACTAGATTATATTTTTACCATTTAATCCAGTGGTGGTCAATGAATTGAATTTGACTTTTAAATTGGACATCAACAAGTATAAATATTTTGATTGATATTGTTACGTAAAACACACTATTTTTTTGACAACGAGAATTAATAATAAAATTAATTAATGAAACTTCTGTGTTTTGAATTTGGTAAAATAGATATCATTTTTCAATTCATAATACCAAATTTAGCATGGAGTGAATTTTTGGAATTTTTCTGAAAACATTCAATTTTTGATGAATAGTGAAACTACTAAGTAGTAGTTAAAAAACCTCTTTTTCATTCCAATGAAATTTTACCACTTCTGTAAATTGAAATTCGAAATTCTGACATAAATGGTTGTTATTAGTAAATATTATTTTGTTTAATGAGATGAAAATATTCTTTTGGTAAATAATATCATTTGACTTTTATTTACCGCGGTTAAAGGTAAATAAAAAAATTCAAGGTTAAAAGAATATTATAATTATTCAGAATTATCTTAACTATAAGGCCCTAGCCATTCTCATTACTTAATCTTGATTTATTACAAGATTTCACATTGTGGATCTTTTCAGGTTTAGAGTTTTAGAGAATTAGGACATAACTATTACATCTCAATGATTACAAAGTAGACACATCTACTCAGCTTCCTTTTTTTTCCACAAAATAAAAACTCTTGAAGAAAAGAGTCATGTCTAGTTCCTTGTTTTAGACAGCCTGACATTTCCTTGATCCCATCCTTGACCCCTATTCAACTTTATTTCCTGTGAAAAAAATTTCAAAAAAACATGGGATGAGCATAAAAAGCTCAGAAAGGTTTATAGAAATATGGAAGCAAAACATGAGTTCATATATACATAAGAATGAAATCATACTTGACCCATAAAACATAAGAACATTAACATAGCTCATCAAATCATGAATAAATCATGGAAATCATAAGACATAAAGGTAACTTGAGGAATTCATAAAATTCTTACGTAGGGAGTAACCCTCTTGGATACGTTTGGAATACCCATCACAGTATATTCCCTAAATCTCTTCAGAGAAACCTTAACGTTTAACCCCTTCGCGTTACCCAATGCATTGGAGAGCTATATCGGGCTCACTCACCCTTATTTTATCATGGAACCACCCGTCTTCGTAAACAATGCCCAAAAACAATAACATAATCATAGGACATTACTTAAGCATAAAGGAAATATAACATTCCCAATGGAATAACCGTATAACATTTTAAGATATTGAATATACTGAATCCTTTCTAAAAACCATATTCAAAACCATTTAAAACATTTAATAAAGAGATTTTTGAATCAAAGTGACCCATACCACCTTGAAGATTTTAATATTTTAAACCATTAATATCCATATAAATAAATCCTTAAAAGCATTTTGAAAACATGGATATTAATTATAAATATTAATAAGAATAAATCATTAAAAAAAATATTTTAGTTAAAGGGTTTTTAACAAAATGAGAGACAGTTGAATACAATAATTGAGTAATAACATAACTTTATAATATCATGAGAATAAATGGATTCATGATATAATATTCCAATGAACAGTATATACACCATATAAGAGTGAATTGGTGCATAACAACAATGAAGTCTCAATATTAATGTAAAATTAGATGAAATCCCTTATAAAAAATGTATCCTTAAATTAAGGATAAATCAATCTCATAATTATGTGTGAAAAATATAAATACACCCAACATACGTGGATATAAAGTGTAAAATAATCAAAGGTCATTCACACATTTTCAAAGGATGACATATTCAATAACTACATGTTGAACCCAAAGAAATCGAAATTGGGTTAAGAAGTTCCCTTGACAGCCTAACAACATCACATCAAATTTTAGAGAAAGAGTTGATGAGAGAGATAAAGGGTATATCATCACATGGACATAAAATTTACAGAAATAAGGATATATAAGAAAATATCACCACATAATAAGATGAAAATTAAAAGACATAACAAAAGAAGTCTTTTAAAAAGTGGAGGGTGAAAGGTCCCCTTACCGAGTTGGGTAACTTTCGAAACGTACACCCCATGGAAGAAAGATCATACAATGAAGATGTAAATACTCATAAATGAAATTATACAACAAGAAGTGTATAATGTTGGGAAGTACATACACCAATCAAAGGAAATAGTGGCGAACGTAGCATAAATGTCACCGGAATAAAAGTGTGATGAAAAATCCGTTATGAAAACTCGGCAGCCTAACGACGCCACATTAAACATCCAAAAATGGATTTATGAGATCAAATAGGGTAATTAATAATATGACCATAAAAATTACAGTGTGAGTAATATAAAATAACATCCCCAAACATAAGAAAGATGATCTTAAAATAAATGACATAAAATAGAGTACTTAAAAATAAAGAGAGGGGTAGGATCCCTTACCTCGGGTTCGACTTGACTCGATCATTCTTTAACATCCTGAATAATAAAATTGAGTTAATTTCTACTTTCTTAAGAATATTATTCAAGTTAATTATTCCTTTTATATCACTTATTCCAATGTTATAAACATTATGTAATCATTTAAGTTAATAATGTTTGTTTTGTCGATATTTGGTTCTTAAGTCGAAAGTGGACTTTCTACAATTATATGTTGTTCGTGTGGTCAAAGGTTCATTATGTCCAGAATGATATTCATGATTTGGATATCATATATATCATATATATCCAGCATATACATGTATTTATAATAATACAAAATCATTTAGAGGTAATAAATGAAATGCACCGTTCCTTGAGACGGTAAGCCGTACGTACACATGAACACTACTTTTATTTCTATGTCAAATTAATGGAATTAAAACAAAATGAGAGATATGTATATTTTAATTCCAGAATTATATTTATAATTTAGATGTAACATAAATCATATATATCCATTATATATATGTACTTATAACAGTACATTACATTTGGGGATAAGAAATGAAATGCACCGTTCATGGAGATGGTAAGTCGTACGTACGCATGAACGATACTTTCATTTCTATCTCATATTTTAATGGAATGAAAATAATAATTATATAAAGTTATATTATAATTACAGTATAATATAATATATAATAATTTTAAATCCTTCCATTATACATCCCACATATGGCATTAACGAATCAAATCACTTTGAGGGGGTGGTAGTCCGCACTTCCTAAAATAATGATATCGCGTCTTACCCATAATGGAAACCATAAAGGTATGACTTAAATGAAAAATACAGAAGCTTAAGTAAAACAGAAACATATTATATAAGTATAGTGACATATTAATGGCCACCTTTGGAAGTGTTATATGAGTGTTGAATAATCATCATTTCGTGAGGCAGAAATTCGCCATCCACAGAAACAGTATGTTCTTTAACCATTATATGAAGGTGTGTGTAAATATAGCTCGAATAATTTTTATAACAACGTCCTAGTATATTGATTATACTGTATTTGTTACAAAAGAAATGAATAAAAAGTGTTTAGGGGGATGGAGAAGCAAAATTAAACAAAAGAACACAAAAGAAGACAATACCTTTAAATCGAGTAACGCTTTTTGATTTGAGATCAAAGGCTTATTTGAGAAGTCTGCGGCCCAATGTGAGGCTTCTAGGAGTAATAGAGGGATGTGGAGAGACAAAATGGGAAGGGTTTGGCCGATCCAAAGGCTTGAGAGGTGTGGGTAAGGAGGTATAGGTGGGGTCCTTTTATAAGAGGAGAGGAGGGCACTCTTGGAAAGGTATAAAATGTAACTTTTTTTTCAAAAGAGTTTCAGATTTTAATGGTCCCAAATTCATGTGTTTCGAGGATAAGGTGATAAGGGGTCGAAATCCATGAAAAAATAGGTCTTTTACATGTGTATGTATTAGATTTTACATTATCATTTCATTTTATTTAAATAGTCAAATAATGAGGTAATCACTACATCATCATGGTGTCATAAATAATTTAATTTATTTAATGTTTAAAAATTATAAAACAAATACTATGATGTAGTAAATATTTTTAGCTTTAGAATTACTATTTATAGTCCAAATTATCATTTATTTAGAAAAAATTAAAAATATTTTACTCAGGTGATACATTCTTTGTTACATTTAACATTCATTAAAAAAAGATAAAAAGTCACTTTCTCACAAAAGTGATTCCATGGGGCCCCCAAGTTTGGAACAAGGCGTCCCATGGTCGGCCATGAGACAACAAGTATCCTTAGGACACATGTTGTGGCCATTTTCTATTATTATGATATTATTTTATTATCTTTAACTTCTCGATTACTAATTAATCAAGATAATTAATGATAATTATCGTCATTACTATTCATAATGTCCAAAAACAAAAGCGTCTTAATTACATAATTTGGAAAATCTGATTCCAAATATGTAATCCATTTTATGGAATTCCAAACACACAAATTGCAATAATTAATTTAAAAATAAATCTCGTTGTCAAAACAAATAGCGAGTTTTTTTAAAAACAATATTTATGAAAAGTTTGGCACTTGTTTATGCCCAATTCCAAAGTGAAATTAATCCCAATGACCATCATTGGATTACATGGTAAAAATATATTCTAATTACATTTTAAAACAAATTAACAAGATAATATAACCATATAATTAAATTATATGGAAAAGTAATTTTGATGTAAAATGCTATATTTTTCACTATTCATTGAAAAATGAACATTGTCAGAAAAATACCAAAAAATAACCCAAGGTAAATTTCAATTTCCCAATCATAAATAATATGTTTATTTTGAAAAATAGAGCTTATAAAATTCTCGAAAGTTTTATTTAAAAATGGTTTTCCATCAAAAGGCAGTAAAAGAATCTTTTAAAAATACTAGTGTATTCAATTCTTAAGATTGGATTCATTTGTATTTTAAGCCTCTAACATTTATTAGATAAAAGTAAAAACATTTAAGAATCATATATAATCGTATTTTAGTTATTTCTATTCATTCTCGGAAATACAATGGTTATATGTTAACTACCATTTAAAATAATATTTTTTTATTATTAGAGTGAAATGTAAGATTTCAAAGGAACTTGTTGTTCTGTATTGGGTAAGACATCGAGCATAGCGTTCCCTTTAAATTAATATTCAAATTTTTTCCACAAATAGGGATAAATATAAAAATATAATATTCTATATTTACCTAGGGTGTTACATCCTTCCCCCCTTTTGGGAATTGCATCCTCACAATTTTAAAACTAGGCTTGGAAACATCATTGAAAATCCTACATTGGAACAAGAGTCAATAAAACAATCACTTTAAAATAAAGAAAGAGAAGTGCAGAGGTCACCCGAGTTAACCCATACTAGGATTCCATGTAAGAAAACATTAACATGGAGGAGAAAAAAAAGGGTCATGTTCTGATGGAGAGTGATAGAAAACATGTTTAGGAGAAAGTTAACCATAAGAAAATCACAAACATGTGATGGGTTAAACGGTATTCGATTACCCAGTATGAAAAGTTAACATACAACATTTTTGTTTTATGTTACTCTTCATTTAGGAATTTATTTTTGAGCTTAACTAAATCATAATGAAACATACTTACTTGTCACATAGACTTTCAACTTTTACTAGATTCCTTAATCAGAATCATATTTTCTCCAAAAGATGAGTATTTAGGAAGACTTGTTCACATTAAGAGTACTATAATCAACTTCTTGAGAATCAACTAATCCAAAAAAGAGAACTATATATATCCCATGTCTTCAGACAAAAAACAAAACCAACATTGTTATAATGAGATCAGATAATCCACAAAAGGATAACCCTTTCTAAAAAGAAAATCTATTCTTAATCTCCAAAATATGTCAAACAAAACCCAAAGTTCAACAAGGACCATTTGATAAACAATTTGTTTATAAAATTATTAAAATTAAACCAAACTAAGATTGAAACCCAAATATTTGAAGGATTTAGTCACATAGTCTTCCAAGGTACAAATTAACACTTATCTTCAAATAACATCAGTTGCTCTAAATGTCTCATATTGAAAAGTAATTAACCTAATCACATATCCTCCATGATAGGTAAATAATTTCCATAGATAACCCAAAATCAGATTATTATAGATTCCTAAGATCATATAACTAAAAATAATTAGTCAAACTATCCAGGGACTTCTCGTAGTCCAGTGGTAGGTGATAAATACCAGTCGCACTTTGGATGTGGGTTCGATTCCCGCAGCTTTGTCCGATGCGACAGGGTGTCACATGGCCTGCGTGTTTTCCCTTTTACAAAACTATATATTTCTTAAAGCATTAACCAAAACGAGATAAAATCTTCAAAAAATGACCAAAACATATTTTAACCTCAAGTATATCTCATTCTTTTCATTTTATGTCATATCATAGAGTAACCCATAATTACCTAAAAAGTAGGGATCATATAAACCCTAATGGTTACCTTTATAATTATTACCTTAACTTCCACATCGAGTTGGTCATCTCGTACATGATGCATTAGGGAACTCACCAAGGTTCAAGTTGTTGGTCATGACTCCTTGATAGTTGGTTCAGCACAACCATGAGATTCCTCATTGAATTCCCCCATTTCGTCTAGTCTCTTAATCAGAGAACCACCACAGTTCCATCAAACCCATTGTCACTTTGGTGCCTGCTAGATCCATCCATTTACTAAATACAGAAAATTTAGGGTGCGTATATCAACAAAATCATCATGTACTAATGAGGAATATAAACACAAAGATATAATTACTCATTAACTTTATCTAAAAGTTATGACTCTATCTAAAATCCTAGCCATTATGGTAATGTCACTTATGATTATGGAATACCCTAACCTCTAATGTTATCTAAACCGACCTCTGATACCAACTATAAGGCCCCAGCCTTAAACATTACTTAATATTGAGTTATTACAAGATTTCATATTGGGGATATTTTCAGGATTGGAGTTTAAGAGAATTAGGACATAACTATTACATCTCAATGATTACAAAGTAGACACATATACTCAGCTTCCATTTTTTTCCACAAAATAAAAACTCCTGAACAAAAGAGTCATGCCTCGTTCCTTGTTTTAGAAAGCCTGACATTTCCTTGATCCCATCCTTGACCCCTATTCAACTTTATGTCCTGTGAAAATTATTTCAAAAAAACTTGGGATGAGCATAAAATGCTCAGTAAGGTTTATAGAAATATGGAAGGGAAACATGAGTTCATATATACATAAGAATGAAATCATACTTTACCCATAAAACATAAGCACTTTAGAATACCTCATCAAATCATGAATAAATCATGGAAATCAGAAGACATAATGGTATTGAGGCATTCATAAAATTCTTACGTAGGGAGTAACCCTCTTGGTTACGTTTGGAATACCCATCACAGTGTATTCCCTAAATCTCTTCAGAGAAACCTTAACATTTAACCCCTTCACGTTACCCAATGCATTGGAGAGCTATATCGGGCTCACCTTCCCTTAGTTTATCACAGAACCACCCGTCTTCAGAAACAATCCCCATGAACCATAACATAATCATAGCACATAACTTATGTATAAAGGAAAGATAACATTCCCAATGCAATAACAATATAACATTTTACGATATTGAATACACTGAATCCTTTCTAAAAACCATTTTCAAAACCATTTAAAACATTTAATAAAGATATTTTTGAATCAAAGTTTCCCATACCACCTTGAAGATGTTAAAATTTTAAACCATTAATATACATATAAATAAATCCTTAAAACCATTTTGAAAACATGGATATTAATTAGAAATATTTATAAGAATAAATCATTAAAAAACACTATTTTAGTTAAAGGGTTTTTAACAAAATGAGAGACAATTGAATACAATAATTGAGGAATAACATAACTTTATAATATCTTAATAATAAATGGATTCATGATATAATATTCCAAAGAACATTATATACAACATATAATATTGAATTAGAGCATAACAACAATGAAGTCTCAATAGAAATGTAAAATGAGATGAAATCCCTTAAAAAATGTATCCTTAAAATAAGGATAAATCAATATCATAATTATGTGTTAAAAATATAAATACACCCAATATACGTGGATATTAAGTGTAAAATAATCAAAGTTATTCAAACATATTTAAAGTATGACATATTCAATAACTACATGTTGAACCCAAAGAAACCAAAATTGGGTTAAGAAGTTCCCTTGACAGCCTAACGACGTGACATCAAATTTTAGAGAAAGAGTTGATGAGAGAGATAAAGGGTATCTCATCACTTGGACATAAAATTTATGGCAATAAGGGTATATTAGAACATATCACCACATAATAAGATGAAAATTAAAAGACATAACAAAATAAGTCTTTTAAAAATAGGAGGGTTAAAGGTCCCCTTACCGAGTTGGGTAACTTTCGAAACGTACACCCCATGGAAGAAGGGTCATACAATGAAGATGTAAATAGCCATAAATGATATTATACTACCCAAAGTGTATAATTATGGGTAGTACATACACCACTCAATGGAAATAGTGGCAAACGTAGCATAAATGTCACAGGAATAAAAGTGTGATGAAAAATCCCTTACGAAAACTCAGCAGCGTAACGACGCCACTTAAAACATCCAAAATTTGATTTATGAGATCAAATAGGGTCTCTCATAATATGACCATAAAAATTACAGTATGAGTAATTTTAAATAACATCTCCAAACATAAGAAAGATTATCTTAAAAAAATGACATAAAAGAGAGTACTTAAAAAGAAAGAGAGGGGTAGGATCCCTTACCTCGGGTCCGAATTGACTCGATCATTATTTAACATCCTGAATAATAAACTTGAGTTAATTTATACTTTCCTAAGAACATTCTTCAAGTTAATTATTCCTTTTATATCACTTATTGAAATGTTATAAATATTATGTAATCATTTAAGCTAATAATGTTTGTTTTGTCGATATTTGGTTCTTAAGTCAAAAGTGGACTTCTTACAATTACATGTTGTTCATGTGGTCAAAGGTTCATTATGTACAGAATGATATTAATGATTTGGATATCATATATATCATATATATTCAGAATATACATGTATTTATAATATTACATAATCATTTAGAGGTAAGAAATGAAAATGCACTGTTCATGGAGACGGTAAGTCATACGTACGCATGAACGCTACTTTCATTTCTATGTCATATTAATGGAATTAAAACTAAATGATAGATTTGTATATTTTAATTCCAGATTTATATTAATCATTTATATGTATCATAAATCATATATATCCATTATATATATGTACTTATAATAGTACATTACATTTGGGGATAAGAAATGAAATTCACCATTCATGGAGACGGTAAGTCGTACGTACGCATGAACGCTACATTCATTTCTATATCATACATTAATGGTAAGAAAATAATAATTATATAAAGGTATATTATAATTCCAGTATTACATAATATACAACAATTTTAAATCCATCATTTATACGTCCCACATATTGCATTAACGAATCAAATCACTTTGAGGGGGCAGTAGTCCGCACTTCCTAAAATGAAGATATCCCATTTTTCCCATAATGGAAACAAAAAAGTATGACTTAAATGAAAAATTATAAATCATAAGTAAAACATAAAACATATTATATAAGTATAGTGACATCTTAATTTCCACCTTTGAAGGTGTTATATGAGTGTTGAACAATCATCGTTTCGTGAGGGAGAAATTTTCCATCCACAGAAACAGTATGTTCATTAACCATTATATGAAGGTGTGTGTAGGTGTAGCTCGGATAATTTTTATAACAAAATCCTATTATATTTAATATACTGTATTTTTTACAAAAGAAATTAATAAAAAGTGTTTAGGGGGTTGGAGAAGCAAAATAAAACAAACGAACACAAGAGAAGACACTACCTTTAAATCGGGTAACTCTTTTTGATTTGAGATCAAAGGCTTCTTTGAGAAGAATTATGCCCAATGTGAGGCTTCTAGGAGTAATAGAGGGATGTTTAGAGAAAAAATGGGAAGGTTTTGGCCAAGCCAAAGGCTTGAGATTTGTGGGTAAGGTGATAGAGGTTGGGGCCTTTTATAAGAGGAGAGGAGGGTACTCTTGGAAAGGTATAAAATGTAACGTTATTTTCAAATGAGTTTCGGATTTTAATGGTCCCGCATTGATTTTTTTCGAGGATAAGGTGATAAGGGTTCGAAAACCACACAAAAAATATGTCTTTTACATGTGTAGATCTTAGATTTTACATTATCTTTCCATTTTATTTAAATAGTTAGATAATGAGGTAATCGCTACATCATCATGGTGTCATAAATAATTTAATTTTTTTAATGTCTAAAAATTATAAAATAAATACTATGATGTAGTAAATATATTTAACTATACAATTAATATATATTGTAAAAAGATCATTTATGTAGAAAAAACTAAAAATATTTTACTCAGGTGATACATTCATTGTTACATTTAACGTTCTTAAAAAAAGATAAAAAGTCACTTTCTCACAAATGTGATTCCATGGGGCCCCCAAGTTTGGTACAAGGCATCCCATGGTCGGCCATGAGACAACCAGTAGCCTTAGGACACATGTTGTGGTCATTTTTTATTATTATGATATTATTTTATTATCTTTAACTACCCGATTACTCATTAATCAAGATAATTAATGATAATTACCGTCGTTACTATTCATAATGTCCAAAAACAAAAGATTCTTAATTACATAATTTGGAACTTCTGATTCCAAATATGTAATCCATTTTACCGAATTCCAAACAAACAAATTGAAATAATTAATTTAAAAATAATTCTCGTTGTCATAACAAATAGCGAGTTTTTTTAGAAACAATATTTATGAAAAGTTTGGCACTTGTTTATGCCCAATTCCAAAGTGAAATTAATCCCAATGACCATAATTGGATTACATGGTAAAAATATTTCTAATTAAACTTTAAAACAAATTAAAAAGATAATATAACCATATAATTAAATTATATGAAAAAGCATTTTTGATGTAAAATGTAGTATTTTTCACTATTCATTGAAAAATGAACATTGTCAAAAAAATACCAAAAATTATCCCAAGGTAAATTTCAATGTCCCAATAATAAATAATATGTTTATTTTGAAAAATTGAGCTTATAAAATTGTCAAAAGTTTGATTTAAAAATGGTTTTCCATCAAAAGGCAGTAAAAAAATCTTTTAAAAATACTAGTGTATTCAATGCTTAAGATTGGATTCATTTGTATTTTAAGCCTCTAACATTAATTGGATAAAAGTAAAAACATTTAACAAACATATATAATCGTATTTTAGTTATTTCTATTCATTCTCGACAATAAAATGTCTATGTGTTAACTACCATTTAAAAATAATATTATTTTATTATTAGAGTGAAATGTAAGATTTCAAAGGAACTCGTTGTTGTGTATTGGGTAAGCCATCGAGCATAGCATTCCCTTTAAATTAATATTGTCATTTTTTCCACAAATAGGGATAAATATAAAAATGTAATATTCTTTATTTACCTGGGGTGTTACATCCTTCCCCACATTTTGGAATTACGTCCTCACAATTTTAAAACTGGGCTCGGAAACATCATTGAAAATCCCGCATCGGAACAAGAGTCAATAAAAAATCACTTTAAAAGAATGAAAGAGAAGTATAGAGGTCACCCGAGTTAACCCATACTAGGATTCCATGTATGAAAACATGGACATGGAGGAGAAAACAAAGGGTCTTGTTCTGATGGAGAGTGATAGAAAACATGTTTAGGAGAAAGTTAACCATAAGAAAATCACAAACTTGTGATGGGTTAAACGGTATTCGATTCCCCAGTAGGAAAAGTTAACAGACAACATTTTTGTTTTAAGTTACTCTTCATTGAGGAATTTATTTTTGATCTTAACTAAATCATAATGAAACATACTTACTTGTCACATAGACTTTCAACTTTTACTAGATTCCTTAATAAAAATAATATTTTCTCCAAAAGATGAGTATTTAGGAAGACTTGTTCACATTAAGAGTAATATAATCAACTTCATGAGAATCAACTAATCCAAAAAAGGGAAATATATATTTCCCATGTCTTCAGACAAAAACCAAAACCAAAATTGTTAGTATGAGATCAAATAATCCAGAAAAGGATAACCCTTTATAAAAAGAAAATCTATTCTTAATCTCGAATATTTGTCAAACAAAACCCAAAGTCCAACAAGGACCATTCGATAAAAAATTTGTCCATAAAATTATTCAAAGTAAACCAAACTAAGATTGAAACGCAAATATTTGAAGGATTTAGTCACATAGTCTTCCAAGGTACAAATTAACACTTATCTTCAAATAACATAAGTTGCTCTAAAGGTCTCATATTGAAAAGTAATTAACCTAATCAAATATCCTCCATGATATGTTAATAATTTCCATAGATAAACCAAAAGCAGCTTATTATAGATTCATAAGATCATCTAACTAAAAATAATTAGTCAAACTATCCAGGGACTTCACGTAGTCCAGTAGTAGGTTATAAATACCAGTTGAACTTTGGTTGTGGGTTCGATTCCCGCAGCTTTGTCTGACGCGACGGGTTGTCACACGGTCTGCGTGTTTTCCCTTTTACAAAAATATTTAATTCTTAAAACATAACCCAAAACGAGATAAAATATTCAAAAATGACCATAACATATTTTAACCTCAAGTTCATCTCATTACTTTCATTTTCCATCATATCATAGAGTAACCCATAATTACCTAAAAATAAGGGACCATATAAACCCTAATGGTTACCTTTATAATTATTAACTTAACATCTACATAGAGTTGGTCATCTCGTACATGATGCATTAGAGAACTCAATAAGGTTCAAGTTGTTGGTCATGACTCCTTGATAGTTGGCTTAGCACAACCACGAGATTCCTCATTGAATTCCCCCATTTCAACTAGTCTCTTAATCAGAGAACCACCATAGTTTCCATCAAACTCATTGTCACTTAGGTGCCTGCTAGATCCATCCATTTACTAAAAACAGAAAAGTCTGTGTGCGTATATCAACAAAATCATCATGTACTAATGAGGAATATAAACACTAATATATAATTACTCATTCAATTTATCTAAAAACTATGACTCTTTCTGAAATCCTAGCCAATATGGTAATGTCACTTATGCTTTTAGAATACCCTAACCTCTAAAGATATCTAAACCGACCTCTAATACCTTCTATAAGACCCCAGCCTTAAACATTACTTAATCTTGAGTTATTACAAAATTTCACATTGGGGATATTTTTATGTTTAATGTTTTAGAGAATTAGGACATAACTATTACATCTCAAACATTACAAAGTAGACTCATCCACTCAGCTTCCATTATTTCCACAAAATAAAAACTCTTGAACAAAAGAGTCATGTCTAGTTCCTTGTTTTAGTCAGCCTAACATTTCCTTGATCCCATCATTGACCCCTATACAACTTTATGTCCTGTGAAAATCATTTCAAAAAAACTTGGGATGAGCATAATAAGCTCAGTAAGGTTTATGGAAATAAGGAAGGGAAACCTGAGTTCATATATACATAAGAATGAAATCACACTTTACCCATAAAACATAAGCACTTTAGAATACCTCATCAAATCATGAATAAATCATGGAAATCAGAAGACATAAAGGTATTGAGGCATTCATAAAATTCTTACGTAGGGAGTAACCCTCTTGGTTACATTTGGAATACCCATCACAGTATATTCCCTAAATCTCTTCGGAGAAACCTTAACATTTAACCCCTTCACGTTACCCAATGCATTGGAGTGCTATATCGGGCTCACCTTCCCTTAGTTTATCACAGAACCACCCGTCTACAGAAACAATCCCCATGAACCATAACATAATCATATCACATAACTTATGCATAAAGGATAGATAACATTCCCAATGCAATAACCATATAACATTATAAGATATTGAATATACTGAATCCTTTCTGAAAACCATTTTCAAAACCATATAAAACATTTAATAAAGAGATTTTTTAATCAATGTGTCCCACACCACCTTGAAGCTTTTAAAATTTTAAACCATTAATATCCATATAAATAAATCGTTAATACAATTTTGAAAACATGGATATTAATTATAAATATTTATAAGAATAAATCATTAAAAACAATATTTTAGTTAAAGGGTTTTTAACAAAATGAGAGACACTTGAATACAATTGAGGAATAACATAACTTTATAATATCATGAGAACAAATGGATTCAAGATATAATATTCCAAAGAACAGTATATACACCATATAAGAGTGAATTGGTTCATAACATCAATGAAGTCTCAATAGGAATGTAAAATGAGATGAAATCCCTTATAGAAAATGTATCCTTAAATTAAGGATAAATCAATCTCATAATTATGTGTTAAAAATATAAATACACCCAATATATGTGGATATTAAGTGTAAAATAATCAAAGGTCATTCACACATATTCAAAGGATTACATATTCAATAACTACATGTTGAACCCAAAGAAATCAAAATTTGGTTAAGAAGTTACCTTGACAGCCTAACGACGTCCCATCAAATTTTAGAGAAAGAGTTGATGAGAGAGATAAAGGGTATCTCATCACTTGAACATAAAATTTATGGCAATAAGGATATATTATAACATATCACCACATAATAAGATGAAAATTAAAATACATAACAAAAGAAGTCATTTAAAAAGAGGAGGGTGAAAGGTCCCCTTACCGAGTTGGGTAACTTTCGAAACGTACACCCCATGGAAGAAGGGTCATACAATGAAGATGTAAATACCCATAAATGAAATTATACTACACAAAGTGTATAATTATGGGCAGTACATACACCACTCAATGGAAATAGTGGCAAACGTAGCATAAATGTCACGAGAATAAAAGTGTGATGAAAAATCCCTTACGAAAACTCGGCAGCATAACGACGCCACTTAAAACATCCAAAAATTGATTTATGAGATCAAATAGGGTCTCTCATAATATTACCATAAAAATTACAGTATGAGTAATATAAAATAACATCTCCAAACATAAGAAAGATGATCTTAAAAGAAATTACATAAAAGTGAGTACTTAAAAAGAATGAGAAGGGTATGATCCCTTACCTCTGGTCAGACTTCACTCGATCAATCTTTAACGTCCTGAATAATAAACATGAGTTAATTTATACATTCTTAAGAACTGTAACACCCCGATATTTTATGAAAAATATTCTTTTAATTTCATTAATGTCTTGTGTTGTATGCTACAACAAGATTACATTGCGCTATACGCAACACCGTATTAGCTTGCAGTATATGCAACACTATTCTTGGATCGTGTTACACACAATTTTGATAATAGTTATTCTACACAACATTGATTATATATATATATATTCAATGTATAAATGAAATATGTTTGGATTATGATATAATAAATAATAAAGGATTATTTCACAGCACGCATCCCTGACTTGGCTTGCATTACACGCAATCGCGACCTTCCTCGATAGCGTGTGTTGTACGCAATACCGGGTTTTACTAAACAATGATATATTATAATAATATTGTTAAGAACTAGCCGTTATGAATAGTGTGAACTAAATTTTGAATTTTATAACATTATTATTCATCTTACACATTTCTAGAACATGTTATAAGAACAAAATAAATATTTTGGGTAAAATAAGTATTTTTCAAAAAACGCAGTTTTGCCGCCTTTTGATGGCGCACCCACTTTAAATCTCGTTTTTGACATGTTTATATGTTAAATTTGACAAAATAAAATTCTTCTTTTGAATAAGGATATAAAAATTTACATTAGATAATGTTTTTATATTTTTCCGATAACATTCATATTTTAATGAATAGTAAGAACACGCTATATTTTAATTAAAAATAACTTTTTTCATCGTAATATCTTATGTGGTTAAATTATAATATTTAATGGTTTTAAAGTATAAATAGAATATATTTTTACCATTTAATATAATTTATTTCATTAGCATTGATTTTACCTTGAATTCGTAGGTTAAATCAATTCAATCTTTTGTAATGTTTTAAAGAAAAACCCGTTTTCTTTCGACAAAGGGATTAATTTTAATTTAATTTCTGCATCTTTAGTGAATTGAATTTGGAAAAATTGATTCCATATTTGGAATCAGTGTGTCCAAATTATGTTTATAATCTACTTTTTATTTTTGGGCTTTGTCAATAGTAACTACGGTAAATTTTATTTACTATAGTTAAAGGTAAATCGAATAATTAAGGGTAAATATAAGATTATAAAATTGCCCTAACACTTGAAAAAATCCTATTGGATGACTAAACGTAAACCCATATAACCTAAGGGTCAGATTAGATTCATTTTATGGAATTTTGTTCCATGAAAACAATTTAATTATTATTAAAACCAAAGAATGTGACAACATGTCACTTTCTTAAATCTTATAAGTATAATAAATTTAATTTAGTGATAAACTTCATGAAACTTCGAATGTGAATAGTCTCCAGAAATCAAATACAGGTATCTAAATAATATAAATTTATTTAGAATTTTTAGGGATTAAATAATTATCATTTACTATGACACAATAATGATGCAGAAATTGTTTATCTAGTGAAAAATCAAGAATATAGTTTTTATTAAACTAATTTTGAACATAAAATGCACAAACCCCTTACCAAAACGTATTGGTAAAATAAATGTAAATCATAATCATCCAATGGTTGAATATTTGACCATTTTGAGCCTTATAAAAGTGATTATGACACTTATATTATTTTATTTTAAATGATGCCAAAGTTGTCACCTTCATAATTTAATAAATATAACAATTTAAATATTGTGATTTTAAGATGATAAATTCGAATAAAAGTATTATTGTGAAAGGTAATAGATTGGTCTTCATCATAGGATTTTATTTTTAATTTTTATGCAACAAATAAGTATATTAAATAATTATACAAAAATGTTGTAGTAATTATTTTATTAAGAGATAAACCAAATAAATGGTTTTAAAAATAATAAAATAATCATTATATGAACTATTTAATGTGCTCCACTAATTTTATAGATACATATGACATTGTATGAATCTATTAAAGCTTTTATTTGGAACATATCGTCTGTATATATTTTATTTAAATTCAAATAAATGAATAGTGTCAAAATTGACACTATTGTTATTTTATAAAAATAACATATTATAAAATCGTTTAAAAATCACAAAAATATTTAAAAATTAAAAATTTAAATTTATATGTTCTATAATATTATTAAGTACCCAATTATATAAAATTCACAACAAATAAGTAATTATTTGTTATAATTTAATATTTTGAATTTTATTACCATAAATAAACCTAAATAGATTAAATAAGGATTAATCAAAATGATAATGTTTAAAATAAGATCCAAACATGTCTAAATTTGATTGGTTGATAAGATTTCAACCCTATCTCATCTAACCTTCGAATATGAGTCATTTTTGGAGGTTTTTAAGTGGGTTTAGATTTATTATAAATTAATATTTTTAAGAATTCCAACGGTACCCCTCTCCTCCCTTATAAAAGGGCACATCCTCCCTCTCCTCCTCACACCAATTACAGAATTCAATCTCGGGAAACCCCTGCCAAAATCTCTTCTCCACTTCCCTAGTATCATCCTAGAGGTCCTAGTCTTCTTGAAAGACCATCCTTAGTTCATTAAGTGGAGGTTAAGTGAAGGCGCGTCAAAAAAGAGGTAATATCCATTACCGATCTTTTTCAATTTCTTTCTTCTTAAACTTCTTCTTATTTATTTGTTTAATTGTAAAGTAATAACATCAGTATTTATTATATACTGATATGTTATTATAAATCTTAAACAACTCTAATTAACCTTCGATCCATCCTACGGAAAAGGAAATCACAGCGCGTGCGTACGTACGGAATACCGTCTCCACGCCATGGTGTAATCTATTTTCCGCCACCACCTTAATTGGATGGGTATAATGGTGTAATGAGTAACTATATATGATTATTATAAAGTGATATTGATACTGAAATATTATACATACACTTCAACATAATTCCACGACCATGGGAATGATATCATCGCTCGTGCGTACGTACGGACTACCGTCTCCACGACGCGATGAGATTCATTCTCTATATTATCCATTCATGAATGATTATAAAGTATATATAATAATTACTAATGAAATATATGACATAATAATGATACTGGATTTAGGTATATTTATATGTATGTCATCTACTTAATTCCATTCGATTCAATAAGGAAACGAAAACAGCGTTCATGCGTACGTACGGACTACCGTCTCCATGAACGGCGTATTTCATTCCATTTATCAATATATTATATATATGTATATTCTGAATATATATTATATATAAATCATGTTTTACATTCTGGATATAAGTAATCATGATCCAAGTAATCATATTAATAATTACAAGTTAAAAACACGAACGACAAATGAGACGATTTTACCCAAAACGCTACTTTAACATGAATTTACAAAAGAACGTTTAATGTAAAGTCATAAGTGGACCATATATGATATAATAACATTGAATATGATTCTGTAATAAGTCAATAACTTTATTTACATCATTATACAGGAGGTTCGGACACGTACACAGCAAGTCGGACCTAAGGTAAGGGATAAATTTTCAATCTCATTTTTATCCGAGATTGCTTATACGTAAGTATTTACTGGGGTTACGTTAATCATCCATGACCATGTTTTCTAAAAATGTTTTTATAAAATGTTTAAAATTCATCCATGAATGTTTAAAGTCATTTTTACCCTTTATTGAATTTTTACCACATTATATGAATGGAATCTTTCCTTTGGTTACCATATAAGGTACTTTTTGACTTTTCCGACAAAAGTACGAGGAGAATGTTATTTTTAACTTATACGGCGTGAAAGGATTTTTACGGTTTCATGAAACAAAATTTTCAAGAAGCTTCCTCTACAAGATTGAATGATTATTTTCAAAAAAAACCCTTATCATTAAAAATTGCATGAAATTTTGTGAGAAGAAAGTGATTTTAAAGAAGAAAGGATATTTTCCTCAAGAATTAATTTCAAGTGTTTTTCTGAAAAATATTTTCCATCTAAGATGACATTATTTGAAATGTATGTTTCAAGTAAAATGTCTCTATGATTTAAATGGTTTCAATTTTCTTATGATGAAATGATATCAATTGTTTATGGATTATGATGGCATGATGTTTAAGAATCCCATTTTATTACATGGGTTATGCAATGATGTATGATTTATGATTTTGTGGCACCCATAAGAATGGTATCGTTATGAGACGGGTGGGACCTATATCTCCCTCTAATGCACTGGTTAAAGATTTTATATCTCATGAGATAGACATGGCTGGAATAGTAGGTTATACCGGTTCAGTGAAACATGACTGAAACGAGGGTGACTCGGTTCAGAAAGGGACTTTGTCCACTAATATAGTCTTGGCAATGAGTCTTGACTAACATGAAATGATTCTCTATGATTATGTGTGTATGCCACAAAGTTTGATGTTTTATGTTATGATTATTGGGATTACATTTCACTTCTATGATTTATCCCATGTTATGATATTATGAGCTCTTTTGCAGGTTAAGATTTCCAAAAGCTATGTTCTTATGTATATGATGTTATTGATATTTTTTTTGTTTACCCATATTGAGAATTTGAGCTCACCATTTTATGTTATATTTTCCCTAGGATATAAAGAAAGGTTTTAGGTATAAAAAAAAGAAGATCTTTATGGTAGATGTTGAAGATCCTTCACCACGATTAGAAGATTATATTCCGAGTTTCCAAAGACACTAATCTATTACTATCCTTGTGTGTGTGTTTTGTTATGTACTAAGTATTCCACAAAAGTAATGTAATATCTATGTACCTTAAGCTTCAGGTCTCTACAAGAACCTTATTCAAGTTCATTATTCCTTTTATATCACTTATTGCAATGTTATTAACATCATGTAATCATTTACGTTAATAATTTTTGTTTTGTCGATATTTGGTTCTTAAGTCGAAAGTGGAATTCTTACAATTACATGTTGTTTGTGTTGTCAAAGTTTCATTATGTACAGAATGATATTAATGATTTGGATATCATATATATCATATATATCCAGCATACACATGTATTTATAATATTACATAATAATTTAGAGGTAATAAATGAAATGCACCGTTCGTGGAGACGGTAAGCCGTATGTACGCATGAATGCTACTTTCATTTCTATGTCATATTAATGGAATTAAAACTAAATGAGAGATATGTATATTTTAATTCCAGAATTATATTAATAATTTAGATGTAACATAAATCATATATATCCATTATATATGTTTACTTATAATTGTACATTACATTTGGGGATAAGAAATGAAATGCACCGTTCATGCAGACGGTAAGTCGTACGTACGCATGAACGCTACTTTCATTTCTATCTCATACGTTAATGGAAAGAAAATAATAATGATATAAAGGTATATTATAATTCCAGTATAACATAATATATAATAATTTTAAATCCATCCATTATACATCCCACATATGGCATTAAAGAATCAAATCACTTTGAGGGGGCGGTAGTCCGCACTTCCTAAAATGAAGATATCCCATTTTACCCATAATGGAAACCATAAAAGTATGACTTAAATGAAAAATACAGAAGATTAATTAAAACATAAACATATTATATAAGTATAGTGGAATCTTAATGGCCCCCTTTGAAGGTGTTATATGAGTGTTGAACAATCATCGTTTCGTGAGGCAGAAATTCACCATCCACAGAAACAGTATGTTCTTTAACCATTATATGAAGGTGTGTGTAAGTGTAGCTCGAATATTTTTTATAACAACATCCTAGTATATTGAAGATACTGGATTTGTTACAAAATAAATGAATAGAAAGTGTTTAGGGGGTTGGAGAAGAAAAATAAAACAAAAGAACACAAGAGAAGACACTACCTTTAAATCGGGTAACTCATTTTGATTTGAGATCAAAGGCTTCTTTGAGAAGAATTCTGCCCAATGTGAGGTTTCTAGGAGTAGGAGAGGGATGTGGAGAGACAAAATGGGAAGGGTTTGGCCGATCCAAAGGCTTAAGATGTGTGGGTTTGGAGGTAGAGGTGGGGGCCTTTTATAAGAGGAGAGGAGGGGACTCTTGGAATGGTATAAAATGTATCTTTATTTTCAAATGAGTTTTGGATTTTAATTTTCCCACATTGATGTGTTTCTAGGATAAGGTGATAAGGGTTCGAAATCCACCAAACAATAGGTCTTTTAATTGTGTAGGTCTTAGATTTTACATTATATTTCCATTTTATTTAAATAGCTACATAATGAGGTAATCACTACATCTTCATGGTGTCATAAATAATTTAATTTATTTAATGTTTAAAAACTATAAAACAAATACTATGATGTATTAAATCTTTTTAAATTTCCAAGGACTATTTATAGTCAAATGTTCATTTATGTAGAAAAAATTAAAAATATTTTACTCAGGTGATACATTCTTTGTTACATTTAACATTCTTTAAAAAAAGATAAAAAGTCACTTTCTCACAAAAGTGATTCCATGGGGCCCCCAAGATTGGAACAAGGCATCCCATGGTCGGCCATGAGACAACCAGTAGCCTTAGGACACATGTTGTGGTCATTTTCTATTATTATGATATTATTTTATTATCTTTAACTACCCGATTACCCATTAATCAAGATAATTAATGATAATTACGGTCGTTACTATTCATAATGTCCAAAAACAAGAGTCTTAATTACATAATTTGGACCTTCTAATTCCAAGTACATAATCCATTTTACCGAATTCCAAAAACCCAAATTTCAATAATTAATTTAAAAATAATTCCCGTTGTCAAAACAAATAGCGAGTTTTTTTAGAAACAATATTTATGAAAAGTTTTGCACATGTTTATGCCCAATTATAAAGTGAAATTAATCCCAATGACCATCATTGGATTACATGGTAACAATATATTCTAATTACACTTTAAAACAAATTAACAAGATAATATAACCATATAATTAAATTATATAAAAAAGCAGTTTTGATGTAAAATGAAGTATTTTTCACTATACATTAAAAAATGAACATTGTAAGAAAAATACCGAAAATTATCCCAAGGTAAATTTCAATGTCCCAATCATAAATAATATGTGTATTTTAAAAAATAGAGATTCTAAAATTGTCAAAAGTTTGATTTAAAAATGGTTTGCATCAAAAGGCAGTAATACAATCTTTTAAAAATACTAGTGTATTCAATGCTTAAGATTGGATTCATTTTTATTTTATGCCTCTAACATTTATTGGATAAAAGTAAAAAAAATTAACAAACATATATGATCATATTTTAGTAATTTCTATTCATTCCTAGAAATACAATGACTATGTGTTAAATACCATTTAAACTAATATTATTTTATTATTAGAGTGCAATGTAATATTTCAAAGGAACTCGTTGTTGTGTATTGGGTAATCCATCTAGCATAGCGTTCCCTTTAAATTAGTATTGACATTTTTTCCACAAATAGAGATAAATATAAAAATGTCATATTATTTATTTACCTGGGGTGTTACATCCTTCCCCCCTTTTGGGAATTGCGTCCTCACAATTTTAAGACTGGGCTTGGAAACATCATTGAAAATCCCACATCGGAACAAGAGTCAATAAAACAATCACTTTAAAAGAAAGAAAGAGGATTACCGAGGTCACCTGAGTTAACCCGTACTAGGATTCCACGTAAGAAAACATGGACATGGAGTAGAAAACAAAGGGCCATGTTCTGATGGAGAGTGATAGAAAACATGTTTAGGAGAAAGTTAACTATAAGAAAATCACAAATTTGTGATGGGTTAAACGGTATTCGATTCCCCAGTAGGAAACGTTAACAGACAACATTTTTGTTTTAAGTTACTATTCATTGAGGAATTTATTTTTGAGCTTAACTAAATCATAATGAAACATACCTAATTGTGATGTAGACTTTCAACTTTTACTAGATTCCTTAATCAAAATCATATTTTCTCCAAAAGATGAGTATTTAGGAAGACTTGTTCGCATTAAGAGTACTATAATCAACTTCTTGAGAATCAACTAATCCAAAAAATAGAACTATATATTTCCCATGTCTTCAGACAAAAACCAAAACTAAAATTGTTAGTATGAGGTCAGATAGTCCACAAAAGGATAACCCTTTATAAAAAGAAAATATATTCTTAATCTCCAAAATTTTTCAAACAAAACCCGAAGTTCAACAAGGACCATTCGATAAACAATTTGTCCATAAAATTATTCAATGTAAACCAAACTAAGATTGAAACCAAAATATTTAAAGGATTTAGTCACATAGTCTTCCAAGGTACAAATTAACACTTATCTTCAAATAACTTCAGTTGCTCTAAATGTCTCATATTGAAAAGTAATTAACCTAATCACATATCCTCCATGATAGGTTAATAATTTCTATAGATAACCCAAAATTAGCTTATTCTAGTTTCATGAGATCATCTAACTAAAAATAATTAGTCAAACTATCCAGGGACTTCACATAGTCCAGTGGTAGTTGATAAATACAAGTCTCACTTTCGTTGTAGCTTTGAATCCCGCAGCTTTTTCCGATGTGACGGGTTATAACACGGTCTGCGTGTTTTCCCTTTTAGAAAACTATATAATTCTTAAAACATTACCCAAAACGAGATAAAATCTTAAAAAATGACCATAACATATTTTAACCTCAAGTTTATCTCATTCCTTTCATTTTCCATCATATCACAGAGTAACCCATAATTACCTAAAAAATATGGATCATATAAACCCTAATGGTTACCTTTATAATGATTACCTTAACTTCAACATCGAGTTGGTCAACTCGTACATGATGCATTAGAGAACTCACTAAGGTTCAAGTGGTTGGTCATGACTCCTTGATAGTTGGTTTAGCACAACCACGATATTCCTCATTGAATTTCCCCATTACATCTAGTCTCTTAATTAGAGAACCACCACAGTTTCAATCAAACCCATTGTCACTTTGGTGTCTTCTAGATCCATCCATTTACTAAAAACAGAATAGTCAGTGTGCGTATATCAACAAAATCATCATGTACTAATGAGGAATATAAACACTATGATATAATTACTCATTAATTTTATCTAAAAACTATGACTCGTTCTGAAATCCTAGCAATTATGGTAATGTCACTTATGCTTATATAATACCCTAACCTCTAATTTTATCTAAACCAACCTATGATACTGACTATAAGGCCCTAGGCTTAAACATTACTTAATCTTGAGTTATTACAAGATTTCACATTCGGGATATTTTCAGTTTTAGAGTTTTAGAGAATTAGGACATAACAATTACATCTCAAAGATTACAAAGTAGACACATCTACTCAGCTTCCATTTTTTCCACAAAATAAAAACTCCTGAACAAAATATTCTTGTCTAGTTCCTTGTTTTAGAGAGCCTGACATTTCCTTGATCCCATCCTTGACCCCTAATCAACTTTATATCCTGTGAAAGTCATTTCAAAAAAACATGGGATGAGAATAAAAAGCTCAGTAGGGTTTATAGAAATATTGAAGGGAAACATGAGTTCATATATACATAATAATTAAATCATACTTTACCCATAAAATATAAGCACTTTTACATACCTCATAAAATCATGAATAAATCATGGAAATCATAAGACATAAAGGTATTGAGGAATTCATAAAATTCAAACGTAGGGAGGTACTATAAGGCCCCAGCCTTAAACCATAATTAATCTTGAGTTATTACAAGATTACACTTTGAGGATCTTTTCAGGTTTAGAGTTTTAGAGAATTAGATCATAAAACTTGCATTACATTCCACATTTACACAAAGTGGTTACATAAAAGATAGTTTTCATTTTTTTCCATCAATGGAAACATATTTAAAAATAAAGTGTGGATTCTTTCTTGACACTTCCTTGACACTATCATCATAACATGTACCTTTCCCTTGACATGTGAAAAACATTTCAAAAAAACTTGGGATGAGCATAAAAAGCACAGTAAGGGTTATAAAAATATAGAAAGGAAACATTAGTTCATATATACATAAGAATGAAATCATACTTTACCCATAAAACATAGGCACTTTAACATAGCTCATCAAATCCTGAATAAATCATAGAAATCATAAGACATAAAAGGTAACTTGAGGCATTCATAACATTCTTATATAGAGAGAAACCCTCTTGGTTACATTTGGAATACCCACCACAGTATATTCCCTAAATCTCTTCGGAGAAACCTTAATTTTTCACTCCTTCGCATTACCTAATGCATTGGAGAGCTATATCGGGCTCACTCGCCCTTAGTTTATCACGGAACCACCTGTCTTCATAATAATGCCCAAGAACCATAATATAATCTTATCACATAAAACATGCATAAAGGAAACATAACATTTCCACCATTCAATAACAATATATCAATACAACACATTGATATAAAAATATTATGAAAACCATTTTCAATTCCAAAATAAAAGAAAAGTAAAACATGGTATATATTTTTCTTTTAAAAAGAGGGTATGGCTTGTAGAGGATGCCAAAATTCAAATAATGGTCACGGCGGTGGATAAGTCGTTGTCGCCGTATACGTATGACAAAAACATTCCATCTTTTCGTTTAGTAAAAGCTTCATATAAAAAAGATTCATTTTGAATAAATGTAAACATCAAAGGGGTAAAAGTCAAAGGGTTTAATACACCGTATAAAAGAAAGTTGTGTATAAAACAAAATATTCCTCAATGAAAGGAGACTGAGACGAAGTCCCATACAATGACGATATCCTTGGATTAAGGATGAATCAGTTACATAATTATGTGTGACAAATGAATACATGAAATATAAGTGGGTATTAAGTTTATAACAATCAGAGGACATTCACACATAATCATAGAACGACATATTCATGGTGTACAAGTTTATCCCAAAGAATCAAAATTGGGTTAAGAAGTTCCCTTGCAAAAATTTGACAGCCTAACGGCGTCACTTCAAAATTCTGAAAAAGAGTTGATGAGAGATAAAAAGGGTATCTAATAACTTGGGCATAAAGTTTACATAAATTAGGATATATAAGAACATATCACAACATAATAGTATGTGAATTAAAATACATAACATAATAAGTCTTTTAAAAAGAGGAGGGTGAAAGGTTCCCTTACCGACTTGGGAAACTTTCAAAACGTACATCCCATTGAAGAAGGGTCATACAATGATTATTTAAATACCCATAAATGAAATTATATTACACAAAGAGTATAATGATGGGAATTACATACACCACTCAAAGTAAATGGTGGCAAATGTAGCATAAATCTCACAGGACTAAAAGTGAGATGAAAAATCCCTTTCGAAAACTCGTCAGCCTAACGACACCACTTAAAACATCCAAAATGGATTGATGAGAGAAAATAGGGTCTCTCATCATATAAACATAAAAATCACAGTATGAGTAATATAAAAGAACATCCCAATCATAATAATGATGGGCTTAAAAGGAATGACATAAAAAAGTATACTTAAAAAGAAAGAGAGGGGTAGGTTTCCCTTACCTCGGGTCCAACTTGACTCGATCATTCTTTAATCTCATGAATAATAAACCTGAGTTAATTCTACTTCCTTAATAACCTTATTTAAGTTCATTATTCCTTTTATATCACTTATTACCATATCATGAACACTATGTTTTTATTTAAGTTAATAACGGTCGTTTTAACGATCATTGGTACTTGAGTCAAAAATAAACTCTTTATAATTACAAGTTGTTCATGTTGTAAAATATCCATTATATCCAGAATTTTATTCATGATGTATATATAATATATATCATATATATCAATTATTTTCATGTATTTATAATATTACATGACATTTAGAGGTAAGTAATGAAATGCACCGTTCATGGAGACGATAAGCCGTATGTACGCATGAGCGCTACTTCAATTTCTATTTCATATTTAATGGAATTAAAACATAATGATGCATAATAGTATTTTAATTCCAGTATTGTATCATATATAATATCATTAAATATAGCCTTTATACATACCACATATGGTATTAACGAATCAAATCACTTTGAGGGGGCGGTAGTCCGCACTTCCTAAAATGAAGATATCACGTATACCCATAATGGAAGCCATAATGGTATGTAATAAATGAAAAATACAGCAGCTTAAGAAAAACATAAACATATTACATATCATATATAAATATAGTGACATCTTAATGGCCACCTTTGAAGGTTTTATAAGGATATTGAATAATCATCGTTTCGTGAGGCAGAAATTCGCCATCAACGGAAACAGTATGTTCTTTAACCATTAGATGTAGGTGTGTGTAAATTTATCTCGAATAATTATTATAACAAAATCCTAGTATATTGAATATACTAAATTTGTTACAAAATAAATGAATAAAAAGATTTTAGGGGGTTGGAGAAAAAAAATAAAACAAAAGGACTCAAGTGAAGACATTACTTTAAAATCGGGTAACTCCCTTTGGTTTGAGCTCAAAGGCTTCCATGGGAAGACTTTTTCCCAAATTGAGGATTCAAGGAGTTAGAGAGAGATGTGGAGAGACAAAATGGGCCAGGTTTGGACAATCCAATGGCTTTGGAAGTGTGGGTAAGGAGGTAGAGGTGGTGGCCTTTTATAAGAGGAGAGGAGGGGCACTCATGGAAAGTAAGGAAATTTTACTTTATTTTAGAATGAGTTTCAGATTTTAATGGTCCCACATTTTTGTGTATTGAGGATAAGGTGATAAGGGTTCGAAATACACCCATCCAATAGGTTTTGGACATGTTTAGGTCTTAGATTGTACATTATCTTTCCATTTTATTTAAATCGTTAAATAATGAGGTGATCGCTGCATCATCATGATATCATAAATAATTTAATTCATTTAATGTCTAAAAATTATAACAAAAATACTATGAAGTATGAAATCTTTTTAGATTTCCAATGACTATTTATAGTCAAAAATATTACTTGTGTAACCCCATGTAAAAGTTGTTTTAGTAAAACATCTCTTGTTTGTGTCATTTTAATTTTAACATTAAATAAAAAGGTATTTATGTAATTTTCCAACCAAAGTAGCTACATGGGGTCCCCAAGTTGACCCACGGATTTTCTTGGTCGGCCATGACTCATCCAATGAGGGTAGGACATGTGTATTGGTCATTTAATTTTATTAAAACATTATTCTTACCTTAAACTATACAAATTACCTCTAATCGCGATTAAAACTTAATAAGGTACTATTCACCAAAAAATTATTTTAATCCCATTGAACCATATTTTAATTCTTAATGACAACCATTTATGTCGGATTTTTGAAATTCGAAACACAAAGGTGGAAAAATTTCATTTAAACGGAAAACCATTTTTATAAGTACCACTTAGTTGTTTCACTATTCATCAAAAATTGAAGATTATCAGAAAATTACCAAAAATTCACCCTAAGCTATATTTGATATTCCGAATTCAAAAATGATGTCTCTTTTACATAATTCATTACATATAAGTTACATTAATTAATTTAATTATTAATTCCCGCTGTCAGAACAAATAGCGTGTTTTTATGAAATAATATATATTAAAAGATTGGCACTAGTTTAAGTCAAATTTCAAAGTGAAATTAATTCCAATGACCAGTATTTGATTAAATAGGAAAAATATATTCTAATTTCACTTTAAAACCAATTCAAAAGATAATCTAATCATATAAATAAATTTTATTAAAAATAGGTTTTGAATTAAAATACAACATTTTTCACTATTCAATAAAAATTGAAATTTTTCAGAAAAATACCAAAATTTTACACAAAGTAAATTTTGATGTCCCGATTCTAAAGAAGAATATTATTTTGTCAAATATAACACATAAAATTGTCAAAAAGTGGATTTAAAAGAGGTTCTCCATAAAAGGCAGTTAATCGGCCTTTTAAAGAATATTAGAATGTTTACGCTTAAAATTGGATTCATTAGCATTTTTAATCCTCTAACATTTATTGTAAAAAGTAAAAATAAATATAATCATTTTTTAGTTAGTTCTATTCATTCCCACCATCACAACAGCTAGGCGTTAAATACCATTTAAAATAATATTATTTTATTATTACAGTGCAACGTAAGATTCCCAAGAAACACGTTGTTGCGTGTTGGGTACACCATCGAGCATAGCATCCCCTTTAAAGGTAATATTAATATTTTATTCACAAATATATATAAATATAAAAATGTCATATTATTTATTTACCTGGGGTGTTATAGTAACCCTCTTGGTTACGTTTGGAATACCCATCACAGTATATTTCCAAAATCTCTTCTGAGAAACCTTAATGTTTAACCCCTTCACGTTACCCAATGCATTGGAGAGCTATATCGGGCTCACCTGCCCTTAGTTTATCACGGAACCACCCGTATTAATAAAAAATTCCCAAGAACCATAACATAATCAAAGCACATAACTTATGAATAAAGGAAAGATAACATTCCCAATGAAATAACCATATAACATTTTAAGAAATTGAATATACTGAATCCTTTCTAAAAACCATTTTCAAAACCATTTAAAACATTTAATAAAGAGATTTTTGAATCAAAGTGTCCCATACCACCTTGAAGATTATAAAATTTTAATCCATTAATATCTATATAAATAAATCATTAAAACCATTTTGAAAACATGGATATTAATTAGAAATATTTATAAGAATAAATCATTAAAAACAATATTTTAGTTAAAGGGTTTTTAACAAAATGAGAGACACTTGAATACAATAATTGAGGAATAACATAACATTATAATATCATGAGAATAAATGGATTCATGATATAATATTCCAAAGAATATTATATACACCATATAAGAGTTAATTGGTGCATAACAATCAAGAAGTCTCAATAGAAATGTAAAATGAGATTAAATCCCTTATAAAAAAGGTATCCTTAAATTCAGGATAAAGCAATCTCATAATTATGTGTGAATAAAATAAATACACCAAATATACATGGATATTAAGTGTAAAATAATCAAAGGTCATTCGCACATATTCAAAGGATGACATATTCAATAACTACATGTTGAACCCAAAGAAATCAAAATTGGGTTAAGAAGTTCCCTTGACAGCCTAACGACGTCACATCAAATTTTAGAGAAAGAGTTGATGGGAGAGATAAAGGGTATCTCATCAATGGGATATAAAATTTATGTAAATAAGGATATATATGAACATATCACCACATAATAAGATGAAAATTAAAAGACATAACAAAAGAAGTATTTTAAAAAGAGGAGGGTGAAAGGTCCCCTTACCGAGTTGGGTAACTTTCGAAACGTACACCCCATGGAATAAGGTTCATAAAATGAATATGTAAATACCAATAAATGAAATTATACTACAAAAAGTGTATAATAATGGGAAGTACAAACACCACTCAAAGGAAATAGTGGCAAACGTAGCATAAATGTTACGGGAATAAAAGTGTGATGAAAAATCCCTTACGAAAACTCAGCAGCCTAACGACGCCACTTAAAACATACAATAATGGATTTATGAGATCAAATAGGGTCTCTCATAATATGAGAATAAAAATTAAAGTATGATTAATATATAATAACATCCCCAAACACAATAAAGATGATCTTAAAAGAAATTACATAAAAGAGAGTACTTAAAAAGAAAGAGAGGGGTATGATCCCTTACCTTGGGTCTAACTTGACTCGATCATTCTTTAACATCCTGAATAATAAACTTGAGTTAATTTATACTTTCTTAATAACCTTATCAAAGTTCATTATTCCTCTTATATCACTTATTGCAATTTTATAAACATTATGTAATCATTTAAGTTAATAATGTTTGTTTTGTCGATATTTGGTTCTTAAGTCGAAAGTGGACTTCTTAAAATTACATGTTGTCCGTGTGGTCAAAGGTTCATTATGTACAGAATTATATTCATGATTTGGATATCATATATATCATATATATCCAAGATATACATGTATTTATAATATTACAGAATCATTTAGAGGTAAGAAATGAAATGCACCGTTCATGGAGACGGTAAGCCGTACGTACGCATGAACGCTACTTGCATTTCTATGTTGTATTAATGGAATTAAAACTAAATGAGAGATATGTATATTTTAATTCCATAATTATATTAATAATTTAGATTTAACATAAATCATATATATCCATTATATATATGTACTTATAATAGTACATTACATTTGGGGATAAGAAATGAAATGCACCATTAATGGAGACAGTAAGCCGTACGTACGCATGAATGCTACTTTCATTTCTATCTCATAATTTAATGGAAAGAAAATAATAATGATATAAAGGTATATTATAATACCAGTATAACATAATATATAATAATTTTAAATCCATCCTTTATACGTCCCACATATGGCATTAACGAATCGAATCACTTTGAGGGGGCGGTAGTCCGCACTTCCTAAAATGAAGATATCACATTTTACCCATAATGGAAACCATAAAGGTATGACTTAAATGAAAAATAAAGAATATTATGTAAAATATATAAATATTATATAAGTATAGTGACATCTTAATGGCCACCTTTGAAGGTGTTATACGAGTGTTGAACAATCATAGTTTCATGAGGCAGAAATTCGCCATCCACCGAAGGAGTATGTTCTTTAACCATTAGATAAAGGTGTGTGTAAGTGTAGCTCGAATAATTTTTATATAAACATCCTAGTATATTTAATATACTGGAGTTGTTACAAAATAAATGAATAAAAAGAGTTTAGGGGGTTGGAGAAGAAAAATAAAACAAAAGAACACAAGAGAAGACAGTACCTTTAAATCGGGTAACTCTTTTTGATTTGAGCTCAAAGGCTTCATTGAGAAGACTTATTCCCAATGTGAGGTTTCTAGGAGTAAGAGAGGGATGTGGAGAGACAAAATGGGCAGGGGTGGCCAAGTCAAAGGCTTGAGAGGTGTGGGTAAGGAGGTAGAGGTGGGGGACTTTTATAATAGGAGAGGAGGGGCACAATTGGAAAGGTATAAAATGTATCTTTATTTTCAAATGAGTTTCGGATTTTAATGGTCCCAAATTGATGTGTTTAGAGGATAAGGTGATAAGGGTTTAAAACCCACCCATCCAATAGGCCTTTGAGATGTGTAGGTCCAATAGTTTATATTATCTTTCCATTTTATTTAAATAGTCAAATAATGAGGTAATCACTACATCATCATGGTGTCATAAATAATTTAATTTATTTAATGTCTAAAAAATATAAAACAAATACTATTATGTAGAAAATATTTTTAACTTTCCAATGAATATTTATAGTCTAAAATATCATTTATGTAGTCGAAATTAAAAATATTTTACTCAGATGATACATTCTTTGTTACATTTAACATTCATTAAAAATAAAAAGATAAAAAGTCACTTTCTCACGATAGTGATTCCATGGGCCCCCCAAGTTTGGCACATGGCATCCCATGGTCAGACATGATATAACCAGTATCCTTAGGACACATGTTTTGGTCATTTTTTATTATTATGATATTATTTTATTATCTTGAACTACCCGATTACTCATTAATCAGAATAATTAAAGATAATTACCATCATTACTACTCATATTGTCCAAAAACAAAAGAGTCTTAATTACATAATTTTGATCTTCTGATTACAAATATGTAATCCATTTTACCGAATTCCAAACACATAAATTTCAATAATTAATTTAAAAATAATTCCCATTGTCATAACAAATAGCTGGTTTTTTGAGAAACAATATTTATGAACAGTTTGGCACTTGTTTATGCCCAATTCCAAAGTAAAATTAATCTCAATGACAATAATTGGATTACATGGTAATAATATATTATAATTACACTTTAAAAAAATTAACAAGATAATATAACCATATAATTAAATTATACGAAAAAACAGTTTTGATGTAAAATGCAGTATTTTTCACTTTTCATAACCTTATTTGATGAGCCATGGCCGGCCAAGGGAATCCATGGGTCCATTTTGGGACCCCATGGAGCCACTTGGGAGTGATAAGGACACTTTAGATTAACTAACATAAATTAATGGCAAAAACAACATAAAAAATATATTTTAGTAAATTATTTTTTACATAGGGTTATATAAGTTATTATTTTGACTATAAATATTTTTTGGAATGTTAAAAATCCTTCCTACATCATGGTATTTTTCTTATAATATTTAGACATCAGATAAAAAAAATTATATATAACACAATAATGATGCAGTGTTTACTTCATTAATAAATGATTTAAATAAATAATATTATAATGATTAAAATATTATCCAAAACATGTCTAATTCTTATTGGATAATTTTATATCGACCATGAGTCATCTTATCTTCAAAATTAAATATTTTAGGACCTTTTTAAACTGAAGATAAGTTTATAATAAATATTTTCATTTAATATTCATAAAGGAAACCAGACTGCCAATATGTTCATACATCTTAAAAGGATAACCTGAGGATAACATGAATAATGGTATGACGTATAAATCCTAGTAAGGTAATAAACCTAAAAATAGAGCTTTCACACATGGGTTAAAAGGCATGACATAATGATATAAAAAGTCATGAAATATATGGATTAATAACATATATTGTAAAATCCCAGGTAAATAAATAATAAACAATTTTCATATTTATTAATATTTACGAATTAAATATTAATTTTACTTTAAATTGGTTGCTATGTTCGATAGCGTACCCGATATGCATCAAAGAGTTTCTTTGAAATCGTACGTTGCACACTAGTAATAAAATAATATTATATTAAATAGTAGTTAACACATAGCCATTGTATTGGAGGGAATGAATATGAATAAGAAAAATATGATTATATATGTCTGTAAAATGTTTTTACAATTATCCAATAAATGATAAAGGCTTAAAAAACTAAAAGAATCCAATTTTAGTCATAGATACTCTAATATTCACTAAAATGTCGAAATATCGCCTTTTGATGGTGAACCCTCTCTAAATATAGTTTTGGTCACTCTTATAAATTCTATTAGACAAAATTAAATTATTCTTTAGAATCAGACGTCAAAATTTACTTTGTGTAAATTTTTGGTATATTTCTGATAAAGTTCATTTTTTAATGAATAGTGAAAATGTTATATTTTAATTCAAAACCTACTTTTATTCTAATTTATTTATATGATTAGATTATATTTTTAATTTGTTTTAATGTTAAATTAGAATATATTTTTATGATTTAATCCAATAGTGGTCGTTGGAATTAATTTCACTTTGATATTGGACTTAAACTACTATCAATCTTTTGATATATATTATTTCATAAAAACATGGTATTTGTTCTGACATTGGGAATTAATTATTAAATTAATTAATGTAACATAGATGATTTGATTTTTTAAAAATAGACATCATTTTTGTATTCCGAATATCAAATATAGTTTATGGCGAAGTTTTGATATTTTTCTGAAAAACATCAATTTTTAATGAATAGTGAAACCACTAAGTGGTACTTAAAAAACTAATTTTTCGTTTAAATTAAATTTTACCACCTTTTAGTTTTGAATTTCAAAAATCCAACATACATGGTTGTAATTAAGAAGTAAAATGTGGTTCAATGGGATTGATATAAAATTTTGATGAATAGTAACTTTTAAGATTTTAATCACGATTAAAGGTAATTAGAGTAATTTAAGTTAAAAATAATGTTTGCATAATATGAAATGACCTTGTCACATGTACTACCCTTATTGGATGTGTCATGGACGACCGGGAAAATCCATGGGTCATCTTGGGTACCCCATGGAGCCACTTTGGCAGGACAATGACATTAATAACTCTTTATTTAATGTTAAAATGAAAATGTCACAAACATGTGTTGTTTTACTAAAACTATTTTTACATGGGGTTATACAAGTCATATTTTTGACTATAAATATTCATTATAAATATAAAAAGATATCCTACATCATGATAGTTTTTTTATAATTTTTAGACATTTAATAAATTAAATTATCTATGACACTATGATGAGGCAACGATTACCTCATTATTTAACAATTTAAATATAATGAAACGATAATGTAAAATATAAGACCGACACTTGTCAAAAACATATTTTATGGGTGTATTTATTACTCTTATCACCTTATCCTTGAAATATATAATTTTGGGACCTTTAAAATCCGAAAAACAATTTATAATAAAGTACCCTTTTATAACATTCCAAGAGTGCCCCTCCTCTCCTCTTATAAAAGGCCCCCACCTCTACCAACTTACCCGCACCTATAAAGCCTTTGTCTCGGCCAAACCCTTCCCATTTTGTCTCTCCACATACCTATATTTCTCCTAGAAGCCTCATTTTGGGTAGAAATATTTCCATGGAAGCTGTTGATCTCAAATCAAAAAGAGTTACCCGATTTAAAGGTAGTGTCCTCTCTTGTGTTCTTATGTTTTATTTTGCTTATCCAACACCCTAAAATATCTCTATTCCTTTCATTTGTAACAACACCAGTATCATAAATATACTAGGATGTTGTTATGTGAATTATTTGAGCTTCAATTACGCACACCTTCGTCTAATGGTTAATGATCATAATGTTTCTGTGGATGGCGAATTTCGGCCTCACGAAACGATGATTGTTCAATATTATTTTAACACCCTCCATGGTGGCCATTACGATGTAAATCTATTTATATATGATATATATTATGTTTATTTTTTCCTTATGATTCTGTATTTGTCATTAGTGGCATACCTTTATGGTTTCCATTATGGGTAAACAATATAATTTCATTTTTGGAAGTGCGGACTACCGCCCCCTCAAAGTGATTTGATTCGTGAATGCTATATGTGGGATATATAAAGGATGGAGTTAATGTTATTATATAGGATGTTATAATGGAATTATAATATACCCTTATATAATTATGATTTCACTCCAATAATACGAAATAAAAAATGAAAGTAGCGCTCATCCGTACGTACGACTTACCATCTCCATGAACGATGCATTTCATTTCTTACCTCTAAATGTTATGTACTGTTATAAAAAAATCTATATTCTGGATATATATGAAATATTTGATATAAAAATCATGAATATCATTCTGGATATAATTAAACATTGACAACATAAACAACATGTAATTGTAAGAAGTCCATTTTTGACTTAAGTACCAAATATCGACAAAATAGACTTTATTAAATTAAATGATTACATAACGTTTATAACAGGGAAATAAGTTATATAAAATGAATAATAAACATGAAAAAGGTTCTTAAGAAAGTAGATATTAGCTTTAGTTTATTATTCAGGATATTAAAGAGCAATCGAGTCACATCGGACACGTGTTAAGGGACATCGTCTCAATCTCCTTTCATTGAGACATATTTTGTTTTATACAAAACATTCTTTTATACGGTGTATAAACCACTTTGAAATTTAAATTTTTTCAAAAAGAATATTTTTATATGAAGCGTTTACAAAACGACAAAAGGGAATGTTTTTTGTCATACGTATGCGGTGACAACAACTTCTCCACCACTGTGACCATTATTTGAGTTTCAGCTTCCTCTACAAGCCAAAACTTTTTTTGAATGAAAAATAAATACCATGTTTTACTTTTCTTTTATTTTGGTATTAAAAATGGTTTTCATAATTTTTTTATATCAATGTGTTGTATTGATATCTTGTGATTGAAAATTTGAAATATTATGTTTCCTTTATGCATGTTTTATGTGTTACTATTATGTTATGGTTCTTGGGCATTGTTATGAAGATGGGTGGTTCCGTGATAAACTAATAGAGGGTGAGCCCAATATATCTCTCCAATGCATTGGGTAACGCGAAGGAGTTAAATGTTAAGATTTCTCTGAAGAGATTTAGGGAATATACTGTGATGGGTATTCCAAATATAACCATGAGGGTTACTCCCTACGTAAGAATGTTACGAATGTCTCAAGTTACCTATATGTCTTATGATTTCTATGATTTATTCATGATTTGATGAGCTATGTGATTATGTTTTATGAGTAAAGTATGATTCCATGCATGGACTAATGTTTTCATTTCGTACTTTTATATCCCTTACTGAGCTTTTTAAGCTCATCCCATGTTTTTGAAATGTTTTTCACAAGTCAATGGAAGGGTACATGATGTGATGATAGTGTCAAGGAAGTGTCAAGAAAGAATCCATGTTTTATTTTAAATATGACTCCGTTGATGAGAAAAATGAGTACTATCTTTTATGTAACCACTTTTTTTAAATGTGGAATGTAATTCCTGTTTTATGATCTATTTCTATAAAACTCTAAACCTAAAAAGATCCTCAATGTGTATTCTTGAAGTAACTCAAGATCAATTAATGTTTAAGGCCAGGGCATTATAGTTGGTATCAGAGGTCGGTTTAGATAACTTTAGGAGTTATCATTCTCTTAAATGTGGATCCAATAATATTTTTTATGGTCAAATTTAAATGATATAGCATTTGAATATTACCATGTTGCATCATCTAAGACATGTTTGATGAGAATTGTTTTCTGTAGAGGAAACATGGAAACAATGCTAGGAAGGCATACAGAAGGAAATGACCTTCCGAATCAGCATCCTGAGATGGTTGGAATTGGAACTGAACAATTTTTTGCAGTAATGGTGCAGTTGACTCAAGTGATAAATGGTGGTGGTATCCATGCACGAGATCAGCCAGATCAACTACAGTGGAACATGTCAGTGGTTGAAATTTTCTTGAGGCAACATCCCCCATCAATCGGGAGATCATCTGACCTTATGCTAGCTGAAGGGTGGATTAAAGCACTGGAGAATAATTTCTATGTCATGGGGTGTTCAAAAAATGAAAAGATTAGTCTTGGTATTTACCTTTTGGAGGGTGAAGCAGATCAGGTGTGGTCGATGGTTAAAAATATCAGGGACTCTGATGAGATTGATGCAATAGACTGGGATGAATTGAAAGGTATGTTTCTTGAGAAGTATTTTTCTAAGGCTATTCAACTTAGGATGGAAAAACAATTCCTGGTATTGAGGCAAGAGGAAGACTCAATTGCTGCCTATGAAGAAAGGTTCACTCGGTTGGCAAGGTATGCTCCAAATTTTATCTGAGACCGTGATAGTAAAATCAATCATTTTTATTCAAGATTAAAGCCAATATATCGAAGGGCTTTAGATTCTTGCAACTTCAAGAGTTTTGAAAAGCTTGTTCTATGTGCGGAGAAGGTGGAAATGGAGTTTTCTGAGGATCAAGTGTTCTATAACAACCAGCAGAAGAAGAGACCGAGGTGGTAGGAGAAAGAAAAGAATTCATCAAAATGGTTTGATGGTAAGAAAAATAAGTTTCCAATTTGTGATAAATGTGGTCAAAGGCATGCTAGGGAATGTCTTCTGAATTCAGTAAAGTGATACCGATGTGGTAATATGGGACATAAGGCTCGTGGTTGCACTGAAAAAGATCAGGATGATGGTAAGACCAAATTTTATTTTCAGTTTGTGATATCTTTTATGTGCAATGAGATGGGTCACTATGCAAATGAGTGACCGATAAAGAGCACGAGTTATGGGAAGCAGTTAGACTACAAGAAAAAAGGGGTGGTGAAATCCTTTGTAACTACTTTAGCAGATATCGGGCCATCAAATAATGTTGTATCAGGTATGTTGTTTTTTTTCCAGATTATTCCATTGTGTTGTTTGATTCGAGGTATACACATTCTTTCATCTCTGAAAACATTTCTAGTAAAATGGGAATACCATCTAACGAAATGACTCCTGAACTTGTGGTCAAAACACCTACAGGAAATGTTGAGGCAAAAAGAATTTTGAATAATCTTCCTATCCTTATATGTGGAAAGAACCTACTTGAAAACCTTATTGTTTTACCTCTAGTAGATTTTGATGTTTTTCTGGGTATAGATTAGCTCTCTATTTACCATGCTAAGATTGACTGTAGAGCTAACGAAGTTTCTTTTCCAAAAATACTTTCAGTTTGTGTACAAGAATGAACCCTTACGGTTGATAACATATCAATAGGCCGAGGAACGTGTAAAATATGAAAATGAATGTTACCTTGAACATATTGTTGAAAACAAGGGAACTGATCAGATTAATAATGTGCTAGTGGTAAATTATTATCCTGATGTTTTTCCTGATGAGTTACCTAGAATAATACCAGATCAGGAATTTTAGTTTACTGTTGACTTGGTTCATGATGCTAAGCCAATTTTAAAACCCCATTATCGAATGGGTCAAATTGACCTTTTTGAGTTGAAGGGGCAATTGCAAGATTTATTAAAGAATTGTTTCATTTGACCTAGCACATCACCATGGTGTGCCCATGTTTTATTTGATAAAAATAAAGATGATTCTATGAGACTTTTCATTGATTATAGATCCTTGAATAACACCACTATTATGAACAAGTATCCTTTGCCTCATATCGATGATTTGTTTTATCATCTCTAGGGAGATCAGTATTTTTTTCAAAATTGACCTGAGATCAGGGTACCATCAGTTGAAGGTAAAGGAAGAAGAGATTCTGAAGACTATGTTTCGAACAATATATGGCCATTATGAATTTGTAGTAATTCCTTTTGGGATAACCAATGCACCTTCTGTATTCATGGACCTTATGAATAAAATATTCCATGAGTTCTTGGATAAGTTTGTGGTTGTTTTCATTGATGATATTTTGGTGTTTTCTAAAAGTAAATAAGTGCATGAAAGACATTTTAGGGTTATTTTTCAAACCTTAAAAGAAAATAAATTTTATGGGAAATTCAGAAAGTGTGAGTTTTGGTTGAAAAAAATTTCATTCCTTGGTCACATTGTTTCTAAATATGGGATAACTGTTGATCCTGCAAAAAAAAGTTTGTTGAAGAATGGCCAAGACCCAAAAATGTAACTGAGATACATAGCATCCTTGGTTTGGAAGGTTACTACCGAAGGTTTGTCGAAAAATTTTCACAGTTATGTAGTCCAATGACTAAGCTAACTCGGAAGGGTGTTAAGTTTATATGGACAAAAGAATGTGATGATTTTTTTCAAGAGTTGAAAAAATATTGTTGAAGGATCCAATTTTGGAAGTTTCTTCCAGGAATGGTGAGTTTGTTATCTACAGTGATGCTTCATTGAAAGGACATGGTTGCGTCATAATGAAGAATGATCAGGTAATTGCTTATGCTTCATGTCAGTTGAAAATCATGAGGTATATTACCCTACACATGATTTGGAATTATCTGCTGTTTTTTTTGCTTTAAAAAATTGGAGGCATCATTTTTATGGAGTAAAGTGTAAAATATATACCGATCACAAATGATTAATGTATATATTCTCTCAGAAAGAATTGAACATGAAACAGAGGAGATGGCTAGAATTAATCAAGGATTTTTATTTTACAATTCATTACCATCAAGGAAAATCAAATAAAGTTGCTATATCTTTGAGTTGAAAAAGTAATGCTTCATTAACAATGATGTGTTTGGAATGCACTCCTTTGGATAAGTATTTGATAAACATTGGCATAGAAGCTTTTGGTGCAAGAAGTTCTCATGTTTTGTTTTAGGTATCAGTGAAATCATCTCTATCAGATAGAATTAAGTGAGCAATGAAGCAAGACAGTGTGTTGCAGAAAAAGGAAGAGCTGGTTCATAAGGTTAAGTTTCCCAAATTCAACAATGATAATGATTGTGTTTTGATATTTGTGATGAGATTGTGTGTTCCTTGTGATTCACAGTTAATGAGAGAGTTGTTATGTGAAGCTTATAGCTCTCTGCTTTCAGTTCATCCAGAAAGTACTAAGATGTATACAGATCTTCAGGAGTATTACTGGTGAGACGGAATGAAAAGAGACATTGTTAATTTTACTATGAAGTGATTGACTTGTCAACAGGTAAAAACAGAGTGGTAGTTACCAAAAGGGATGCTTCAGCCGTTACCAGTACTAGAGTGGAAATGGGTGAATATATCCATGGAATTCATTATGAGATTGCCAAAGACACCTCTAGGTAATAATGCAATCTGGGTTATTGCTTGTCTCTTGAGTAAATCTACTCATTTCTTTGCTATACGAGATACTTTTTCTCTAGATCAACTTTCCCATTTGTATTATAAAGAGATAGTCAGGTTACATGGAGTTCCTCACTCCATTGTATCTGATCGTGATCCCAGGATTACTTCTAACTTTTGGAAAGGCCTTCAGAAGTCGTTGGGTACTGAATTAAATTTTAGTATAGATTTTCGTCCTCAATTAGGTGGGAAGGGATAATGAACAATTCAGACATTGGAGGATATGCTACATGATTATTCGATGGATTATCGGGGAAGTTGGGACCATCATCTTTCTTGGGTTGACTTTTCTTATAATAACAGTTTTCATTCCAGTATACAGATGGATCCATTTGAGGCATTATATGGTAAACGGTGTCAAACTCCAGCTTTTTGGGATGAAGTGGGTGAAAGGAAGCTGATGAGACCAGAATTGGTAGAAGAGATGATTGAAAAAAGTACTGTTGATTCAGAAACACACGAGAACAGCTCAGAGCAGGCAGAATAGTTATGCGGACAATAAGAGAAAGTATCTCCCTTTTGAGGTAGGTGATCATGTTTTTCTTAATGATTCACCATTTAAAATTTTGATGCAATTTGGTAAGAAAGGAAAGCTGAGTCCAATGTTCATTAGACCATATGAAATTCTGGATAGAGTTCGATCAGTTGCATACCGAGTGGCATTACCTCCGAGTTTATCTCAGGTGCATAATGTTTTTCATTTTTTAATGTTAAGGAAGTACATGCCAGATCCATCTCATGTTTTGAGCCCAGATATAGTTCAGTTGGAAGAGAATCTCCTTATGAAGAACATCCAGTCCAGATTCATGATGGAAGAGAGCAAGTGTTGCAAAATAAGATAGTCCACCAGGTAAAGGTTTTGTGGAAAAACCATATGGTTAAAGAGGCAACGTGGGAATCTGAAAATGCAATGAGGGATAAATACCCCCACAAATTTTGATAAGTGAATAAAATTGCGAGGAAACAATTCCAAAAATGGGGCAAGGATGTAGAATCCAAGGTAAATAAAGAATAAAACATTTTCATATATATTAATATTTACGAATTAAATATTAAATTTACCTTAAAGGGGTTTCTATGTTCAATAGCATACCCAATATGCAACAAAGAGTTTATTTGAAATCTTACGTTGCACACTAGTAATAAAATTATATTATTTTAAATGGTAGTTAACACGTAGCTGTTTTATTTCTAGGAATGAATAGAGATAACTAAAATATTATTATATATGATTGTTAAATGTTTTTACATTTATCTAATAAAGGATAAATTCTTAAAATAAGAAAATAATTCAATTTTAGGCATAGATACTCTAATATTAACTAAAAGGTCGAACTATCACCTTTTGATGGAGAACCATCTGTAAATATATTTTTTTCACTCTTATAAAATCTATTGGACCAAATAAAACTATTATTTATAGTTGGGATATCAATATTTACATTTTTGTAAATTTTTGTTATTTTTCCGATAAAGTTATTTTTTAATGAATAGTGAAAAATGTTGTATTTTAAATCAAAACCTATTTTTAATATAATTTATTTATATGATTATATTATATTTTTAATTGGTTTTAAATTTAAATTAGAATATATTTTTACCATTTAATCCAATATTGGTCGTTGTAATTAATTTCACTTTGAAATTGGATTTAAACTAGTGTCAATCTTTTGATATATATTATTTCAAAAAAACCCGCTATTTGTTCTGACAATGGGAATTATTTATTAAATTAATTAATTTAACTTATATGATATGAATTTTGTAAAATAGTGAGCATTTTTTAATTTGGAAAATCAAATATATCTTGGGGTGATGTTTTGGTATTTTTCTGAAAAACATCAATTTTTAATGAATATTGAAACAACTAAGTGGTACTTAAAAAACTGAGTTTTTGTTTAAATGAAATTTTACCACCTCTGTGTTTTGAATTTAAAAAATCCTTCATACATGGTTGTCATTAATAAGTAAAATTTGGTTCAATGGGATTAAAAATAATTTTTGATGAATAGTAACTTTTATATTTTTAATCGCGATTATAGGTAATTAGTGTAATTTAAGGTAAAAATAATGTTTTAATAATATGAAATAACCATGAAAAATGTCCTACCCTTATTGGATGTTTCATTTCTGACCAATAAAATCCATGGGTCAAGTTGGGGACCCCATGGAGCCACTTTGGTAGGAAAATGACATTAATAAATTTTTATTTAATGTAAAAATGAAAATGTCACAAAAATGTATTTTTTTTACTGAAATAATTTTTACATGGGGTTATAAAAGTCATATTTTTTACTATAAATATTCATTAGAAATATAATAATATTTACTACATCATGATATTTTTTTTATAATTTTTATACATTAAATAAAATAAATTATTTATGACACCATGATGATGCATCGATTACCTCATTATTTAATGATTTAAATAAAACGCTATGATAATGTAAATTATAAGCCCTAAACTTGTCAAAAACCTATTGGATGGGTGTATTTAGAACCCATTTCACCTTATCCTCGAAGTATATAATTTTGGGACCTTTAAAATCTGAAAAGAATTTTATAATAAAGTAACATTTTTTAACTTTCCAAGAGTGCCCCTCCTCTCCTCTTATATAAGGCCCCCACCTCTACCACCTTACCCACACCTCTCAACCCTTTGGATTGGCCAAACCCTGACCATATTGTCTCTCCAAATCCATCTCTTACTTTTAGAAGCCTCACAGTGGGCATAAGTCTTTCCAAGGAAACCTTTAAGCACAAATAAAAAAGAGTTACCCGATTTAAATGTAGTGTCTTATCTTGTGTTCTTATGATTTATTTTGCTTCTCCAACCCCCTAAACTCTTTATATTCCTTTATTTTGTAACGAAAACAGTATCTTCAATATACTAGGATGTTTTTATGTGAAGGATTCGAGCTGAACTTACACACACCTTCGTCTAATGGTTAAAGACCATAATGTTTCCGTGGATGGTGAATTTCTGCCTCACGAAACGATGATTGTTCAATATTATTTTAACACCTTTCATAGTGTCCATTAAGATGTCTCTCTATTTATATATGATATATGTTATGTTTATGTTTTCTGTATTCTTTTTTATTTTTTTATTTGTGGCATACCATTATAGATTCCATTGTGGGTAAACACAATAATTTCATTTTTGGAAGTGCAGACTACCGCCCCCTCAAAGTGATTTGATTCGTTAATGCCATATGTAAGATGTATAAAGGATGGAGTTAATGTTATTATATATTATGTAATACTGGAATTATAATATACCCTTATATCATTATGATTTCACACCATTAAATACAAAATAGAAATGAAAGTAGCGCTCATGCGTACATACGGCTTATCGTCTCTATGAACGGTGCATTTCATTTCTTACCTCTAAATTTTATGTACTATTATAAATACATGTATATTCTGAATATATATGAAATATATGATATCCAAATAATTAATATAATTATGGATATAATGAACCTATGATCACATATACAACATGTAATTGTAAGAAGTCCATTTTTGACTTATGTACCAAATATCGACAAAACGAACTTTAATAAATTAAATGATTACATAACGTTTATTACATGGAAATAAGTTATATAAAACGAATAATAAACTTGAAGAAGGTTATTAATCAAGTATAAATTAACTTTAGTTTATTATTCAGGAGATTAAAGAGCAATTGAGTCATGTCGGACATGAGTTAAGGGGCATCGTCTCAATCTCCTTTCATTGAGGCATATTTTATTCTATACACATCTTTCTTTTATATGGTGTATAAACCCCTTTTACTTTTATGTTTATTCAAAAGGAATATTTTTATACGAAGCGTTTAATAAAAGACAAAAGGTATTGTTTTTTTGTCGTACGTATGTGGCGACAAGGACTTCTCTGTCGCCGTGACCATTATTTGAGATTCGGCTTCCTCTACAAGCCATAACATTTTTTGAATTTGAAATAAATACCATATTTTACTTTTCCTTTATTTTGGTATTGAAAAAGTTTTTCATAATGTTTATATATCAATGTGTTGTATTGATATCTTGTGATTGAAAAGTGGAAGTGTTTTGTTTCCTTTATGGTTGTTTTATGTGATACGATTATGTTATGGTTCTTGGGAATTGTTATGAAGATGGGTGGTTCTGTGATAAAATAAGGAAGGGTGAGCTCGATATAGGTCTCCATTGAATTGGTTAATGCGAAGGAGTTAAACGTTAAGGATTCTCTGAATAGATTTAGGGAATATACTGTGATGGGTATTCAAACGTAACCATGAGGGTTACTCCCTATGTAAGAATGTTATGAATGCCTCAAGTTACCTTTATGTTTTATGATTTCTATGATTTATTCATGATTTGATGAGGTATGTGATTATGTTTTATGAATAAAGTATTATTCCATGCATGTAATAATGTTTTCATGTTGTACTTTTATATCCGTTAATGATCTTTTTATGCTCATCCCATGTTTTTGAAATGTTTTTCACAAGTCAAGGGAAAGGTACATGATGTGATGATAGTGTCAAGGAAGTGACAAGAAAGAATCCATGTTTTATATTAAATATGATTTTTTTGATTGAATAAATGAGTACTATATTTTATGTAACCACTTTGTTTAAATGTGGGAGGTAATGAATGTTTTATGATCTAATTCTCTAAAACTCTAAACCTGAAAATATCCTCAACATGTATTCATGAAGTAACTCATAATTAAGTAATGTTTAAGGATAGGGACTAATATATAAATGGGACCATATAATAATATAGTCCTTGTAATTTGAAAGGAACAGAAAACATGAATTTTTCTTGATTCAAGGCTTGTTGCACACATAGATTCACATGTCAATGATAATAACCACGACTATTTCACATGGTAGAATGAGTCAAGGCTAATAACTAAGGTCATTGGAAATAACTTCTAATGAGAATCATCATTATTTAATTCATTAGAGAATTATCAAGGTTGGAACATAATAAAATTTTCATGAAATGTTTTTCCACATATTGAATCATACATAATAAATCCTAAATAAATATAAGGATTGTCGATGGTATGAATTGGGTATCATAATCATGTAATAAAAAATAACAAATTGTATAATCATAAAAATATACATGATAGAAAGGAATTAGAAAATAAATGAAGAATAATAGGGTTGAATATGCATATATAATGAAAAGTGACATCAAATAGAAGTAATAACATATTGAAAGTCTACATAAGAAAATTTAGAATTAAAAGATTTTAGCGTGGTTAAAGGAAAATATCAAGGGTAATTTAAAACATAAAAGATCATAATAATTTATATAAAATTCAGACTAAAACAAGAATATTTTCATTATAAAAAGAGTGGTCTCATAAAAATAATGGTGGCTTAAACACTAATATGTATTGTACTTGAATATGTGTAAGAATTCAAAAAGCTCCATTAAAATGGGGTTTCTTATCGAGAATAATTAATGATAGAATCATTTATAAAACTTGTATATACCTGAAAGAGATTGATGAATGTATCTTAATATATGATTTGGTATTATATACATATAATTTAGAATATTTTCATAAAATTAATATATTACATTATCTTGGTCTAATGAAATATAGAACACCCCGAAGAAATAATGAGGTTCATGTAGAATCCCTTACCATAAGATCGATAGTGTCCTTCACATGATATTAATGTCCTGGATAACCAAATATAATCCATTAATTAATATTTCCATAACCTCTAATATATGAAACGTATTTATTATAACCATATTATGTTCATTCATGGCCTTTTGGTTGGTTAAGTTGTTCAGTTTTATTTTTTTGGGAGCGTTTGTTTCCTTGGTTTTCTTGATTGGTTTATTATATACATGTATGGATAAAAATGTATGTTGAGAATGGTTTCCAATAAATTGAGTAACATGTTACTAGTGATCATCAAGATGATTTCATTTTTATAAAATTCATTTGGTTATTTGGATTGAATATGTAACATTATATAAAAAATTAATGATAACCTTTTTGTTAACTTGCGTTTTTAGGTCAAAATAAACACATTTTTATTTATCAATTAATGTCATGTGTACAAAATATTCTAGAACATTTACATTGAAATAATAAATATATTATTGTCTTTTTGAACCATACAATCTATTTCATGACCATAATTGAACATGATAAAAAAATTTAAAACCCATCATCCATGAATGTGATGAATTAACTTATCTAATATAACATTTCAATATCTAGTATAATAGGAGGGGAATAGAGAGATGATGAAGAATTATTCAATTTCAATATAAAAAATTCAATATATTGGTGTAACTTGAGTTATCACGCCATTTTTTTGAAAAGGGGTGGGGATATAAATGAAAACAAAGGAATAAGAAAAGAAAATAAACCCAAAAAATAGAGTAATTTACCTATTGAAAATATTTTTCTTTAGAGACTCTTTAGGGGGGATATTTTTTTATTATTGTGAGAAAAAAGAGATCTTAAACATGGAATATGGGCTTATGGAGAGATTTGAGTAGAACATGGACTGGACAAATGGATTGAGAGGTGTGAGGAGGGGAGGTAAAGAGGTGTAGTATTTATAGTGGGGGAGAGGAGGGGTTTCTAATTATTTTAATAAGTTGTTTAATATTTTTTTCTCAATACAATGTATAATCCTGATTTGTGTCAAAAAAATATTAATGAGATCATGTGATTTAGAACCAATGTCCATTTACATCATCAATTACAGAATCATGATGCAAAAATTCATTTATTTACCATTCATAATAAATTATCGTATTTTACTATTCACTAAAAATTCATGTATTTTAGAAACATCCAAAAAAAATCACCCTAGCCATTTTTCAACATGTAGAATCTATAAAGGAACTAAATTTTATGGAAATAATTTTCTAAATATTAAAAATTTAATATTTTATTAAAATCCTAATTTACATGAAAAATAAAAAATTTAAATTTAAACACAAATTTTAAGACATTATAAAAATAATTAAGGTGTCATAAAATTATCTTATATTAATGAGATATCAGAATATTATTTTATTAATATTATTTATTAAAATATATATTTTAATTTACGAATTTAATAATTAAATTATAATTAAATAAACATGAATTACAAAAATACCGACACTTAATTAATAATTTTTAAAATTTTAAATTCCATATTATATGATATAATTATATCATATTGATACATATAAAAGTGTTAAATTTTATTTATACTTTTATTTTTGAGGATACTATTATATTGGATGGTTTACTATATAGTAGGGTCACCTTACTACTCTGAAGGTCATGTTACTATTTTATTGTTACACGACTCTTAACATCTAGAGATAAATTTTATTTCCCTCATTTATTATTAATGAGGTTTTTTTGTTCTAAATGTAATACTATGTCATTATACTATATGAAATAATTATATGAATTTAATTCCATTGATAAATCATTCTGTTGTTACATCATTCCCCATTAATAATTTTCACCCTCAATTGTTTTTACATTTTATGCAGAAAACAATTATTGGTACATTTCTATCATTGCTTCCACCAATTCCCATGTTTTCTCATCATACTTATGGTTCCTCAATAGTACAGTGACCTGGTGAGTAGTCTTGTTACATAAAACATTATCTCTATGATCCATGATGTTTACTGGAATCTCCTCGTAAGAATGATCAGTCTCTACTTGTAACATATATGAAGATAATACATGTGAGGGATATAGAATATAGATCATTAAGAGTGATACATGGAATAAATTTTGTACATTACACATGGTAGGTTAATGTTATAGTGTATAGGCCACATCTTTGAAACAATCAAGAATATTGAAGTGGTTGACGTAACTGGAACTTATTCTTCCATTCATACCAAATATCACTACCTTCTTCCATGGAGATATCCATATGAATACCATGTATCCAACATTAAAAATAACGTATCCTCGAAGATTCTCTACATAGCCCTTTTTTCGACGTTGGGATTCCTTATTGTTTTGTGGAATTGTTGTTGCCTTCTCTTCCATTTCATCAACCATTTGAGACCCGAACATCTTTTTCTCACAAACTTCATCCAAGTACGCTTTTGATCTAAAACATTTCCCATAATGGGATTCATATGGTGCCATCAAGATGCTTGAGTGAAAATAATTAAATTAAGATAATTGAACTAGTTGATGATGTTGGACCCATCCTACTTTGAATTCCACAGAAAACACCCTCAAAATATATTATAGTGTTTGAATAATTCACTCAGATTGGACATCCGTTTGAGAATGATAGGTCACACTAAAGTTTAGATTAGTGCATAGAGAATGATGGATACTTTTAGAGAACGTTTAGGTGAAAATCATATCTATATCAAATACAATAGATTGTGGTATTGCATATAGCCTTACCACATCTTTGATGCATATCAATGAATGTTGATCCATTTAGATGTCCTCTAGAATTATAATTAAGTGCGTTATATTTGTAAGATGATCCCCAATGACCCATATAGCATTATTTCATATGGATATCAATGGATGTCTAGTGACAGAGTCCATGATGATGTTCTCCCATCTCAATGATGGTATGTGTAGTGGTTATATCATACCCCTAGACCCTTCCTTTCAGCCTTCAATTGACAAATACAAGGCACATTGATGTATACTCAACCATCTCTGTCATCATATTTTCCTACCAATAATTCACAAATAAATCTCGATAAATATGTTTTATCCATATGATAATAGAGAAGGTTGTCCCATGTGTGTCATTAGTAATATCCTTATTTTTTTCTCTAGATCAAATGGTACACATAATAAAGACCCAAATATTACAACTCATTCTTCATAAATATTGAACTTATCAAATTTCCCATTTCTAATATCTTCCACCCTATTCGTAATTTCCACATAATTTCATTGGGAATCATTTATTTTCCCCAAAATGGATGGCTGAAAAATTGTTTGTGAACATATTTATGATGTGCATCGGTTAATTTTTCCCATTTACATTCATAGAGAATATAATAATGTCAGATCCTTTTAAATAATAAACACTAATAAAGATGAAAGACGGTTTCTACTTAGAGCATCAACCACCGTATTTTCCTCAGAGGGATGGTAGTGGATTGGTCAGTCAAAATCCAGAATGGGTTCTAACCATTTTAATGGTTGTATATTGAGCTCAATGTGTGTGAATATATATTTTCAACTCTTATGATCAGTATATATCTCACGCTTATCCCCATATAGATAATGCCTCTAGAATTTCAATGCAAATATCAAAGGTGCCAACTCAAGATCATTTGTGGGATAGTTTTTTCTCATAGAATTTCAGATATATTTAGTCTTTGGCTATAAATTTAACACTTTAAAGAAACACATGGTCTAATACCTTCTTTGATGCATCACTCCACACCCCAGAGAGTTCTCCACTTATCGGTAGAGTGAGTAATGGTGTAGTGATAATCCTTTTTTTGATCTCCTTAAAGCTTTACTCATGTTCTTGGGTCTAGAAAAACCTCAATCTCATCTAGGTTAGCTGCTTCATTGAGTTTTACAATCATGATAAATTCTTAAAAAAACATCAATAATACAACTCTATACCCAGAAATCTATGGATCTCCATTGTAGATGTTTTCCTGGGCCACTCTTTAATTTACTTTGTTCTAGAAGGTTCCAAATATATTCCCTTACTAGTGAAAATATTCTCCATGAATGATACATCCTCCATATAGAAATCACATTTAATATACATTAATAATGTTTATGCCTTCATAATGTCTTCATCATATTATTAGAAATATCCTCTTCTTACTCCTATCACATAGAGTATATTAGATTATCATCGATATAGAGTACCACAAATTCGATGAGGAAATCCTTAAACACCCTATTCATTAAATCCATGAATATTTATAGTGCATTAGTGAGTCCGAAGGGCCTCACTATAAACCCATAATGTCCATAACTCCTTAAAAATGTATTTTTGGGAATATATTCCTTCCTCACCATCAATTGGTGATATTCAATCAAAAGGACCACCTTTGGGAAATAATTTCCCCCATGTAGCTGATCAAACAAGTGTTCTATACGAGGTAGGGGATAATTTTTCATTATCATCATTTTCATGATCTCACAATAATCAATTAGAGGTTTATTGATCCAACCTTATTCTTAATATAGAGGATTAATTCTCCCCAGAGTGAATCACTTAGGCATATAAAACACCTCTCCAAATTGTCCTATAACTTTTACTTCAGCTCTTCCACCTCAACAGTGGCCATTATATAAGGTATCTTTGTTATATATAGGAATATAGGAATAAATTCAATTTTGAACTCATCCTCTTGATCAATAGGAAGACTAAGAAATTATTCATGGAATTCATCAACGTAGTCATTCGTGATGTTCATATATTTGAGAACTATAATCTCTTTTGTCTCAATCATTTGAGAATGATATGATTTATCAAAATGAAACATTATCCACACCTAAGATGATGGATATGAAGAAGATTAAACTTCATTCATACACAATAATTCTATTAGAGGACAATATAGGATGTGAAGACTGATAACCCATTCCCAAAAGATAATGTTTTCCATGAATAATTATAGCATATCCATTACCAAAATAGAATCAAACTTCACAAGAAGAACAATGAAAAGAATTGGTTGGAGTTTAATCTCACAAATATTTAACATGGATGAGATATAAACATTGGATGCAATAATTTCCATATTCCATGTTCTCATAGATAACTCAACATCTACATTTTGAGGTGGTGTTTGAACATTTCTACTAATCTTGCAATATACGAAACACTGTGTAGAACCATAATCGAATAGTATGTTTGTTATTCATGAAGGGATAACTAGCATACCTATCACCACATCATTGTCTGGATCCACCTTATAAGTCGTGATATCATAATTCATTTCTTGTTATCTTGGAGGTTGTTATTAATTTACACTTAAAACCTTTGTTTTAGGGAAATAAATCTCATACTACTCATGATCATTAAATTTGTATCATTTCGCTACTGGTTATGTGTTGATCTAAACCATCCCTTCTTCTACCACATTAGTTCTATTTTTCATAACCCCCCATAAGTCCTTAGCTAGGTGTCCCATTATTCCACATTTGATGTAGATCATGGCTACATTTACATAGTTCCTATGATTCATCTTCCAAAATTTTTAAACGTGGGATGTTCGATCTTCTTTCCATTAGAGGATTTAATTATTGAACCAACCATATAATATTATATTTTTTCCATTTTTTATTGGTCCCAAAATACCATTGAGAGTCTCCGACATCCATTTCAACCATGAGGTAAAAACATAAAATCTCTTCATAAATGACAAAGTCTCAAATCTACAACACTTTTCAAAGACTAATCATTAGTCTACTAAATAAGTGATCTACCTTTCATTCAGTGATCATGAAATAACTAAAGGAATATCTCACAATCCTTGGGATGTTTTCATAATATAAGAAAATAAACTAATTTAAATTCATCTTTAGTACATGGAACCCTCTTACATCCTGAGATGGAGGGTTAGTGGAGAATATTTACTAGAGAATAGTTTCTTGAATTCCTTCCAATTCTGGAATCAATTTCCAACCTGGACATCATATTCTTGATCAGTGTCAACTACTGATGATCGTGGCCATCAAAATTATAGACCACTGGTACACATTAATCTTCTTCTCATCAATGGAGGATATAGAATATCTTTTCAATGGAGTTAGTCTACCATTTTGTGGGGAGGGGATCATAAGATCTACTAAACAAATGAGGCCTTTTCTACATGATTGATTAAATAGAAACACCCTATTTCCTTAGAGGATGAGGGAATTTTACATGGTTCATGTAATTATTCATAAAATTATCTACTTTAGGAAGTATCTTTATAATATTATGAGAACCCATTCTAATCATATATGCCATATCATTTGGGAAATCATGACATTGCCTATCCTAGAGATTTTTATCACATGATATTAAATTTTCCACCATAAAAAAGAAATAGAATGCAAATTATAGGTGTTGAATACTATAATAATAAGCATCGAAATGTAAATATTAAACATAAATGTAAAAAATTGTAAAAAAAATGAATATCCTAACACGTGAATCCCAAGGTTTAAATTTGGTAACACAAGATCTGTTTCCTCAAATTACTCCATATGGTATTTTTGTTCCCTTAATAATGTTTTGTAATAAGATTACGAATTTACCAAATCATATCCCCCTAGAGTGTCAAACTAGGAGTGTAGCAAGGCCTGTTTTTGTTCAAGAGTTCCCATTCTGGTCTATCTCAAGTTGTTTTTCTAGTTTTACCCCTATATACTTTTAAGCGAGAGACATATCCACTTATTCATATCCAGACAGGTATTTATTTACAATATAAACCACTTAATCTATACTAACAAAAAATTAGGGTTGTTTTCTTAAATATAGTCTCATCCATAAGGTTATTATTGGAGTTTTATATTCCCAAATCTTCAAAAATAACATGACCATTATCTGATACGATATATATAAACCATATCATTTACACATATCATTTCATTATTTTAAGAATAGTAAAGAATCATATTACAATCTGTGGATCATAATGTCTAGTGTCGTGGAAGATTAGGTACATAAAAATTAAAACATGGGACTATATAAAATATTTATTTATTTAACATTAATAAATGTATCCTATCTTACATTGTTTTCATAGACCATTATAGGAAAACCTAATGATAAAATGAATAAAAGGGATGATCTAGAGATCCTAGTAAGGGAAGAAACATAAGAAGAATGCTTTAACACAAGGGTCAAAAGGAATGCCATTGGGATATAAAATTTTTGGGAACATATGAATTAATAACTTAAAAACATTGGATAATATAAACATGGGGTCATAGTATTGATGTTGAAACATCAAAATTGAAATTATCATTAGTCAAGGATCATTGCACATAGAGGAGCACAAGTCCAAGTTAACCACCAAGACTGTTGCACATGGTAGCATGATTCAATGCTAACCTCCAAGACCATTGCATATAATATCTCATGAGACTCAAATTTACCCAGTTAATATGATTTCAATATGGTAACACCTATCATATCATGTTCATTAATATAATTTCCCCACATATAATCATACATAATCTGTCATACATAAACATAAGGATTACCCATGGTAGTAATTGGATATCATATGCATATTTTAAAGCATAAAAAATTAGAGTATCATAAAACAATCCATGATGGAAAGGTATTAGATTATTAATCTAAAATAATATGGTATGATAGGCATATATCATGAAAATTTATGTCGGCCTGAAGTAAAAACATGTAAAAAGAGTACTTATGAATCTTTAGAATTAAACATTTTACTGTAGTAATGGAAAATATCAAGGCTCATTAAAAACATAAAATAGAATAATTTTTATATAAAACAAGAAGTGAACCAATAAGTATTTTATAATAAAACTAGTTGTTTTATAAAAATAATTTTTTCTTAAATAAAGATTATATAGTGTACTTGAAAATGGGTATGATTTCGTAATGTTTTCTTAAAACATTCCTGCTTATTTGGAATAATTGAGGGGGGAATCATTTAAAAACATGTATATACCCAAAAAATAATTATGAATGGTTCGTGAAACATGATTTTAGAAAATATAAATATCTTATAATACATTTTAATAAAAATACTAGAAAATATTGTTTGACTAAATATAAATATAGAACGACCCGGATAATAGAGGTTTGGCTAGAATCCCTTACTAGATGTAACTAGGTGTCCTTCACTTGATCTTAATGTTCTAGATAACCAAATTAAATTAATTAATTAATATTCCAAAAATCTCTTCTACATGTAATTGATTTAGTATAAACTAATTATGTTCATTAATGAACTTTTTGGTGGCTTAATATGTTAAATTCCATTGTTTTAGAAGCATTTGTTTCATTATTTTTCATGATTGGTTTACATATATTCATTTAATTATAACCATTTAAGGAGAGATAAGTTGTCTAAAATTGGATTAATATGTTATTAGTGAAAATTCATATGATTAAATGGATTTAATATTAACTTTTTATTTGGATTGAATATTAATCATTATATAAAACATTAATGACAATCGTTTTGGTTAATTGGTGGGTTTTGATCACAACAGACACATTTTTCTTTATTAATTAATATCATATGTAAAAATAGATTCCATAACATTAAAATAGACATATTAAATATATTATAGTTTGGTTAAAACATAAAAAATGGTTTCATGTTATTAATTCATGATGGTTAAAGAATCTAAAATCTCATCATCCTTGAATGTGATGAATTAACACATCTTAGATGGTGTCTTCATTTCCAGTATAAAAGGATGGGAAAGGAGAGATGATGAATAATGATACATTTAGCACAATAAAATTCTAGTACATATAAGGTACTAGAGTTATCACACTATCTGGATGTGGATATCGGAGGATATAAATGAAAACAAAGGAACATGAAATGAAAACAATGAAATGAAAAGTGGAATTTACCACTTGATTTTTTTTGCCTTGAGAGCCTTTTTAAGGGATATGTTTTGGTATTTTTATAAGAAAAATAGATATTATACATGGGAGAGGGTCTAAGGGAGAGATATGATGTAACATCATGGGTAAATAAAGAAATAAAAAAATTTCATATTTATTAATATTTGTGAATTATACATTAATTTGTCATTAAAGTGGTTTCTATGTTCGATGGCATACCCGATACGCAACAACGAGGTTCTTTGAAATCTTATGATGCACAATAATAATATAATAATATTATTTTAAATGGTATTTAATGCCTAACCATTATAATAGATGGAATTAATATAACTAACTAAAATATGATTATACATGTTTGTTATATGTTTTTACATTTATTCAATAAAAGTTAGAGGATTAAAATGCTAATGAATCCAATTTTAAGCACAAAATACTCTAATATTCTTTAAAGGGTCGATTTATCGCCTTTTGATGGAGAATCATATTTAAATATAGTTTTTTTCACATTAATATATTATATTTTACAGAATCAAAATCTTTTTTGGAATTAGGGCATTAAAATTTACTTTGGGTAAAATTATGGTATTTTTCTGATAAAATTCATTTTTAATGAATAATAAAAAATGCTGTATTTTAATTCAAAAATACCGTTTAATCTAATTTATTTATATGGTTATATTTTATTTTTAATTAGTTCTAAAGTTTAATTAGATTATATTTTATCCATTTAATCCAATGGTGGTCATTGGATTTAATTTCACTTTGAAATTGAAGTGTCAATCTTTTAATAGATATTGTTTCTTAAAAACAGGCTATTTGTTTGGACAATAAAAAATATTTATAAAATTTATTAATGAAACTTATATGTTTTCAATTTGGTAAAATAGAAATCATTTTTTAATTCGGAATTCAAAATTTAACTTAGGGTGATTTTTTGGAATGTTTCTGAAAACATTCAGTTTTAAATGAATAGTTAAACCACCAAGTAGTAGTTAACAATATAATTGTTTCATTTAAATGAAATTTTACCACTTCTGTTAATTGAATTTAGAATTTCCAACATAAATGGTTTTTATCATTATGTAAAATTTGGTTCAATAAGATTAAAATAATTTTTTGATGAATAGTAACTTTTTACTTTTGTTTACAGCAATTAACGGTAAATATGTAATTCAAGGTACAAATAATATTCAAATTATTCACTATTACCATAAACATTTTACTAAACATACTAGATGAGTCATGGATGACCATTTTCATCCCTAGGTCTATTTTAGGACCCCATGTAGCCACTTGGGAGTGATAATGACATTTTAGATTAATTATCTTAATGTAAAGGCAAAAATGAAAAAAAAACAAATATATTTTAGTAAATTAATTTTTACATAAGGTAATATAAGTTATCTTTTCGAATATAAATATTAATTGAAAATATAAAAAGATTTCCTACATCATGATATTTTTTTAATAATTTTTATTCATCAAATAAATAAAATTAATTATGAAACAATAATGATGCAATGTTTACCTCATTAATAAATGATTTAAATAAATAAGATTATAATGATTAAAATATTATCTAAAAAATGTCCAATTCTTATTTAATGATTTTATTTCGACCATGAGTCATATTATTTGTGAAATTAATTATTTTTTACCTTTTGAAACCGAATATATGTTTATAATAAAATAATATTTTCACACATCCCTAAAGGGCCCCTCCTCTCCCTTATCAAACCCCTCAATTACAACCAATTCCTCACACCTCTAAAGCCTTTTGTCTCATCCAACCTCTACCCAATTAATCTCCATACATCTATCTACACCTTTTAGAAGCCTTAACTTAGGAAAAATTCACTTCAAGATGTTCTTTTGGTTCAAACCAAAGGGAGTTACCCAAATTAAAGGTAAAAGTTACTCTTAAATTGTTTTATTTTATTTTACTTCTCCAACCACCCAAAATATTTTTATTCAATTATTTTATAACAACTACAGTATCCTAAATATACTAATATATTGTTATAAGAAGGATTGGGACTATAATGACACACACCTCCATCTAATGGGTGAAAAACATACTGTTTCTGTGGATGGAAACTAAAGCCTCATGGAACGATGATTGTTCGATTATCCCCTACTGCCTCTCATTGTGGCCATTATGATGGAACTATATTTATACATTATTTTTATTATTTTTATGTTTTCTTTATGTTTATATATTTTTCATTTATATAATTCCTTTTTGTTTTTGATAGTTGGTAAATACGATAATCTCATTAGAGGAAGTGAGGACTACCACCCCCTCAATGTGATATGACTCGTTAATGCCTTATGTGGGACATATAATAGGTGGGGTTAATGATATTATATATGATATCATATTTTAATTATAATATAACAATTTATCATTATGTTTAAATTTCAATTAAAATAAGTAATATAAATGGAAGTTGCTTTCATGCGTACGTGTGGCTTACCATCTCCATGAACGGTGCATTTCATTTGTTATATCCAAATTTTATGTACTTTTATAAATATATATATATATATATACTGAATATATATAATATATATGATATAAAAATCACAAATATCATTATGGATATAATGATCTTTTGACACATGAACAACATGTAATTATAAAAATCCCTTTTCAAATCATGTTCCAAATATCGACAAAATGACCGTTATTAACAAAAATGACAATGTAATGTTTATAACATGGTAATAAGTAATATAAGAGGGATAATAAACAAGACAAAGGTTCTAAAGTAAGTATAAATTAACTTCAGTTTACTATTTAGGAAATTAATGAATGAACGGGTCATGTTGAACATGAGGTAAGGGACTTCGTCTCAATATCCTTTCATTGAGGCTTATTTTTTTATACTCAAGTTTCATTTATCCAGTGTATAAACACTTTGAAATTTACTTTTATTCAAAAGGAATATTTTCTCTGTGATGCATTTTACTAAACAACAAAATCGAATGTTTCTTTTAAAGCTAGCGGTTAAACTGGCCTTTTTCGCCGCCACGAGTATTATTTGATCTTTGGAATCCTAAACAAGCCGTAATATTTTTAAAATGAAAATAAATACCATATACTATTTTACATATTTTGGTATTGAAAATGGTTTTGATAATGTATTTGTTATGTCAATATATATATGTTATATATTGTGATTGAAATTTGGAAATGTTTTCTTTCCTTTATATTTGTTGTATGTGTTATGATTTTATAATGGTACATGGAAATTTGAAGGGTGGTTACGTGATAAACTAAATGATGGGTGGTACCATGATAAACCCAAACAGGTGGATATGTTATAACCTCCAATGAATTAGGAATAGACGTCGGACGTATGGCTATTCCATTTACAGATATTTGTGGAAGTCGACCATATAGTTATTCCATTTAATTATGTATATGTCTCAAGTTACCATTATATGTTATGTGTTATTTATATGGGTTTTATGGTAATTATTTGGTTACAAAATGGTATGAAATTATCTGTTATACAGTGAAGAGTATTTACTACCTCATAAAGGTGAAAATTATTTCTTATGATAAAGTATTCATGGTTTATTTTTTGTTTTGAATAACTAATAGTTTTCCTTATTTGTGTATCCTTTACTAAGATTTTAATTCTCATCCCATGTTTTTGAACTATTTTTTAAATGAGATAATGTGTAATAGGTTTGAGGATGGGATCCATTAAAAGTAATTCTATCTAAAACATGGAAGAAGATATGGCTCTTTGTTTCAAGTGTTTTTATTTTATAAAAAAATGGAAACTGAGTAGGTGTGTCTACATTGAAATTTTTTGAGATGTAATAAGAATGTCCTTGTTCTGTAAAAATATAAACTAGAAAAGATCTTTAATGTGAATTATTCCATTAATTTAATATTATGTAAATGTTTAATGTCAGGTCCTTATAGTTTGTATCAGAGGTCTCTTTGGAAAACATTAGGAGTTAGGGTATTGTTAAATTAATATCCATTAATTAATTTATGTTAATAATATAACATTTTCAAAATACAATGTTGCTTCGACTAAGCTATTTCTATGTTTATAATGGTTTCTTATAGAGGAAACATGGAAGCTATTTTGGGATGACATCAAGTGGAATACAACCATCCAAATCGGCAACCTGAGATGGTCGAAATCAGAACTGAACAGTTTTTTTATAGTGATGTAACAATTGAAATAGGATATAAATGGTGGTAGTATCCATGTACGAGATCAGCCAGATCAACCTTAGAGGAACATGTCAGTAGTGGAGCATTTCATGAAGCAAAAACCCCCATCATTCAAAGGATCATCTAACCCTCTGCTAGATGAAGGGTGTATTGAAGCACTGGAGAAAAGTTTTGATGTCATGGGATGTTCATAACAAAAAAATGTTAGTCTTGTCGTTTACTGTTTTGAAGGTGAAAGTTATCAATTGTGGTTGATGGTGAAAAATATCAGGGATAGTAAGGATATTTATGCTCTCGATTGGGATGAATTCAAAGGTATGTTCCTTGAGAAATATTTTCATATAATGGTTCAACTTAGGATGGAAAAACAATTCTGGGAATTGAGGAATGAGGATGACTCGTTGACTGCCAATAAAGCCAAATTCAATCAACTAGAAAGGTATGCGACAAATTTCATCTGAGATCTTGATAGTAAGATAAATCTATTTTACTTAGAACTAAAACCACGATATTGATGATCATTAGCATCTCGTGAGTTCAAAAGTTATGAAAAACTTGATTGATGTCCGGAGAAGGTGGAAATGGAGTTTGTCGATGATCATGTGTTCTTTGAAAAACAACTGAATAAGAGGTCTAGTTGGTAGGAAAAGGGAACGAATTCATCAAATAAGCCTGAAGGAAAGAACAACCTTCTTATCCTTCAGTAGAAGTTGGGCCATAAAATGAAGTAGTATCAGGTACACTGTTTGTTTGTTCAGATTATTCCAATGCATTGTTTGGTTCATGGTCTACACACTCATTCATTTTAGAGAAGTTTTCTAGTAAATTGGGAAATACATATCAATATATGATTCCTGAACTTATGGTAAAAACACTGGGAGGAAATGTTGAGACAAAAAGAAATTATAAAAACCTTCTTGTCCTTCTCTGCATAAAAACTCTTCCTACAAACATTATTGTTTTTCCTCAAGTATAGATTGATGTTATTTTGGTTATAGATTGACATCCTGTTTATCAGGCTAAGATTGACAGTATATCTAAAGAGGTTTCTTTTTAGAAAGATTTTTAGTTTGTGTACAAGAATGAACCCCTGTTTTTGATAACATATCAAGAAGCTGAGAAACTAGTAAAAGATTGAAATGAATGTTTCCTTTCACATATTATTAAAAACAAATGAACTTTTCGGATTAATTATGTACCTGTGGTAAATGAGTACCTCGATGTTTTCCTAATTAGTTTCCTGGTATAATACCTGATTGGGAAGTTGAATTTACTATTGACTTTTGTTCATGATACCAAGCCAATTTCAAAACCCCCATATCGAATGGTTGAAATTGAAATTTTAGAGTTAATAAAGAAGTTGAAGATGTTTTTAGATAATGGTATCATTCGACCAAGAACATCACCATGTGTTGCACAAGTCATGTTTGTTAAAAAGAAATATGGTTCAATGAGACCTTACATTAATTATAGAGCAATAAATAACATAACTATTAAGAACATGTATCATTTGCCTCATATCGATGATTTTTTTTATCCGACCTAGGGAGATTAGTATTTTTCGATGATTGATTTGATGTCAAGGTACCATCAGTTGAAAGTAAACAACGAAGAATTTCTGAAGACCACATTTCATTGTAGATATGACTATTTTGAATTTGTAGTTATCCCTTTTGGGTTAACCAATTAACCTAATATATTCATGGATCTTAGGAATATAATTTTCTGTGTGTTCTTGGATAATGTTTTAGTTGTGTTCATTGATGATATATTGGTTTATTCAAAAAGTAAATAAGATCATGAAATCCATTTAAGTGTTGTCTTGGAAACCATAAAAGAATAGAAACTATTTGGGAAATTTATAAAGTGTGAGTTTTGGTTCCGAAAAATTTCTTTCCTTGGCCACATTGTTTAAATGAATGGCATAACTGTTGATATTTCTAAAACAAAATTTTTTGATGATTGAACAATACCGACAAATATAACCGAGATCCATAGTTTTCTTGTTTTGGATAGTTATTAATGGTGGATTGTTTAGAATTTTGCACAGCTATCTAGTCCAATGACTATGTTAATTCGAAAAGGTGTTAGGTTTATTTGGACAAAAGAATTTGATGATTGTTTTTAGGTATTGAACAAAAGATTGATGAATGCTCTAGTTTTGAAACTGACTTATAGATATGGTGAGTTTTGTATCTACAATGATGCTTAATTTAAAGGAATTGGTTGTTTTATTATGCAGAATGATTTGGTAATTTATTATGCTTCACGTTAGTTTAAACCTCATGAGTTATTTTACCCAAAACATGAATTCGAATTAGCTGCTGTTGTTTTTACTTTAAAAATTTTGAGGCATCATTTGTATAGACTAAAGTGTGAAATATATACTGATCAAAAAAGTTTGAAAAATATATTCAATCAAAATTAATTGAACATGAGATAAAGGAGACGGTTGGAATTAATCGAGGATTATGATTGTACAATTCATTACCATTTGGGAAAAGAAAATAATGTGCTTATTGATTTGATTACAAAAAGTAATGCTTCATTAACCATGTTATGTTTGGAATGAGATCCTTTGATTTTTGATTTGATTAACATTGGCATATAAGTTTTTAGTTCAGGAAATTATTCTATTTTGTTTGAGGTGATAGTGAAATCATCTCTCTCAGAAATAATTAAGCATGCACAAAATGAATAAATTGAGTTGAAGAAAAAGGTAGAGTTGGTTCAGAAGGGTATGTTTCCTGATTTTGACATTGATAATGATTGTGTTTTGTGGTTTGGGAAAAGGTTTTGTGTGCATTGTGTTTCATAGTTGAAGAATGAGTTGTTATATGATGCTCATAGTTCCCTATTTTTATTTCATCATGGTAGTACTAAGATGTATAGAGATCATTGAGAGTATTACTGGTGGGATGGAATGCAAATAGATATTGATGATTTTACTGTGAAGTGTTTGACTTGTCAGTAGGTTAAAGAAGTGCATCATTTACCGAAAGGGATGCTTCAGTCTTTAATGGTACCAGAGTGGAAATGGGAAAATATATCCATTGACTTCTTTGTGGGATTACCAAAGACATTTCAAGGTAAAAATGCAATCTGGATTATTGTTGATCAGTTGACTAAATATAATAATTTCCTTCCTATTCAAGAAACTTTGTGTCTAGATCAACTATATCAGTTTTATGTTAATGATATAGTCAGGTTTTATGGTTTTTCCCTCTGTATTGTATCTGATCGTGATCCCAGGTTTACTTATAAATTTTGGAAAGGACTTCAGAAGTATTTGGGTACTCAATAAAATTATATTATAGATTTTCATCCTCAAGGATATTTATAGTTAGAATGAAAATTTTAGACCTAGGAGGATATGTTAAATGCTTGCTCGATGGATTATCAGGGATGATGGGACTAACATATTTCTTTGGTTGATTTTTCTTACAATAATAGTTTTCATTCCAGTATATAGATGTCTCCATTTGATGCATTATATGGGAAGCGGTTTCAATCTCCATATTTTTGGGATGAAGTAGGAGAAAGGAAATTGATGGGACCATAGTTGGTAGTAGAGATGGCTAAAAATGTTTAGTCGATTCGAAAGAACATGAGAATAGCTCAGTGTAGGCAGAAATGTTATGCGGATAATCAGAGGAAGGATATTTATTTTGAGGTTGGTGATCATGTTTTTCTCAAAGTTTCTCCATTGAAATGTGTAATGCATTTTAGTAAGAAGGGAAAGTTGAGTCAGAGGTTCATTGGACAATATAAAATCCCATAGAATGTTGAATCAGTTGCATATAGAGTGGATTTACCTCCATGTTTATCCCAATGTAGAAAATCATTTTCATGTTTCAATTTTGAAGATGTATTTTCCAGATCAATCCCATGTTTTGAGTCCAGAGGTAGTTCAGTTGGAAGAGAATCTCTCTTATGAGGAACAAACAGTCGAGATTCTTGACCAAAGAGAACAAGTGTTGTAGAATGAGGTAATTCATCAATTAATATTTCTGTGAAAAAACCATATGGTTGAAGAGGGAATGTGGGAATATGAAAATACAATGAGGTATAAATACCCACACGTAAAGGATAAGTAAATAAAATTGTGAGGATGCAATTCCAAAAGGGGGGAAGGACGAAAGATCATAGGTAAATAAATAAATAATACATTTTAATATTTATTAATATTTTTTAATTAAAAATTAATTTTTCTTTTAATGGGTTTCTATGTTTGAAGGCATACCCGATACACAACAATGGGTTTCATTTAAATCTTACGTTGGATAGTAATAATATAATAATATAATTTTAAATGGTAGTTAATGCCTAGCCATGGTAATGGAGGGAAAGAATATAACTAACTAAAAAATGATTATACATGTTTGTTAAATTTTTTTATATTTATCCCATAAATGGTAGAGGCTTAAAATGTGAATGAATCCAATTTTAGGCACAAAATACACTAATATTTATTAAATGGTTGATTTATCACCTTTTAATAGTGAACCATATTTAAATATAGTTTTGATCACATTTATTTGTTCTATATTACCAAATAAAATTATTCATTAGAATGGGGACATCAAAATTTACTTTGGGTAACATTTTTGGTATTTTTCTGATAAAAATAATTTTCTAATGAATAGTGAAAAATACTATATTTTAATTCAAAAATGCCTCTTAATATAATTAATTTATATAGTTATATTATCTTTTGAATTAGTTTTAATTTGTAACTAGATTATATTTTTACCATTTAATCCAATGGTGGTCATTGAATTTAATTTCACTTGTAAATTGGACATAAACAAGTTTCAATATTTTGATTGATACTGTTTCTTAAGAACACACTATTTGATTTGACAACGAGAATTAATTATAAAATTAATTAATGAAACTTCTATGTTATGAATTTGGTAAAATAGACATCATTTTTCAATTCAGAATACGAAATTTATCATGGGGTGAATTTTTGGAATTTTTCTGAAAACATTGAAATTTTGATGAATGGTGAAACCACAAAGTAGTAGTTAAAAAACATCTTTTTCATTTCAATGAAATTTTACCACTTCTGTGAATTGAAATTCGAAAATCTGACATAAAAGGTTTTTATTAGTATGTAAAATTTTGTTTAATGATATTAAAATATTTTTTGGTGAATAATATCATTTGACTTTTATTTACCGCGGTTAAAGGTAAATAGAGTAATTCATGGATAAAAAATATTATAATTATTCAAAATTATCATAACACTTTTCATAAATTTATTTGATGAGCCATGTCCGAATACGTTCATCCTTGGGCCCATTTTGGGACCCTATGGAGCCACTTGGGAGTGATAAGGACACTTTAGATTAACTAACATAAATTAAAGGCAAAAACGACAAAAACAAATTTCTCTTAGTAAATTTATTTTTACATAGGGTTATATAAGATATCATTTAGAATATAAATATTTATTGAAAAGATAAAAATCATTCCTACATCATGGTATTTTTTTATAATTTTTAGACATCAGATAAATAAAATTATAAATGACACAATAATGAAGTAGTGTTTACGACATTAATAAATGATTTAAATAAATAAGATAATAATGATTAAAATATTATCCAAAACATGTCAAATTATTATTTTATTATTTTATTTAGACCATGAGTCTTTTTATATTCAACATTAATTATTTTCATACCTTTTTAAAATGAAGATATGTTTATAATAAAACAATATTTTAACACTTTCCTAAAGAGTCCCTCCTCTCCCTAATAAAAAGCCCTCACCAAATTCCTCACACATATCAACCCTTTTGGATCATCAAAACTCTACCCAATTAATCTCCCTACCTCCCTATCCTCCTTCTAGAGGCCATCATTTAAGAATAAAGCAATACAAGAAGTCCTTTTGGTTCAAACCAAAGGGAGTTATCCAAATTAAAGGTAAAAGTTTCTCTTAAATTGTTTTCTTTTATTTTACTTCTCCTACCCCCTAAACACTTTTTATTACTTTTTTCTAACAAAACCAATATCTTAAATATACTAAGATCTTTTTAGAAGGATTTGATCTACACTTACACAGACATCCGTCTAATTTGTGAAGAACATACTGTTTCTGTGGATGGAAAACTAAAGCCTCACGAAATGATGATTGTTCGATTATCTCTTACTGCCTTTCATGGTGGCCATTATGATGTGACTATATTTATATATGATATATATTATGTTCATGTTTTTTTTATGATTCATTATTTTACATTTATATAATTCTTTTATGTTTTCCATAGTGGGTAAATACGATAATCTCATTAGAGAAAGTGCGGACTACCACCCCCTCAAAATGATATGACTCGTTATTGCCTTATGTGGGACGTATAAAGGATGAAGATAATGATATTATATAAGATATTATACTGTCATTATAATATATCTATGTATCATTATTTTTTAATTCCACATAGAATAAGAAATAGAAATGGATGTATCGTTCATGCGTACGTTTTTCTTACCGTCTCCATGAACGGTGAATTTCTTTTCTTATCTCCAAATGTTATGTTCTCTTATAGATACATATATATACTGATTATATATAATATATATGATATCCAAATAATTTATATCATTTTATATATAATGATATTTTGACCTCATGAAAAACAAGTAGTTAAAAGAAGTCTATTTTCGACTCAAGTAAAAAATATCGACAAAAATATCTTTATTAACATAAATAAATATATAATGTTTATAACATAATAATAAGATATATAAGAGGGATAAAAATCTTAAAAATGGTTCTAAAGAAAGTATAAATTTAATTTAGTTTATTATTCATGAAATTAAAGAATGAACGAGTCAAGTCAGACATGAGGTACGAGACTTTGTCTCAATCTCTTTTCATTGAGGCATATTCTTTTTATACAAAACATTCTTTTAAAAGGTGTATAACCACTTTGGAATTTAATTTTATTCAAAAGAAATCTTTTCACTAAGAATTTTTTTAATTGACGACAAAATTGAATGTTTCCTTAAACCTAAGTGGTAGAAACCACCTTTTCCTCCATCGTGGGTATTATTTGATCTTTGTCTTCCTAAACTAGTTGTAAGGTTTTTAAAAGGAAAATAAATACCATATACACTTTTACATATTTTTGTATTGAAAATGGTTTTGATGATGGATTTTTTATCTCAATATATTTAATTGATATATTGTGATTAAAATGTGGTGATTTTTTCTTTCCTTTATATTTGTTGTATGTGTTATAATGTTACTTGGACATATGAAGGGTGGTAACGTGGTAAACTAAATGACGGGTGGTGACGTGATAAACCCGAATAGGTGGTTACATTATAACCTCCAATAAATTGGGTATAGAATTCGCATGTATGGCTATTACATTTAGTGATATGTATGGAAGTCGATCGTATGGTTATTCCATTTAAGTATGTATATATCCCATGCTACCTTCATATGTTACATGTTCTTTATATGGGTTTTATGGTAATAATTTGGTTAAAAAATGGTATGAAATTATCTTTTATTCGGTGAATATTATTTACTACCTCATAAAGGTGAAAATTATTACTTATGATAAAGTATTCATGGTTTATATGTTGTTTTGAAAAACTAACAGTTTTCCTCCATTGTGTATCCCTTCCTAAGCTTTTTATGATCTTCCCGTGTTTTTGAACTATTTTTCAGAGGACATAAAGTAGAATAGGGTTAAAGATGGGATCTGGGAAAAGCCATTCTATCCAAGACATGGAACTGGATATGAATTTTTCTCAAGAGTTTATATTTTATGAAAAAAATGGAAACTGAGTAGAAGTGTCTACATTGTAAATATTTTGTGAGGTAATAGTTATGTCCTAGTTCTCTAAAACACTAAACCTGAAAAGATCCTCAATGTGAATTATTTGTTTAATTCAAGATTATGTAAATTTTTAAGGCCATCTCTTTATATTTGAGAAGAATTTGGACTAGTAAAAATGATTGAGAGGTGTGAAGATATTAGTAAAATAGGGGTGGTATTTGTAGTGTTGTAGAAAAGGGGTTTCCCATTATTTTGATTATTAGTTTGATATTTTTTCTCATGATGATGAATTTTAAGGAATATTTTGACCCAAAATAGTAAAAAGGTCATGTGATTTTGAACAATTGGAAATTTAGATAATCCATTACTCAATCTTGGTAAATATTTTTGTAGGATTTAGTGTAAATTATTATATTTTACTATGCAAAAAAAGTTCATGTATTTTAGAAAAATCCTAATAAATAACCATAACCATTTATCAACACATATAAAAAAATAATTTCCTTTTTATGAAAATTAATATCTAAATAATAGAAATTTAATTTATAATTAAAATCATTATTTACATTAAAAACTCAAAATTTAAAATTTAAACTAATTATTAACACATTGAAAATTTAATTAAGGACTCATAAAAATTATTTTATAATCATAACCCATCAAAATATTTTTTTAGGAATTAATTTTATAAGAATATTTTTTTTAATTTCTTAAATTAATAATAACATTGTAATTAAATATTCATGACTTACAAAAATATAAAAAATTAATTAATAATTTTTAAAAATTAATTTACTTATACTATGATTTATTTATATAATATTGACACTTTTAATATGGATAAATTTTATTTATGATTTTAATGGCGGGTTTACTATTACATTGGTTTTTTAACATTCATAATTATCACAATAAAATTCCAAAGGTCAAGTTATTATTTCATCAGCATATGTTCCTTAACTTATAGAGATACCTTTTATTTTATTCATAAATCATTTATAAAGATTTCATTGTGATCTATAAGTAATTTTATGTGATTATACTATAATAAATAACTATAAAAAAGGTATTAAATTTTAAAAAATTGTGTCATTATAGATTATGTGATGGGTCTCAGTTGTCTAATAAGACTGATATTTTTTTAGAAATATTACATTGTAAATAGAAGATTCACAATAACACTCAAGGAGTTTGATACAAAAATAGGGGGAATTTTGGATTCCAATAAAATACACAATATATATTGTTCTCATGGAACCTTTTTTTTCTTAGGATACTTCATCATAGTCTTTTGGGACATGATAAAATTTGATTTTGTATTATCTATTATGGATTTTATTAAATGTGGTACCTCTCCAAATATGTTCTACCACTGAGTTGGTAATTACTTATATGGTCACAAAATCTTGTGATTTCATTAAATTTTGACATATTAGTATTTTTAACATTTCATAAATTTTTATGGCGACAATTAATAGAAAAAGGCCTGATTTTCATCTGGGATCATTTATTTCATTTGAACAAAATGGATTCTTCAAGGGATGGAAAATTCAAGGGGCCATCACCTTGTACCGTGTGATGATATATGATATTTCTTAAAGGGTGTTTGAATCCAATATCATGATTAAAATTTAGTTCAAAAATGAATATCACATGATGGAGTAATGTTTTATATTTATGGTTCATAGACAATGGGGTTTCTCTTAATGGGTGTGTGACAATTAGTTTTGATGTTTTTCTTCCCCTTGGTTAACTTTTTCATTACTGGGAAGGATATTTAGAATCTTAAAATCTATTAGGTACCTTTATCATAACGTTTCCATTTCTCCAATCCTTTTAATCCATTATTATGATGTTATTAGGAAGAACCTTAACAGAGGTATTTCTAATATACATGTCCATACCATTAAAGAGTTTCTTTTTTTTAAAATAATATCTCACATATTCATTGTTGATTATTTTATTTTCATTATTAATGGAGGATTTAATTAATTTTCCAATATCAATATATTCATGAATTCCTACTACATTAAAATTGGAGATAACATCAACTTACACAATAGTAGTGTCTATTTTTACACATCTTGTTCATGAAGGATTTTTAAAAGAATAGAACACAAACATGAAATCACATATAATAACATCCTTATAGAGTATCTTTGATCCCAGATATCTATTGGAAGAATTATCCTTCATCATTTTTATAGAGAATGTAATAGAATCACTAGATAAATTATTAACTGTAAATTTAAATTCTTCTCTTCTGGATGGAAATTTACGTAGACTAATAGCATCTTGACCTCTATTCCGATGAATCTTTACGAATTTTGTGAGGATCCGAAGGCTATAAATTTGAAAAATGAGAAAAACATTAACTCATTCATTTGAGATTCACATGATGAAGGGATATACCAATAGGATAGTTGGAAATGGACATATAGTCTTGTTCATGAAGAGGGTATTAATCTCTGATGAATAAATGAAACAATTTTTTCAATTTAATACAAACTATCATGGGATTATATGTCTGAAAAATATATCTCATCAAATTTAATTATGTAAGAATATCAGTCTTTTCCTGACTACTTCCTTGATGGAAATGGGGGATCTCACATCTGGTATGGACTCTATGATAACACAAGAACAATTCTCAACTACTCATGTTGCATTATTAAAAATTGTAAAATTGTTGCAGCCTAAATACTAGCTTCATTCTATTTTCCTTTTTCCAGTATTTCTTCTTCCCAAAATCAACTTCAAATATACCTATTATTATACGCATTTCATGGACAACACATTCAATGTTAATAAAAAAACCATTATAGAAGGATCTACCTAGATTTTAGTCGATACTATCTCCTTTTTACTCATTACCTTCCATATAGTTTAGTTGAACAACATTTCATGATCGCATTCATTTCCCAAAAAATAGTTGTCACCTAGTCTATTGTTTTTTTGAAAAAATCATCATCAATATGATCTTCTTTCTTTTGCACCTATGAAATAATGGAATTTATACTAATGATGATTTCTAGAATAATAGGTCCAGTATTATTTCAATATGTTTATAATACAACTCCCCATGTAATTAGTTTATCACTCACATATTTTTTAATGGATATTGGTTCCATTAGATATTAAATTATCTTGGTGAAAACACAGGGTGTGAGTTTCATGATCTCTTATTTTATGATTATTTTTCTTCTATTATTAGAGTGTTTTTGAATTATATTGGGAATGAAATTTCTTTCATAGTTGGGTGTTCAGTTATTTGGAATTCCATCAATGGTTCACAATACTAGGACCTCAATCCCAATTGTGTCCATTTGAAGGCTATTTTGTTATATGAGGTTTAATTTTTGTTTTAGATTTAAAAATGTGTAACCTTTTCCATATCATCTATTGATCTTCTTCCACAGGTTGGGGATATGGGGATGATTAGTTATATGAAAAACGTTTTGTGGGTATGTTAGAGTAATCCCATGGATTTTTTAATATTAACACAAATAGTTCTTACATACAAGGGGTTAGGTGGGGAGGTGGGCTCATTCATGATGCACATGGCTCGACCATCATTGGTTTTTGGATTTTGATGGAGAGGGTAATTCTCAAAAAGAATAGGTTTATATTTTTCTCACAATCCATTTTATTTCATGGTCAAATAATATAATTCTATATTCTATTGATTTTAATTCATCTATTCTAGTTAACTCTCTTATGGCCTTAAACCTAAGCCATTATATTATCATTTATTTTAATAGTACCATTATGTGAATACTTCTTTTGGACCTTGGAATTATTCATACTTAGAGGAAGGGTAAAAAAGATTCTAATTTACTCAGTTCAATGTGTAACCTAGTGTTTAGAGGGAACACTTTTATCAAGCATTGGTTATATGCCTATGGATTATAATAATATAATTCAAGGGGATTTCCATTTTCTCTATCAGCTCAGGCCACCTGGACATTTATCTCTAGTTTTTTTGTTTTCTTTTAGCTTATTTATTATTCATTTTTTACTGAAAATATCAATTAAGGAAATAAGTTTCTATTTATCTTTTCCAAAAATATATATATTTTATACACCATGATAGCTCTGAAGTATTTCATGAATTTTATATAAATTACACCTATTTAGTAATAAAATAATTTAACTATTAACATGAAAAAATAAAAATAAAAATAAATTATCTTTCTTTTCTGGAATCTTTTTCATCATTATCTAGAATATTTCAAAATTTTCGAGAATGTTATTTTTTTATAAAATGTGTTTTAATGTAATTTTTCACATTAGTTAACACTATTCATAATGGTTTAGAAAGATATATTGTGATTTATTTTGGAATGAATAATTATTTCATTTTATTGGTGTGAAATTTTTTATTTTTAACATAAACTAAATGATTTTATTTTCCTATCATCACGACAATTCAATGTCATAAAGCTCACATTACTTTTTTTTAATGTGTTTTTAAATGAAAAAACATTTCCATAGCTCTATAAAATTTTTTATATTATATTTAATCCAAAGAGAAGTATGTTTTCTATTTTTTAAAGGATTATATAAACGGTATTAATAATTTTATTAGTCATATATTTCAATATATTTAAAGATTAATATGATTTACTAGGGTTATGATAATATGACACCATGAAATTTATTTCTCTGAATTGTCTCTTATGATGTTGTTTTAAGGATTTTTTTCATGAAACCCCTCTAAATTAATGGGTCAATTAATATATGTTGAAATGAGTGATATTTTTATATTACTATATAAAAAATATAATTTCCATTATATGAACGGTTAAACCATAAATATAAAGGCATTAAATTTATATGGAAAAAATTGATATATCAAGAGTTAATATGAACATGTATGGGGAGTGGTCCCATTCCATGAATGAAAAATGTTTTGGTAGTGAAACCAATCATGTATGGGTCTTTTTCATCTTTTTAATAATAATATTACTACAAGACCTAGACTAATGAAATGATTATTTGAATCCAATGATTGGGATACAAATTCCAATGATGTATTCTTATGATTAAGTTTTGATCTAATGTATATGATTTATAATCATTTATTCCACACTCTTGTGACTCATGTCTCTCATTTAGAAAAATTTCTATTTAATGACTCAATATTTATATTCTATGATTTTTCATATATTGATAAAAAAAGTCATAATAATTATTTCATGCAATAATTATTCTCTGATGTTCACTTATAATTTTTTATTTAACTCGCACTTGTTTACCCTTAAAGTGAATATGAGTTCACCCTTTAAAATTTTTAATTTTCAATATATTATGAAGAATGGTATTAATTAATTCTTGCTTATAATGGGTAATATGTGAAAAAATATTAATGGAGTTCTTTAATATATATCATGACAATTATTTACTGTTTAATTAATCTCTCAATACATAAAATATTTTTGGTTTTGGGGTGTGAATAATTCTGTAATATATTAATTTTTAATCTAACATGATAAAATATTTTTATATTTTATTCTCGGTATTACTATGTATTTTTCAGAGTAATATTTTGTTATTCTAGGACATTAGTTGATGGATTATATAAGTAATGAAATTAGTAAAACCTTTTATTATATAAATGATATATAGGATGAGACTAAAGTGTCCTATGTCATTAATAACGTGTCATAATATATGAAAATTTAGGAAGTATTTTTAGGATGATTTGATAGCTCAATATTATTAATAATGCTTGATTCTCACATTATTCTTTTTTTGTTTTATTTAGTGTATGGAACTCAGAAGAATCAAATTAATAATAAATTTTTAGGTAAATGTATTAATTTTCTGTTTGATTAACCAAGAGTCATATGGATGGAATTCATAATCATTTTTATAAACCTATAAAACTCTATCATGAAATATTTTATTATGAGATTAAAATTTAAAAAATATTTGGAGAAACATATTTGTGATTCATGAATGGGGATACACATAATTTCATTTTTTGGGTAATTCAATCTAATAATGTATAATTAATTTCTCATTGTCACTAAAAATATATTTTATATTATACACTACTCGATAATTGAACATTTTTTCATGGTTATTTATTATTTATTATGTTTTGTAGATCAATTGTGGAATGATGTTGAAATTTTTTGGCACTATAAAAAAATGACTCCATAGAATGTAGGAGTATAATATTTCACTTTTTAGTATATACATTCACTAAAATGTTTACATGGAATCGTAAAGGGAATTTCATGATTACCAGAATGTGAATGATGAATCTATTAGTACCTATGAATATAATTTTATGAATATTGTGTGGTATAATAATTTATTTTCATCAGCTTGGAATGAAGAATTGAAAGAATATTTATTTGTGTAAAACCATTTCATTGAAATTCACCAGCCAAAGTAATATTTAGTATTTATTGGAAAATAATTCGATGTTATTTGATGTATGGAATAATGCATAAAAAATGAAATTATTATTTATTTTTGGGGACAATAAGATAAAGATGTTATTTTCAAAAAAATGAATAACAAAACACATAGTGGAATGAAATTTAATAATAATTTATGAAAAACTATTGAATGAATTATGGGGAAAATTTTCATAATGGTATTGGTAAATAATTTAAGTGTAGAAAATAATGTTATAATAAAAATTAATGTTGATGGGATGCAAATAGTCTAGTCAAATAAACAATTTAAGTGAAATGTCAACTAAACCTTCCACCCACACTCCAATGATTTAGTTCCAAAATATATAGGAGCTGTACAAAATTGTTCATTAATTTAATGGTTAATATTGATAATAAACATCAATAAGTTCATAAGCTAGTAGAAAAATTAAAATACTATCAAATCACGACCATGTAATTCGGTCAGGAGAATTATATAGGGAATGGTACACTTACCATACACTAAAGAACATAAAATGTTTTATTTTATTCTGTATTAACTCTCTATATTATATCATATGAATAATATATGGGTATCGTAAAAACATATAAATGATTGAATGATAATTTATTAATTAAAACTCATAATGGCATAATAATCACACATCTTGCATAATTTTATTCTCTGATATAGGGTTCTTGGAATTTACATCCAATAAATCTTATTATTCACCCTCTAGATAAATTTTATTTTACTTGGTGTGTGTATTTGCACCCTATATATAGACTACATATCCATTTTCATTGAACAGAAGAAATTATTGATCTTCTCATCACTCTAAGGTCATATACAAGTTTAATGGTGGTTATGAACATCCAATGGAAATTAATACCATTATAAGGCTCTTAATATATGTTTATGAGGTGGATGTATCATATTTGGTTAGTGAGAAACACAAAATTGATCATAATATTATTGTTCAAGAATATATCAATGCATTTTCTGAAGTGTTTCCTTGTCCAATACCATATTCTTATGTTTATGTTTCAATCTAATTAAAATATTTTTCTACTCGTATTTCCATTATTAATTATATAATGACCTATATTGAGATAGTATATTGGAATAAGTAACTCCATGAGAATATGAATGAAATATTTATATATTCATGTGATTCACTCTTGGGTGCAATTCCTCTTTTTATTAATAAGAATGATGGGCCAATATGTCTTTAAATATATTATGATTAACATTATAATACCATGACCATGAATATGTATTTTCTACCTCATTTGGATGCATTGTATTATCAATTATGAGGATCTAAATACATCTTCAAGGATTAGCTCCCACATAGATATTGTAGGATTAATGTTGGAATAGAGGTCACACCTGAGATAGCCTTCAATATGATTTTTAGACTCAAAATTTTTACAATGATGTAATTTTGTCTTACAAATGCCACTACTATCTTCATAGAAGTAATGAATAGAGAAATTAGAGGTTATCTTGATTATTTTTTTTAGTATTTGTAGATAATAATATTGTATATTATAGTATCTAGGAATAGAATAAAGATCATTTAATGATTTTTCTAATGTCCTTCGGAAAAGATGACATATATTCCAAATTTATCAAGTGTGAATTCATCAATAAATGAACCTTTTTGGGTTATATAATTAAATGTCAGGTAATAAAGTCGGATAATTTAATGATTTATTTTATTGGGAAGTATCTCAAACTAACCAGGATGAATGACATCCAAATTTCTCTTAGATTTACTAGATATGATAAATTCATGTTGATAAAATTTCAATCTAGATCAAATACAGTCACCATGTTGACAAAGAAAGGTGTCATGTTCATTTATATCGTTGAATGTGAGGATAATTATAGAGAAAATAATGAGGCTTCTGGTATTTTAACTTGGGCTTAAATAACCCTATATTGAATATGGGTATTTGATTTAAATTGTTGAAAAATAAGGTAATGTGATTTTTTCTTATATTGAATTACATAGTGGTAGCATAGGCCTCAAACTAATTGAATTTTAAATATAAAAATTACTTAATGAATTATTTAATGTTTTCAATAATAATTATTTATATGATGGTATAGGTTAATTACCTTTATTAGAATGGTGTGATCTATATATTGACAATGAAAACATGAATTATATACTAATATAAATTCGGTTGTAATTGTGAGAAAAGAAATACGCATATTTGTTTAAACATCATAAATGGTTGATACATTACCACCATTAGAATAAATATATAGTATGTGATGACTTATGTCAGAAGGAAAACCTACATTATCCCCAATTTAGACTAAAAGTGATCTGATATTTATGGATTGTTGTAGAATTAATATTGAAATCATTAATGAAAGAAACAAATTCTATCAATCCAAAATGAATGGTCAATGATACATGTATTATAAGATTATTGTTGTATAGAAAGAGAATTTGGATTTTTCAATGAAGGTAAGGAATGTTCCTAAGTTCAACAATAGTAGTGATGAAATGATTAGGTCTAGAAACTATGTGTTTAGGAAATCACTAATAGAATTAAAGAATGTTTTTTAGATTAATTATATATCTAATAATTCTATATCCACCATTTTAGTACAAATACGTATATAGATCTGAAGGAGAATGGTTTTGAAGATAATATATAAATTGTTATTTCAATTTATTCATCTCTATGACTAGTTTGTTAGAATGTTAATTGTGAAATTTTTATTTATAATTAGATGATGAAAATATTGTCCATACCATTATGAAAATGGGATAGATTATAAAGGATTTCATAATAGGACTACCTAATATATCTAAAGAATGTATATATGTTTTGGTTTTAGTATAACTACTTATGATGTTAGTGCATTTTATATCTATTAAATAAGATTTCTCTCTAAAACATGATTTCTGAATTTACAATATGGATGTGTTAGCGGTACATGAACTAACAATATACATAGTATATGATTAGGATCTATGATTTACTATGATATTCAAGAGTATTATTCATCATGATCTTGATATAGAGATAAAATATTTCACTACTTATAATTCATATACAGACAGTCATTCAGAGAGAAATGTTTATAGTCCATAAAATATTCAAACTTATTGATCTATAGATTTCAAACGAGGTTGGTACAATATCCTTCCAATTGATTTATTTTTTTACATTAATAGTGTTCATTGAAGCATTCAAATATATCCTTATAGAATCATCTATGTAAATAAGTGAAAACCCCCACATATTTTTTGATGATGTTTGGGAATGAAATCTATTGGGACGTAATATAGTGGAGGAAATGGGTGATAATGATATATACAGTTAGCACAACATCTATATTGCTTAATATAGAAAACAATTTTGATGACAGGAATAATTTTTTTTTAATTTTTTTGTTAGATAGAATATATTATTCTATATATCTAATAATAAAAATGTTTATATATTTGGAAATTAGGGGATGTTTTACCCTATATAAATTTTAAAATATTATATTCTTGATCTTATAAGGACTATATAAAAACTATGAAATATAGAAATAAATATTAAATGTTATTACTCAAGTAAAAAAGACGAACATTTCATTTTGGGATACCACCTTATTAGATAACCATAGTTATATGAGCATATCCAATAGTAGATATAGGGTGGATGACCACTTTGGAAGTTTGATAGTGTGTGTTTTAGTGATGAAAAATCACAAAAAAAAATAGGTTGTGGATAGTGGGTATAATCATTAGCATGATAACCTTTTTGGGATCTAGGTGGGAAACATGTATGGGAAATCATGTGTCTATAGATAAATTGGTGCCACATAGTATATTGGACCATAAAACCAAATTAATATGGTTCAATGAATTTGAAATTAGGGGGGCACATTTTTTGCTATTGTATTATATTAATTCCAAAATAGAAGTGTAGTAAAACTAATGGGGATAACATTGAAAGTCCATGAAAATAAAATTGTTCTCTCTGGGGTGGGGGGAGTGAAACAACCTTGGAAAAGTGAGACATAAAAAACTAAACATTACTACACATTACAACAAGGTGCCCCATTTTTTCAAGATCCCACTTGATTAGAAATCCATGATTTAGAGACATTGTCTTAGTATTGGTTCATTATTGTTAACTATAACATTAAAAAAATTATGATAATAAAAATTTTACTTTTTAATAATTTATATCAATTTTATGTGATTTTTATTTTCAATCAACATCACTAAATAAATGATTTAAAGCAATATTTATGGGTAAAACCACATGTAGAACCATAAAATCCTCTATAGAATATTTTCCTAGTTATGAAATGATTCACTATGACATTCCATTTCCCATAGATCCTTAGAATTTATCAAATAAAATTATTAATTATATTATAATTAAAATGTTGGATTTTATCCAAAATAATGGAGTATCTCTCAAATATATTATAAGATAAAAAACATGAACCTTTCATTAAATCTGGAATACATGATTTTCCTTTTGTAAAACATATACTATGTGATAATTGGTAGTTTAGTAATATTACAAGTGTGGATAACTTATTTAATATTTATTATTATTTATTTATCAAAAAAAATTGAATATCTCCCAAATAATATGGTAAATGAGAAATATGATGCCATAATTAGGTATAATATGAAATAATTTCCCTATTACTGACATAACATTTGTCCATGCAGTATTATTAATAACATCACATGAGTAATTTATTAACCTAAATTAATTTATTTTATTATTATTGAAATCATTTTTATTTTTCTCTACCTCACTATAGTTTTTTTCAACATTGTTACATGTGTTCCAATTCAAACACATCAATTTAAAATTGTTTGACCATTTGAAATTTGAAAACTATAAGGGGTGATCGTAATATCATCATCATCAATTTTAGGTTAAATTGATGATTAAAATTGGTGTTTTAATTAGGGTTTTTGTAACATCCATGGGACAATAGCCACTAAAATTGTTCCCCAAGATGAATTTAAACATGACCTCAAGTGAGCCTCCCTATATGCTAGAGGCTGCAGACTAGAAGCATAGGCCTATGGAGGATATTTTTAGAGAATATACACACTTATGAGAGTAATTCTAGAATTGATATAATATCAACTTATATAATAACTATAAGTATCCAAAAAATGTACAATATGAGAAATTTGGAATCTATAAGAAAGGAATACCATATAAAACAATGATATATAAACTCCGCATGTTAGGAACTCATACAAATGAAATCCAAAACCAATACTACCAAAATTACCTAAACATAAACCCATGTCCCACCTCGTCGTGACCTCCCATGATTCAACCCATCATCACATGCACAAGAAAACACCTAGTCTCTATCTAGATCGTGTTTCATTGAACATATATTGTCCTCTCGAATACCCATGTTCCATGGTATTCCAAGAAGGGTGTGACAAAAAATCCACAAGTCACCACCAATTTTTTCTAATTCAATAGAAAATATTTAAAGTAGTGTATATAAATTAGAAAGATCCACTAATAAATAGGGAAAATAATAAAATAAAAATGTGCCTCACATTTTACATTTATTATTTAACAATATTATTCATTAAAATCACATATGGTAGCCATCTAAAAAATATATCTCCAGTCTCACTAGATAAATAATTTATAAAATAAGTGGTTATAAACATTTAATGACAAAATAATTCACTAGTAATAATTTTTAAAAATACCAAAATGCCTCAATACGTTAATCATTCACGGTACCTATTTTTTGAAAGAATATGACCTCTATCTTATATCCAAAACCATAGAATGTGTATGCACTAGGAAACATAGAGCCTCAGTCCAACATCAAAACCATATATTACAGAAAACTTTTTCTAGGGCCATTATTGGTAGTCTCATTAAGAAAAATTGGTCACCGCATAAATCCTCAGTCCAAATAGCAAATTTTTGCATCATAGTGGTGGGTTATTGAGCCCGAGTCCAACCCAACACGTGGGCAGATAACCTCAAGTCAATTCCTCACAAACCAAAAAACCATATAGACATGATTCATTAACCATTATATTTTTACCAACTCAAGCGATAACCATTAAAAACATTTATCATTTACAATCGATGATCATTAAGACATTTATCATCATGGTAAACAACACTTTATGCTATGTCATCCACTAAGAACATTCATCACATAGATAATTTCATAACCATGTTTACATGAAAACACATTCAGTAGTGAATCTATCTCATTATCCCATAAATCATTTTAATTAATATGGTATAAAAATATCATTAAAAACAGAACATTAAATAAAACACAATTCAAAATAATTGTTTCAAAACATCTGGAATCAACCATTTAAAACATGGTATTTCCCAATGAAAACACATATATTCTCAAAGACCATCATTTCCATTAACAATCATAAAATGAGCCATTAAATAATTTCACAAAGGGGAATGATAAACTTATTTCAAATCATCATTTAAAATATATTAAAATAATGAATATTTCAAAACAATTTGAGGACAACACATCCTTTAGAAAATTTACCCACTTACAAAAAATCATATTCCATCATTGGAAATTATAACCGAAGAAAAATATTAGAAAAAAATAAACCATTCCAAATCCTTCTATAAATCTAAGAAACAATAAAATTCGAACATTTCAAAATAATGCCCAAAATTAATTTCATAACAAGTGACATAAAAACACAATAAATAAGAAACATGGAATAACTATATACACACATGTAAAGATGAAGAAAATGTGATAAATCATAAAGACAACATACCATATGCTCGAAGAAGATTACTACCCCATAACCATTCTTCATTCTGAACTCAAATAGATTGTATCAATAGAATAATTACCACTATATAAAAACAAGGATATAGGAATTTAAAGCACGACAAATCCATACACAAAGACTATTCTAGAAAGTGGAAGGAAATACATAAGAAGACTAACATAGAGCTTCAACTCTCACTAAATGACACTCTAAATTCCCATTGAATAAAACTAGAATCACCAATTGAGGAGTAGTGGGATAATAGTTCACCACACTAGCTGTATCATGCGGAATAGGGAATACATTTATGTGAAAATGAAATAATTTTGGGAGGAAATTAGGAAATTTACAATTTTATGCACTATATAGTTTAGGCAAAATGTGTTCCAAACTATGAGGCTCCATCTATTCAAGTAGATCTATTTCAAAATGTATCTTAGATTCACCCACATGTTTTTTAAAACTCTTCCGTGATAGTGATCCACCTTTTATATAAAAGGATTTCTTACTTCATGGTTTCCCTAACTATACACACATTTTGTACTAACTATGAACCAACCATATGTGGCTCAGAAATTTCCCCCTTTTCTTCTTTTTTCTTATCCCACACCACCAGAACACACCCAAACTATCCCATACAACCAATACCTCCATAATTACCCATAAAAAGAGATGGTTAAATGAAATTTAAATAGTGAGGTACCTCAATGAATGGCTAGGATCAAAAAACCTCTTCACCTTATAACTATTCACCCCCAATCCACAGATCCCAAGAAGAAATAATCCTCCAAGGCCAATGATATAGCAATGGGATAACCTATAAAGTTCCATCTTATTTGTTTATAAATTAATAAACTTATTCTATAATATTAATTAGAAAAAATGAATCACTAATTTACCAAAAACATTTCAACCACTATGATCCATAATCACATACTAATTAATATTAAGGATGGAACTATCTGATCTCATCATTACGAACATCAACATAAGATAAATGTATAGGTAAAATTATGAAAATACCATGTAAGAGGACCTAAATCGGTCTATACCAAGAGCCTCCACTTCTACACTAATATTCTATATATCCTATCTAAAACATGAGAATAACATTCATCTCATGGATCTAAACTTTTAAAAACTCAAGAAAATGCTTGTTAGCAAAACTGATACGCAAAGACAGTTCCTACCCGAGTTCATCTGCCTCAATATACTAGTCATGTTAATAAAAAATTTATTTCCAACTATAGTTCCCCCATTATATTACATAGTTCACCACTACAGTTTTGGACTATGAAAAACATGGCGTCCCTCACGTTCGCCATCATTTTCGAAACAAACATTCAACTATAAAATTAAACTAGAGGTGGTCAGTTCATAACACACCATTTCACATAATGAATACCAGTAACATTGGCACACCTGAAAATGAAATTCCCTGACATCTAGTAAATCTTTACTATCATTGTATCCAATACCCTCAATGCCATCATTTTGATCCATTTCACCCAAAATCATTTATAACCCAACTACTACTATGTCCATACTTCAACTAAATACCACTTTTCCATTCCACAAAACCCATTCCAATTATCGAAACACCCTCATCTTTACTGGGGAACACCAATAAATCACATGACTGAAAAATGTCGTTACATTTATGTACAATCTCAAGTCACCAAAATCCCCCAATCTATGTCTATGCTTAGCTTCTGATTATCTAATAACAACTACACTCTAATATATTTAACAGTTTTCAAAGAATATCTCACCCATTGATGAATCTAACATGGTCATCTTAGATTAATCTGACAACATCCTCAAGCCCGAAGAAAATGCATGTCTTGATCAGTAAACACACCTAGAGACTCTTTGGCACTCATTGGGGAACCCAATCATATACTTTACATGTTTCTATTTGTATCCTTGATATAACCACATCCAATCCACCGAATTAACCACATATCCATTACTAAAATAATACTATCATCATTAACAATGTTATTATCACTATATTTGAGAGGACATATTTACCCCCACAACTAACACTTCAATCATTAGATGAATCCAATAACTAAGACATGACCATCCATATTCCATTTGACGGAAAAACAAAAATCACCCACTTCTCATTTCCTAAATCCAATAATAACACCCATGGAATTCATTGATATGTTTCCTATCCCATTGACCTGTACTATAAATGGTCATTTTTGTACACCCCTACCATTTGGATCACACACACATTCAACTCTATGAGATTGTCATCTAAGAGGCACCATTTTTATTGAAATCATGTTTATGTAAATAGGTGTAAATCTGTAGATCTATTAGTGTAACTTAGTCATTGAGAAGATATTTATAATGATCATCACTAGCTAAATGTACAAGAATAATTCGTCAATGAATTGTTCCACAAACATTACATTACCTTTTTCACCTCCCAAAAAATCAATACATTAACCTGATGAATGTACGAGGCTTACATTCCTTACAACATCTAATTAAAACTCAAACATGGAAACTTTAATTACCTTTCCAACAAAAACATAGCACCATATCATAACCATCTGACAATCAATGATGACCCATCATTCCCAATGAACCCATTTCACTCACTCTACTATAGTCCTTCTAGCATGAACCTATTGATTTACATTGAAACAAAATTTCCAATAAACCAATCCACAAGCCATCTGTCTCATGGATAATCTACAATTCCTACTGTGATCACACAATATAACAAAATGCTCTTATCAAGAGGCACCTATTAAAAGTTTAATTATAAGAAATAACACATGTGTTATCCAAGTAATATATATAAATATATATATTATTTAATAATTTATTATAATTATTCACGAGAATATTTTTTCTTGGTGCTGGAGTATAACTGAACAATAATTTTAAAATCATCTAAGAGAGTGAAAGTATTACACCATTGATAAATTATTTATACTCAAAATAAAATAGGAATTTTTTGTTATAGGAACCCTTTACGTAACAAGAGTATCAAAGTATCGAAATATGAAAATATGTCCCATAATGTGTTATTATGACTATTGAAGATTTCAATACTATTATCGAACAAGACTATGTGGTTTATAAACACTATTTACATCAATATATTTTAGGTAGGAGGTTACTTACCATTTGGTGTCATGTATATGATTTTGTAATGATATGTGATTTATGATGGACTAAACCATGATTATTATGTGATTAATGTGGGTGTGTGTGGGTAGTCATGAGGATTTCATGATTGACCTTATATGATTGCTCATGTTTATTTTCATCATACCATATTGAGTGTGTCACATTTGTGTTTGTATATATTTACTCACACACATGTTATGTTATGCATGATTAAGATCTTTTCCTTTTAATAATCATCTAATATGATGTGTTGTTATATTATTCATGGTACCAATGTGATAGGTGGGCTTTTCATGGATCAGTATCCCTAGAGGGGAAGATTTCTTAGAAACTGCATGTGACTTGATGAAGATACCTAAATATCCAATATGGAATCATTGACTAGTATTGAATGAACTAGTGGAGTGATGACCATGAGTGATTAGACTTATATATGATGACTGTGGGGCACTCTGATCACGAATTATATGATTATGTGGGAAAAGTGGGGATTAAATATATAGATATCCTGACCTAGACATAGATATCATGAATGAAGATATAATGTGGTTTTACAAAAACTCCAAGGACCTATATAGTTGTTAAAATGATTAAGGATGGATTTTATGTTGATAAATTTCAATTAATATTTCAATTCATTTGTGCATGGATCTAATATTGGTATAACGGGGGTTTTTGGAGGGTTGGTTGGCACACAAACTCTTGGAAATGTTTTTTCATGTATAAAAATTTATATATAATTATTTAATACACTCTTATGTATATTCACACATGTTACAAAAAACCGTTGGTTTCTAACTGAGTCATTGAATTGGGAACCTACATGGGAATTTTGGTCCACTTGTAGATTTGATAACCCAAGATCTGAAGAAGGTAAAGTTCCCAATAGTGGATGGTTGAGAAATGGATCTAGGGGAATATGTTAGTTGAAATAGACTCTAGTGGACCCAAATATGTTTAATCATTTTTTATCTAATCATGTATATACTACTTAATTTTTTTATATAATTACAACATTGTGATCAATTTATTTATATGAATTCATTTTCAATATTCCACATGCACAATTACCATTTTTATTACATTTTTTACTTTTATTCATTGGTTTCAAATTTTTATTGTGAAATTTGGTTAAGTATATATTATCCCCAAAATTCTAATCAAGTCATTCACATCTAGTCATAAGACTCTTGTATATGGGGAGGGGTACATGAGTTTGTCTTGAATTTTGGCATGGACCTAGTGGTACAAGACAAAATGTTACATTGACCACCCAACATGTTTAACACCGTTTTTGAGAGTGAATGAAAATTACACTAAAATGAAATGTGTTAGCCTATGAGGATATTAATTAGTTTTATGAATCTTTAAATCATTTGAGTGTTCCCTATATAGTGTAAACCATGTGATTATAGTGAAACTTGTCATTCATAGTGAGTTGGACCCGATGAACATATGAAAAGGGTGGTGTGCCTGGGCGGTTATCATGTCTTAGTTGTTATAGGGACAATATATTATCTCTTAAAAAATCCACCAAACTACTCCCATGTTCATGATGTGTTACATGAATCAATTATTATGATTTAAAATAATTAACCATCACATGATCTTAACTCAGATATAAAACCATTGGGTAAAGACCTATTTTATGACGAATAACTGGTAAAAACCAGGGATCGTAGAGAAACATTTCTATAAAACAATACCATAAAGTAGGATCTGATTCCTTGGATGAATCATAAATTCAATAAAGTAATGACAGATGTTGGGGATTTTATTATGTATCATCTATGCATATTCTTTTTGAATGTGTAGATGATTTTGATGGGTGAAATTATTATAAGGTGAGAAAATGTAACACCCTCAGAAATTAATATATATTTATAAATAATAAATTAAATTAATAAATATATTTTTATGAATGAAAATATTAAATTATTTTACTAATTCTATAAATAAATATAATATAAAATATATTTAATGATATTTATCTAAAATTAATAAAATAAATATGTTGATAAATTTTTTCAAATTCAATTATTGAAATAAAATTAATTTTGCAGATACTATGTTTATGTGTTCTGTTGAATATTTCATTTTTATTTAATTTAAAACTATTATGGAATTTAATAAATAACAAAATTATGAAAATAATAATAAAATCATCTAATAAGATTCATGATATGGTTGATAAAGGTTACATATTTCTAATACAGTAATTTTTGGCTAAGTAGAAATGTTTTGATTACTTACATTTTTTTATCATATATGTTTTCTTCTATAGATTATTTAATTTATTTTTAGTATTTATATTTTTTGGAAATTAGTTTTTTAAAATTTAATATGAATAAATTATCATACTTAAATTGATTATTAAATGACTCCAAATGATGATAAATCATTTGAGGGTAATATAAGTTAGTTTTTAGAAAACATTATTTATGTATGAAATCTAATTTTATATAAATAAATTATATTGGATATTATTTTGAATTTTTTTAATGAAATGTATTTATATAAAATAAAATATATTAATATTGATATAATTTTTTTTACTATGAATGAAATTATAATAAAATCATTATGTTGCTTTAAACACATATCTCTGGAAAATGGTTTTGATGTGTTTTGTGTGATTAATTGAAAATTATTTCATCCACCTCATTAAAATGAATTTTGTAAAATAATTTACATATTTATAATCCTAATAATAAATATTATGTTATAGGATCAACATAATATTATGAGAAAATGAATAGTTACCATGGTAAAATTCTTATCACAATAGTAAGGGCTAAAAGGGTGAACAAGGTGGTTAAATAAAGAGATAAGACACAAAATCATTCAAAAACTATATCGATACGAAATAATTTTATTATATTTATACATCCCACATATTATCAGATAAATATGTATTTTTTTGTGACACATGACATTAATATAACATTTAATATATTATAATGTTTATAATATTTAAAAGGGTAGCACTGACCATATTTTTAAAAGGGAATAGATCCATATAATTTATTCTAAAAAAATTATCACACTATCTAGATAGTGATATGAAAAAATCTATTCTAAAAGTTCTTCCCCATGTACTATATGTGTTTTTTCAGCAAAATACCACCCTTACCTGGCTAAATATGCAAGATAGTGGAAGATACTCTAAAGAGTTAATCATCTTAATTGAATTATTTTATGTGTATTTCTTAATGTAAGTCATTTAAATAATTTATAACCAACATAATATATTTTACAATTTTCTATCATAATAAATAATTTTTTTATGTTAATGGTATGGCCATTTATATCTCATTTCAATCTAATAGGATATGAACGAGTTTCTCATCAATAAGTATAGACTTACATCTCCATGAAGTGACATGATTCATTTCATAATCTCCTATATTTTATTGCTATATTTATTTATTTAATGAATATAATTTATATTTATGATATTATTATAATTTAATAAATATAATATATAATCTACCATCTTACGCTCCCATAAGTTTGTAAATGATAATATTGCTACTACATTTTCATAGACTAGAACCTCCACAGATCGATGTGATTTTTTTTTCAATTCCACCAAATCTATAATGTAACCAATATGGAATTTTTTAATTTATATTATCTTTATGATATATTTATTATTCTATCAATTTTAATAAGTTTTTAACCTTTATCATTTTACATTAATTTAAAACTATAAACATTACTCCTGTGTATGCATTGGCCACCATTACTACTAAGTGAAAAAAATTAATTTCTCCTTACAAAATTATTTTTATATCCATATAATATATATTTAATAAATAAACATGATTAATAATATTTAAAATGTCATAAAATTATGACGTTACATAAATAAGAATCACAAAACTAAAAAAACTATAATGAATAAAATAATTACCACCCATAATATTGACTTTAATGGATAATTATAAATAAATGGGTGAATTAAAATTATGAATGATTCATATATAATATTTTAAGAATGAATGTCATTCGAAAATTTATTTATGAAATGTATTTATTTAATATGAATGATTTCATATATTTTTTGATTCAATTTAGGAAAAAAGGTATGATTTTATGATACAATCACATTTTTTATTAGTATTGTTCATGTTTTAATATCCCTTTGAAAAATTATACACTATCACTATTAAAACCCACATATTTCATCCTCATATAGTTATTCTTGTGGTTGTAATGTATTATTTATATTTACCCACTCCATTTCCATTAAAATATTAAAAAATAAATTTTATGAAAAAATGAACATAGTTATCCTTTTTGGTTAGTAATATTATATATAAATGTAAAAATTATAATATATGTTTAATGAATAATAAATTAAATAAACCAATGATTTCATAAATTTACTTTATAATAATTTTTTATTTCTTCGAAATGGATTAAAAAGGATTATTAACAAATGATTATTTAATGACTTATTTTTTTAATGAAATTTTGAAAAGAATGATTTATTTTTAATGAATACATCATTGTTGGATTTTTCCACCAAGACGATATTTATTCATCATGAATATTTATATACAAGATTTCATGGTATTTTGATGAAATGATCTTCTAATCATTTAGTGGTTTTTTAACTATTATCCAAAGGGAATGATGTTTTCCCTTTTCTCAATGAATATTTAAAATATTTTATAATAGTATTTATCGTCTACGTAATAATCTACTACGAATTAGTAAACATTATTATTCAGTGATTCTTATGATACAGTATATTAAATATTTATAGTTTATTTTTATTATGTTTTTTTTTCATGATACCCATTTAATTTAAAATGAAAATTAATCTAATATGGAATAATGTACTTATTTAAGATCACATGGAATAGATATTTATGGTTATTATTATGTTAAGGGTGGGGTTGAAATTATATAACCCTAAAAATAAATGTGTAAATACTAGTATCTGATTAGATAATCTGATTTTGGATGGGGAGTAAACCCATTCAAATAATGAAAAGTGGATTAGGGTGAAGTCAATCCATTATCGGAGTTTTTCCACTAAGTGATCATAGTTATGGAAGTGAAACTTTAAAATTGAAATAATATCATATGATAATAATTTTTACATGAGTTTATATGACACGTTCTTATTCTTATTATATTAAATTATTGACCATTATTATATAATTATGATTCCAGACTCATTAGAATCATGTCTATATTTATGAAAATATTTTATTCTATGACATGTAATCAATGATTTATGACATGGTATCATTGGATACAAAATAAAATAGGTAAAATAGTTCAAATGAGTGTTTTATTATCAGTACTGTTCATGTATTTGAAATTTTTTATGTATGAATTGTGAATTAATATAAACTCTTAAGTGATTCATTTTTTCAAAAAATATAAAAAAATGGTATGAATGAGTAATGAAATGTTGTAAATTATGAAAATGTTGAAAATTGAATATCCAATGACAGAAATATGTCATTTCAATATAAAATTACTAAATGAGTAAAAGAATGTGGGTGAGCTCTATGAGTGTCAACATATTAAAAAATTTTAAAGATAAAAATTGTTTCATATATACTTCTTCAAGGATGAAATATGTATATATACATTATGATAGGTAAGAGGATATATAATGTATACCTGAATAAAATAATATTTTTCTTCAGAACATAAAATGGATTATTAGATGCTTAAATATAAATATATATTTTTTATAAATGTGTTTATATATTGGTATACGACATTTTGATGTGATGGATATAAATGGGAACAATTTAGTAAAGTGTGGATTTGTGAATTTCATGAGGGAACTCAATTAATTAATTTCAACGTAACTAATATAATCACATTACGTTGTTACAAAAAATCATGTATAAATTAAATACATGCTACACATTATATAATGTGATTTGGAGGAAGTTCATCCTATTAATGAATGGTTTCATGAGACCTTAGAGTATCACAAGACATGATAAAATGTAATCATATATAAGGATTAATAAAAGATATATTTATCTAAGGATATAATGAAATAAACCTATCCATGGTGGAGATATATGGAGATGACTTATTTCAAAATACATTATAATATAAAGGAATTAAAGAAGATTTATTTATCATGGGTCACATAAACACATATATCATGTTTTGAAATAATTCATGGAAAACAATAAGTGAATATCAAAAAATAGGATATATAAGAAAAAGGATGAATTGTTTTTATATTGGTATATAATAGTATATGATTCATCTATTTATCAAAATGAAACAGGATCACTTATTTTATGATTGATTCAAATTACAAGATGATTTATTTATTCACCAGACATGGTGTCCCATGATAGTATCTTGGGAATAATAAATAGGTATTAAATATGTCAGTTAATGTGTGTTGTAATGAATAATACTACATAAATCATGAAACATTATTTTTCACATTAGATTCAAGTGAATTGAGAATATGAAATATTTTAGGTTCCATGAGAAATTTTCATTATATTCACATGTTAATATTAGTATTACTACTTAGCAATAAAATATTACAAAAGAAATTCCTATTGTGAGGAAATGAAATATATCTTCTGAATTTGATTAAGTGACAAAAAGTGACTAACATGCCCCATTATATGATATTGGGTTCAAGGGATACATGATATTTAACCAGGAAGAATATAAGGCATTAATATATAGTTATTGATTCTAGTGACATGGATGTATAAGGGAAACTATAGTAATGAATAATAATAATATTTCACATGACCAAGCCATTGAAAGTGATGTGGAGTTATTATTGAACCTGACAGGATTAAAACTCACATTTTATGAGGTGAAAATGCGGTATTATAATTTATTTTTAACATGACATAAAAAAAAGAATCCAAAATAGTTATGAAAAACAAATATAAGAAATGATTATTTTTTTATGGGACAAAGGACCAGACATTACATATTAAAAATTGTGATAAAAGACATAGAAATCATTTTGGATGTAACTCCGACTATGATAAGGCCATGTACATTGAATCATGATATCACACACAATAATAAAGCATCTCAAAATGGGTGATAAATTAACATGGATGAAGAAAAAATATCAAAAATGGATATAATAGAACATGATATCATTAATGTAGATATGAAATAATGGTATTCATGATATATGGTAAATTAATGGATGAATAAAATACCTATAGATAATATATTACTGCATGAATATAACACTAGATGAATTATATGTATGTAGACTATTAATAAAATACTCTGGATGCATTCCATTGATCACTATATATATTATTATTATTGAAAGAAAATATATTATGTCTATGAACATGTGAATCATGTATAGTTAGTAATGTATTTATTATTTCCTCATGTAAATAGTAATGTATGGTGGAAATTATTGATTTTATAAAGGATTAGCATGATCCACACATATAGATAATATAAAAAAATTGAGCATTGTTAACATTATATAAATCAAATTTATATTATATAACTTGGGGATTTTATGTAATTAAATTGACTGATCATAGGTTTATCATGATTAATTAATATAGTTATTAGATTATTGAAGATACCAAAGAAATTATTATTTATAAATTTTTCTCAAATAGTATATTGACATGTGGTGGAAATTAAAGGGAGAATAAAATCATGAGGAAATCCAACCATTATTTTGATTATTATGATGAATTATTTTTATGTGGATGAATTTAGTTATACAATAATTTAATGGATCCTACGAGGAACCTGAATAATATAAATAACATAGGGGAATCTATTTGATAAAATTATCAACATGATAAGAAATATAATACCTGGGAAATTAATAATGTTGGATTATCGATACCATATGTTTTCAACGAAACATGTATTATAAATAAACACATGAGATAATATTGGTGAAGAGAGATCATTTTAGATCCATGTATCCAAAAAACAAAAAGCTAGAGAGAGGTTTAGGGGTTACTAGATAAAGGTAATGGAAATTTTTTAGTCAGATATAGTTTGGATATTTCATACTGGTATATTACTAATTATAGGATAGTGTAGAAGAAATATATTATCCTATTTAATATATGACTCATCCAATACAAGTTAAAATGAGTGGGTATAATTATAAATTATAAAAAACATCAATTAATAAATATTAGACATCACTCAGATTGGTGATTAACTATAGTGACCTTCAATAGGATTATTGGAATCAAAATTTCATTGAGTTCAATATATGTTTCATAACACTATTAAATCATGTATATACCATTTCATATCTATTTCGGAGTTTATTATATAAATTGAAGAAACAGAATGAAAAATAGAAATCAATGTGTGAAAAAGTGACATTTAATAATAAATTGTAATATATGAAAGGCATATTATGGATAAGTAATATATGGAATTTAAATTGTGGTAAGTGTTGTACATATATTAATTCCCCCCTCTAAAGATGCATCATTGTAATCCCTTTCCATTTATAATAAGAAATAAAATCATGTAATAATATGATGATAAATTCCAAAATATTTACCTCTATAAAATTTCATTACACATTATATTTAGAATGCCACAATGAAAAATAATTCCCATGATTATTGTCACAAAGTATACTATTTTTCACTAATTTTAAAATTTTTGGATATACTATACTTATTTTCTTTGAAATATTTGGATATTTTGGATGAAGTAAACATGGTATATGATTATAAAAACATATAATGGGATACTTATTTTTTATAATGGGAATATTATATGTTGAAACTGATAGAATTTAGTGGAAATAGACCTCATGAATATGAATTTGAATCTAAAATCACATTCTTGATGTAACATGATTTGATAATGATGATAAAATCTAATTATAGAAAACTGGTCAATCTATAAGAGTAATAAAATGATACTGTTGAAACTGACAATCATTAAATCATTAAATTAATGGGAAAATAATTTCACACCCATGTAATATATGTGTATGAATAATTATAGGTAAATGAAATGAGATACTAGAATTTCAATAATCATATTACTAAACTAATAGAGAAGAGGGATGATTATTAGAATAAAGGAATTCCACATCTGTAGAGTTTCATCAAGGAATATAATATGTATATGAATACTAAAGGATACCTTAGAGAAATAAGTAGGGATGAGGAATTTAGTGGAAAAATAAAATAAGAACCACTAAGAAGCCAAATTATAATAAATTAATGAATATGATAATATTGATTTGGATGAAAATTACTCCAATATCTCCATGTATTTTAATATAATATGATGATACTATATAAAGGTATATACAATTTTGGACTTTGGAGTAGTATTAAAAATAAAAAATACTATCGAATATATCCTGAACATTATGTGTTATTAATATTATATATTTTGCAATAAAATGTTGATATTCATATTAATGTTATGTTTTTGTGTAATGTGTTAATAATTTTTTTACCATATAATGGGGATCCCCCAATAAATATACATGTATATATGAATGTTAAGAAAATATAATTAAATGTCTAGCCTCATGAATCATGAAGTTATACTGAGGTGGGGGGATTTATTATTGTTGAATAATTTTACTACATTCATTAAACTCAATTATAAAACCTTTTAAAGAGTATAATATTTTAACATTTAATGATTAATCAGTATATTTTATTAATAATGGAAGTAATATAGAAATTATTGAATAAAATATCATAACAATGCACCATATTTTTAAGTGTTCCCCCCAATATGGGTTACAAAATCAATGTTGAGTTCCATTAAAATTCAGGAAACAAATAAACACTAATATCCAATAGTTAATTCAAATGTAATCTATCAATATTAACACTAAAAAATGTTTACAATAATTAAATCTCTCTTAAATGGAATATTCTAAAATATCCCTCAAATTTAATGTGATGGTTCTCCAACTCTTCATTTAACATGATATTCATCTATTCTTTAGGATTCTCTAATATAAAATAATTTTTATTCTTCCCCATCCAAAATCTTTGATGTCCTAAATATGATAATAAATAATATCACACATGTCATACTTCTCTAAAATCATATATAACCAACCCATATATAGAAAAAAATCAAATAAAATGTTTCATTTTTACTCAAAAGTATCAATTTTTAGGATAATTAGATATTAGAACACCTCACCTGGACATTGATGTTAATTAATAAAGGTGATAATTTGCGACTCACATCAATTTTTATTCTATGAATAAAAAATTAGTAGCAGAATCATGGAAATATTTCAGCTTCCATTATTTTTTTTATCATGTTATTAATTTGAAACTAATTAATAATCACGAATATATTTTAAAAAAATTGAATGGGGAAATCATTATATAGCATGAAAATATATTCCTTATTTAAATTGGATAATATATAATCATGGAATCCAAAATTATCAAGTATTCATAAATGGGTTGAATCTTCATACATGAAAACATATTCATGAATCTTCTCAATATAATTTAAACTGATTATTTATTAATATAAAATTCTCAATTTATCTGGTCTTCCACAAAACATGAAACATCCTTCCATTTCTATATGACCACATGTATTAAAATAAATATTATTTTTATCATCATATCATGGGGGAATATACTCTTTTAAAGGGTTCAAGCATCATCCTTATATTGAATCATGAATCATGACATAATGAATAATAATATTTAATTACAGAAGAATAATACAATATTCATCAGAACTAAAATCATGTATTCCCTAAAATCCAATTTTAAATATACATAAACTTCAAAAGATCATATTTATTAGTTGAAATCCATTAGTTTCACATACACATATTGAGTGGTAATCTAATGAATGAGAAATTTCTTCTCAAAAATTTGGTAGAAATATAAAATTTTCTTTTATATATCTTTAGCATAGTAATATATATCTAAAATAGCATTTGATTTATTCTATGGTATTATAAAATTATTCATATATATGTTCCCAGATAATCTTATATATAACTATGATCATAAAATTAATATTTTTATATTTTCTATGATATATAATGGTCATCAATAAGATGGTCTATATAATTTGAAACTAATTATTTATTCTAACGTGTCATTGTATTGATCATACATATTATAGTGAACTCCTTTACAGTTTTCCTGTATTTTGTTATGATAGTTCATAAATATACATTTTATACTTTTCTTATTTGTCTTGTATATTAGGCATGATCTCTCCATAACTCAATATTATTCATATCAACTAACAGAAATCATAATTATTCTTCAAAATAAACTTTTCTAGAAAAATATATAAAATAATATTGGAATTAGTCAATCATTAATGACACTATTAAAAAAATTTCTAATGAAAATAAACAATATAATATCTCATATAGAGAAAATAAATAAAAATTAATATCTCAATAATTCGTCTATATTCTAATAAACGTAAAAAATAAAAATGCTATAATAAATTATTAGATAACTCAGAACCTCACATTTACAAAAAACTTCATTTTCTATTAATAAAATAACAAATCATTATCATAGATATCATGAAAACATTTTTCACAATGATATTATATTAATAATTCATCATACTTTATGAATCTCCTCATAACATAGTATATTTAAAATCAAACATACAAATTATAAAAAAAAATGAATCTAAATGAAAAATATATAAATACCTTTAAAATCATAGAAAACATAACTTCTACATTCAATTAGAACCTTTAGTAGAGAGTCCATAAATAACCAATTTATAAGAGTTTCACTGATATTTTGTTCAATATAAATCCAACTATACAATCATTATATATATAACGTCCTTAAATAAATTTATTATTGTAGATACACATTTTAAAAGTTTCAATAAGAAAATCAATCTCTTATCTCATTATCCATTTCTCATACATGATTGGATATTTGTCATCTTGTATAATGGAAGAAAAAAACCTATGATACATTGTAACTCTTAGCTATATCAAAATATTAATAAATATTTCTTTAGTTTTATCATTTATTTATGAGTATAATAAAATTAAACTAATCAAATGTTAACAATAATCTTAATTTCAGAAATATAACAATTTTGCCTCAACCCATTTGGTACATCGAACTGACTATTTTTTTAATACCTATGCTAACCAAATGTATAAAAAATTCAGTATCAATTTTTTTAACTCTTTAATATTCCATTCCTACACATTATTGATAATTAATAAATTAAATAAAAGAAATGTTGAATTATCCATTAATAATCTAAACGTATAACTGAAAAATTCATGCGGAGTAAAAATGAAGCATAAATAGATTCCCACAATTCACCAAAAGGACAATTTATTTCTAAATGTCTAAATATATTTCAAAAAATTGATTAATAATTCTCTAATCCTATATGTAATAATTTTTGTCACAAATTTATTTTAAAATTTTATTAATATACATTATTAACTACTTGTTCGATAAAACTTAATATTTCCATAATCTCAAAAAACAATGATATCTAGTATTATTATATACTCAAAAAACCCATAATTGTAATCTTCATTAATGATTCATAATGACTGATATTTTTTACTAATAAAACACAAACATCATCATTATATATTTTCATAGTGTAATAATTTTATATTAAATATATATTTTCAAGTATAAAATTCAATAATGATTTAATACATTTACTATGGAAAAAATTACATTTCTTTCAGTGAATTTGTCTCCTTAAATTCCTTGATTTTTTGAAATTATAGGAATCAAGTATGATTTCCACAACTCCATCATCACAATACAACGGTTATACATACTTATAAACACAAAAACTCATTTAAATTTTCCTCTATATTTTTTATAACTCTTCATGATTATTACTTGGACTTCTTAGTCATGATCTACATTACACAATAATGAATTTTGACTCTTTTTATATATTTATTTGTGTGGAATATTCTATTTCACATCAACAATCATTAACCAAAAATTTCTTTTCTATTAATTTATTGGCATCAACATCATATATTTAGATGGAATTGATATCATGAATTATAATTGACTATGTATACCATGATTTCAGCTACCACATCATCTCTCAAGAACCCTTTGTTCACATATGTTTTGGAATCTTCTCATGAAAAGTTAGTTCCTCTTTATTGATGTGTTAAAGAAAAAACATTTTATTTCCTCATATGATTTATTATCCTTTAATAATGTATCATGATTTGTTCTTCATTTATGTTATTGTATTTCCTTAAATGAATCATGGTGTGGCCATTTCTGTCATTGTGGAATCCTATTAACTTTGTCTGATCATCATTCAATTTTTTTTATAGATCATATTTAAAACGTGTATTTTATACATGTTAATGTTAACGAAAAATTATTTCATTCATTGATAAAATTCTATTTTTTATCTATTTGGTATAATATAAATTATTCTCGTTATATCATTTCAAGCCATCATAATCATAATGAACACATTTATCACTTCCATATAAATTATTTACACATTCAAATATATTTTTGATAGATATATTATTATTCCTTTAGGTGAATCCTTAATCTTGAAGAATATATATTTATATAATCATTTATCTTCATATATATGGGCCTCAATAAATTTATAATTATTATCATGTTTCTCCAAAAAAAATTATCTTGTCTCTAAATATTTCATGTAATTCCCCAACTACAAGAATCCAAAATTTGGTGCATTATTTGACTACATTTTCATGACTAAAAGGAATTAAATACTGATGGAACAAGCTATTTAGATGGTTTGGAAAGGCATATTACATAGTTAATATTCATAATACATTGGTAAATATTAATTATATACATTAAACATATTAAAATTTAATAAATATAATCTTTGAAGCTCATTCAAATGAGTTCTATTCATATCTAGGGCAAGGGAGACCTAATAATGGTTAGATGAAATGTTTAGTACATTTTAATAAAGAAGAAATAAAAATGGGTTTATGTAAAGGTAAATAATTGATATCTCATCTCATTCAAATAATTATATATATAAGTATCAATATCTCATGGTAAGAATATGAAAACTCATTTAATTTAATCAATAAACAAAATATGAAATGAATCTATAGCTTTGTAGACACACAATATCATGGATGAATAACAACTAAAGATAATTGTGGGAAATGATTATTTATAAGACTCAATGTTTCCTAGGTACACAGAACCATTTCAAAATATAATATTCAATATATGGTTTAACATATTGGTTGAAACCCATCTACATTGGCTAACTATTTTAGCTAAGGAGACTACTGATGCATCGAGGGGATATCAAAAATAGTTCCCCACCTGTTTTGTAACTATCAAAATAATTACTCATATATGTAATAATCTATTTATAAATGTACAATGTGTCCTATATATTATTAGTATTGAATAAAAGATATGTTTTTCTCAATAATTCCATAGTAAATAATATAAAATTCAATGTGAATACGAAATGTAAATTGGTATATAGTTTAAGAAATAATAATATCAATTGCATGAGAATATGGTTATAAAATAAAATTTTAATTTGAGAAAAAAATTATCATAATGAATGTTATTATTTCATGATAATGTTGATAATCACTAAATAATGTGATATTGTAAAGTCAATCGTTAAACACAATAATGAGGATAATAATCTATAACCATTCCACAGATTCCCATAAAACATTGAAACGTATTAATCATAATATATATTATGTAATAAAATTAAATAAATTTTTTGGATACCATTATTTTAAAATGGATTATTATATATTAAAATGTGCAGTGGATACACCACACAAATTTTGTAAGTGGGGAATACGATCACATATGTTAAAATGAGAGGAAAATAACTTACCTTTCATTTCCTTTTTGGTGAAAATCATTTATCCTAATGTATAAAGGGTTTAAACATGTTACTAAATTATAAAATAACAATAATAATATTTATAATTTAAAATATTAACGTGTTATAATATCTTATTACCTTTTTGATAACAACGTTTCATTATTTTCAATATTTCAGGTGTTGATTCACTAGATTCTTGAGTATGTCCTGACTTGTTTATTTTTATTCATATTATTTAGATGATTGTTTAATAATAAATATAATGTAAACCATTATTTAAAAATAATATATATTCATTACAAATATATTTTTAATAATCCATTATATTTGGAGATATGAAATGAAATATTTCTATTCATGGTGACGGTATGTCGTCTGTATGCATGAAACCTACATTCCTTTAATTTTCATTCAAAAAAGACGTAAATTTAAATGATATATATGTATATTATAATTATAGTATTATATATAAGTCATATATGTCTTATAAAATTATGAAAACCTTACTTTATATGTTCCACATATATTGTGAATTAATCACATTACATTGAGGTGGAAGTAGTCCACACTTCTATAAACGAAGACATTGTATATACACAAAATAAAATGTATAATGGTATAATTTTAAAATGATTTTTTAATAATAAATAAATAATAAATAACATATATTAAATTTATCAACATAATTTCATTCATAATTCCCAACCATGAAAGGTGATAATTAAAAAATTAACATTTTGTATTTTGTGAGGTGGTAGTTTGTCGTACACATAAACAATATGTTTATTATCCATTAGATATAAGTGTGTGTAATTGTAGTTAGAAACCTCATCAATAAAACAACCCAGTACATTGAGGATACTAATTTTTTAAATAATCATGGAATTAGAAGAGTTAAGGGGGTTGAGAATGAATATAAAACCAACGAGCATGAAGAACGATGTTACCTCTTATTTGTGTAACTCTTTTTAGATTAAAAAATGGTATTCTGTGAATTTATTCTACCAAAGGGGAGGATTATATGATGGCTAAATAGGGGATTATGAGATATTTTGGTATATCTTGTTCAAGCCAATATTTCATTAAAAGGTCCGAGGAACCGAGAGGAGACATGGAATTTTTATATTGGGGGATGAGTGAAACTCTAGTAAATACACATAGGTATGCATCATTGGGATTTGAAATAACTTTTTTGCGTAAAAAATGGGAAAAAATAAATTAAAGAGGATTAATGGTTGATAATAACTACCAACAAAAAAAATAAGTGCATCTTAATAATTTCATTCCTTAACTACTTTGATTCCCCAATTTTATCATGGTGGTTTTTATTAAAGTATGTAGTTTTTTTTCATAGGTAATTTATTCATTAATAATAAATTAAAATGAAATTAATTACGAAATATATAACCAATAAATTCTAAATATGATATCTAATATACAATATAAAAATCCCAAGTTTTTTTGAAATTAATTTAAAATCAAGAGCATGTTATGCGTAAGAATAATGCTCTAATTCGGATCCTTCCAACAATTGTTTTACAATCAATGGGTTGGTATGTTAATAATGAAAGGTTAACTTGCCCATTAATTGACTAGATTTTATATTTCATGAAATTAATAGAATAATTTTATGAATATTTAATTTTTATTAATTTTAAATCATTTAATAAAATCTCATTAATTGTAAAATAAAGTTAATGTTAATTTTGTCATTAATTTTATTTTAATTTAAATATGTCAAATGAATATTGGAATCATAATATATTATGTTAATATAAATTTTACATGATATATTTATTTAAAAAATGAATAAATACAATAATTAAATCAATTTACTTCACTTTTATTATTTATAGTATCATTTATTTTAGTTAATTATTAACTAAATAATCACTAATGTTGTCTTCCCATTACAATTTTAATTAAATAACTCATCTATAAAAACATATGATAAATTGTTTTCATAAAAATAACTTATTTATCATTAAAATTGAGATGTATAACTGAAACTATGTCATTTTTTCCATATCTCAATGTTTTGTAAGTTCTAAATGTAGGGAAGGTTTTTTGGCCTTTTTCCTCACTTAACTTATAATTTTGGGAAATTTCATAAAATGTTACGTCAATAAAATATAAAACACTAAACAAGAGGGTATATGGTAGAACATTTTCCTAAAAATTTCATTTGGAACAGAGTAAACGTCATTTTGGCCCTTAGTCTTAGGGTTTATTCCCTTTTTAGGAAAAACTTTACTTTAATTACTATAATTAATTTTAATCAATATTAATTATATTATTGGTAAAAAATTATGTTGATAATCATAGAATAAAATTATCAAACTGATTAAAACCTTTTATTTCCATTTCATAAAATTTAATTCACAAAAGAGGATAAATTATTTTTACCACTAATCCCATAGATGTTGCAAGAACGTGGATGAAGTTGTTTAAAAGTTCAATATGTTTTTATATACAATTTTAATATCAAAAAGATTCATATAACCTAAATTTGTTTAATACATGTATAAATAATCTATTGGGGATTTAAGAACCAATTTAAAATATCATCCACTATTAATAATTGTTTAAATAAAAAGGCTCTTTTAACTAAAATCTATTATTTACACTATTGATCTAGAAATTCTACTTCCATGAATAATACCTAAAGTTATCAAAAAAATAATTTTGAAATTACGAGTTCGAAAATATTTGATATCTATTAAAATGAATTATATTAAAATCTAAAAAAATTAAAATATTTGTGCCATTATAATGAGGTAAAATACAGTTTTCAATGTCATTCAGTCTAACTATTTTTTGTTTGTAGATTAATCATAACATGATGTTTTATATAATAATTCTAGAAAAAATTAATTTTGATTAAAAATTTTTTTTGTATGCCCCTGTGGTGTTACATTCTCTAATCCATTATTAAATTTATTCTTTGTAATTTAAAAATGATATTCCTAATCTAGTGTTTTATGTTTGAAAAATATCATTATTGAAATAAAAAATTGTGTTAATAGTTATCAAAATTACCTTTTAATAAGAGGGTATGAGAAGTAAAAATATCACATGGAATAACATATAACTAGGTCAGTATATATTACAAAATTATTGGAATGTAGAGGAAAATAACCAGAGAAAATGTGTTAATATTTGTAGGGTGTGATTGGGGACATCAATTAAAAATTATTGAATGTGAAATGAAAATTTTAGGCTCTCAAAGACATAAATATATGATGATTTATTATAATATCGGTTCAAAAAAAGGTATTTGGACAATACATTTTTCGTTTTTAAATCCTTTTCCATGAGTTTAATTCTATCACTCTATATGAATTTATGAAAATTTAATTTCTCTATATATTCATATATCATAAAGAAATGTTTTACATTTCTTGTTCCTTGAACTATCTTTACATAATCTATTAGAACAATATAATTCATATAATGAATTAATATATCAATATGTTAAACCATATCCAATGTTCAACTTTAACAATTTCTTAAATTGGTAACCTTTAAAAAATATTATGATCCAAAACTTTAGAAAGAAGGTCCCTCAATTTCCAAAGTGAACATATCATTAGCCTTTAATCAACATGAAGCAGCTCTAAATTGTCACATTCCAAATAGGTTAATACCCTCATCATGTATTGTCCCAAAATATGGTTATAACGTCGATTACTAAAAACATATTTATAACATATATATTTCTTTATTCATTGAGTACAACACTTGATATTGGATATATTACATATATCCAAATGTGTTTTTATCTCTTTCAATGATTGAATAAAGAAGTATGTTGAAAAATAATTAATAAGCTCCAAGGTAGTCATCACATATCCAAATAAATAAATTTATTTATTTTGAAATAATTTTCATAACATTAGGGACTTATTAAGTGTTATCTTTTCCATAACCATTTGTTTTTTAAATTTTTTTTCTTTCTAATGAATAAATTTTCATAGTACAATTCAATATATGATCTTAAATACATAATGAAAAAGTATGGAAGTACATTCCTCATATTTTCCATAATTCCTATAACCAATATATCCTTGAAAAAATAAAAAAAGAGAACAATACTTTAATCCATGTACACAAACACATATATTATTCCACTTCATCCTTAATCCATTAACAGTGCTACCTCACCCAATATTTTAATACCAATTTCCATTCACATTTCACTAGTAACTTCATCGTCATCATCAATATAACCATTACTCATTACACAATGTTGGTTATCATCATGATCTTTCTCCTTGGAATAATGATTAGAATAATGACCACCCATTCCCCAGTTAAATAATTTCATCATCGATGATTTCTTAGGAGGTAAATTATATGATTCATTGAATTAATAGAAATCTTTAGTTTTTCTTTAAAGTCACTTTCTTTGTGTCATTATTTTATATAGTAATAAATTTTTTTATCCCTTTAAGACAAATAATTGGGTTATTATATCCACTTTATTGACACCAAAGAAACTAAATATTATTCCTTCTGGGTATCTATTACACAAAATTTCAATTAACTCATACATTAACTTCATTGGTGAGTCTGAGAGTTGGTTATGGTACACATTATTATTAATTATCTATGAAAATTGATTAAGGATTAAAAAAACATCCACCACTCCAGTGATCATTCCATTTATCTTCTCATAAGAAAATTTTCTATCACATTCAACATTAATGCAATTCCATTTGGTTTTGGCTGTATACTAAAACAACAATGCAAAGTTCGAGAAACACATTTCAAAAAATAAAAACAAATAATCATGAAAAATAACTATTAGGATTCCTAAATCATGACTCATAATTATATAATCTATGCCAATATAGGTTTTTCCTTGGTTATTCATATTAATATTCTACCAAAATCCTTCATGATTATTCATATAGAAAAATATGAATTATCAAAAACAAATCTCCCAAGAGTGTCAAAAATAGGTGTGCAGTAAGGAATGTTGACTTATATCATGTTACATAGATTTAGGTCAAACACACCTTGTTGGAGTTGATAATCCAAGGTACATATGTTCTATAACCACATCCACTGAAAGTATCTGTACATGAATATATTTCCAGGAACACCCACACAATCTCTATCATAGAAAAATTCTTGAATTCTATTTTATACTAATCCTCATATATAATAATAGGGTTATGTTACTTAATATATTTTTTCTATATCTGGCTTCCATGTTTGGTGAAAAAAATTCCTTCGATACCAACTATAATTCCCAAACTCAAGATGCCGAGATCCAGTGCAGTATTTTATTACATTGTCATGATTACAAAGAATCAAATGATGTACTGAACTATTTACAAGTTTTGGAAAGAAAAATTACATACATGATATGAATAATAAATTGGTAAATATATAACACTAACATTATAAATAAAAAATTTATATAAAAAGTATCCTTGATACTCATTTCATGGATTCATCTTCATAACCTGTAGAAAGAAAAAAATAAGGGAGAACAGATATGCTTAGTAACGGTAAGTAAATAAAATGAAATAAAGAATTAATGTAAAGGTAAATAAATGATATCACATTCCATTAATATAACTATATTGGGAAATATTACGATTTAAAGTTAATATACTACAAACAAATTCTATTTAATTAATGCACTTAATATGAAAAACATGGCAAGATAAGTCGACACAAAATATCATTGAGTAATATCAACATATAATAAATGATGTATATTAATAATTACAGGTTTACATGTTTTATATGTACTTATAACCATTACTATAATGACATTTCACAAGATGGTTTATAATAACACATAAAAACCCATAATATTTGGCAAATAATTTCATCTTAAGATAATACTGATGCATCAAGGCGCTATCTATAACTGGTACCCACCAGGGTCGTACCTGTCCAAATAATTTCTCATATATTGAAATATATATATCTAACAATTTCCTATGATAATTATAAACTATCCATATTTAATAAAAAGTAAATAATTTTTTAATAATTTCCCAGTAAATAAAATAACACTCAAACTGTACCCTATATGTTTAATGTTATACTATTTAAGAAATAATAATATCAATTTCATAGGAAAATGGTTATTTAGGAAATAAATTTAATATACCATAGAAATGACCATAAATAAAGTGACTGTTTTAAATGAATTTGAAAAATCTAGAAATAAGTTTAGACTACATTGTTAATCATTAAAAATATTATTGAATAAAATAATCATTAAACATTAAAAACTGTACTATAATACCATGAAAAATATAAATCATAATCCCTATACTAGTATAATATTAAATGAATATTTTGGATTCCAATAAGAAAAAAGGGTTCAAAATATATCACAATGGGTAGTATATACCATAAAAAATGACTATTTTGTGAAGATGGTATTTATCTCATAAATTTTAAATGTGATTTGAAAATACATTAAATTGTGTTTAATATTGGGAGAATATACTTTACCATCACTTATCATGTGTTTAAACATGTTAATAAATTAATATAAAACCAAAATAATATTTATAATGTCATATCTTATCTTTATATAATATCTTATCAACTGTTTGATAGAAATCTTTCATTTAATTCACTATTTCATATGTTAGTTTCCTAGTATTTCCAGTTGTTACATGTTATTCGTATTCATGATATAATGCTTCACTATTTAAAATAAAATTAATCAAGATTTAAATAAAATATATATTTAATATATATTTATTTATAATAATGTATATTATTCGGAGATCAAAAATGAAATGAACAGTTCAGGATGACAGTAGTCCGTACATATTAATGAATGCTAATTTAATTTCATTTTCTTATTTAAATAATGAAAAGTAAAATATATATATGTAAATTATAATTCTAGTAAAAAATTTATGTCATACATGTCATATATGAATAATAAAAATATTTTTTATACATTTCACATATATTCTGAATGTGTCATATCACTTGGATGGGGCGATAGTCCACACCTCCACAAACGATGTTATATTATTTAAATAATAGAAATTATAAAGGTATATGTTATAAAATAATTTAATAAGAATAAATAAAAAATATATATCATATATAACATTAATAAAAATTGTTTCCACAATAATTCATAATTATGTATGTTGGAAATGGAAAAACGAACAATCATCGTTTTATGGGGCGGTGGTTCACTGTACACATTAACAATATGTTCGTTACTCATTGGATGGATGTATCTAAAAGTGTAGTTAAATCCGATAGAATAATTAAATCTCAGTATATAAACAATAATGTTATTTCTATATTTCTATAGAATAAGGATCATTGAGGTAGTGGAGAATGGTAATAAAACTAAAGAGTATTAGAAAACATATACCCTATTTTTTGGTAACTCTTTTAAGTTTTCAAGAAAGGGATTACATGGTTTGATTAAATAATAATAGGAGGATTATAGTATGAGGGAAGGTATTTTTATATATATATTATCATATATTTTTTGATCAAGTGTGGCTTGGTAGTTTTTATGATGATGGAGGAGAGGGGGCCTTTTATTGTGGTAGAAGAGTGGAACACCTATAAATACAGACAGGTCTACACTATTTGGAGGTCTAACTAACCAAATGTGACTAAAAAATGTAAAATTAATGGATGAAATAATAAACATGGTCAATAAATACCTATACCACAAAATATATGTTCATTTTAATTATTAGGGGTTTTTACTTATATGATTCCCCAATTTATCATTTTTGTTTTTATTAAACATTCTATTTTTTTAACCAATATAATTTTAACATTAATAAAAAATTAAAGTGAGAGTTGTTATAAAATATATTCCCACTATATTTCTATTATTATATCTAAATTTCATTATATAAATACTTTTTTAAACTTAATTTTAAAACAATCCCATGTAATGTGTAAGAACACTACTTTAATCTGCACCGTTCTAACCATGTTTTGACTACCTATTAGATGATAATTTTGTTATAATGATAAAATTTTTAGATTAAAAATTTTTATACTTATTGAAACATAATGATACCATTGAATAATATATTATTTTTATTAATTTTTAATCATTTAATGCAGTATCATTTTTTATAAAATAACAATAATGACAATATTTCATTTTTATTTCAATATTTATTTTAATGTATCAAACTAATATGGTAATTTAAATATATTTATTCCATTTTTATTTAAAATCATATTTTATCTAATAAGTAGATAAATAAAATAATTCAATTCTTTATTCTCATTCATTATTTATAGTTTCATTTATTTTAGTAAAATTTTAAATAAATATTCATTGTGTTTTCTTTTCTTAATAATTTTATGTAAATAATGAATCTCAAAAAATATATGATAAATTATTATTTTAAAAATAATCCATTTTTATTTAAAAAGGATGTGTATGACTTATATTTTCCATTTTTTGAATATCTCTAAATTGTAAAAATGTAAATGGTATGGATGATTCATTTTTTTATATTTTTTCTTACTTAACTTATCATGTTGGAAACATTCATTATATATTTTCACAAAAACCTATAAAATTAAATATTAGAGTGTCAATTATAGAAATATTTTCAAAACAATTCCTTGGGAAATGTTTATAGGTCATTTGGGCTCTTATGTTTTGGGGTTAGTCCATTGATAAAATTAATTTTACCATAATCGATGTATTTAATTTTAATCAATTTCACTAATATTATTGAAAAAAATTAAGTTTAAAATAGTAAAATAAAAATATTATAATGTTTTAAACCATTGATGTAAATTTTTAAAAACTAAATTAACAGATGTTGTTAAATTATGATTAACACTAAACCAGTAGACATAGCGAGAAATCAGTTCAAAACATTCAAATGTTCAAAATGTATTTAAAACCAATTTCAATATTAATATGATTTTCATGACCTTAATTTGATTAATATATAACTAAATTATCTATTGGGACTTTAATATCCAATTTAAATTATAATTTAATATCAATTATAATATAATCGAAATGTCAATTATTAATTTAAACATAGTATTTTCACAAACTCATATAAAAATGAAACATCATAGAAAACTAACAAAAAATCATATTATTCAGAATTTGAAATTTTGAATTAATAAATTATTTTTATTTTGATAAATATTTTTTTTAAATTTTAATTTTTTTTAAAAAATAGTTTCACCATTAAAATGAAGTAAAACTCATATTTGTATGTAGATAAAACTAACACATTGTTGTGTATTTAATAAGATTAAAATGGTGTTGTTTATAATCATGTTAAAAATTAATTTTTATCTTTTTTAAAACTAATATATTTTATGGTCTTGGGGTGATACATTACACATCCCCAATAAAGAACATTAAATATATATTTATTTCGTAGTTTAATTTTTTTTTTCATGTTTTACTAAATGCAATTTTTGGACTAAACAACCTATATTTTTTATCTATTTTTTATGAAAAAGTATTTATGATGTTTATGAAAGAGAACTCTAATAATTTTTTAATATTATTAAATTTTTTAACTATAATTGTTTAAAAATAAATACATTTTTAATTTTCAATAGACAATAAATTATACCACATACAAATAAACATTTTTATAGAATGTGTTAATTTTTTTGGACCCTTCCATATTATTTTAAGACATACGTTGATGAATTGTTTTACAAAAAATTGATCTATTTTAACAAAAAAAATTCTTATTTTTACCATTGATGGTTGTATATCTTCACTCAGTTGTCTAGGAGGGAAAATCCTTCACCACTTCTTGATTTCTCATTTTTTCCTTATAAAATCTAAATTTTTGGATAAATTGAATCTTATATAATGAATTTTGATTGTTGGTCTGGTGAACATATAAATTATTAAACCGATAAAATGATTAGAATTATTAGCTTCTAAAATCATTGAAAAAATTTTATATGTTAAATGATGTGTGTTAGTTGGATTGAAGGTTTAATGGTCTTCTAGAGTGTTCAAGAACTGAAATGGATGTTTTTTTAAATGGTAGTCTAACAACACTATTATATAATGGACTGTACTAAGAGTGTGGATCAACTATGGAGTCTATTTTTAAATGGAACAATGTTTTTCTAAACCATCAATGTGGTACAAGAAAACCATGAGTAGAGAATATAGTTTTACATGGTCTTAATATCATTGAAACTATGATCCATAGTCATGCTAGGTGGTTTTAGTAAAAAGAAGTAGTGAACTACATAACTTGTGCACTATTTTATAATAATGAAACAAGATTGTGCGGGGTGTGGGGTTGTGTCATGAACTTTCCTAGATACCATGATACCCTCTTACCCAATATGGATTTCATATATCCAAAAAAGTAATTCTCGATCCCTATAGAATGGTGAAAATCACATGGATTCATACAATATCAACGATGGAACAAATATCTATAAAAATAGTAGAATATAAAAGATAAAAGTTATCATGATCAACACACCATGAGGATATGTCCTAGAAACATCTAGTTAACATATAAAAAGTAAAAATAAATAAAAATCTCAATATAAAAAACTATTTCAACTATAAAAGACCCAAAACTCATGTAAAATAGGTGAACAACATTTCCACGGGTCACTATAATCCCTCCATAGTTCTAAGAATCATGAACCAGAACCACCTACATTTGGATGATTCCCTTTTCTTAAACATAGAATAATAAATTCTATAATATTCAGATGGAAATTTTAGGGTTTTATCTATAAATCCTAGTAGTTTCTGACATAGTGTTCTATAATCAATTCAATCATAATTAATCCCTTTATTAATTAAATTTAAATAAACAAGGTATGTTATTTCATTCAAATATTATAATCCCAAACATGAATTCAAATTGAAAATAGATAAAAAAAATTTCACTACTCTCTTATATAAAAATTTCATAAAAAAATTATATAAAATAGTTTCAATGAATAAAATAGTTCAATAATAAATGACATGTACAATGAATAAAAAAAATTAGTGAGGAAACATATAAAATACCCATTGGTAATTCAGTTTTTCCGATAAAAGTATCCTCCAAAATCTCAATAATTATCTCGAATCTAAAAAGGTGAATACTCAAAAATAAACCCTATTTTTGGATCATATAATGGGACATCTCTATCATACTAGGGGAACCCATATATTAATTCATTCCATTTTTATTTTAGTTATAATTTTCACTATCAATAGATTGACCTGGATTCAACATAAAAGTGTTCTTGTCCTAGTATTCACAATAAAACTAGACTAAAAATGCACTTCAAGCACCCAATAAGTCATATCAAATAGAATTAAATTAAAATTTTCTAATATTTAGATTTTAACATGCCTTTCTCATTTGAATACCAAATAATAATTTTCATCCATTTCATCCATTTCTAATTGTCATTCACACTGTTCCATTATTCTAAATTTAAACATAAATTAAATTTATTAAATATATTTATAAAATAAAACCATACATTTTCCTAGATACTCCCCACAATTAATATTAGATTTAATTTTGTCTCTTTTTACCAATATCAATGAAATTTACAAGATGACATCAAATAATTTCACATCTGGGTTTTTAAATCAATTAAAAAATAATTTCAATTTAGTAACAAAATGTAAGATTTCAATATAATAGAAAAAATATGCGACTACTAACTTATAATAAAACTATCAAGGTCAAAATACAAAAAATGATCACCAATGAAGAATAATGAAATGGATATTGAAAAATGGGGCAAAGAATCATGACACAATAAAATAGTTTTTAGACCCATAAATTGCATGATGATATATCAAAATATATGGTGAAGTGAAAGACTGATCCGTGGGAAACATAGTAGAGGATATCCACTTATTGTAGAGGAGTATAATTTTCCACTAGCACATCAATTATCTAAGAAAATTGTTTGTCTAAATACCCTAATCCTAGTATCTTAGAGTTAGAGGCTGGCATTATTAAATTTGTACTATGAATATGTTATCCCATCATAATGTACCTAATTTTTCAGTAGCATTGGAAAACCAAATATAAAAAATTATTTACCTTACAATGTTAAAGGGAAAACAACATTTTCACTCAATTGGAATCTTCCATATAATCATCGATTATCCATTAAATTCATTCCTAATATAAATCCTCAAATAATAGGGAATAATAAAACATAATAAATGGGAAATATCATTTTATATGTAAGTATAAATAGCACACCCGATGCTATATACCTAAAAATTAAGCCTATGTGAATATATACCAACACATATCCTTAAATAAAAAATTTAACATAATATGGGAGGAATAAAATTTGATCAAAATAATGAAATATAAATAATAACATGAGAATAAATCAAAACAATGGATATTTTTTGAGTTGAATACTCAGATGTATTACCAATTTATAATATAATAATGAGGTAATTCAAAATAATATACATCTTATACAAACCATCAAGGCTTCGGCCATGTCACCATACATAAATGGGTAAAACACCAGTATAGTTTGTCAATAAATATATACAAATGCATCGTGGAGATATAAAGGTCCCTTAATATAAAATACTAAGTCTAATTAATTCCATATACGAATGGTGTGAATCATAATTAATATATACATACATATTGAAATAAGCATATGAAATGTAAATAACCATCCATAAATAATAAACATAATCATAATCCATCCAGAGTAAATTGAAGAATGATTTTAAGATATTACATATATAATCTAAATAATCCTAACACATTAAATAAAATTTTAGTTTAAATAATTAATATAATTTCAGGTATTTCTTATAAATAAATTAATATACTATAATATAATCATTTAAGGTTTCTTGAGAGAAATACACTATTTTAGTTTTCGAAGGAAGTGTTGTTTTGGAAAATTCCATTCCTTTATCATAAAATATGAATATAACATGTATATCCTTAAAAGAAAAATATAGGAATAATGAAATTATGTATTATATATAAGTTACGTCCAATTTTAGAAAAAATGTGTAAAAATAGTTTTTAATGATATTTACAAATAGGCCACTTCAATGTGGTTAAAAGGAAGATGTGAAAAAGTCCTTAAAGATGAAAATTGATTAATTTTTAACAAAAACATAAATAATATAAGATAATTTCTTTGATATATATTGTAATATTATAATTGTTTTAGTCTCTAAAAACATATTATGGATTGTACTTGAAAATTGGTAAGAAATTTAGATGTACCTTTTAATTAGGCTTGTTTATCGAGTGAAATTGAAAAGGGAAAATTATTGAAAAAGTATTTCTAATCAATGAAATATGATTTGATCTAAATAAAGTATTTTTAAGCATACAAATATAATTCATAAAAAATAAATAAAAATAATTACGAATTACATAGGATTCAATAGATTGAAAGCGGACCCAAATGAAAAATGGATGTTCGAGGATAACTCCTTACCTTATGTCTGGACACGTTTTACACGTAAACATGATATCATAAATAATGAAATTAGATTTATTAATAAATTAAATAAGAAAACTTAAAAAAGTATTTTATTTATCATAATATTATTTTTCCATTTTATACATATTTTATAACATAGAAAATTCAATTTTTTTATTCGGGAGTGATCTTTTCCCTTGTTTTCATGATTGGTTGACTTGTATATATGTATGAAAGATCATGTAAAATTTGTATAGTTATCCAAAATCTCTGTTATAGGTAATTAATGTAAAAAAATATATTTAATGGTATTATATAAAATTTCTTTAATATGAGTTTGATTTATTAGGTAAGATGTAAATGATAACCATTTATATTATTTTGGAATTTTTCAATCAGAGCACACTATGTTTTGTTTATTAATTAATATTACAAATATAAACTAGTTTGGGAACATTAAATAAGTTTCAACACATATAATATAGTATTTATTAACCATAAATGTTTTTATGACTTGACTTGAAGGCAGAATTGAATAATTAAAACTCATCATCCATGATTGTGGTAAAACTGCACCTCATACGCGATGTTTTCATTTTTAGAATAAATAGGGAAGAGAAGAAAATTGTTGATTAATATAAAATTAGAAATATGAAATTATATTCTATAAGATATATTTTAGTTATAATTCTACTTTTGTATTTGTATTTGAGGTTATGATATGAAAATAAATGAAATTGAAAACAAATTAAATGAAAACAATGGAGGGTTTTACCACTTGAACCCGTTTTCCTTGAGAACCACTTTGAGAAAATTAGATCCAGTATTTTGTGTGACCATAAATGAAAGAACATGGAATAATAGATTTGTTATTGGAATTTTAAATAAAAATGAATTATTCGAGGAATTGGTGGTCTGAGGAGAAGGTGTGTTAAGGGGTAGTATTTATAGTTTAGGAGCGAGGATGTTTTTATTATTTTAATCACTAAATATTTATTTTGAATCAAGAATATTAATAGTTTTTATTCCCAAAAATAATTAAATTAGAAAAAATATGTAATGTTTTATATTCAGATCTTATATCATCCATACATCATCTGTGAATCAATATTTCATTTATTCGTCAAACAATTTTAATTAACCTATTTAATTGTTAACAAAATATCTTCTATTTTATAAGATTTACAAATAAATCACCCTAACCATTTTTTGACACGTATATTTAAATAAATTTATTCATATTATTAAAATAATTATCTAAATATGAGAAATATAAATTTTTAATAAAATAACCATTTTTTAAAAAATATTTATTGAAATATTATAATTGATATTATGACAAAATCAAAAATTATTTAAGGTCTCATAAAAAAAATTTATAATAATTAGAAAAAATTATTAATATATTAATATATTTTGGGAAAATAAATTTTCATTTAAATCATTATACTAATAATATGATTTTAAAATAACATGTAAATCTATCAAAATTACCAATGTTCAATTTATTAATTTTAAAATATTTTTATACTTATACATTGATATAAATATATTAATATTTAATTTATGATATAAAAATATATTATTTATAATTTAATATGTGATTTATAATTAAAATCATAAATATACTATAAATATAATGAAATTCAGAGTTTAGTCAAAATATGTATTTTTCACTAGTCACTAGAAAATAAATATTTTTCAGAAAAATACAAAAAATGATTCATATGATAATATTGAAATTACAAATTTAAAAATTAATTATATTTTATTAAATATAATTTATAAAAGTGTAAAAATTTATTTTCAAAACAATTGTGCCCCTATAAGGCGTTAATACTTCATGTAGAAGAAGGCATACTTTTACGATGTATAATTTGATTATTTATTATCTTATACCTATAAAATAATTATTATGAATCTAAAATTTTAATATTAAATATAAAATATATTAATATAATAATTTTTAAATAATACTAATTCCCTTTAATTTAAAACTTATGTTATATTGGTCAATTTTAAATATTAATTTTTAAATGTATATCATTGTTTGTTTAAGATTGGTGTTCTGTGGAATATATGCTATAAATGAATCAAAATTTTAAAAGAGGCATCCCATTAATATTGGGGTGTTACACTGTCCCCTCTATTGATAAATTATTTCCTTACAAATTGAAATTGTACATTGAAAATAAATAGTTGATACTTTAAAATTTCATTGTGGGATGGCCGCATCCAAAATAGTGTTAATTAAAAAACATAAAAATAGATAAAGGAAAATGTAAAGGTAACTAAAAAGTATGCTTTATAATAATGGAAAATTAGATCAAACTGATATTGTGTGAATGAAATAAAAAAAATAAGTATCATTTAGTGATGTACAATGATAGAGAATATGTTTATTAGAATGTCTACCATCATAAAACCATAAATTTCTTATCGGTTAATAGACCATTGATTTCTCAAAATGAAATGAAATAAGAAGACGTTTTTGTCCAAAATTATTTTCATATATTTTAGGTTTTCTTTTACTATCCATATATGAAATTTGAGAAAATAACAATTCTTTATTCATTTCCATTTTATTAACATATCCTTAGGTTGTGCATCGATATTTCTCTACCTTATTTATTAAACATGGAGTTCAATATTAAAGAAAAAATAATTCCTGAAGCACTTTTATGAGTCTTAAGATCCAAATCCCATTAGTTTTTCCTTCGATGGTTTACTAAAACAATAATAGTTTTCAATGGTTATCCAATATGATATATAATTATTTAATCATAATCAATAATATCAATAATCAATTCCATAATTAGTTATGCTTAAGAATCATCCAAAATATGTATATACAAATTCAAAGGCAAAAAATTTATATGAAAGGTCACTAAATTTTCAAAATAAACTTAAAATAATATTTCCAAATAATATATTTCTTCCCATATACTGAATGTATTATCACCATAATGACCTTAAAACCATAATGAAAATATGTATGCTTCCAAATCTATAATGACAAAGAAATGAATTAGAATACTTATATATATCCTAATACATATAACCTGAATATCATAATATAATTATTGATTTGAAAAAATAAATTAATTATTTTACATTGACTATAGTAACAACATAATCCCGACCTCAATCCCTTCCCTTTTTCAGAGCTATATTTTCTTATTTCTTGGGACATTTACTTTAATAGTTCCCCATCTGAAAACAGTTGAAACATTTGACATTTATTGATTCTTTACATCCTATACAATTATGAGCCTGGTTACCTTTCTATCAATACTTGTAATAAGATAAATGCAATTTTAGTAAAGTAGAATGCTTTAATTTCCAAAAATTATAACATGTGGGAACATCTCCATTCCCTTTCTCCGTTTACCCATATTTTCCTCTAGCATTATATTCGTCTCAGGAATTCACATAAATTATTAATAACTATGTTATTATTTATCTATCATTATTGAACATGAGACTATATCATTATATATTGATAATTTATTGGATACATTCTCCCATTTTAGAATTTATTTAATACCATCAATAAAATGTTTAATATTTCTCTTTTGATTTCATATAAAAGCTGTAACATGTCTTATAAACCTTGTAATCTTTTTTTTTCATACATGGAAACATTTTCATCTTATTTATTTCTCAGAATCAGGATTTTTCTCTCTATATATTCTCTCTATACTCAAAAAACATATTTTTCTAATAAAAGTTCTATAAAATAATACCATTATATGTTTTAAAATATTCACCATATTTTTGTGTTGAACTAATGGCCATAACTGTTCCACATTTCCTAATAGATGATTAACTAAAATGATGAATTTCTCTCTTATGTTACCTCAAAAAATAAGAAATATCATCTATAATGAACCTATCTACTTGTAACATACACAAGTGTTTTTATTCCCATTCAAATATTATTGTCAGTGTCCAATGAAGCATTCTATCCTTGTTACTCCATGTTGCAGATCAAGATGATCCATACTGGTGATGTTATTACTCATAACAAGATTCAATTATCCAAATATATTTCTAATTAGTTCTGATCTAGCAACATCTCCATGTCCAGTCGCATAACATTCATATGAGGGAAACTGCTAAATGATATAAATGTATTGATATGGTTTCCATTCTTTACACTAGAATCCATTTTTAAATAATGGAATAAACTAGAATATATAATAACATTATGAAACATAATTTGTATTATACAAACTAGTGAATCATATAATCTTAAATTAGAATTTTATTTATAAGCTGTCTATAAATCATATAATCTATATCTTTGGGAATATTTACAAATTAAATCATATGGTTTCATTCTCTAACCAATGTTTTCCAAAATCCAGTTTTCATAAATTTTACTAAACATTATCTGATACAAACAATAATGACAGTAACCCTAGTAGCCTGGAGATAGTTAATTACATTATCACATTAGTACTATAAACATGTTATCACATTCAAAAGGAATTAATAATTTAGTATATTTGGAAAACATGATACAATCATATGTTATACATTATAATATTAAAGGAAAAACTGAAATTCCATTAGAGGCATCCATAAAATCATAGATTAACCCTACATGATTTTCATAATTTTCATCTCCTAATATCTGGGAAAACAAATCAAAAGAAATGGGTGAGATCATATGATCCATAAGGGTAATAAATATATTGGATGCAATAATCATAATCAATAGGGCTAGGTTAACATCTAACAACACAATTCGTTAAACCATAAACATGAACATAATTTGGAAGGAATAAAGTTTATCAATATAATTCTATATAATTAATCACATGAAAATAAAACATTAACATGGATATTATACTATTCTAACATTCACATGGATTATCAATTACTAATATCATAAGGAAGGAATGAATAATTACATACATCATAATTATACTATCAAGGATTTATTGATGACACCATAAATAAATTTGTAAAAACCACATCCTACTTTGTCTCCTGAGACCTATATATAAATAGAGAGGCTATAGAAGGCCCCTACCATAACATAATTTGTCTAATTAATTCCCCAAATGAAAGGGGTAAAACATAATAAACCAACACATTCATATTAAAACTATCATATGAGATGATGATATCATTCATAAAACAAAAAATATAATCATAAACTATCTAGTGTAATACGAAGAATTGTATGAAGATAGTAAATACCCAAAGAATATTCTCATAAACCACTACATTAAATATCAATTTGAATAATTAATAATATTCCAATTATCAAATTGAAATAGTTCAGTAAACGATTATAAAATCATCGAGTAATTCTTGATAGAATTACCCTTTATAATTTTTTTAAAGATTAGTTCATTGGGAAAATTAATTAGTATTTTTCTTTAAATCATATTATTTACATGTAAATAACAGTGAAAAAAATATTTGGAAAATTAAAAATAATTGAGACATAAAATCTTAACAAATGATTTGAAAAAATGTAATAATAATATATAAGAAACATTATAAATGGGAATCTTCAGTACATTTTAATAGAAAATGTAAGATAGTCATTAAATTAGAAAAGGGATTAAATGTTTATATAATACTAGAAAATAGATAATATATTTTTGATGATAAAAAGGATTATTTTATAAAAATATTTTCCCCTTAAAATATATAATGGAGTGTACTTGAAAATGTGTATGAAAGTCATAAGTACCCTTTAATCATGCTTTCTTGTCTGGAGGAATTTAAAAGAAACTTTATAAAACAGGTATTTCCAAATAAATGAAAAATGGACTAAGATAAATACATGGGTTTGGATTATATAAAATTAATTGATAATATTTATATACAAAAAATTAAAATTATATTAGGGTAATGATAGTGAAAGGGTAACCCGAATGAAAAATAGAGGTTTGGGGAGAATCCTTTGCGTTTTTCCAAAAGAATTCAATACGTTTACATAACATGCTAGATAATCAAACATGATACATTAATAAATAAATTCATATCCACTTAAATATTTATTATATTTATTATTTTTTTATTATCTTCATTTAAGGCCTCTTTTATTAGTAATAATATTCAATTATGTTTTTCGGAGGTGTTCATTGCCTTAGTTTTCATAATTGGTTTACATGTATACTTGTATGAAAGGTCATGAAAAATTTTAGTTGTTTTCCTTATATGAATATATTTGATATTAATTCATGTAAACATTATTTAATTTTCTTATATATATCAATTTTTACATACATGAGGATGATTTACTAGATAAAATGTTAATGATAAACGTTTATACTATTTTGGAATTTTATTGATCATCACACATTAGTTTTGTTTTAGTAATTAATATTATGAATATATTCCTATTTTCGAACATTAAATAATTTTTAATAAATATAATACAGTATTTTGGATTCTAAAAATTTATTTATGATCATATTTTATAGAAGAATTGAAAAATAAATACTCATAGACCATAATGTTGGAAAATCGACACCTCACATGTGATGTTTTTATTTTTAGAATAAATGTGGAAGAGAGTAGAAATGATGTTTGATGTACCATTATCATGTTAAAATTTTATTACATAAAAGATAACAGGGTTATCATGAAACATTTGTATAGTGAGGTGATGAGAAGTCAAGAAAAGAAAATAAATTGAACAGAAATAAAAAAAGAAAAAAACTGTATTTTACTGCTAGAAATTATATACCTTGAGTACCAATTAAATTAACTTGGGAATTGTATTTTGGTGATACTAGAAATACCAGGACATGGGGAAGAGTTTTTGGATAGAAATTGAGAATAATATAAATAGGATTCATGGCTATAGGATTCATGGAGGAGAGGGGTGTTTTTTTGTTATATTATTTATTAGTTTATTATTTTGTCTTTTGTATATGAATTTTCTTATTCCCATGAATGAATACAATAAATATATAATTAATTTTCATGATTATGGGATTACACAATTCATACATCATTCATGGTTAAATAATTCTTCTAAATGTTAAATACTATATATTACTATACTTCACTATTAATAAAAATAAAACTGTATTAGAAAACTGAAAGAAATAAAACTATCAACATTGATACAAATATATAATTAAAAAATGTACTCCTTTCTAGGAAATTAAATATCTATAAAATTGAAATGTAATTTTAAAATTAAATCATCTTTTACATGAAAAATTACTATTTTAATTTATAAAAAATATTATGACTTATTAAAAAATTAATTAATGTATCATAAAACTATATAATAATAATAATATTTACACTGTGAATCATTTTATTAAAATAATATAAATTTTGAATCATTAAATTAATTTTAAAATATCGAATAACTATTTACATCAAACAAAAATAACAATACAAAAATTATCATTTTAAAACATTTAATTACTTATTCAATGATATTAGTATATCATATTTTAAATTATGAGATACATAAATTTAATTGATAATTTTATAGGTGATATCTAATTCACATCATAAAAAAAATTTAAATAATGAAATTGATAGTTTAATAAAAATGTTATTTTTTTAAATTTACAAGAAAATAAATATTTTTAGAAAAATACAAAAATTGAAAGATTATATAATTTAAATATTTTAGTTTCAAAAATAATGTTTATTTTTTTTAATATAACTTATCAAATTGTCAAAAAAATTCAAAATAAGAAAACCATTAAATGGTAGTAATACTGCCTGTAGAATAATATAGCCTTTTAATGTTTAAAATTTGATTCAATATTATCTTATACTGTTAAATTTTTTTGATGATTTAAACATTTTTTTTATTAAATATATATTAAATAAATATCATTAATTGTTTATTACTATTCATTAATTCCAATTTAATAGTGAGTTTATAATGGTCCTTTTTAAATAATAATACATTATTGTAAATTACAGTTCAGTTAAGTATAGTGTTCAGTGAAATTTATTTTGTCGATGAAATTAAATTTAAAAATACACATACTAAATATTTGTAGGGTGTTACAATTTAGAAGACCCAAAACCACCACAATAGAGCTTCCAAGTATTAAATTAATGTGTTAGAAACAAATAATTGTTGTGGAATCATTAACTGATGTGTTGGGACGTTTAAAATAATTTTTATATGAATTAAAATATTTGTGAAATGTTTGCTGGGTAGGGATTCATTGATAGAAATATACTTCTCCATAATTATGCACACCTATTGGTATGGTTCATCAGTTCACTTTGGTGGGTGAAAGTTTTTAAAAACGTGTACTATATAAGGAAACCCTCACTACGAGAGGCTTCACATTTTTGTGGGAATTTCTATTAAGATTAAAAAAACATATTACTTTATATATTGTCTTACATCATGAGGTAATGTTTAATGGGGGAAACCACACAGTTTTCCCATACCATTCTCTAACTATGCACGCCACCTTGGTCTTCTAATGTTTTTCAAATTCTTTTGGCATGCCCCGAAAACAAGTCCAGACTTAGTGAAGATCAAAAAAAGCTTCATTGAATAACAGATAATGATTACTAGATGATAAAACCTCCCAACCATATAAACATTGTTCCCAAAAAATCTATGATTAAATCTATAATTCATTGAGGTGAGTAAAATACCCTCTCATCAATGTCTCACATTTGCATGTCTCATGAATATCAAAACCAACAATCCAAGCAGACAGACTAAAGTTATTATCCTCCCATGATGTACAATTATCTCAAAATATAAAATCATGACTATATGCTCAGTGAATGTTAAATATGTATTAACCTTATGATCCCCCCATATTAGAAAATGAGATATGTTTTTAATATATTTTTGATGTTTTGATATATAGAACATACTATGTACCAGCATCAACTGTGGTGGATGTTATAAATGGAAAGAAACATTCACCACCAACTCAACAACCACACAATTTCAACACATGATGTTGCAATACTCCCATATTTAACAAGAGGTTGATGTCTCAAATGAAGTGGAACTCTCAAAAACACCAGGTAGTGAACATATAACTCCACTAGTCTCTTATGATGGTGAATATAATATTTTTATTTGCACTATGACATAAATATTATATTATGAATCAACTGCAATATTTCTATAATTTCTTGAACCAATATTTTCCCAACCAAAGAACTCTCACAAATCACTATCCACAAAAATGATATTTATATAGAAAATTTTACATGCCTCAAAATGGGATCAAAATTGAAGGTTGATAACTATTATTTTAAGAAAACTAAAACAATACTATTTTGATGTTCTATGATCCACCAATATAAACATCATTTTAATGATTCATGTCCTAAATAATCTATATATCTCAATCTAACTAACCATCTATATGAATATGACATGTCATGATCAAACGTACCTTCGATCCAAGTTCCGTTTAGAGGCCTCTAGATAAGTGAAAACTAAAATTGGGATCCCAATTGGAGAATATAGAAATAAGAACACCATGAAATATGAAAATATTCTACATATGGAAAATTCCCATGTCACTAACTTTGGATGAATTAGGAATAGTAAAAAATTGAACTAATTTCATTAGTTTTTAAATAACAGACCATGTTTGATTCTTTTTCATGAGGGGTGTGTCGATGCCCAATGAAATATTCTAAATAAATTTCATCCTACATACAATTCAGCATTGGGTGAGGATGAACCAAACACTAAGGTCTCTAGTGCTCATAATTGACTTTCAGGTAGGTATAACAAAGAGAAATGATATTAAAGATGCCTCATCCCATACATGGAAACTTGAAACATCACCACATATCATTATAAAAATTCATGGTTCTAGGGGGCCTCAACAATAATGAATTATTTAAATCCTTTTCTATATACATCACTATATAAAATTGAATAATAAAATTAAATTAAAAATAAAATATTCCCATATAGAAGAATATCAATTCACCAATAGACCCCCTATCATAAAGAAAATCCATGATACTATTAAAATAATCCCAAATATTTTGTTCGAGAAGAATCTTCCTAATAAGTGTGGAGGTTAGCTGGACAGTTTTCAACCCAAACGTGACCCCTTCCTTCTTTACACATAAATTAAACTATGAAAAAATATAACTAAATATCGACTCTTCTGATTGTTCTGTCATTGACTCAGTAGGTTGTTTTACACTCAAAGGATCAACAGTGATATTCCCCAACCCGAAGGTCTAAGAAATGTCAAACATCAAACTAATTTATGTACTCTAACTAACAAATAGGTTGAAGTGTATAATCTATTTGAGAGAATATATAACTATGTATTTTTTGTTCTATATAAATGGAAATATTTTTGTTGAAATGGTAATCTCTTCATCTCTTAATAGATTACATCTCAAATTAATGTTCAAGGTTATGGGTCAGATAGATATTCACATAAGGCTAAGGAAATTTGTAACTATAAGATACCACATGATCAAAAAACATAATAACTTGTCTGAAACCCCAACTAGATTCATCATAAAAGAAATAATAACCCTTACCATCCTTTAGAATAGATAAAGTATCACATATTTCAAATGAAGTTTCATATAAAAAAAATAACAATAACATTTTCTATTACATAAGAATTTAAATCCTTTCCAAGTGATGGATATCAATGGGGAATCCAACATAGTTAAATCAATGTCAAAACTGTGAAAATATCCCTAGGAAAAAGAATATTCTTATTTCGAAAAAATTATATGGTTAATATCATGACATAACAACCTTCACCTTTTTAGTATGGACTATGATTTAGTGTTCAAACCACACTCATCCAAATAATTTCATTTTGAAAATTCAGAAATTAAATATTCAAATCTTCATAAGAATTTTGTGATATTTCATGACTTCTAGGACTACTCAAAAATTACTCACATGATAATCCTCATTCATGGTGTAAACCAATATGTAATCTATAATGACTAAAAAAATGATTCATGTTATTCATGAATAATCCTTCTCATTAAAATAGAAAAAACAACAACAGAATTAGTAGGACTAGATTGCATGAAAAAATAATCATCATGTTCATACCTATAATGAAGGAGATATTTTTATTTTCCATATTCTTTAATACTCAAAAAGTGATAAAAAGATATGAGATTAATTTTATAGAACATCCTTTCCCCTTCAAATAGGAAAAATAGACCATTACACAGTAGTGTCAAATAATTTTGATACATTATAAATCGATCGTTTTGTTTGTAATGAATGAAAATATGAAGGGTTCTATAAATATTATTTTCATATATAATAGGTTTCTCCCATAGTGACATAAAAAATTATTTCTCTAATAGATTTATTGACCGATTATTTAACATTTTTTATATTTGTGTTTCATACGGTAAAAATGAATAGATACCGGGTGAGTACTTGGTAATAAATCGATATAGAACTCCACTGCCATTACTAGTTGGTCAATTTGAAATTTGAAGGAAACAATATGAGATTCCTAAAATATATTGTTGTGATATCATCACATATAGACTCTCACTCCATGTTAATAGAAAAAAATAAATATTACCCTATGTAGATCAGAATAATACGGTCTGGATCTATTTAGCCTCATGGGACACTCTCCCAGAATGATAAAGCACACCCCGTCAACTATAGTAAAGAAGAACCATCATTCAGAACAGTCAATTTGGGCCTTATTATAAATCAATCAATCCATCCATAGGAAGAATAAATGTGGTTTCAGGTTTTTAACTAAAAAAATCTTGTTAGAATCATTTTCTAATAAAAAGAAAACACAAGTAGGATAATAGATTCCCTACACTCTCTTTATTCAGACGGGTATGGTAATATACATCCAATAATACAATATCGATATAGGTTGATTTATAATTTTCACAATATGAGATGGAATAAATTATTGAGGTGAAAAATTATCTAATAAATCATTAAACAAACATATAGTGATCTGGATGATACCTCTAATAGTTTCTCAACCAAAATTTCCATCTTATGGTTACTTTACTTTGACACATGAAATCTTCATTCCACATACTTGTGGCTGGATCCCATTAAATATTTATATATTAAATTTAACTACCATACTATATATATATGATGATCTAGTGGATGTATGTAGAGAATAAAATAAGGTTCATAGATTCTGTAGGTGTCCAAAGCATCAAGAAGAACATCAGATCTTTGGATCCTCATAGGAAACACATATTGAAAGCTCATATATTTCACATAGAAATAATGTCAATACTTGTATAAAAATAATTTTAGGAATATTGAAATTCTCCTTCTATCTAGAAGATCTATTAGACAAATCCAGATTCCTCTATTTTTTAAAATAACTGACAGAGCTACCACTGGGATAAAAATAAACTCTATTCAATCCTAACACGCAATAAAGGTCATGAAAAAAATCAAAGGCCTATCTAATACATTATCATGAGAATTTATATACAAAATAAAAAAAATTTAAATGTCTGGTTTAAGACCGATGTAAAATATTCATGAATTTAATTTCTCTTTATTGACCACCTATTGAGAAAGTTATCATGATCATTCAATAAATGTTCTCACTAAATCATAGTCAAGTTGTCATGCTAGAATATATGAAAATCAATTGATTTTTCTAAGACCACAGAGTCTGTATATAATTGATTGGTGAAAATAACAATTATTTATTTCTAATAAAAACCCTCCTTAATATTTATTCACCATTAAAATTCCACTATATCCTTATATAACCTTCTAGACCAATAGTATCTCATATTATATTAATATCTTGATGCATTTCCGAGACTTCTAAAAATAATCGTTGTCATTTTCAACTACTCCTTAACCTCTTCATGAAGGTTGGATACTTGAAATGATGCTCGATTTTAGTGAAGTATTTATTTAGGGTTAATTTGAGATTTTTTCATTTGAGGTTCCACAACTAGAGCCTCAAAAGGAATGGGTGATAGTTTTTATCACATATCAGAGACAACACACACTACTATCTCAACACAAATCTGGTCCACAAATGGATTTTATCACTAATATTAACCAAACTAACTATCATGGGAGCTATTCACACACATTATGACAAGCTCGATGCTATTCCAAATATGGCCAAATCACCAAATAATTCTAGAATGATTCATATAATTAATATATATTATTCTAAATTATATTAAATATAGATTTAATATTGAAATTTTTGAAACTACTTATCAATGGAATGAAATATACTTTTATTAGATAAAAACGTACCTCTATGAAATAATTTCAGTCACCCTTGGTGAATTAAAATTTATTATGGTTAGATCTATCCAGACACTTGTTCCCAATTATGTCCTAAGTCCCATCAAGAAATCTAAAATTTCATACTAAACTTATGGAATGATGCTTGACATTTACCTTTCATGAAACTTTTTCATAGACAACCTTCATACCCTGGTGACATGATACCATGGATCCTTGATACCATATCACGTTATGATATAATATGAAGGGAGATCTAGATCCTTATATGTTACATTCTATCAGATGACATTATACACAATCAATGAGGGAAAAAATTTTCCACTAATGTAAATGTTGATAAAAGATAAATTCCATCATGATAAACAGAGAAACAATGATATGTAGGAGAAAATATATAAAATAGTACATAGATAGAACGGTAAACAATGTAATGAAATAAACCATTTCAATAATATGAAATTATCAAAAAATCATATTTAACTACATTATATAGCTCCGCTGATCCCCATCATCACCCTCTGGCCCACCAAATCAAGAACATCCACCACCTCAAAGTGGAACTTTTTATTCACTCAGTCTAGTGATATTAATGTCAAATAAACCTAATGGAAAAATATGGTTGTGAGAAATAAATCCTAGTAGGGTGTCAACATGTTTTCAATAATTGACTCCATAACAATTAATTATGTTATCCTTTCAATTTAAGAAAAAAGTATTGGTATTTTTTTAAAAAAATTGAAACCAAAATATGGTTTCACATTTTATAGAGATGCAAGATATATCAAAACAAGATTATATGAACATTTTATTTAAAAATGTTATATATAATTGTTTGTATAAATAAAACAGTTCAATAATCAATGAAATACATAATAATTTCACAAATCAATGAAAAGGACCATATATAAAACCCCTGATGTAAGTTAATTTTTAACTTAATTGGATCCTAAAAAATCTCAATAAAGATCAAGGATCTAGTCTGGTCTGTACACACAAAAACACCCCTATAGGGTAAGACATCATGTGTAGCCTACATCATAAAAAGGGACATCATGGGTATTCATTATGTAGTTTTTAGTAACAGTATTCATAGTCAATCCACTGATGGGGTGTCAGTGTCTTAGTATGGTTTTCCAAGTTACCACTGACTAAGAAAACAATCATATGTTTCAAAATATGAATAAATAAAACATTGAATAATCAAACATTTCAAGTGAATTCTAATTATAAATCCAATGTTTTTCAATTTTCAACTTGACTTTATAATACCAAAACCAAATCAAAGGATTTCATATATTCATTCAAATTGAAATCTTCTTTATCTTTTAGATATTTTTCTAAAAAGTCATTATGAATATAATTTTGACAATCAACCCACCATTTTTCACAAATTCTATTTATAATGCCAATTCAATTTAATTTTTAGCCTTCATAAACAATTTATATTCCATTTAAATTAGACAATAATTCCTACCACATTAATTAAAAACATATATCAATTTTATTATGAAATTTAGTGTCTCATTAATATGGGAAAGGGTTATAGAACCACCTACCCTTCATCTCACAGTCGACGAAAACACCTTAAATATGATATACAATGAATAATGAGAAAACAAATCTCAAAAAATTCATTCTAGAATCATGATAAGACAAAAAATATAAATTCACCAATTTCATGATGAGATATCAATCTATAAGGAGGAGAGAAAGAAAGATAAAAAACTATAGGGTTAGAGATTCTATAACAAGAGAGTGACCAAATATTCAATCAGTACTTTGATTCACCAGGAATAGGGTTTTGATGTGGCAAAAAACCAATTGAGTTCCTCCAATAATGAGAAAATTTGTTTTCATTGAATGTGGGAGAGTATGGACATAACCTATTGGTTCAGTTTTTCTTTTGAGGAATTAAAACATATACACACAATGTTTTTAGTAAATAAGCCAGGATAGACAAACTAATCACCCTAAGTGTGCATCCTTACTTGAAAGTTTCACTATTTATCTAAGGAGGGTGTTGGGTTTTACAATCCATTTTAAAATAGTTAAAACCCATATATTTGGTTGATTTATGGTTTTGAGGGGTAGGACACTCCATTTTTACAATCTATGCACCCCTTCTAGTGTCTCAAATCAGTGTTCACACATGGTTGACTAAACCACATGTTTTTACATAAGAGTGTTACAACCATGTGTATACTCAAAGGAATCTGATATTTTTCAATATCTTTTGGAATATACCAAAAAATAGGAATCAACATAGAGGATATCAAAAGAAATGTCACAAAAGACATGAAATTAAGAGAAAAAATGTTTCAAGGTGGTTAAATGCCAAAGGTATAGTTGGCACATGGTTCACCTAATATTGTATGACGCACACAATTAGAACGCTGTTTTGGAAACTAATCACACTTTAAAAGTGGGTGAAATGAATTTTTTCCCTTCGGATTAGGACATGATTCATTTATTTTCCCTCTCTCATTCACACACAACACAAACACCAATTAGTAATGTTCTTTTATCCCTCTTTACATATCTTTTAAATAATCTTCCCTAAAAGCTGATTGATTTGATCACCATTAATCACATTATATTTGAAATTCATTTTTCTATTTATTACCTTCCATAATTTCTCTATTTACATTGAAACGTTGGATGATATTTACTTGTGAGCTCATATGTCGTATTTTCAGGGTGCTTGTATATTAATATATCTTATCTATTTACTAATTGAATCCATTGTTTATAATGGATTTGAAGAAGATTCTTATGAATGAGGTAGGGTTTTTATGGATTTTTATTAAGGATTCATAGTTTATTAATGTGTTTTCATTATTCTGCACACAATACATTCCATGTGGTTAACCTCAATTAAAAACTTATATAAATTAATTAATAATTCAATTTATAAAAATTTTATAGCACACTTATAACTTTTCAGAGGTTGATGACCACAACCGAAAACAACCCTTGGGTGTGTTTGATCATATGCCTTGATGGAAATTTTTCATATGACCAAGACACCAATAATGTGTGTTTGGATTTTCCTTAATAATTTCTGTGGCCAAATGATAATTTAAAATTTTATTTGAATTATAATGTATAATTTATGAAATAATTAACACTTTTTAATGAGATGAGAATTAATTATTAAAAGTTCAATTAATGAACTCTTATGTTGTATGGATATTACATGGAAAACCTGACTACTAATAAATGATAAGACTTAATGGAGATAAATTTAACTAATTTTGGATATTTAATGTATACTCCACCTTTTTTTTTAAAATTGTGTATTATAGAATGAGTGAATGAATTTAGATGTGTAAATTGAAATAAATGATGTGTGAATAGTAAAACCATGTCAGTTACCCATTTATGGATCTTATAAATGAAATGATATTAGGTATTTATTGAATAATAAATTATAATAGATATTTTTAATTGAATATGTTTGATAATTAAATAAAATGTTCCCACTTATATGATTATTAAATTGGAGTACATGGATTTCAATGAGGAATTCATTGGACATGCTCATTGGGAATATGATTTATATTACAACATGAAAAATCCATAGGCTCCATTCAAGAATTCCTTGGATGTATTCTTTAATTAATGAATGATAGTTGTCTATAAGTGATACCTATGATCCTTATGGAGAGAGCCATAAATTTTAATATAATATAAATGGAATTTTTTTATAGATTGAGAATGTCTTCGGTTCTTGATAGGTAATCCCTTTGATGAGATTATAAGAAAAGGAATTATATTATGATATTTTTTATCTATAATTGGTTTCTTGATATAAAATTCTTTTTAAGGGATTAGAATTAAAATGTGATATATCATGACTGAGTGGTAATTATATTATTATTATTTTTGATTATTTAAAATCATGATACTTGTTTAACTTTCGATGATATTTATTATACATGGATTCTATGTTTTTATACCTAATTTCTTTGATGGTGAATGTATATATTTACATTTATATGTATATATATATATATTCATTATGGAATGAGATCATAGAAATTATATATTTGGCCAAAATAGTTATGGTTTCCCAACTATCATTTGAGGAACCTTAGCCTAAATTTATTATATTTATTACTTACTCATTTTTTCAATATACATACACAGAGATTTATTTTGTGACCATAGAGAATATTTTCATACTAAATCATTGGTGGTGGACAACTAAGTTTTCATCATTCCTTTTTCACGATGTTGTTGGTATACAAAAAGATTCCATATTTCATGGTTCAGTTGGTTGATCCTTCATTATTGTTAATTTTCATTGGAATTTGACATGACATGGTGTTGGGGATGAATCTTTAATAAGGAAACCTATATAAGATTCATCATTATATAGTTATTAGTAATTTTTAATCTACTCTGCTTTTATGTATAACAAATTATATATATAGAATTATTGTATATATAGAATAATGTGTTCAAGAGTGGTTATATTATTTACTAGTGTCCTAGTTATCAGGTTTTAATTATTTGATTAGTATTTATTTCAATTATTCCATTAAAATTATTTATGTTAGCCTATAATATTTTTATATTAATGATAATGGTGTTGTCTCTAAATTTTATCTCTTATTGACCATCAATACTATTTGAATCCTTTAGGATTCGTGAGGTATACTAGAATCCACATAGAACTCATAATAAAGGAACCTTTGTAGTATCACCAAGGTCGGTACATTATAAAGTGGTATCATATATTCTTTTTTCTTTTTTATAATTATTTGGGATGATATAAAGGGAACTAGAGTGGTGTAATCATTTGGTAAAAAGATCATGTTTGGGCCCAACCAACCCCCACATTAGGGTGTGTTCATTCAGCATTTTTTTTAAAAAAATTCACATGTGTTCAACATTTTATTGTCAATACCATTCTTGTTTTATTATATTCCATGATTATTACTATATTATATTTAGTGAGAAACTTAGCTTTTTATTTATAAACTATTCTTTTATTATTTCATTACTACATGTCTTTATTACTTTCTATATGATAGCATGGAATTTATATTGTAATTTTATATGATTGGTTATTAATGTGTCTATATAATTTTAAATAGTGATTCCCATAAATATTGATGGTGGAACCCTAATCAACAAATTATGACAGGTATGATCTAACGACCATCAATTGTTTATGATCAACAATTTATGGTTATGATTAAATGGATGGTAGTAGAAATATATAATTTGAACATTATTTTATAAATTTTCTAGGGTTACCCATATAATATAACCATCTCATATGGTCTTGTTATGGTCATAGAAAAATTTTAAAAACCTAGTTGATGTTACATAAAATGTAATTTTAACTTATAAAAAATATTAAATTTATAACATTTTAATAGTAATTCATCTAAATAAACCATTTTAAAAATAAAAGAGTTTCCAAATATGAATTTATGAAAGGAAAAATTAAATTACACAAAATTTGAGTTTTTAAATAAATTAATGTTTTAATTTATGGATTTTAGTTAAACAGTGTGTCCATTGAAACATAAAATGACTTTTATTTTGATAATTTTTGAATGTAGGTCCATATAACTATGCCCTTATAGGATTGATACGACCTTTATATGTGTGTATTGGCATGAAATTATTATGTGATAAACCAATCAATGGTTTTTCAAATTTCATCTTTTTTTGGTTGATCATAAATGGTCTTCCAATTTTAATTTTAGAGCAATGAATCCATAAATTGGAATTTTGTACCCATATAAGAGGGCCCATGATTGGAATGATGAAACACAAGTTGGTCACCATTACTCTTTCTTTATGTACAAATTATACTCGATGGTGTAAATTAATGATATATGAGATTGTTTTTAGATTTTTATTAAATACATATGAGATGTCATGTATAAATTTATTGTGAAATATCAACTAATCAATCCCATTTAAAATGATTATTAATTTCATGATTTCTACTTTTGGGCTTCATAAATATGATGCCATAGTTAACTAAAATTATAACTAATCCAAATTGTTTTTAAATATATATATATTAGAACTAAATAGTTATCTAACATATCATAGTAGTAAGGAAATTAGAGATGAAATATTTAGAAGAAAAATTCTATGAAATTTTTTCAAATTCTACATAGATTCAACTATTTAATGCATGAAGTAATGTTGAGAATTCTTTTCATAAAGTGGACTAAAATCTATGTGGAATAATTCCGAATGACAAGGAAAACCATTAGAATGTAGAGATATAATCAAAATGCAATGATGATTAATTAGTGGATAAAGATACTTTGAATGGAGGGTGTGACCCATAATCACCTTGAAATTGCCTCTAGGTTGAGTGAATAGAGACTTGTGTGAATTTAAATATTATTTTCTGCAAATAAATCATCTTAAAACAAACCATTGGGAATTTACATTGTGTGTAATTCTTGAATTCCAAATACACTAAAAATCTAATCACCATTATATTAAATATTGTAATTATCACATTACATGATGTGAAGATGATTAATTATTTATAAAATGATCTTGTAAAGTATGTAGTTAAGAGGTTATATCGGTGGCCATTAAATGTCATGCATTCCCTTTATATGCTGTGTAAATAAATAAATAAACAAGAAACATCAACTTTTATTATCAAAAATACAAAATTTCCATGACTTAATAATTATAAGTATCCTCTAAAATCCTTCTCCGTAGTACCCAGAAGATGAAAAAAGAAAATAAAAAAAATTAAATGATACCTGATAGATAGGTAATGGGGCATTACACTCCCACACATAAAACATTTATTTTCTTGAAGAAAAAAACTACAATAGAAAATATAAATCATTAAGATAAAAAAAAATAATCTTGCTAATGAGTTAAAATATTAACTAAATCAAAATATAGATAAAATATCATTTCTATTTGGTATATAGTTATCCCATATTAATAAATTTTAAATCCAATTCCGATTTCCCTCTAAAATCATTTCATGATTTTTGATAAACATTTATGATGATTTTCTGATCTACAATTTTGAAAAACTTTGAGTCATCATCACAATGAAAACATAAATAGAGTTATATTGAATATAATGTGCACAAAATCAATCCACATGATTTTATATATTCTTAAACTCCATATTGTAGAAATTCTAAAACAAAAATTAATAGGAAATTTCAATAATGTTATAATTTTATTGAGTCTCAATATCTATGGATCATTATGTTATCATAAAAATTTATGCTAGAATTGATCACATATCTCCTCACGAGACTATATGATATTCTATATTAACAAAGTGAAAAACCTAATTTTCTCCACCATGGTCTGTCAAAATCCATAAATATTTTCCACAAAATTTTTAAGGATGATAAATAAAGAACAAATAACACAATTTTTTCATATTGTTTCATATATTCATTAAAAAAATTATTTTACATTTTAATTTTTCAATGGAAATTAAAATGGAACAAATCTCATATTCATCAAACTACTATTATTTGATATCATTTCCCAATTATTTGAAGTAATTTTATTGAGATAATGGTTTGAGTGAATTTGATCACCAAAAAGTCAACTATGAAACCTATTGTTTGATTTTTTATTCTCTAAAAATGAACAAGGAATAAATAATAGTAGTGGAATATATATTTTAATCATAATAAAAATTCTATAATGGAAAAGTCACATGTTACCCTACATATTTATATCACATAGTAGTCAAATTTATAAACAATATCCCTCATGAAGACTAATATAAAAAAATAATGAAATTATACTAATAGAATTATTGTTGGTTGGGTAAAATGGATAATAATTTTAATTCCTATCATAGTAGTTCCTGGAAAATATGGGATTGAAATTTTGTCACACATAAAGTTTCTCTACAATAGTTTTTTTTTAAAATATCTACATTATATCAACATGGTCTACAAATATTCATCCCTTGATGATATAAAAGTGTATTTTTTAGATATGATTCGTATCCAATGTTCACTAATTGACCATAAATTAAAAAGTGGTACTCAAAATATGGCATAAAAAATCACATGATATGGGAATCTAAAAGTGTTGGAAAATAACTGAAGATATAAAAAAAAATATTTAGTTAGTCAACAATATCCTTAAATAATTTATATAAAATGAAAATATAAGTTTTTTATTCATTTTATATTTCAATATATTATTTCATAAGATATTTATTTTTAATGTTTTAAATATAAATCTTTTACTTTTATTTCTTTGTTGGTCTAAAATTTTTAATTCAAAAAATAAAGCAATGGTAATTATATCCTATAAAAATTATTTAAAGAAAAATTTATATATTTTTCATAGATTATCAATGAATTCCCCCTAGACATAAAATAATTGTTTTCCAAAAATTTTAAAACCATAGAAAGGACGTAGTAATAAAAAATATTTTAAAAAATATACACTGAAAATGATTATTTATTAAAATTCAATGGAATCCTACATTAAAAGGTTAAATGAATTTATGAATGTTGGGCTTAAGGTGAATCTTGCAAATATAAATTAAGTGGATTTGGTGACTAATGCTATAATGTAAAAGTATACACATGAAAATTTTCAATTTAGGGAAAATAAAGAATTACATAAACCATTAGTGATATAAAATGTAGTGTTCCATGTATTTTTCCATATATTGTAATATATATGGATATAAAAATAAAAAAATGACATAATAAAGGACATTAACAACAAAATATTGTATAAATTACAACATATAAATAGAGTAAATAACATGTATAGGGGAAATCGTAAGGAAATGGGTCCAAATTACATGAATCCCTTCTTTTATCCCACATATATTTAATGTAAAATGGCTAGATAGTAGTATAAAATATAAAAATGGTATTGAGACATATATTGCAGGAATATATGCCATATTTTTTATACTGTTTTATAATAGGAGTTTCCAGAATGAATGTTGTTTTTGTAGGTGAAATCAGTGTCATTTAAGAAGGTAGTTACCGTATCTATATGATAGTCACTAAAAAAGTATATGATATTGAGATGTTAGATATTCTTGGTGGATAAATTAATAAATGTAAACTCCACATATATCTTTATATAAATATTCTATTATTTTTAAAAAATAAATTACATAAACCTAATGAAATTTTAGTTCATTGAGGAGGTATAGGTCCTAAAGAGACAAAAATCCTATTGGACGAAGTTCATAATTAGTAGTAATAGTAGTGGAATATAGAATATGTATCATTATGTTGTTAATTATATAGGAATGGATTTGATGGTGGATTATAGTGGTGATCATTTGTATTAGACAATTATATCCCCATATTTGTAAAAAGATAATGTTATTATCTATGAGAAACTATGGTGATGCAAAAAAAAAACAATGAGACCAATTCTCCTCTTTTATTGGTGGAGAAGAAAACTGATGAAGTGATACGACTTCCCTCTCCCTATACTATATAGGGGATAACTCCAACATAAATGAAACATTTGAATGATCCTCTATGGAATCATATTATTTATAATAGTACTCAAATACATAGTCCTAAATTCTCAAATCCTATACAATATTTACTATCTCTAAGATCATAAATATGTTAATATCATATTGGATCCATAAGAAAGATAGAATCAACAAATCATAAAACAAAATTATGTGTTCGGATAAATATGTGATAAATTTTCCCCTTATCATCATCTATTTACATTTCATCTCATGAACCTCAAAATTAATGGCAAGCTGGTGGAACATGTTGATAGATGATGTCCCTAAAAATGTGTAGGAAAATTATTCTTCCAATTCATTTGATGTTTTATAAGAATATACATTAGATAAACCTGAAAAACAATGAGTTCTATGAATAATTATAAAAGTGATAACTAATCCGAGTAATTTTTTAGCTCATCGGTTCATGTTTATTATTGGGCTATATTGATATCATAGTCTGCTAATTATATAGAGAAATTTTATTGGTATCAACTATAGAATATATATATTATAATGTTCCCAAAACACTGAAATATTTATTTACATCCCCATGAAAAACTCACCAAATGAAAAGATCCTCAACTACAAATGCAGTTGGAAGGTAACCTTCCCTAATATTATCCCTAGTTTATCCAAAAACACTAATAATAGCTTGTACAATGTTTCTTTCATGAATTATATTATATTATTTAGTTTTATAACTTATAGAGATTCTCTAAACACTAACTATATATTGATCTATTGAATGATCTCTATTTCAACTTTCTTGTTTTTATAAATGAACATCATATTATGTTTGGACATTCTACCTTTTTTATTCTTCTCTATAAAGTATATAATTTGTTGAGAATTTTTATATGGGGAATCCCCCTTACCCCCATAGGATAAATATGATGTATACAAAGATGATTAGGGGGTTTGTGGAAGGTTTATGGCTGCGTGTAACTATCTATTAGATAATTTTATTAGACTCACAGATGGGAAATTTTGCAGTGTCAATTTCTCTTGAAATTTGGGAATAACGGTATTGACATCGTTTTTGGTAAGAGATTTTTAAGGAAATGAATAAAAAATGATGCGGTTTAAATATAATATGAATTATGGGATGGAAAATAAATAAGATTTCATTTATGTAAAAAAGCATAATAAGGAAGGTCGATAATTTGATAGGGTTAAAAAAGACAATAACATGTTTTTTGGGAAATTGGGAAGATTAAAATTCAAAAAAATGGAGTGTTATTTTAGTCTCTATGAAATTAATTTGTATTAGATCTATGATTATTGTGAAATATAAATATTATCATGAGAATTGGTGAAGTGGGAAGTGGTAGTTTGTGAATACATTCAGGGTTAGCCCTGAGAAAATATTAAAAAATTGAATTCATCATGAAATGTTTCCATCCACCATACCCAGAGGAAATAAAAGAAAATTGTATAATCATCAATTTTTTCATATATGATATTTTATTCCATGGATTAATAATTCATTGAATGGGGACCCTTATTCTCTATTTGACAATACAACAAGTTTTTCTTATAAAAATTTTTGTGGTGAAAAGAAATCCTACCACACAATAAATACATATTAAACATTAATATTATCATTAAGGACTTTGGGTTCTAGTATAATGTTTTCTATGTCATATTGATGTGTATATATTTTCCAATTCATTTTACACAATTTATCATACTAATAATTTTTCCATCATGAACTAAATTTACATGTAAATGATTCATAGTGTGACCATATAGTCCTGACATGGTATTCCCTATGTTATAATAATTTCTCTTTGACCTTGATATTAAATTGTTTAAGAGACTACAAGAGACTCAAGTAGATCTCCATGAGTCGTTAAATTATAAAAATTTACAACCTACTAAAATAGTATACTAAAATTTAACAATAAAACTTACCGAAGATTAGTATCATTTAATTCTAAATTTTACATAGGAAGCTAGAAATACCATCCAACATTAATCAAAATTATTATAAATAACACAAATGTTTTGAAAAGTTTACATGTTAATCTTCAATTATTATTCATTTTCCATGAATAAAGACTTAATATATGAATAAATCTAAAAAACATCATGAGGAAATAAATTTACCACAAAGAAAGTTCCTACTAAGCATGTTTTTTACTTCCTTTGATAGCATTTCAAGCAATAAAAAACAAAAATACCTTATCTCTATTTGAGAACATTCATAGATTAATGAATTGATAGTTCATATACGGAGGTTTTTCCATATAGTTCATTTCAAATACATATGCATCCTTGTAACTACACAAACATTTATAAATGGAATTTTATTTTTCAATTAGTAAATTCTTTATTAAGATATTATGTGATTGAAAACACATTCACTATATTTGTTATTTTTTTCCACTATATATATATTTATATATAAAATAAAAATAGAAATTTTAACCGTTGATTATATACCAATTATATATTGACCATTATGATTAGTATGTTAAGTATTACGATAATTTCAGTTTGATATCAATATAATATAGAATAGAATCAACTAAAAGGATCATACAATATAAATCCCATTTATTATATATTCTATGGGAGATTCCATCACTGTAAATTTACATTGGACAATACAAATCGATGAATAAATAATTAATTACAGATCCATACCATTTACAAGATATGCTTAGGTTCATTGAGATTACTCCCGAAACTACGTTTATTGAACCACCCCAAGAAAATACCACCACCACCATAATCCACTCCCTAAGGGAATTCAATGATGTATTAATGAGATATATATCTAATCCCAAATAGTATAAATTGTTATATTATATTTTAATTATTAATTATTTTATATATTCCTTACTATCATTATATAAATGATAAGATATTGAGTTTGATAAAAATTTGATATTCAAACGATGAAACAAAAATTATAATTTTGAGAAATATATAATTTCAACAAATAAAAACTATTTTATTAAATTAATAATTTCTGAAATTTTTTTTATTTAAATTAAAGATTACTATTAATATATATTTATTAAATATATACGATAGTATACTTTTACGAATTTAAATATAATTGTAATAAGAGATAGAAAAGTGTTTTTTTCAAAACACTATTATTTTTCAATAAATAAGTATTTTGGATTTTAATGTTTAGATTTTTTAATATGGAGAATTATTTTGATAAAATAAATATTATTTTACAAATACTCATCTCGGAATTATCTAAATGTGATTTTTTTATAATTTTATAAGAAATTTTAATTTTTTGGGGAAAATTTAAATATGATATAAATATACTTTATGTATTATGACAACATAAAATCACAATTATGATGTAATAAAAACTATAAAGATTATCCGTGGCCAAAATAATTTTCCCCACAGAAATAATTTTTTATTAAATTTGTTTAATTTTGTAATTCTTTAAGGAATCCTCCAAAGCATATATTACGTTTTAATGTATAGAAATAAATTCATTTTAAACATGACTCAATTACATGTTAATAATAGTATAACATTAAAGAATTTGGTTCATAGACCTCTCAAATAATTAAATAGAGAAAACATTGGAAGAAACTAATGGGAAAACATAGGTATATTTTTTGGTTTGGAATAATATTTCAAATAGTGTCCAAAACTGATGTCTAGAAAAAAAAAATAATTATCCTCAAATTTTCAATGAAAACCCACCAAACATTCCTTTGATATTCCCTAAAATTTATTTTATCATGAGGATACTGATCCCTTACATATCTTGACCAACAATAAATTTCCACCAATATTATATGATGTTCTTCCCATGCCTTTAAAATCACCCTATCTATGAATGGAATCCTCTACTTCTCATAGTTTTTCAATCACCCTCGTTAAATTTAGCCACTAGAATTGCAATTTTTTCATTTTTGGATATATTATTACACATCCCTGTTATTTTAATTATGATTCTCATGCTATGAGAGGCTCCCATTACTCTCATTAAACCCCTTCGTGAACCTCTATGCACCCCTTCTATTCATCTATAAGTATCCGATGATTTTTCATTCCAAACAGTTGTGTAGTGATTAAAAATACCCATTTGCACGAACGAAATTCACTTAGATATAGCTATTTATAATTCAATAGGTTAATTCCATTAATGTAAGTGACACTCTTATATAATTGAGTTAATTAAAGGATATACATACTTATGTTGTATGAAGTTTGGGTCATGGTTATGCATTTAAATGTTTTTATTGTGATGTGTGGGACCAAAACTATATTTAAATCCAATACATTGATTAATGGTTTTATCTCATGATATTACATTTTTGCTGAGTGAATGGTTATCCCAAGGAAACAATGTTATGTATTCTTGGATGTTTTATATTACATATTTTTATGATATCATTTTATTTGATGTTTTCAAATTCATATGGTGAATTTATGTTATGATCACATATGGGGCTTTGAAGTTCACATTTATGATTCTGACAACAGTTATGTGTCACTAATATTCTTATTGACTCACATTTAATGGATTAATCTTTTTTATTATATGATTATTCCCTTACTGGGTTTTATATATCACCCCCTTATTTCATTAATCCTCAAGTTTTCCGATGTTGATTTAGAAGGTTAATGAAACTTTATATAATTTTATAGTGATTTGTAAATTTCATTGTATTTATGTTACAATCTATTATTCTATATTTATAATTAGCAAATTAAACTAGGAATTATATTTTTTGAAAGTGGTATTATGCATATCTATATTCAATTAATAATGTAAATAAATTTATTAAACATACCTATTGTCAAAGTTTGTATCCAGGGGAGACTAGTTATTTTTTGGATTATTATTATAAAAAACTATAATAATCCATAAAGATAAGGATAAAAATATGAATAATACATAAATATTTGAATGTTTACAGATTATTTTAAATCCAATAAAATACATCCCTCTCTAAATTATATATGTTGATGTGGGTTTGGCATTGTTGTTCCTAGATATAATAACATCAAAGGGAGCATTGAGTTTTACGTTATCAACACCAAGAAAAAGAAAATGTTCCTTGTGGACCACCACCTTTTTTAGTCTCATTGGATATGATTTGAAATATTCATATGCTCTTTATTAATCAGTATGAAGGAAAAAATTACCATAATATTTTAGGTTAGGTAATAGATCATGGATAACATAGATTGAAGCCCATAAATTCATAGGATATAAAAAAGATATCATTCTTCAGTTATCTATTTTATGTTTAATGGACTCCCATTAAATTATATTGTAGTATTAAAATAATCAACCATAATTTCTAATTATTTTAAAATAATTAATGAAAATACGAAAAACCATGTAAATAACCAATATTAGAAGAAATTAGATGATTATCTAAATGAGATTCAAAACCTAATTGGATATTGAGTCTGTAACATCATGATAAAACAGTTTTAATTACATTATTTTTTGATCTAAAACCTATATCTCGAGGAATTAATAAATTCTCTCAAGATTCATAATGTTACACTTTATACCAAAATGTGAAGTATTCCTCCAAAATTCAATGGATTATTTGATATTTTAAGAATGTTAAAATAAATATAATCCATTGAGAAAATCATACCCTCCATTTAATTCTATTTTCAAGATAGGTTCATGCTAGAAATTTATTATATAGATGGAGAAAGTGTTCAATGATTGTTTTTGGATAAAATAATATTGACAGAGGTGGATATTGAAGCAATATAGTGGAAGAAATTCCATGAAATTGATTTTCAATAAATAGTTTCCTCGCACTCATTGAAATAAATAACATATAGATTTTATCAAGACCAAGTAAAAGTATTATAAATCTAGCAAGTAATTTCATGAAAACATAAAATTACATCAACAATATGAATCCATATTTTTAATTAACCTCATATGTAAAGCTACATAATTATACGGTAGGATAATGAGAATTCACAAAATTCATTGGCAATACAATACTTTTATAGTTATTTGGAAATAATATGATTTAATGATTAAATATGTATAAATGAATCTCGAAGGAATCATTAGGGTAAAGATAAAATTATAAGAATGGATATTATTTTAGGTGATGTGACAAAAAAATATAAATGGGTAATGGAAGTCTAATACATCACCTTTACAAAGTGTGAGAAAGAACATCCTAAAAATTTCTTGAATAAGTATAAGAAATTCTTTTTTTGGAAGGAATGGATTAATGGTTTCTATTATTGACAGAAGAAAACAAGAAATTTTATTGAAGAATTATATTATATAGTCATCCCATATCCATTTTTAGAATTATTTAATTTTTGTTAACATGGAAACTATTAGAATAAATTCACTATATTAATAGTTTTCAATGAATACTTAAGACAATAACCAAAATTTCCTAGAGGTAATGACCATTCTTATGCCATTAAAACTGCTAGGGTGGATCCTAAAAATTATGTAGTGAACATTATGATATATATTATTTAATTAATTGTGAAAATAATTTTTCATTCTTATATTAGGAATTATTTATTAACTCAACATTTTGTATAACTATTCTAACAAAACCTGAAAATATAGGTGTTAAGTTACCCATAATAATGGAAAATGGGTCAATTTTTTATCACAATAATATAATGAATCACATGTATAATGTGTGTGATGAATTTCCGTGAAAACATTATGAAAATCCCTTTATAATAAATTTATCGAATTTGATGTATGGATTAGATATCCTTTTATAGAGCCAACATTAATTTCTAAGAGAAGGAAATCACAATCTTGATTTTGAATTATCCTCATGTTATATAAAATTGTTAGTACGAGGATGAATCTCCTTTAGTGTCATCATCTCAAGTATAAATATTACTTCCATATGAACATGTGTATCCTACTAAAATTATTGATACTATGGTAAAGATAATCCATGATGTCATTTTCATTTTGAGGTTATACAATATCGTGTTTACTGAATAATTTCTTGATCTTCCTCTTGGATAAATGGTTTTAATTTTAGTTTATATTATACTAAGATATTTTCCAATATTAATGACTCAATATAGAATGTATACTATTTAAAATGATGATTTGAGGAAGAATATATTAGATATTCTTGATAATGCATTCATTCACCCTAGGGAATTAAAACGGTTGTTACAAACCACTTTTTCATGAAAAAATATTGTTCAATGTTCCTCTTCAATTACAATAAAAAACTCAAAAAAAATCAAGATAAATAATATTTATCTTTTTTCATTGAATAATGAATTTTTTTAATCTATTTGTATGACAATAATTCTCTATAATGGATCGTATTTATGTATATTATCATGTAAATTAGAAAATGGTTGATATCACACGATATTTTTTTCAAGAATCCTATAGAAACAATTACATAATATTTATTCCATTTGGACACACTAATAATCATGAAATATTTATAGACATGATACTCAGAGTATTTTGGGATTACCTTGAAAATTTGTGTATCCTTAATAAAATATATTATTATCTTCTCTAAATCCACGCGAGAATATTAAGAGAGATTGAATTATATGATGAAAAAATTGTGAAAGGTAAATTTATTTGAAAATTATAGTAAATTTGAGGTTAAGGTGGGGAATATAACTTTCAACGGGAATGTTATCACCATAATTGGGATATCTATGGATCCCTAAAAACTAATGCAATGAAATTATGCTCAGTTCTAAAAACTATATTAGAAATCCATATTTTCTTTGGATAACAGCGGTTCTATCACTGATTTGTTAGAAAATTATTATTATTGTAATGAAAAAAACATGGATAAAAATTAATGTTATTATTTTTATATATATTTATTAATTTAAATATATATTTATTGAGTTTAAAAAGAGGATAATTGTTGTTCTGGTTCCTACATTAACCACTATTGGTGAATGTTTTTTGATTTACAAATATATGTCCAAAATGGGGTTGGGTTGTGTTATCATGCAAGATTAAAATGTGATAGATTATTCCTCCCACCAATTAATGGTCCATGAACATTACTATGCAACACATCAATAATAATTGGTTTTAGGTATCTTCATGGTTAATATATGGTGGAATCATCTCAGTCGAGAAAATGATGACATATATAGAGATAATAAAATCCAGATACGTACTAACAAACAAAATGTTAATAATATGATCCAATGAAGGTGGTTGGAGCTGATCCTATATTATTATTTTTCAATCCATTATTATCCCACTAAGGAGAATAATGTGGATAATTATTTGAGAAGAATGGATCTGACAACCCTATCAATGATGAGAATTTAAAGGGATCATATCATCCTAGACATGGGATGGTTGAAAATGGGAATAATAAAAGGATATTATTAATAACTTTCTCAAATAATTACCCAACCATCCATTCTTAAAAGGATCCATATGTCTCACAATGTTTAAGAGGTGCTATATTAAAAGGCAGAAAGTATTTTAGTGTTAAACATTATTGATCATATACTTATAATAATTGGAATTTGTATATGTGTAAAATAAAAAATAGAACTAAATAGGTATCTTCAAAATTATGTTAATTTCCCATAATTATATATTCATCCAAAATTTAGAAGATTGTGTTTTTATTCGAATAATTTTTTCTATCAGTTAACAAGATGGGATAAATTGATGACTTTTTATCTCAATGCATTGAATGAAAAAATGTAATGATGTAATGAAATAATTCGATGTATTTTATGAATCTATCACATTACAGTATGGAAAATTAGAAAAAATAAATATGGGTTTCATTGTGAGACTCACTAGGACTTCTAAAGGATAAAAAACCATTTGCATGGTATTTCCTCACTTTAAAAATATGGAAAAAATAATTGATGTAAATTTAGACTTCTCTCTTGATGAACTCATCAGGACATACATAATAGAGTTAGTAAGACATGATAGTGTACAAATCTATATTAAATTTTATTGATATTTAACTTTTACATCATGTTTTAAGAGAATCAATCATAATTTTGTATAAATAGAGAAACATTTCAGCACTTCATTTCAACCTTAAATGGTTTTTTAGATTAAGAGGACCATTAAATCTCTAGATGATATATTGAGGCCATCATCAATTTATTTCAACAGACTTTGGGATAAAAAATATCCCCAAATATAGATATCACATAATATAAGGTTTTATTGTTGAATTAAAATGAAAACAATAATGAAAGAGAAAATATAGAATGGGGAAAACCCAAAACAAGTGATCATGATTCTTCTGAGTAGACACATCCTGCTGTAAGTCTATGTGGATGAGATAAATCTATCTCTCATATCAGTCATCTATACTATAAATAAAATTTCCATATCACTATAAGAAAACCTAATGTGGTAGTATGTGTAATCACTGATGCCTCTAGTCCATATAATAACTTCATGGATATGATTAAGTATTTCATTGGTATTTATTTCTTAAAAATTTTTATACATCCTCCCAAAAGAATTATCAAGATGGGTAAAATTACTTCTGTCACAGATAATCAAGAGTCATGGAATGAATGAGTGGACCTATGTAGATATTCCATCATCATGAGAATACTAATATCAATAGGAAAAAAATGATCATTTAGTGACCTCTCTTGATGAATTATAGACATCTTGGGATTTGAAAAATTAAGGACGATGTTAGTTGTGGGGAACTATGGAGTGGTCTTTCAAACCATTTAATACCAAATTTTTTCATTGAACCTCATATGATCCTCCTTAAAAATATATATTTCGTACAATTTAATAATAGGATATGAAAATTTATGCAAATAATGAATATATTACACATTCAGATTTTTGGATAGACATATGATGGGTGAATTGGATATATTTGAATCCATGGATACGTTATGAAATTTCACCCTCTATGGGTATTCCCATTCAGATGGATTAGAAGACATAAAATATGTGATTTAAGCACTATGTTAGGATCCAAGTGGATTTTTAAATTTACTATACTATAGTGGAAGGGATGGTTATAATTTAAAGGGATGATATAATTAAACATGAGATTCAGTATGCAAGGAAACATCAGTTATTCCTAAGATGATAATTCATCGGTTAGCTGACCTCAGAATAAAATAGTGATAAAGAATGAAATTTTTCCAAAACAAGGGGTCATGATGATTCCACATGTGAAAAGAGGGAAAGAAAAGGTATAATACAACCCTATGATTCACATCGAAACAGGATTGTGGGACCTTCCATTATGGGTGAGGCTGATAAGGATGAGAAATGATAGATGGAGAAAAACCCCGTGGGCATTTTTTGACCCTTCATATAACTATTATAACCCTGTAAGATTAATATAGAATATTAAGAGAATAATATTGTATCTTTTACGGGAATCACATAATTTGATAAGGTGATCAAAGCCTTCTAGGAACTAGGATCTTCTATATAATATTACCAAATTGGAAATAAAAATGATATCCCCTGGAGCCCAGATTTAATATTGAACTAGGTGAAAGATATGAGACCTATTATTAAAACCATGTTCCTTCAAGAAAATAATGTTAGAGTAACAAATTTTTTCACTCATGGAATTCCATTGGACAATACATTAGAACCCTTATCACTTGGTCATCCTAACTTAAGAAAAAACCCTCTTAATACACTATATATACTAATCTAGGTAGGATTTTATAATAATTATGAGTATGCTATTGTACTGTTCAATTCTATGATGACTACTGGTGGGAATTAACATGATGGCCCATGGAACACACCCTCCCTACTAGAAATACTAATAATAATCGAAAACATCATTCAAAATATATTGATAAGAATTATTTTTGGGTATATTATCATAGATACCTTCTTATATGACTTCCATAAAGTTTTACCCCAATGAATTAATTTCATGATACTATGAATAGTAAAAAAAATCACTCCTATAAGTGGTATCTTTTTGTCTAATGAGGCCAAAGATTTACATTAATTTGAAATTTTTCGAATGACTCTAAATAATAATGAGGAGATCCAAAATCTTGATACCATAGATGATTATGAGACAAATGGGAATATATAAAATTCAAAAATATCTAAAACTTCAAAATCATGAGATAAAAAAAGAAAAAGTATAAAGAAAAATGGATATGTTAATAAGAAATATAATGGATGGTCTCTGATAAGGATAAATTACATTAAATAATTAATCTTATTTCTTATAATTTCAAGGGAATTATAACTCAGCCATATACATTCTAATGAGTCTATATAAAATCGGAAGAAAAACCACTGATTAATGAAATATCAGAGCTAGAAATCCTCTTTGGGAATTGAAAAGAATGCAAATTGGCTTCCCTTATATAAAAATATATCTCTTAGAATCTAAATGTCATTAATATAAATTATATATTGATCCTTACATAATAAAACATCAACATACACACAAGTATTATAATATCACAGAGTCTGTCATTTTCATTCATAACTCAATGTTATGACGCTTCAATTTCATTTGTTTATGAATAAAATTAATTCATCAAAATATGAGAATTATAAAATGATATCCACGTAGCCATTAAAAAAATCATATATAGATGATTATGCGGGACTTTATAACTTTCATAAATACTGAATAAAAACTAGATAAAATTTCTAATGGGAAGCCTCCTTGTAATTCTCCTCCTAAATTTATTAGTGAGGCTATTCTTATGTCTCAATTTCTAGAGTTGAGTTCACATTGAGTAGGAACACCTTTAATGGAATATAAGAATGTATGATGTTTAGATAATTTATCTAAAAGGATTATAGGAGTGTTTCCATTGTGGTTTCAAGTCACAAACTCAAAAAACAATTGAATCCATGATCCTATCATAGTGTATCTATCTATTCAACTAACAAGTTTAGTTCCTATAAGATTTAGATCAAAATATTGGTGTCTTATTACTAATGGGTTTTGGGACATTATTGGATTTAGTCTGATGGATTCCCACCCCAGATCCTTGCTTTAAAATTAACGCATGTGAAAAATCTTATATGGAAATGGATAATAAATTCCTTCTCCATTATTGATCCTGAAAAATGGGTGCTGAAGAACAACACACAATGTTCTAATTAAGTAATTGAAACCATAACACTCCAACTATAGAGTGAATGAATTATCTTTATAGTATTGACTGCCTTTTAATTATCAATGAAATTTTGGATAGACATCATTCGAATGTAAATTTATTGACATATAGGGATACAAATAAAATGTTCTTCCATAGGTACCACAAGTAGAAAATGGTAAGATAAAGGAACAATACCATCTGCATCAATGGATATCTCCACACATATGAATACGTAATCAAAAATATAGTTGAGGAATTTTTAAATGGGACTTTCTATGAGTATGGGTTGGAAGACACAATTTTTTTAGCAATGTACCCAAATTCATTGGGGACAATCACAACTGTGCACACATCATGGGTCCTTCTAAATAGTAAGATGATTCATATTTTTAACCTCATAACACAAGGAGTGATTTTGGCCCATATGGATTCAATAATAAATTATCTATGTTTCATAACATTATTTTATAGAATTATATAAAAAATGAATTCAAGGAATTATTAACTCATGCCTCTATTCCTTACAAATTCAACTGAAATTTATTTACCATGATTCTAAAGAGATTTTAGTTGACATTAATAAATATAGGACCATTCCACTATGGAGCACTATTCCTAAAATAAGTATTAATAAAATTATGACCTTGATGGAAGGAATAATTAATATCTTTATCACCCCAAATTATTTTGGGGATGTTATTAGAAGAATTATTCATATCTTATTATCCACTATATTAGAAATTATTAATCTAATGATGATGAAAACAATTTGTGGGAACATTTTTCTCAAAATTGACATATCCATGGAATTTGAATCACCTAAATGTAGCATACTTTTCTTATTTCATCCAGAGATATGGGTACTAAAATGTATTGATCATATTAGTCCATACCATCCTCTATTTTACTAGGTTTGACATTTTATAAATGGACCCCCAGAGGCTTCTTCTAATTCACTAGGGGTCATAGGAATGGATATTTGATATTATGAATTATTTTAGATATTACTGAGGATAAAAGAAATATATTTATATATGAACATTATCTGACTAGAATTCTTATCCAATTAGAATTAGAATAGAATATTTCACCTTGTCACATCACTTATATACTGATGTAATCCACTTTCATGGAAATTATTAAAGGAAAACCACAACCTCTTTCAAGTAAATTTTTTCAGATTATGATGAAGTATCTTGGTAGGATATCATTTAAAGAAAATAATATATTGTTTTTGGTGATAGGATATCTATTGGAAATCAAAGCCAAATCAATATAATCCTTGGAATGGAGAGTGAATCCCTATAGTTCAACTACATTGGTGTCCCTTTGATTTTGGGAATGGTGACCAATACCCTTGGGGGATATTATCTGGTTTCATATACCAATTACCTAGGTGGAATGGTAAATATATGTACTAGGATGAAAGGGATTTTATAGTAATCTATGTGATTACATCAAAACATTTTATTCCTTTTTTCATCATTGGTGGACAAGAATCCTCATTAGTGATCTTCAATACATGATCATAAACTTTGTATATACTGGGTATGTCCAAGAATGGGAATTGATATATATTTATAGGAATAATTTTTTCAAACAAATTAATATTGGGGGTCTTGGAATAAAGTATCATAGAATCTTCAATGATTGTCTTATTAGGAAATTCACATAATGTATATTATCCAAAAATGATTCTTACATTTTATTTTTATCAAACATGTTCACAAGGAGACAATTGAATGGTTATATACACAACTGTTCTTCATCTATAGGCAAATTAATAAATAACTACATTGAAGATATAATTAATAATTATAAATGGATGGTTAGTAGGAAGTTGAACCTCAAATGTCTCGACAATCTATTGTAGGAAATTCCTCTTAAATACACAATTATTATACCTACAAATAAGCTTCAAATGATTTATTTTAACCTCATGTCAAATATAAATAGTCTTTATGATGTTATTACCTTCCATGATAGTATGTAAATTCAGTAATAAAACCTCATGGATACATATACATTAATTTTGAGCCAATAAAAAATGGAATGTTCAATGAAAATTTTGAACACATATTGGAATGTGATTGATAGGACATTTCACCACAATGGAAATTAAAATTCAAGAAAAATTTCATATATAATAAATGATTTATTCTTTATTATAGGATCTATAATCATAGTTTTCTACACATGATTAATTGGAGAAGGTTTTACAATAACTACTTCAACAAGTCACATTATTTTGAGAGTTGAGGTGACTATGGAACACCAATTTAAGGGTTGTGGGATTTTCCATGAGCTGTGGAGTTATGTAAGTAATCTATATAGAAAAAATTTAGTCACTATAATTAATATTGAGTATTTCATGGTTTCATCATCATGACTGGACATACAAACCATTTTCAAAATGTCCTCCTAGAAACATCAACATGTATTATTATATCTATCTATAATGAAATAAACTAATGAATATTTGAAAACTATTCACCCTTCATCTATTTCTGAATCATTTTAATGAACAGAGAGATTAATTATGCTTAAATAGTTAATATAGAAACCATAGAGAATTGTATCACTAACCTCAACAACCTAAGAATTATGAGTGATCTAGGAAGACTTGAGAAACCTTTACACCAAAAATATTTCTTTTGGGTCATTTCATTCCACCATGGTTGAAGATCAATGTTGATGGGGAAGCCTCCAACATTCTAGGAGACCAGGATTGTGGGTAGTTCTTTCGGATTCACCTCATCTTTAGTAAAGGATTCTTTCAAAACTATTTTGGAATTGGAATTCAGTATATATATGTGTTATAGGCCATGATATAAAACATTATTTATGTTGTTCCGCATAAATGGAATACCATATAGATCGAATAGAACATGAAAATTCATTTAAATCCCTCAATGAATTATGTAAGAATACTAAATTAAAATAACAATTTCATTGTATAAAAAGTAACAGTCATTCAAATCGTCATATTTTATTTTTTCACATGCTTTAAATGAATTTAATAAATAATACTATGCCTTATCAAATATATAAATCATGGAAACTAGTAAGACATGGTTCTTTAAGAGTCCTTACTATTTTTGTGCCAATTTTGGAAGAAGATATATGGGCAGTGATATCTCTAATATTTGTTAAACCAGGAGTTATGCATGACCATATATTTTACGTTTTTCAAAATAAGTATTAGGTATGCGTTCCCATGGATCATAGATCATTTAGGAAAAATATAACCATTAGATTCTCCATATAGGAAGGAGTTTCAAAATCTGATAAGATATGATGATGATAGACAGTGGAAGATGATGTGACTTAATATTATTCGTGTGATTATTGATAAATTTCAAATTATTCAACAACATGGGAAATCCACAAAAAAATCGCTAGAAAAATATGTGCAGACCACCATCGACTTGGAATACAGTTTGCGTTCAGAGATAATGTTTTATTTTTTATGTAATCATGGAGTAATTTAAAGAGGGTTTTAAGAATATAATGATTTGTATTAGAAATATCAGCCTGTTTGGTAGGCTTGATCACATAAGAGTAGGGAACTTTCAACTAGAAATCACACATAACCTATATCAAGAACATGGTGTGTTATTTGTATCCCAATTGAGGAAATAAATGTAAACCCTATCACATGTAACAGATACAAATTTGGATTAATTAGAGAATAGTCATTCATGTTTGCAGAAGAAGATGAAGAACATATATTATTGACTAAAAGGTATAAAAAATACAACTCGCTTTTTTGAAAACTGTTGTATATTAAAAATAATTTTGATGAGGTGACATAAGAAATTATAGAGGGGATGAAATAGGAGTTCCCTAATCTATTATTTTATATGAAATGATAATATCATGTGTGATATATTTGATGTGAGAAATAATCTAATGACTTGAACGTTAATAAATTAAATCCCATATTTAAATGACAAAATTCTGTATCACAAAAAGAATTTATTGAAAATAATTTCCCAAATGTAGTTAATTTTTGGCTATAATATCTTCTATTAGATTAAAAATAACATTAAGGATCATAAACATAGATAATATATTCAATTAATGGTGACAATTATGCTAATTATATTAAGGTTTATGATATTTTCCAATTAACACTGATGATAGAATCAATGGCCTCCATAAGTATGACTGTACCATTTAAAGCCAATTTATCAAATAATATATGGGAGATAACACACAGTAGTTATCATTTCACTTGAGTAAGCCCATGATATGAATCAGTAACTAATGGAGGATTGAATCTATTTACGTTTTATGATCAAACTAAATGATATCACTACAGAAACCTTGTTCATTGAACCTCCATTAGAAAATATGACCATCACACACCTAACCCTTAGAGATTTCACATGATTAAAAATGGTCTATGTATATAGACTCTAATATTATTTATTGTTAAATTTTCTTTTACAAAAATAATGATAATATGTATTATATTTTTAGTATTACTTTTAAAATGTTAATATAATGAGATTGATAATAAAATGATTTTTATATTATGATACATAAATTGTGTTTTTGAGAAATATATAGTTTCAATCAGTATAATCATTTTGATGAAATAAATAATTTTTTAAATAAATGATTTTTTTCAAAATTTATTTATAAATTAATATTTATTAAATTTAATTTATAAAATAATTTTCTAAAGTGAAATATAATTTTTATAAAGCTTGAATAACATTAATTTTCATAAAATATAATTTTTTACAATAAAGTTGGATTTTATTATATAGAAATTAATTTTTTATATAAATATTATTTATGAAATCATCATGTCTAAATTATACAATTTTTATTTTTTCACATCATTTTAAGAATTTTGAATTATTGGGTTAAAATTAAATACTTTATAAATATACCTTATATATTATGACTATATAAAATACCAATATAGATGTAGTATATAAAATTAATAGTTCCTACTAATGAAATTATTTCTCCAATTTAAAATAATGTTTATTTCATGTTATGAGATTAATTTTATAAACCCTTAAAAGATCCCATAAAATCAATATTATATTTTAAGGTTTAAAAAATAACAACATTTAAGCATAACTCAATTTAACAAAACAAAGGCGATTATTTTAATGATTTTGCTTCATAGAAATATAAAATTTTTAAAACCACTGTTTTTTGTTAGAAACCATTGAAAAACGTTGTCCATTTTATTTTTTAGTTAATTAATTATATATTATCTAATATATAAATTTATAAATGAAATAAATAATTCTCTACTCTATAGTTAAACCCCACATATCATACTCTTAATCATTTTTGATATCACATGGAGCACAACTGTAACAATACATTCCATATTTAGGTCCCTCCCATGTTTCCCCAATATCTTATATAGCTCCTACAAATTTTTAGAATATCCCTCTCATGGGAAGGGTTCCCCCTAGACATAAAAAATAACTTCTTAATTTTCAAACACTTATATGGGAAATTGTGAGGACCCATGAAAGTACATAATATAACCAAAAACAACCATAAGAAACTTGTGAATGATTAGTGGATAATTTGGACCTATTTGAATACTTATCATTAATGAATTTCCATTTATGATTTTTTACCTCTCCACAAGGGTCAACATTGATATGTTCTGCGAATGAATAATCCATATATTCCCTTGAATGAATGATCTCCTCCATTTTAAATTTTCTTTCATTGAATCATCATTTTAGAATAAGGTCCTTCTTCTTGACCCACTCTATATTCTCCTTATTTTTTTCTAGAATAATTTACCTCACATTAATCTTATCTACATTCTTTCGCAAGGCATTATTCAAAAGTGAGTACTCCAATATTACTTCCTTAGGGTGGGAAACTAGCTCCCATTGGTTGAAAATATTTATATTATCCTTTACTGACTCTCATTGATGGTTAGTATCCTGACCTTTAATGAGATTAGTGGTGTTCCCATCAACCACCACCTAGTCTTCCTGACTTATACATAGAAGGCCAATAACAACTCCAAATTCGAGTTTAGAACCATCTATCGAATGGAATCCACATTAAATTGGCATCCCCAGTTAAAATTCATTATCAACAAGACCCACCATTTTCGATTCCCCCAATTCATAGTCAACCAACACTTCATTTATGACTAATTGATACTTGGAGAGTACATATTAAATATTTTCTTCATATTTAGGATCAATAGTCTAACCCTTTTGGTTTTCTACAGTATATATCACTCTATTTTTAGGAAGGTTCAGTTTTCAAGAAGACCGTGTAATAGAAGGAATTAAAAAATACAAGTACTCCATTGTTTTTCACAGACTATGCACATGATGAATTAAACCATATGAATCTAAATGTGTGCTATTTTATTCCATGATAAGGATTGAAGGTTGTCTGATGTAAATTATACTTCTAAAGACTATGAGGAACAGGAATATGGACCTCATCATTCTTCCTAATTATTACATTATTCAAATTATTGAGTACTCCCATCTCTGAACACAAAAAAGATATTTTGTGAAATAAAAACAAGGGTATCCTTCTTTACTAGTATTAGTATGAGAGAAGAATTTCTTATCACTAATTTCATCCCATGTCCCTGACACATTTTAGCCCCTGATAAGCATAAAACTACCTGTTACCACCTAAAACACAATTCACATATAATTCCTAAATCATTAACACATGCATGGAATCATTAGAAGCTCTCACAACATTTTGATAAGAAGGGGTCCTACAACAGCCTTGCAGAGTCTCTAGAAAACCTCTAATCCTTCCCTGAGACACCATAAACCTATCTTGATGAGTATGTAATACAAAAATCATGCATCAAAGAAGAAAATTAATCTTAAAATAATGAATTACAAGTCAATACCTTTATATGGAATCTAGAAAGACGCTCGAGAATCACAGTATCTCAAGAAACACCCTCCTGGAAGGTGCTCGCTGTGTTAGTATTCAAATGGATAAGACCCTCTTTTACTAGTTAATGCATGGTTAGATTGATAAATAAAAATATATGGGTCTCCTAAGGTTTATGAGATGGCCCCATTAGCATCAACAAAAATCATGACCATGACACATATAGTTCAAAGGGAAGTATGCCCACTTTTCAAAGAAAACAAGTTAATTTCATTGAAATTATCCTTAAAAATTCATGATAGTTAGATCTAGTGGATTATTAAAGATTTAAACTGCAATACAAAACCTAGGAGAAATTGGATGAATAATCCAATGTGTTAGAAGTTTTTAGCAGAGAGAGAGATCCACCTTATTTCTGATCACCTGAAAAATAACATAGTTTTGAAATCATAGGGGAAGGCTAAGAAGGGAAACCCAAATCGCAGTGACTGGAGTATCGTGTTTGAGATTAAAATCAATGTACCATAAGAATAGAGAAAATATGAAACCTATTAAATCTTTTCACACAAATTACAGGGTGCAGAATAGATCTTCTTCCTTCAGAAAACAAATCATGAAGTGCCTCGAATCCAAAATCCCAATGAATAGATTTTCCTGAAACTTCAAAAAGGGGAAAACATATAAAAATTGTTCATGGTGGTTTGATACTTTTTTATGTAAGAATAAAAGGTCAGATCTAGTATAAAATATGATCTACATACTTCTAGGTATGAAAAGAGAAGTGATGTGACACCATTCTCTAAATTTTAGACTTTAAGGAATATTTAAACCGGGGGAAAAGAGCTCAAAGATGACGGTTCCATTAACAGGTAAAAAGGGGGGGCATGGGGATACATGGGATATTAAAGGGGACCCTCCTCCCCCTTTATCCTAGAGGTACCAAAGAGGGAAGGTAGTGTAATGACCATTACCTATTACATAAGTAGTGAAAGAGAGGTGATGAAGAATTTACACATTAGGCATCCTCTCCTTATCCTATTTATCCTAGTTCCATTTTGTATTATTCCAGTTGACGTAAAATTGTCTCATGTTGTGAATTTTTTGTTGGCAATCCTCTAAATATACTTATGAATTCAATGGTACGAGATACTACATTTAGACAAATTGAACACTTCTATGATCATTTCCCTACCCTAGTTATTCTGCAAATATTATTTCTTGATTTTCCATGCCAAAAATTTATATATTGATTACCCATCTGCATTTCACGTCAAGGATGGTCACATAGAAGTAGATATAATTAACTAATTGGTGACATCGATTAATGCAAAAGAAAATCCTTAATAATGGGAGTAAAATTGATAAATACATTCTAATTTTTTCATACATATATATATCCCATAATCATATAATATTTATGAATATGACGTATGGGCCTCAATTTATATTTTACTATAATGCATTCAATATTTTTTAATCTATCAATATCTATGTTTTGTGAATGTGAGGTATTATTAAACACTATATATTGTAATTTCTTGCAGATAATCATTGACGTGTGCTTATTATGTCATTTTTATGTTGTTTCCACACTCCTATGTTGCATCTATGTTATCTTCGTATATCATACATTGATTATCATGATTTTAATTCTCATATATTTTATGAATTCATGATATTCCTATTTTCTAACATGAATTTCTTTCATGATGTTATGTTCTAATTATTCCCATTCTATGATTTATTTCACAATTCTTTTTTATATAAATATACAGGTTATCCTATGTAGGTTCTGAATATCATGGAAATTTTGGGGAATGTTATGTAGTTTTAGTTAATTTATTTATTTATACATCACATTTTTAGGATATACACCTAATTATCAAAATTAAATATTCATGATGAGATTATTTGTCAGTTTGATGAGTATTAATATGGAATAATTCATCAAATAAATTTTACTAAATATATAGGTCTTCATATTTTGTTTCAGAGGTATGTCTATAAATTTATGCGATGAGAATTAGAAATATATTTTAAAGGACATAGGGATAAGAAAACCATAGGAAAAAATCCTATATTTTGGTAATTTATAGTGTAATTTGTTTCCACAAAAATACATCCTTTTCTAGATAGTACATGAGGATGTGACTTTAGGAATGATCTTCCTTTGGGTAGTAATAAAAAATGGTTAATTGAGATTGCCTTTTTCATCACTTGGTGATTGACAATATGCCTTGATAAAAACTCCATTTTACACCATTATGCGATATGATTTCATAAATTGACAATATATTTACAAAACCAATTGAATTGAACAAAATTAAAAAAGCGGTTTATATAATTAAATAGAAAATTTATAACATAGATTGATACCTTAAAATTAATAGGTTGGTGAATATATATTTATTATTAATTATCCCATTATATTAATAGTTTCTCTTCACATGTTTAATAGATGAAAAATAAAAATACATAATTTTCTTTTATCTTCACAATAAATGGTTGGAAACTGAGAAACCAAGTTAATAACAAATGTGATTAGAAATATAATGGCCACCCGAAAGATATTACTAAACAAATGGGTGAAAGAGTTAGGATCATTTGGAAAATATGTTCTCAATTAAACCATGTTTTGATCTAAATCCTTAATAAATCTTAATGACTAAATCCCCTATAGAATGATAATGTTTCTATTGAGATATTCGTTTTAAAGAAGGCCTCAATATTTTAGTGGATCTTTCAGTCCTTAAATCAAAAAATAATAGTTCAGATCAGTTGAATATATATTCTTCATACTTTAGTGCTCTAAAAAAGATATGGTTAAATAGGAGATTTTTATATGGTAAAAAAATAAGTCCATTTTTTGATGATGGTATAAAATAAAAATACCAATAATGATATCTACATAATTGAGTGTAATTGATTATAGAAAATTAATTTTAACAAATACTTTTTCTCACTCTCTAGCACAAATTTTCAAAGGATCATGTTAACCTAAATCATGAAAATAACGAATCTGGTAGGTTGGAGAAAATGAAAATAATACAAAATTCATGTTACACATATGTTTTTATCTCCCATAAAAGTATTTTTGACCATTTATATAAGGCCCCTGCCTTAAACCTTACTTAATCTTGAGTTATTACAAGATTACGCACTGAGGATCTTTTCTGGTTTAGAGTTTTAGAGAATTAGATCATAAAACTTGCATTACAATCCACATATAAACAAAGTGGTTACATAAAGATAGTATTCTTCATTCCCAAAAATGGAAACATATTTAGGATAAAACATTGATTCTTTCTTGACACTTCCTTGACACTATCATATTATCATGTACCTTTCCCGTGACCTGTGAAAAACATTTCAAAAACTTGGGATGAGCATAAAAACTCAGTATGGGTTATAAAAAAAACATGGAAAGGAAACATGAGTTCATATATACTTAAGAATGAAATCATACTTTACCCATAAAACATACCTCATCAAATCATGAATAAATCATAGAAATCATAGGACATAAAGGTAACTTGAGGCATTCATAACATTCTTATGTAGGGAGTAACCCTCTTAGTTAGGTTTGGAATACCCATCACAATATTTTCCCTAAAATCTCTTCAGAGAAACCTTAACGTTTCATTCCTTCGTGTTACCCAATGAATTGGAGAGCTATATCGGGCTCACCCGCCCTTAGTTTATCACAGAACCACCCGTCTTCATAATAATGCCCAAGAACCTCAACATAATCGTATCACATAAAACATGCATAAAGGAAACAAAATATTTACACCATTCAATCACAATATATCAATACCACACATTGATATAAAAATATTATGACAACCATTTTCAATACCAAAATAAATGAAAAGTAAAACATGGTATTTATTTTTCTTTTAAAAAGAAGGAATGGCTTGTAGAGGAAGCCGAAAACTCAAATAATGGTTACCGCGGCGGAGAAGTCGTTTTCACTGCATATGTACGACAAAAACATTCCCTTTTGTCGTTTTGTAAAACGCTTCGTATAAAACAGATTCCTTTTGGATAAACGTAAAAGTCAAAGGGGTTTATACACCGTATAAAAGAATGTTTTGTATAAAATAAAATATGCCTCAATGAAAGGAGATTGAGACGAAGTCCCATACCTCGTATCCGACTTGACCCGACCATTCTATAATCACCTGAATAATAAACTTGAGTTAATCCCTACTTTCTTAAGAAAATTTTTAAAGTTCATTATTTCTTTTATACCATGTTATGAACATCATGTAATCATTTAAGTTAATAATGTTCATTTTGTCGGTATTTGGTTCTTAAGTCAAAAATAGACTTCTTACACTTACATGTTGTTAATTTGGTCAAATGTTCGTTATATCCAGAATGATATTAATGATTTGGATAACATATATATCATATATATTTATCATATACATGTATTAATAATATTACATCACATTTAGAGGTAAGAAATGAAATGCACCGTTCATGGAGACGGTAAGCCGTACGTACGCATGAACGCTGCTTCCATTTCTATTTCGTACTTTCTGGAATGGAATCATAATGATATAAGAGTATATTATAATTCCAGTATAATAAAATATATAATATCATTAACTTTATCCCTTAATCATCCCACATATGGTATTAACGAATCAAATCACTTTCAGGGGGCGGTAGTCCGCACTTCCTAAAATGAAGATATCGTGTTTACCCATAATGGAAACAATAATGGTATGCCATAAATGAAAAATATAGAAGCTTAAGGAAATAATAAACATATTATATATCATATATAAAAATGTGACATCATAATGGCCACCTTTGAAGGTGTTAAATGAGTAATGAACAATCATCATTTCGGGAGGCAGAATTTCGCCATCCACGGAAACCGTATGTTTTTTAACCATTTGATGTAGTTTTGTGAGAGTTTAGCTCGAATAAATCTTATAACAACATCCTAGTATATTGAATATACTGTTGTTTTTACAAAAGAATTAAATAAAAAGAGTTTAGGGGGTTGGAGAAGCAAAATAAAACAAACGAACTTGAGAGAATGAATTACCTTTAAAAGTGTAACCCTTTTTATTTGAGTCTAAAGGCTTCCGTTGAAAGGATTATGCCCAAAGGGAATCCTCTAGGATGAGGATAGGGATGTGGATAGAGTAAATGGTCAGGGTTTGGCCGAGCAAAAGGCTTGAGGAGTGTGTGAAATGAGGTAGAGGTGGGGGCCTTTTATAAGAGGAGAGGAGGGGCACTTTTGGAAACCATGAAATTGTTTTTTTATTTTCAAAAGTGTTTCGAATTTATAAGGTCCCGCATTGATATAATTAGAGGATAAGGTGATAAGGGTTCGATATCCACTCATCCAATACGTTTTGGACATGTGTAGGTCTTAGATATTACATTATCTTTCCATACTATTTAAATCGTCAAATAATGATGTCATCGCTGCATCATTATTATGTCATAGATAATTTAATTTATTTAATGTCTAAAAATTATAAAAAAACTACTATGATGTAGGAAATCGTTTTATATTTCCAATGGATATTTATATACAAAAATATGATTAGTATAACCCCTTCTAAAAATTGTTTCAGTAAAACAATTTATGTTAGTGTTATTTTCACCTTTATTTAAAAAAGGCATTAAAGTCATTATCTCACCCAAGTGGCTCCATGGGGTCCCCTAAATCGACCCATGTGTTGTCTTGGTCGGCCATGACTCACCCAATAGGTGTAGGACAAGTGTCATGGTGTTTTCACATTTTATAATATCATTTTTACCTTAAATTACACTAATTACCTCTAATCGCAATTAATGAAAAAAGTTACTATTCACCAAATAAATATTTTCATCCCATTGAACAAAATTTTACTTCTTAATGAAAACCATGTATGTCAGATTTTTGAAATTCAAAACACAATGATGGCAAAATTTAATTTAAACGAAAAAATCAGTTTTCATAAGTACCACTTAGTGGTTTCACTATTCATCAAAAATTGAAGTTTTTCAGAAAAATACCCAAAATTCACCGTAAGCTATATTTGGTATTCCGAATTCATAAATGAAGTCTTTTTTTCAAAATTCAAAACCTATAAGTCACATTAATTTATTTAATAATTAATTCCCGCTGTCATGACAAATAGCGTGTTTTTATGAAACAATAAGTATCAAAAGATTGACACCAGTTTAAGTCCAATTTCAAAGTGAAATTGATTCCAATAACCACCATTGGATAAAATGGAAAAAATATATTCTAATTTCACTTAAAAATAAATTCAAAAGATAATCTAATTATATAAATATATTAGATTAAAAGGAGGTTTTGAATTAAAATACAACATTTTTCAATATTCATTAAAAAGTGAACTTTCTCGGAAAAATACCATAAATTCACACAAAGTAAATTTTGATGTCCCAATCATAAATAATAATTTTATTTGAAAAACATAGCTTATAAAATTGTCAAAAGATAGATTTAAAAAGGGTTTTCCATCAAAAGGCAGTAAAATAATCTTTTAAGAATATTAGTGTATTCAATGCTTAAGATTGGATTTATTTTCATTTTAAGCCTCTAAAACACTATCTAATTCATTAATAGACATAAATAAATATATATATTTTTCATTACTTACTTGGGATGTTACATCCTTCCCCCCTTTAGAAAATTGCATCCCCGAAATTTATTTACTTATCGAATAAATGGGGGTACTTATTCCTCATTGCATTTTCAGATTCCCATGTTGCCTCTTCAATCATGTGGTTTTTCCACAAATCCTTTACCTGATTAATCACCTTATTCCGTAACACTTGCTCCCTGTGGTCAAGAATCTGGACCGGTTGTTCCTCATAAGATAGGTTCTCTTCCAGCTGAACTACCTCTGGACTCAAAAAATGTGATGGATCTGGCATGTACTTTCTCAACATCGAAACGTGAAAATTATTGTGTACATAAGATAAAGTCGGAGGTAAAGCCACCTGGTATGAAACTGATCCAACTCTCTCCAGAATTTCATATGGTCCATTAAACCTTGGACTTATCTTTCCTTTATTACCAAATCGCATCACACTTTTCCATGGTGATACTTTGAGAAAAATATGATCACCTACCTCGAAAGATAGATCCTTCCTCCAGTTATATGCATAACTCTTCTTCCTGCTCTGATCTGTTCTCATGTGCTTTTGAATCATCTGAATTTTTTCTGCCATCTCTTCTACCAATTATAGTCCCATCAACTTCCTTTCACCCACTTCATCCAAGAAAGCTGGAGTTCGACACCGCTTCCCTTATAATGCCTGAAATGGTGCCATCTATATACTGGAATGAAAATTGTTATTATTTGAAAATTCAACCAAAGAAAGATGTTGGTCCCAACTTCCCTGATAATCCATCGAACAAGCTCGTATCATATCCTCCAAGGTCTGAATTGTTCGTTCTGACTACCCATCTGATTGAGGATGAGAATCTGTACTAAAATTTAATTAAGTACCCAACGAATTCTGAAGGCCTTTCGAAAATATAGAAGTAAACCTGGGATCACGATCCGATACAATGGAGAGAGGAACTCCATGTAACATGACTATCTCTTTAAGATACAAACGGGAAAGCTGATCAAGAGAGAAAGTATCTCGTATAGCAAGGAAATGAGCAGACTTGGTCAAGTGATCAACAATAACCCAGATTGCATTATTACCTCAAGATGTATTCAGTAATCCCACAAAAAAAGACTATGGATATATTCTCCCATTTCCAGTCCGGCACTGGTAAAGGCTGAAGCATCCCTTTTGGTAACTGCTACTCTGCTTTAACCTGCTGACATTTCAAACACTTCACAGTAAAATCAGCAATATCTCTTCCCATTCCATCCCACCAGTAATACTCCTACAAGTCTCTATACATCTTAGTACTGCCAGGATGAACTGAAAATGGAGAACTACGAGCTTCATATAACAACTCTCTCTTCAACTGTGAATCACAAGGCACACACAATCTCTTCCCAAATCTCAAAACGCAATCATTATCAATGTTGAATTCAGGCAACTTACCTTTCTGAACCAGCTCTACATTTTTCTATAACTCACTATCTTGCTTCTGTGCTTGCTTGATTCTGCCTGATAGAGAAGATCTCACTGATACCTGAAACAAAACAGAAGGACTTCCTGCACCAATAACTTCTATTCCAAAGTTCATCAAATCCTTAACCAAAGGATCACGTTCCAAATGAAACATTGCTAATGAATCATTACTTTTTTGACTGAAAGCATCAGCCACTTTATTTTCTTTTCCCGGATGGTAATAAATTGTACAATCATAATCCTTGATTAATTATAGTCATCTCCTTTGTCTCATGTTCAATTCTTTCTGAGTGAATATATACTTTAAACTTTTGTGATCAGTATATATTTCACACTTTACTCCATACAAATGATGCCTCCAAGTCCTTTCATTGAAGCATCATTGTATATAACAAACTCACCATTCCTGGAAGGTAGTTCCAAAACTGGAGCATTCACCAATCTTCTTTTCAATTCCTGAAAACAATCATCACATTCTTTTGTCCAGATAAACTTAACACCCTTCCGAGTTAGCTTAGTCATTGGACTAGATAACCGTGAAAAATTTCTAACAAACCTTTGGTAATAGCCTTCCAAACCATGGAAACTACGAATCTCAGTTACATTTGTGGGTCTTGGACAGTCTTCAACAACTTTTGTTTTTGCAGGATCAATAGTTATCCCATCTTTAGAAACAATGTGACCAAGGAAAGAAATTTTTTGCAACCAAAACCCACACATGCTGAATTTCCCATACAATTTCTTTTCTTTTAAGGTTTGCAAGATAAGCCTTAAAAGTATTTCATGCTCCTCTTTACTTTTTGAAAACACCAACATATCATCAATGAAAACCACCACAAACTTATCCAAGAACTCATGGAAAATTCTATTCATTAAGTCCATGAATACCACAGGTGCATTGGTAAGCCCAAAAGGCATTACTAAAAATTCATAATGGCTATATCTCGTACGGAACACGGTCTTCAGAATATCTGCCTCCTTTACCTTCAGCTGATGGTACCCTGATCTCAAGTCAATCTTTGGAAAAAACTGAGCTCCCTAGAGCTGATCAAACAAATCATCGATATGAGGAAAAGGATATTTGTTCTTAACAGTGATATTATTCAAGGCTCTATAATCAATGCAAAGTCTCATAGAACCATATTTATATTTAACAAATAAAATAGGAGCACCTCATGGTGATGTGCTAGGTCGAATGAAACCTTTCTCTAATAAATCATGCAATTACTCCTTCAACTCTAAAAGTTCAATTTGAGCCATTCGATAATGGGGTTTTGAAATTGGCTTAGCATCAGGAACTAAGTCAACAGTAAACTCAACTTCCCGATCTGGTATTATTCCAGGAAACTCATCAGGAAAAACATCAAGATACTCATTTACCACTGGCACATCATTAATCTAAACAGTTCCTTTATTTTCAACGATGTGTGCAAGGTAACATTCATTTCCATCTTTTACAAGTTTCTTGGCCTCTTGATAAGTTATCAATAGTAAGGGTTCATTCTTGTACAGAAACTGAAATTCATTCTGAAAAGAAACTTCTATAGATCTATAGTCAATCTTAGAATGGTAAATAGAGAGCCAATCCATACCCAGGATAACATCAAACTCTACTAGAGGTAGAACAATAAGGTTTTCAAGTAGGTTCTTTCCACAGATAAGGATAGGTAGATTCTTATAAATTCTTTTTGCATCAACATTTCCCCCAGGTGTTTTTACCATAAGATCAGGAGTCACTTCCTGAGTTGATATTCCCATTTTACTAGAAAGGTTTTCAGAGATGAAAGAATGTGTAGACCCCGAATCAAACAACACACTGGCATAATCTGAAAAAACAAACAAAGTATCTGATACAACTTCATTTGATGGCCTGACATCTGCCGAAGTAGTTGCAAAAGATTTCACCACCCCTTTCTACTTGTAGTCTAGCTGCTTCCCATCACTCAAGCTCTTTGTCGGACACTCATTTGAATAGTGACCCATCTCATCGCACTTATAACATTTCACAAACTGTAAATCAAATTTGGTATTACCTTCACCTTGATCCTTTTCGGTGCAATCACGAGCCTTATGTCCCATCTTACCACATCGGTAGCACTTTCCAGAATTCAGAAGACATTCCCCAGCATGCCTTTTTCCACATTTATAACAAACTGGAAACTTAGTTTTCTTACCATCAGACTTTTTTGAAGAATTCATACCTTTCTCCGGCCACCTCGGTCTCTTATTCTGTTGGTTGTTATAGAACACTTGGTCATTGGAAAACTCCATTTCTACCTTATCAGCACATCGAACAAGCTTTTCATAACTTCTAAACTCACGAGAAGCTAATGCCCTTCGATATTTTGTCTTTAATCCTGAGTAAAAACGATTGATTTTACTATCAAGGTCTCGGATAAAATTTGGAGCATACCTTGCCAATCGAGTGAACCTTTCTTCATAGGTAGCCACTGAGTCTTCCTCTTTCCTCAATTCCAAGAATTTCTTTTCCATCCTATCTCGAACATCCTTAGGAAAATACTACTCAAGAAACATACCTTTGAATTCATCCCAGTCGAGAGCATCAATCTCATCAGCGTCCCTGATATTTTTAACCATCGACCACCACTGATCTGCCTCACCCTCCAAACGGTAAATAGCAAGACTAACCTTTTGATTGTCTGAACACCCCATGACATCAAAAATCTTCTCCAGTTCTTTAATCCACCCTTCAGCTAACACTGGGTCAGATGATCCTCTAAATGATGGGGGATGATGCCTCATGAAATGTTCCACCACTGACATATTCCTCTGCGGTTGATCTGGCTGATCTCGTGCATGGATACCACCACCATTTATAGCCTGAGTCAAATGTGTCATCACTGCAACAAACTGTTCAGTTCCAATTCCGACCATCTCGGGAAGCTGATTTGGAAGGTTATTTCTTTCTGTATGCCTTCCTAGCACTGCTTCCCTGTTTCCTCTGCGGAAAACCATTCTGAACAAACATGTCTAATATGAAGCAACATGGTAATCTTCAAATGCTATATCACTTCAATTTGACCAAAAAAGAAATACATTTTTAGATAATAATTTAATAGAATTATAACTCCTAAAGTTATCTAAACCGACCTTTGATACCAACTATATGGCCCCCGCCTTAAACCTTACTTAATCTTGAGTTATTACAAGATTGCGCATTGAAGATCTTTTCGGGTTCAGAGTTTTAGAGAATTAGATCATAAAACATTCCTTACAATCCACCTATAAACAAAGTGGTTACATAAATTTTGTATTCCTCATTCCCATCAATGGAAACATATTTAAGATAAAACATGGATTCTTTCTTGACACTTCTTTGACACTATCATCTTATCATGTACCTTTCCCGTGACCTGTGAAAAACATTTCAAAAACATGGGATGAGCATAAAAACTCAGTATGGGTTATAAAAAAACATGGAAAGGAAACATGAGTTCATATATACATAAGAATGAAATCATACTTTACCCATAAAACATACCTCATTCATTCATGAATAAATCATAGAAATCATAAGACATAAAGGTAACTTGAGGCATTCATAACAATCTTACGTAGGGAGTAACCCTCTTGGTTACGTTTGGAATAGCCATCACAGTATATTCCCTAAAATCTCTTCAGAGAAACCTTAACGTTTCACTCCTTCGCGTTACCCAATGCATTGGAGAGCTATATCGGGCTCACCCGCCCTTAGTCTATCACAGAACCGCCCGTCTTCATAATAATTCCCAAGAACCTCAATATGATCGTATCATATAAAACATGCATAAAGGAAACATAACATTTCCACCATTCAATCAAAAGATATCAATACCAGACATTGATAAAAAATATTATGAAAACCATTTTCAATACCAAAATAAAAGAAAAGTAAAACATGGTATTTATTTTTCTTTTAAAAAGAAGGAATGACTTGTAGAGGAAGCTGAAAACTCAAATAATGGTTACGACGGCGGAGAAGTCGTTGTCGCCACATACGTACGACAAAAACATTCCCTTTTGTCATTTTGTATAACGATTCGTATAAAAAAGATTCATTTTGGATAAACGTAAAAGTCAAAGGGGTTTAGACACCGTATAAAAGAAAGTTGTGTATAAAATAAAATATGCCTCAATGAAAGGAGATTGAGACGAAGTCCCATACCACGTATCCGACTTTACCCGAACTTTCTTTAATCTCCTGAATAATAATCTTGAGTTAATCTCTACTTTCTTAAGAACCTTTTTCATGTTCATTATTCATTTTATACCATGTTATGAACATCATGTAATCATTTAAGTTAATAATGTTCATTTTGTCGGTATTTGGTTCTTAAGTCAAAAATAGACTTCTTACACTTACATGTTGTTAATTTGTTCAAAGGTTCATTATATCCATAATGATATTAATTGTTTGGATAACATATATATCATATATATTCATCATATACATGTATTTATAATATTACATCACATTTAGAGGTATGAAATGAAATGCACCATTCATGGAGACAGTAAGCCGTACGTACGCATGAACGCTAATTTCATTTCTATTTCGTACTTTCTGGAATGGAATCATAATGATATAAGAGTATATTATAATTCCAGTATAATAACATATATAATATCATTAACTTTATCCTTTACACATCCCACATATGGTATTAACGAATCAAATCACTTTCAGGGGGCGGTAGTCCGCACTTCCTAAAATGAAGATATCGTGTTTACCCATAATGGAAACAATAATGGTATGCCATAAATGAAAAATACAGAAGATTAAAGAAAGAATAAACATATTATATATCATATATAAAAATAGTGACATCATAATGGCCACCTTTGAAGGTGTTAAATGAGTATTGAACAATCATCGTTTCGGGAGGCAGAATTTCGCCATCCACGGAAACCGTATGTTCTTTAACCATTTGATGTAGTTATGTGAGATTGTAGCTCAAATAAATCTTATAACAACATCCTAGTATATTTAAGATACTGATGTTGTTACAAAAGAAGTAAATAAAAATAGTTTAGGGGGTTGGAGGAGAAAAATAAAACAAATGAACATGAGAGAATGAATTACCTTTAAAAGTGTAACCCTTTTGATTTGAGCCTAAAGGCTTCCATTGAAAATATTCTGCCCAAAGGGAAACCTCTAGGATGAGGAGAGGGATGTGGAGAGAGTAAATCGGTAGGGTTTGTCCAAGACAAAGGCTTGAGTAGTGTGTGAAATGAGGTAGAGGTGGGGTCCATTTATAAGAGGAGAGGAGGGGCACTTTTGGAAACCATGAAACTATTATTTTATTTTCAAACGTTTTTCGAATTTCAAAGGTCCCACATTGATAGAATTCGAGGATAAGGTGATAAGGGTTCTAAATACACTCATACAGTAGGTTTTGGACATGTCTAGGTCTTAGATATTACATTATCTTTCAATTTTATTTAAATCGTCAAATAATGAGGTCATCGCTGCATCATTATTATGTCATAAATAATTTACTTTATATAATGTCTAAAAATTATAAAAAAATAATATGATGTAGGAAATATTTTTAGCTTTCCAATTAATATTTATAGACAAAAATATGATTAGTATAACCCCTTCTAAAATTTGTTTTAATAAAATAATTTATGTTAGTTTCATTTTCACCTTTATTTAAAAAAAAGGCATTAAAGTCATTATCTCACCCAAGTGGCTCCATGGGGTCCCCTAAATCGACCCATGGTCTGTCTTGGTCATCCTGACTCATCCAATAGGTGTAGGACAAGTGTCATGGTGTTTTCACATTTTATAATATCATTTTTACATTAAATTACACTAATTACCTCTAATCGCGATTAATGAAAAAAGTTATTATTCACCAAAAAATTATTTTCATCCCATTGAACCACATTTTACTTCTTAATGAAAACCATGTATGTCAGATTTTTGAAATTTAAAACACAATGATGGAAAAATTTCATTTAAATGAAAAAATCAGTTTTTATAAGTACCACTTAGTGGTTTCACTATTCATCAAAAATTGAAGTTTTTCAAAAAAATACCAAAAATTCACCCTAAGCTATATTTGACATTCTGAATTCATAAATGAAGTCTATTTTGCAAAATTCAAAACATATAAGTCACATTAATTTATTTAATAATTAATTCACGATTTCATGACAAATAGCGTGTTTTTATGAAACAATAAGTATCAAAAGATTGACACCTGTTTAAGTCAAATTTCAAAGTGAAATTGATTCCAATGACCACCATTGGATAAAATGGTAAAAATTTATTCTAATTTCACTTCAAAACCTATTCAAAAGATAATATAATTATATAAATAAATTTGATTAAAAAGAGGTTTTCAATTAAAATACAACATTTTTCACAATTCATTAAAAAATGAACTTTCTCAGAAAAATACCAAAAATTCACACAAAGTAAATTTTGATGTCCCAATAATAAATAATAATTTTATTTGACAAACATAGCTTATAAAATTTTCAAAAGATAGATTTAAAAAGGGATTTCCATCAAAAGGCAGTAAAACAATATTTTAAGAATAAATGTATATTCCATGCTTAAGATTGGATTTATTTTCATTTTAAACCTCTAAAACACTATATAATTCATTAATAGACATAGATAAAAATATCTATTATTCATTACTTACTTGGGATGTTACAATTTATTTTGTCAGATTTACTGCAGCCTAGAAAAATAATTTGAAATATTATACATTGATTGTTATGGTGAAATTTTACCACATTATACTGAAGTTGAAATGGAGGTAAATGTATCTCAAGGGTCACATAGATATCATCATAAGAAGTGGATAATGTATTTTATTTTTAGTGACATGATAAAAAAGACTCATGGGGAAATAAAATCCAACAACCCAGATTTCAATGGCTTTGGAAGAATCTTCCAAAAAATATACTAAGGGTGTCGAGGGAATTCTTTAGGGGAATGATGGAAGGGAACCTAGCTATCAATTAATGATTTTTGAAACCCACCAGTGTGGTGGAAGAAAAAAAATATCATATTAAACCTTATAAAATTTCTATTCATTAACATAATAATAATAATAATTTTTAATTGATGAAGTAACCAAATGGATGTCGATAAAAACTGAATACCACATCATGAAATTGAAATTCCTATAGGGTAAGATAGAGATTATTCTTTCACAACTACTTTACTAGAAAACTGATAATTAAGTGGTTACATGTACAACTATTATTTATTCAGTTATAGGAAATATATTTTTTGATTTTTATTCTATGAGGTCTTTCATATCCAAATATTTTAGTTGAACTATTCATATACCACAAAAAATTATAGAAGTTGAGTAATCATTAAAGGCGTAAAATTAGACAAATGTCTCATCCAAAGAATATAATTCATAACCTAAAATATTTTTTGATTTTATTTTATGTAAAATTTTATAACATTAATTTTTATGAAATTTATTAAATACAAATTATGGATCGAGTTTCCTTATATTGAGCCAATATAAACTCCCTTCAGAAAAAATCACTATCTGTATCATGAATCATCCTCCAAGTTCAAGGATGATGATGATTATATTTTGGTTTCATAATCTCATGAATAGATAATATTTATTTATTAATAATAATACCATTCTAAAATTATTGATTCTATGTTAATGTTTAACCAAAGATACATTCACATTGCAATAGAATACACTGAGTTGCTTTTCAGTGAATTTCTTGATCCTCCTTATATAATAGAGGTTGAATTTATAATTGATATTAATGTCATATATATTACAATATAAATGACTCAATATATAATTGAAACATTTTAAAATTATGTTATAATAATAATCTTCTAGAGAATAATGATAAACGGTTTATACTGCCGTGATCTTCATCATGGGATTCATCAATCCTCATTCCAATGAAGAAGGATAGACCAATGTGCCTTTCTATTGATTATCATGAACTATAGAAGATCGAAATAAATAAAAATTATCATAATCTAGGGATTGATAACATATTCAGTTAGCTATGTGGATTAAAATACATCTCTAATATGGATATTTAGTTGGGGTATTGTCATGTAAAGTTGAAGAATGCAGATATCCCCAAGGATTTTTTTCAAAAAATTTATGAGAACAATTAGTTGATAGTGAATCTATTTTGAAAAAATTATTTTATATAAAATATTCATGTATGTGATAAATAGATTCATTAATGATTATTTTTATAAATTTCTTGTATTCATCAATGAATATTTTATTATCTAATCCATAATCAAGGAGGATATTTTGAACAGTTGGAATTATATACTGAATAAATTGAGAATGGAAAATTTATTTGTGACATAATGTAAATAAAATTTCAAGATATTGAAAGTGACATTCTTGGTACATGATGTGACAAGGAAATGGATATCTATAGATCCTTTCAAAAATCAACTAGTTGAGTTAAGGTCATGACTAATATCTATGATATATATCATTTTCATTAATTGATTATATAGGTACTATAATAGATTTTTGATGAACTTCGAATGATTTGAAACAAAACTAAAAGAGCTAAATTGAAAATAGAGTTAATTTTTTCTAGGATGACTAATGTGGATATAGCTTTAAAGAGTTGCAGAAGAACATAATTTTTGCACATGTGATCACATTTCCCTCTATTTTGGGAATAATTGTTTTTGTAAAATTATGTTTCCAAAAATGTATAGGGATGTATACACGTGAAATAATACAATGTGATACACTATTCTTCCATCCAATTAATGATCCATGAGAAGATATACCCAACACAAGATTTAGAATATGCTATAAGATTCTTCATGTGATTATTTAGTGAAATTATCTCAAAGGAGAAAATCATGACATATATATAGTTCAAAAGTGCCTCGATTATAAATTCGAAAAAGGGGCATAATATATTCCAATAATGGTGTATATATCCAATGAATATTATTTTTGTTCAATCATTTACAACTATGGTGTAGTGAAATTTTTTGTACATGATCTAAGTAGAAATGATATTAAAACATTTTCCATGATGCATATTGAAAGGGACCCAATCCTATTTGACATTGAAAGAATGGATATGGGAATTATAAAGGGATATTAATCAAACAATTCTCAAATAACTACTCAAATATCCTTGCATTGTAGGATCATACTATCTTAGACAGATGATGAGGTGTAATAGGAAAAGTTAGTGAATATTCCAGGGTTCATCTTTATAAAATATAAATATATGATCTCGGGAACTCAAATTTGTGTCCCATAAAAAAACTAATTATGATGGAAAACAATGTTAAAGAAAATATATCATCATTTTTTTCTTCTAAAAATAAAATATATGGAAATGTATTAGATGAAAATATACCCACGAGATAAGATTAAGTGAACGAATGTAGATTTTTTATCATGTTGTTTAGAATGAAAAAAATCAAATGAAAAATGAAAGAAATATCAGTGAATGAAAAAACAATTTTTCATAACATTATAGAAAACTTCAAGCATAACCATGGAATTCACCATAGGAAACCCACATAAAATTAATGGAAATAATACTATCTAGGTGGTAGTCAATAAAAATTTAAATTCATTGTATTTTATTTTTATCAAATAGGATTTATCTCCTAACAAACAATATAGGATATACATAATAGAATTGGTAAGAATGGATAGTGTTAAATTCTATATTGTATCTAAATGAGATTCAATTTTTACCTTGTATTAATGGATATTAATTCAATCGTAATTGGTAATAGAGATACGTTTTAGTACCATTTATCACCCTCAGATGTATGGTCAGTCTAAGTGGACCATTTAAACATTGGTTAATATTTAATGATAATGTTTAATTGATGTGAACAGATTTTGTGATCTCCACTTACCCCTAGCGGAGTTCTCAAATCAAAAAAAAATCATATTCTATCATTAAAATTGAATATTATGAGGCTCTATATGTGATGAGATGTCATACACTAACATGTGGGGATGAAGTGGGAGAGTGGAAGAATAAGGGACTAGATCTTGTCCAGGAGATGATAGAGACATTTCAATCAATTCAAAAATATATGAAATCCCAAAAATGTAGATATAAAATCATTTCAAACCACCATTGATGTAATTTTGTGTTTTTTTTATGATTTAATGATTTCTAAAATATATCATAGTTGACGAATATTATGTCATTTGGGAAAAAATAATTATTTTCCCTTGATATAACAACCCCTTGAGATCATTGATCACATCAGAATAGTGACATATTGAAATTCACTCCCACCTAACCTACCTCAATTTCATGTGGTATTCCAAGTATCTATCTTGAATAAGTATATTCCATAACCATTACATGTACTGAATAGATAGGTTTTAGTGCTAGAGAATGATATTTTATTCAATATGATGTTGATGAATGTTATTAACAGTAAGAGAAATGTTATATGAAATAAGACAAATCACATGGTCAATGTGTTATTGTGGAACCATATTTTTAAATAAGTGACATGTCAACTAGAATCGTCCATGATGTAGAAGAAACATAATCAATATTAGTGTATGAAAATAAAATTTTTATTGAATAATTATTGAAGGTAGACAAATTTGATGACCTGGACATTTATAAAATAAACTACTTTTTTAAATAATATATGTCCTATATTAAAAAATATTATATAATAAACAAATACTACTTTGGTTATTTTGTTCCATTATATAGTATCTCAAATATAACAGTTCATTACGAATCTTACTAATTCATAATATATATAATTTATATTGGAAATTAGTAATTGTCTATTATGGGATAAGTGAAATTTCAATAGACAATAAAAAAATTAGTGATGGAAAAAATATATAAGATTAGTCACTTTGAATCGCATATGTTTGAAATTATAATGAAGATAGAAACAAATTGATTTTACATTGAACATGACCTAGCTAATATTAATCAAATAATGTTGGATGGAAACCATTTACAGGAGAAGTTCATGTTCATCAAAATCATGGCTCAAACAATGTTCATATAACCACCCAATGAAAATCCCACCATCCAACACCTTTCCATTATATGATTCACCATTTTAATATTTTTTTATGTATTTATATTCTAATAGTATGAATTCCTACATTTTGTTTCAAGAAAAAATGATATAATATATTAATATGTATAATTTTTGTACAAATGATTACATAATGAGTTTGATAAATATTGTATTATTATATGATGAAACATTAATTATTTCTCAATGATATATATAGTTTCAATCGTGATATTATTTTTTTTGAATTATATCATTTTTTAAATATTTGAATATTTAATAAATGTTAAATATATTTTTAATAATGGAATAAAAACTATTATTAAAAAAACATAGTCTTCCATTAAATATAGATTTTTAATTTAACAATGTAAAATCTCTTAAATATATAATTATTTGAAAAAATTAATTATAAATTTTGAGACCAGTTGTTCTAAATAATCCAACAGTGATTTTTTCATAATTTTTAGAGAGAATTTATTTTTTTGTAGAAAATAAATACAATATATATATATATATATATTGTATATATTATGACATCATAAAATACCAAAAGTAATGTAATAAATACTATAAATAATATCTATGATAAGAAGTATTTTCCCCCTAAAAAACATTTTTATTTAATTTGATTAATTTTGTAAACCCTTAACGAATCCTTTAAAACAAATATTATATATTATGTTTTAAAAATCAATTATTTAAAAACCAAACAAAAGTACACATATAAAAAGGAATTATATTATGGATTTTAGATTTATGGCTTATAAAATAATGATATATACTCCCCATTAGTTGATAGATTGGAAAAACCATTTTATTATTTGTGGTTATTTATCAATTAACCATATCATGTCCATACATTTATTTATAAACAATGAAATAAATAATAGCCCTATATTTTTCTATAAAAACACACACATACTACTAGTTCTGTTTATTGAAATACATTGGATAAACTTTTTTCTATCCCCTTCCCTCTATATAGTTATACCAAGGTGCCGCCAATATCATAAAAATATCCTCCCCTGATTTTATATGTGCCCCTCAATGTAATTGATTCTCTCATGACCACAATTCAATAACCTAATTTATATTATATATTTTTATTTCCCATTTATTAATATATTAATATAATCTTATTTATAAATCATAATATATTTCTTACTTTCAAGTCATTAGATAATCCTTTCACTCTCCTCAAACCCTTCCATGACCATTTATTTACCCTTGTTATGGTGTCAAAATTACCATGTGATTTTCCACAACAAACATTTGTGTAATTATTTACATAACCCATTTATACTATGTGGTTTTCTAGTATATGTAAATATAAATCATTAATTGATGATATAAATATATTTAATACTCACCCCATATTAATAGGATTAAAGTAAATAATACAACATTATGTTTTATGATCTACGTGGAACCATTTTTCTTGTATATGACAGGAATGTGATGACTGGGACCATAATTATATTTCCCTCTAAATAATTGGGTGTTTTCATGGCATGAGATTACATGTATAGTTAATATAATGATATACTAAACAAATAATGTAATGATGTATTGTGGAAATACATAACTTATTAGAATTATTTCATGTTTTTTTGTTCTTACATTGCTATGTATCCTTCATGTTATCATCGTATATGGTTATTTGATGTTCATTTTTTTAATTGTATCCACACTGATTCTTTTTATATATATATAATATGTATCACATTAATTAAAATCATCAAGATATGATTTTTTTCTACCCTTACTGGGCTATATAGATCATCACATTCTTATGTTCATCTATATGATATCCCATGATCTTTTAGAAGATCAAGGAAATTTAAGAGAATATTATAGAAATTTAGATTTATTGATTGAATTTATCTTTCACATTATTAGGATATGTTTATATTTTATCGATGAAATTGGCCCTAAGGATCTAATAGTTTTGTATTAATAAATCATGAAATAAATCTTATTGAAGACATCTATTGTCATAATCCCTTCATTATTTCTACAAATCATTTATATGCAATAATATATTCTCGCCACCTTAATATATATCTATTTTCAACCACGTCAAGACTCAATGTGATCATTTTCCAATCACCACAAGTTATTTAATGGCTTTCTTATTGGCATTATCGACCACTTTTATACGTATTAGTGTCTCAAATGTTGATCTATATGAAAATAATGAGCATTCTAACTCTTAATATAATCCTTAAATCAAGTGATCACTATGTTCTCATTTTTTTAATATATATCAACTGAATTAATCCACTTATCCACTTTTTCATGGATGATAAATGGTGATTTAATTTAATGTAGACAAATATTTATCTTTATTTACACTCAATAATTTTTTTTAATGTTAGTTCCAAAAAATATTAGTAATTGAGGAATTCCAAAAAATGATTTAAGATAATATTATTTAGGAATTTTTTAATCACATTGTCTGTATTTTTCATGGTATATTTAAATTTCAAAAATATTGAAGTGTTTTCCACATATTCAGGAATATATTTTTTAAAAATGTAATTTCATATGGGACCTATGATATCAATTCCACACATATGGAATAATTCATCCTCAATAATGAAGGGTTATGGAATCTAATTTCTTCTTTAAATATTTCTTATCTTATAGTAGTAATAATTAATATTAAAAACACATTATCATCTCTATGAATGGTTGGATGAAATAATATTTATATGGTTTTATGAGTTATCATATAAATACAATATTTTCATCCATTTATAAAGGAATGATATAATCAAAATATAGATTTAATTTTTATGTTTTGGTATATAACACTAGATGAGATCCTCTCTGTATTATTCTATGAAATTTTTATTATACAATTTATTGTTTTCTACATCAATAAGAAATATCTTCCACAGTTGTTATAAAAAAATATGATAATGTTTCTTGGTTTCTAGGTAATTTATCTATGAAAATGAAATGTGTTGATGAGTGAAAATCATCAAATATATATGTCTAATCATCTAATTCATCATACATGTCAACCTATTCATCCTATTCAATATGTGGTAGAAAGATGATTGAGATGTGATGTGCCACATATTATATTAACCCTTATTTTATTTGTTATAACTTTTAAATTCTCATAACATTAGGAACCCCGGAATTAGATTTTTTATGGTTCTTTATTACAAAATTAATACATTGCGGTATAATGATTAATGTATAATACCACCATGAAGTAGGATATGTACACTCTCAATTTTTCAGAAATAATACTACAATGGGGTATTTCGTTATAGTTGTTTGGAAAATCTATTAATCTTCAATCATGATAATCACATAATATATTATATGAAATACAAGAAAATACATCATTCCCAATATAGCTCGCCGGAAAAAATAAATATCCTCATTCAATATCTAATAATCATATTCCATTTTTGGAGAGAATATAATATGAGAGAAGAAGATATTACTTTCTATATATCAAATATCAATTTATACGATTCTTTTAACACAAGTGCACCATCCTCAACCATAATATGAGTGATTGGTTCAACCATCAAGGAAAAATCATTGATTTTGTGATTCTAGAATCTTGTATCCCTATAATAATTATAATCCCATATACCATGGTTGTTTTTGAACCAACTACATAAAAATATTAAGTGTAGGATGAACATAATTTACCTTACTTCAAATTAATTTAGATAATATAATTTGCCATTGTTCTATGATGTTTGAATTCTCCCAATTAACAAATAAACACTTATTTCAAATATTTAAAACACTAAAAACAATTTTCATAACCAAATATCAATTGATCTTTATATACTAAAAATTCATCATGAATGTTTTTATGATTTATTCCATTATATCATAGAATATATGTGTTATGCACCATTCTAAAGTAATTATTGTATTTGATATTCCATATTATTTTACATAATAGGTTAAATTACCAAATAGTCATGTGAACATGGTTTTATATTAATTTTAAATTCCCATTAGTATTTTTTATAGACATAGTATTATCTAAAACACAATGGAACTCATTCTTGACAAATGTTTTCAACATATTGTTTATAAATGGATGTTGGAAGACATCCTACCTTATAGATAAAATTGAATTTATATAATACTTGCATTATTTCATTCTCGTAATATAGCATTTTGGTATGGGATAATTTTTTAATTCATCACCACTGTGAGGCCTCGTTTTTAAGAAAAAAATTATGTACATTCTTATTAACCATATGTGATAGAATATTTTATCTATACATCAAATAGTTCCCATGCCTCCAACATGAACACGTCATTCATCTATTTTTAGAGAACATCTGGGGTTAATTTCATTGATTTTTCACAACCTCCAAAATACATTTTTTTGTATACACTATGATATTAGTGTTTCACAAAATAATATAATATAAGGCCCCCACATTAAACCATAGAGTATCTCGAATTATGTTAATAATTTACATTGAGGATATTTTCTGGTTTAGAGCTTTATAGAATTAGGTCATAATATATACATAACTACTTGAATATTATATGTAGACACTTCTACTATGTATCCATTTTTTTCATAAAATAAAAACCCTTAAAATAAAAGAAACATGTTTACTTCAATGTTTTAAAAAACGTGACTTTTCCTTGATTCCATCCTTGATGATTATCCACCTTAATTCTTGTGAAAAACATTTCAAAACATGGGATGAGGATATGGAGATCGGTATGGGACAAATAAAAAAATAAAACATTAATCCATTAGTATATACAAAAGATAATACCTTTAATAAACCTTGTGAAATCATATGATTTATGAATAACACATAGAAATAATAAATCATAACGATAGGATTTGGAATCCTTATCATACATAGATTATAGCTTCCACAGCTACATAGTGAGTAACAATTGGAATACCCATCACAATATATTCCGCAAATTTCCAAGGAGAAACATTAACATTTTTCTATGTAACATTAACCAATGTATTGGATAGATGTCTCGGGCTCAACCGCCATTGGATTATCACGGAACCACCTGTATGTGTACACAATAACATGAAAAGCATAAAGGTAGGATACAATTTCTATATTATAATCATAATATAAAATTTCAATATATTGACATAATCAATCCAATCCCAAAACCATTTTCAATACCAAAATACGTAAAAAGAGTGTGTTATTTATTTAAAAAAAGTTATGACTTTTAAGGAAGATAAATATCAATTAATTATCGTTGCTATAGAGAGGTCGTTGTCACTACGTACATTAAAAAGAAACATTATTTTTGTTTTTTAGTAAAACAATTCGTAAAAAATGTTTACTTTTGAATACAAATAAATTCCAAAGGGATTTATTATACCTATTATAAAATAATGTCATGTATAAATCGAATTATGCCCCAAATAAATAAGATTGAGATGAAGTCCCTTACCTCGTGTCCGACTTGACTCATTCATTATTTAATCTCAGAAATTATAAAATAAAGTTAACTTATAATTTCTTCACAAATTTTGAAAAATTTATTATTCCTTTTATATCACTTTTTACCACATTATAAACATTACATAATCATTTATGTTAATAATTTCCATTTTTTTATATTTGTTACTAGAATCAAAAAATAAAGTCTTATAATTACATGTTTTACATGTTTCAAAAAGTACATTATCTCCAGAATAATATTCCTTATTTAGATATAATATATAACATATATTTCCAATATATATATATATAATAGTACATAAAATTTGTTGATTACAATTGAAATTCACCATTCAGGGAGACGGTAAGACATACATACGTATAAATGATACTTTAATTTTTATTTTTTATTTAATGGAATAAAAAAATAATTATAAATAGTTATAATATAATTTCAGTATAATATTAAATATAATTTAATTAACTCTATCCTCATTATGTTCCATATATGGAATGAGAATCATATCACTATGAGGGGGCGGTAGTCTGCACTTCCTCAAATGAAATTATCGCCTTAACCTATTATGGAAGCCATAAAGGTATGATAGAAATGAAAAATACAGAAACATAAAGAAAATATAAATAAAATATATATCACATATAAATATAGTACCATCATAATGGCCACCATTATTGGTGGAACAGAAAGATTTTACAATCATCGTTTCGTGAGACAATAGTTCACTGTCCACAGAAATAGTATGTTTGCATCACTTAGATGGAGGTGTGAAAAAGTTCACTTATAATAATTATCATAAAAAAATATTATATTGAGTATACTGGTGTTTTTATCTAATAAATTAATACTAATATACTGGGGGAGTAAATAATTAAAATAAAAGAAGAGAACTTAAGGGTAGGCAATACCTTTTAAACGGGTAGCTCCCATTGGTTTGATCCAAAAGGATTTCTTAAAGTGTCTTCATCCTAAGGTATAGTGTATAGGAGGAATAGAGGGATGTCAAGGATTAGTTGTTAAGAGGGTGGATGAGCCGAGGATCTTGAGAGGAGTAATTAAATGGGTTTTGTTGAAGACCTTTTATAAGAGGGAGGAGCAACTATTTAGAAGAGTCTAGAAATATTATTTTATTATAATATCATTTTCGGTTTCTGAAGGATCCAAATAATGTTATGTGAAATATAAGATGAAGATGGACTGAAAACCACTCAACCAATAGGTTCTCAGAATGCTTAGGTCATAAAATTATCCGAATATTTTAGATTGAACAATAGTTAACTAATTTTACAATGTCTTCTTGATTATTCATATTATATAGTTTTTATAGAGTCAATACAATTACAAACGAACCTAAAGTGGATCATTAAGGAAATTTGTAACATTATATAAGTCTTTTTTCCCAATATTAGACTTTAGTACCATTATATCATTTAATAAAATAATATTTGTTTTAAAAACTCATTTATGTACATTTTGACACTATTTAGTAATTGACTTCTTATAAAGTGAAAACAAAGTGATTAGTTAGAATAAAATGATTTTAATCAAAAATAATATGACATATTTATCCATAAAATTAGTGGATGGAATAAAAAGTTTCAAAATATATTTATTTTACCATTTATAATATAATATATTTAAATCTTTGATTAAAAATGTAATAAATACATAAACATTTTATCATAATTAAATTTATTTATTTAATGTCTAAAAATTAAAACTAAAATATAATGATGTAGTAAAACCTTTTATCTTTATAATTTATATTTATATTCAAAATGATAACTTATATAACCCTATATAATTTATTTTACTGAATTATATGTGTTGTTTTTACATTTTCCTTATCTTTAAATACATTTTTTTAAAATGACATTTTCACTTACAAGTTCCTCCATAGGGTCCTAAAAAAGACCCAAATATGCACATGGTCATACATGTACCATCCAATAGGTTTAAGACATGTTTTTGGGAAATTTAATATAATTATAATACAATTTTTTACCCATATTTACAATATCAATCCTTTAACCATGGTAAATAAAATATTTTCTGAAGTTGAAATTCATAATATCTAAATAAATATTTGCCTATTTAGACAATTTGGTGTTCCAGATTCCAAATATAAAATATATTTCTTCAAAATAAAAATACGAAAGTGGTAGAAATTAATTTATAATTAATTCTTGTTGTCAAAAACAAAAATCGTGTTTTTATGAAATAATAACAATCAAAAGATTTACATGTGATTGTGTCTAATTAAAAAATTAAATTACTTCCAATGGGCAAAATTTTGATTAATTGGAAACACATAATATAAATACACTTTAAAACCAATTAAAAATAAAATCTAACTATATAAATAAATCAGATTAAAATATATTTCTCACATAAAATGAAGTATTTTTCATTATTCATTAAAAAATGAACATTATCAGAAAATACAAAAAATTAATCCGTAGAAAATTTTAATGTCCGAAATCGGAAGAAGATGTATATTTTTTCAATTGTAACATATAAAAGATACAGAAACTAGATTTAAAATGGGTTCACCATCAAAAGGTGTTAAAACTATATTTTAAAAATACTAGAATATTTATGCATAAAATTTGACTCATTATAACTTTGAGCCTCTAAATTTTTATTTGATAAGTGTAAATAAATAACAAAAATATATATCATAATATGTTTAGTTCTGTTCATTCCCACCAATAAAATGGCTAGGGTTTAACATCCATTTAAAATAATAATATTATATTATTATTTTTTAGAATGACTCAGCCTTGTGTGCAGTATAATATTTTGGAGAAACCCATTGTTGCGTGTCAGGTATGCCATCAAATGTAGAATCCCCATTAAAATAATATTAATATATTATTAATAAGTATTAATGTATTATTCTATAAATACAAGAATCGATACATCCTTCCCCCTTTTAGGAATTGTGTCTCCTCAATTCAATTCAGTTATCAAATAAGTGGGGGTATTTATAACTCATAATAGTTTTAGATTCCCACGTTGCCTCATAATCCATATGGTATTTCAAAAAACCATTACCAGATGAATTACCTTATTCCCAAATCTTGTTCTCATCGCTGAAGAATCTGGGCTGGTTCTTTCTCATATAATAGATTCTCTTCCAACTAAACTTCCTCTGGACACAAAACATGAGATAGATCGAAAATATAATTTCTCATCATTGACACATGAAAAACATTATGTACGTAGGATAAACATAGAGGTAAAGACTCTCTGTAGGCATCTAATGAAACTTTTTCCAGTATTTCATAGGGTCCAATGATCCTCACACTCATCATTATCTTTTTACCAAAATGCATCAAACTCTTTCATGGATAACCTTTGAGAAAGTCATTACCAGCTACCTCCAAACAATGTTCTTTCCTCTAGTTATCCTCATTACTTTTTGGCCTACTTTGTGCTGTTCTCATGTGCTTCTGAATTTACTAAAAAAAATTTCCATCTCTTATACCAATTAAGGTCGCATCAGTTTTCTTTCACCTACATCATCCCTAATATATAGAGTTCCACACCGCTTTCTATATAATTCTTCAAATGGGACAATTTTTATACTGGAATGAAATATGTTATTATGTAAACACTCAAGGAGAGAAATTGGTTGGTCTCAACTTCCTTGGTAATCCATTGAAGAAGCACGTAAAATATATTGAATGTATGAATTTTTCATTTTGACTACCCATCTGATTGTGGATGATAAATTGTAATAAAATTTAATTCAGTACCAAATTACATCTGAGGTCCTTTTTAAAAGTTAGAAGTGAACCTAGGATCATGATCAGATACAACAGGGATGGGAACTCTATATAACCTGACAATCACTTTAACATATAACTGATAAAGATTATCTAGAGATAGAGTATCTTCAAAAGGAAGGAAATGATCAGATTTAGTCAATCAATCAACAATAACTCGAATTCCATTATTATCTCAAGTTGTTTTTTGTAATCCCACTATGAAATTCATGGAATCATTTTCCTATTTCCACTCAAGCACCGGTAATAGTTGAATAATCTCTTTCAGTAACCACCACTCTACTTTAACCTATTGACAAGTCAAACACTTCCCAGTATTGTTAGAATTATCTCTTTTCATTTGAATCCACAAGTAATAGTTCTGAATATCTCAGTATATTTTAGAACTGCCAGGATAAATTGAAAATGGATAACTATTAACATTACATAAGTACTCTTTCTTCATATGTGAATCAAAAGGCGCAAATAATCTATTTCCAATCATCAAGACACAGTATATATATATTTTAAACTCAGGTAACTGACCCTTCTGAACAAATTCTTCCCTTTTGCAACTCACTTTCTACTTTCTTCACATGGTTTATTTTAACTACTAAGGACAATTTTACTGAAACATGAAAGAAAACAGGGAAATTTCTGTCATTAACAACTTAATATCCATGTTTCATAAAATCCTTAAACAAAGGATCTTGTTCCAAACATGATATGGTTAAGGATGCATTACACTTTCATCTCAAGGCAGGATCCACATTATTTTCCATTCTTTTATGGTAATTGATCATGCAAACATAATACTTGATTAATTCTAACCATCTAATCTGTCTCATGGTTTATTCCTTCTATTGGAATATATACTTCAAGATTTGATTATCAGTATATATTTCACACATTTTACCAAAAAAATTGATGCATCCAAATTTTTGACGCAAAAAATTACAATAGATATTTCTGAAACATGTGTAGGGTTATTAAACTCATGAGGTTTCAACTGATGTAAAGCATAAAAATTTCCTGATCATTCTGCACTCATACACTACCAATTCCTTTCAACAAACCATCACTATATATAGAAAATTTACCATATCTGGAATGTAATGACAAAACCGAAGCATTCCCCAATCTTCTGTTCAATTCCTGAAAACAATTATCACATTTTTATGTCCAGATAAACTTAACACCTTTTCATGTTAACTTAGTCAGTGGGAATGATAACCTTGAAAATTTATCATAAAACATTCATTAATATCCTACTAAACCATGAATACTATTAATCTCAATTATATCTATGGGCCTTTTCCATTCTTTGACATCACTGTTTTAGAAAGATCAACAGTTATTCCTTTTTTTGTAACAATGTGACAAGGAATGGAATTTTTTGTATCCAAAACTCAATCATTCTAAATTTCCCATACGATTTCTATTATTTTCATGATTCCAATAAAAACCTCTAATGATTTTCATGCTCCCCTTTACATTTTAGATTAAACCAAAATGGAATCTATGAACACAACCACAAACTTATATAAGAAGTCACAGAAAATTCTATTCCAATGATCCATGAATACATGAGGTGCATTTGTTAACCCAATGGGAAAAACTAAAAAGTAATAATGGCCACATCTAGTACGAAACACAGTCCTAATAATTCCTATTTACTTTACTTCCAACTGATGGTACCCCAAACACAAATCAATATTTGAAAAATACTGATCTCTTTGGAGAGGTCAAATAAATCATCGATATGAGGAAAATGATTCTTTTTCAAAATAGTGATAATATTCAAGGCTCTATAATCAATGAAAAGTCTTATTGAACCACCATTATATTTAAAAAACAAGACATTAGCACCCCATGGTGATGTGCTTGGTCGAATGAAACATTTATCTCATTACCCTTGTAATTGATTCATTAACTCTAACAAATAAATTTGTGCCATTAAATAATGGGGTTATGAAAATGTATTACCATCATGAACTTCGTTAATAGTAAATTCAACTTCTTGATGAGGAATAATTCTAGAAAACTCATCTGGTGAAACACCAAGATTGTAATTTACTACTAACGCTTCCTTAATATGAACAGTTCCTTTATTTTTATCAATATGTTCAAGGTAAAATTCATTTATATCTTTCACTAGTTTCTCAGCTTCCTAATATGTTATCAAAATTAATGGTTCATACTTGTACACAAACTTAAATTCTTTCTAAAAAGGAAACTCTTTATCTCTGCATTCAATATTAGCATGACAAAGTGAAATCCAATCCACACCCTAAATTACATCAAACTGTACTAGAGGTAGAATAATAAGGTTTTCAGGTAGTTTCTTTTCTCCCACAAGGAAATGACGTTTCTTATAATTTATTTCTATCTCAAATTTTTCCGGGTGTTTTTACTATAACATCATAATTCATATCCTCAGATTGAATTCCCAATTTACTAGAATATTTCTACTAAATGAAAAAATGTTTAAACTATGAATCAAACAACAAATTGGCATAATCTGAATAAACAAACATTGTACCCAATAGTACTTCATTTTATGGCCCAACATCTGATGAAGTAGTTGCAACAGATTTCACCACCCATTTTGGATTTTAGTCCAGATGCTTTCCCTCATTTTATTTCTTAGTTGGAACCTAATTTGCATAATCACCCATTTCATTGCACTTAAATATTTTTACTGACTATAAATCAAATTTTTTCTTACCATTATCCTAATATTTTTTAGTTTATTTTTGAGCCTTATGTCCCAGTTTTCCACATCAAAGGAACATACCATAATTCAAAAGGAATTCCCCATTGTAGTTTCTTCCACAATTTTCACAATCTGTAAATTTAAGATTCTTTCCATAATAGTTTTTTGAAGAATTATTCCCTTTCTTCTACCACGATGACCTCTTATTCTATTGTCTTATAATGAAAAACTAATCATCGAAAAAATCCACTTCCACCATCTCCACACATCAATCAATTTTTTCATCACATTAAAACTCACAAGAAGCTAATGCCCTTTGATACTTTGTATTTAACACATTGTAAAAACAATCTATTTTACTATTAGGATCTCTTATGAAATATGGTGCAAAAGTCTCCTATCGAGTGAATTGATGTCCCTAAGTATCCATTAAGTCATCCACATTCCTCAAAGCCCATATTTTTTTTATCCTATGATGAACCACCATAGAAATATATTTCTCAAAAATGATACCTTTGAATTCATCCAACCAAAGAGCATCAATCTCCTAATAACCTTGATATTTTGAACCGTAGACCACCACTAATCGGATTCACCTACAAAATGGTAATAAAAAAGTCTATCCTTTTGATGATCTAGGAACCCCGTGAAATCAAAAATATTTTCAAGTAAATTAATCCACCCATCACCTAGAACATGTCTAGATGATCCTCTTAATGATAGCGGATGCTGCCTCATGAAAAGTTCTACTACTGACATGTTCCTCTGGGGTTGATCTGGATGATCTCGTGCATTGATACCACCACCTTTTATTTACCTGGTCAATTGTTCCATCCCTAAAACAAACTGTTCAGTTTATATTTCGACCATCTCAGGTTGCTGAATTCAAAGTCGGTTTTCCTCTTTATGTTGTCCCATCATAGTTAGATTGTTTCCCCTATGGAAAACCATTCAGAACAAATAAATATCATAGGTGAAGAAAAATGGTAATTTTTAAATTCAATATCATTTCAATCATTACATAAAGTGATAAATAATTTGTGGATATTAATTTAACCATAACCTATCTTCTAAAGTTTTCTAATCGAACCTCTACTACCAAATATAAGGCCCCAAAATTAAAAATAAATAATAATGAAATAAGATAATAATTAACATTGAGGATCTTTTCAGGTTTATATATTTAGAGAATTAGTTCATAAAATACACAAAACAACTTGATTATTATATGTAGACAGTTCATCTCAGTATCCATTTTTCACATAAAATATAATCTCAAAAAATAAAAAAAAACATGCTTAGTTCCTTGTTTTAATCAAGATGACGTTTCCTCGATCTAATCCATGACCATTTTCCACCTTATGTCCTGTGCGAAACATTTCAAAACATGTGATGTGCATAAAAAGATTAGTAAGGGATACATAAGGAAATAGAAAATTAGTCCATCAATTCAAATAAAAGATAATATCTTTAACATTCATCAGGAATCTTACGATTTGTGAATAAAACATAGAAATAATAAATCATAAAGGTTAATAGTGGCATCTATTTCATACTTATATTGTATATTTCACAACTACATAGGGAGTTATATTCGAAATACCAATCATATTATACTCCCTAAATCTCTTTGGAGAATTATTAACGTTTACCACCATAACATTAATCAATGAATTTGAGAGAGATCTCAGGCTTACCCACCCTAGGTTTGTCACAGTACCACTCATATGTATACCCAATAACATTAACAAGCTTAATATAAAGATAAAATCTCCACATTACAATCACAAAATAACATTTCATTATTTTTACATAAATAGTCCTTTTGGAAAACCATTTTTAGTACCAAAATACGTAAAAAGAGTTTATGATATTTATTTTTCCTTTAAAAACATAATGGCGTGTTAAGGAATACAAATATCAAATAATTTTTGCGGCGATTAAAAGGTCGTTGTCACCATGTACATTAAAAAGAAAAATTATTTTTGTTGTTTAGGAAAACACTTTGTAAAAAAACATTCCTTCTGAATAAATGTAAATGTTAAAGGGGATTATTATAGAGTGTATAAAATAAATTTGTGTATACATCTATGTATGCCTCAATGAATGGATATTGAGATGATGTCCCTTACCGCATATCCGACATGACTCTCTCCTTCATTAATATCCAGAATAATAAATTAAAGTTAGTTTATAAATTTCTCAAAACCTCTTTAAAGTTTATTATTCATTTTATATCACTTATTCACACATTAAAAATAGTACATAATCATTTATGTTATTAACGGTCATTTTGTCGGTATTTGGTACTTCAGTCAAAAATGAACTTCTTATAATTAAAAGTTGTCCATGTTGCCAAAATTTCACTATATCCAGAATAATATTCATGATTTAGATATCTAATATATCATATATATCAAGTATATATATATATATGTATTTATAATATTATATATCATTTGGGGATAAGAAATAAAATGCACCGTTCATGGAGTCATTAAGCCATTTGTACGAATGAATGATTCATTCATTTCTATTTCATATTTAATGGAATGAAATAATAATTGTACATATGTATAAAAAAATCCCATTTTAACATCATATATAATATCATTAACTCCATCTTTTATATGTTCCAAGTATGTCATGAACGGGTCATATCACTTTAAGGGGGAGTTAGTCCGTACTTCCTCAAAAGAAATTATCATATTTACCCGTTATTGAAACCATAAAGGTATGATATAAATGACAAATCAAGAAACACAGAGACAATATAAATATAATATATATCACATATAAATATTGAACCCTCATAATGGCCACCATGAGAGGTGGTATGGAAAAATCAATGAATCATCATTTCGTGATGCAGTAGTTCTTCGTCCACAGAAATAGTATGTTTTTATCCATTAGATGGAGGAATGCGGAAGTTTATTATGATTCCATATCATAACAACAACCTAGTATGTTGAGTATACTTTTTTTGTTATGTAATTAATGAATAAGAATATAATAGGTAGTGAATAAGTAAAATAAAATAAGAGAACTTAAGGGAAGACGTTACCTCTAAATTGGGTAACTCCCTTTGGTTTGAACCAAAAGGATTTTGTGAAGCAACTTAGGCCTATGCTAAGGATTCTATGAGAAATATAGGGATGTTGGGAGACTATTTGGAAATAGGGTGGACGATCCAAGGGTATTGGTAGGAGTGGCTAAATAGGTTGGGGTGAATACCTTTTAGAAGAGGGAGGATGTACTATTTAGAAGAGTATACATATATAATTTTATTATATTTTATTTTAGTTTTATAAAGGAGAAAAAGTTAGGTAAGTATATTTTATGATGAGGGTGGATCTAAATCATCTCAACCAATATGTTTTATATGAGGTTAGGTAAGAAAAGTAACCTTATCTTTTAGCATTAAACCTCAGTTATCTAATTTAACTTTTACCATATCTTCTTGTATACTCATATTATATGGATAATATAATTTTATAAAAAACAAAACTAACTTCAAGATGTTCTTTATTGATATTTTTAACATTATCTATGTCATTTGGTGTATTATTTTTTTAATATTATTATATTAGTTAATAAAATAATATTTGTTTTAAAAACTCATTTATGCTAATTTTGACAGTATTTAGTAATTGATTTTTTAAAGAACGATAACAACTTTAGTAATTTGAATAAAATTATTTAAATAAAAAAAAATATTTAATAGTTATCCATAAAATTAGTGTATGGAATAAAATATTTCAAAAAATATATTTGAACATTTATAATATAAATTTTTTAAATCATTCATTAACAAGGTAATCACTGCATCACCATTATGTCATAATTAAATTTATTTATTTGTTGTGTAAATATTATTACTAAAATACCATGATGTATTATATCATTTTATTTCTATTATGGATAATTATAGTGTAAGTATTAACATATATAACCCATATAAAAAATGGTTTACTAAAAGATATATGTTAATATTACATTTTCTTTAACATTAAATTAATTTTTATAAAATTTCATTTTCACTTACATGTGGCTCTATAGGGTCCCAAAATCGACCTATGTATGACCATAGTTGGACATGTATCATCTAAAGGATTATGAGAAGTTTTAGGGAAATTTAATATTATTATCATATTATTTTTTACCCTTTTTTATCAGATTTTCCCTTTATCCATTGTAAATAAAATATTTACTGAAGTTACTATCCATACTGTCTAAAAATAAAAGATACCAATTTACACAATTTGGAACTCCTGATTAAAAATATTTATTCCATTTATCCAAATTCAAAACACATAAGTGTTATAAAAAAAATTAAAATTAATTTTTGCTGTCAAAACCATAAAGCGTGTTTTTAAGAAATAATAGCTATCAACAGATTGTCATGTGTTAATGTCTAGTAAAAATGATAAATGGCTTCCTATAAACAAAATTTGATTAAATTATATTGAAATAATCTAATTATTCTTTAAAACAAATTAAAAAGAAAATATAACCATTAAAATAAATCAAATATAAAGAATTTTTTGACATAAAATGCAATATGTTTCACTATTCATTACAAACTGAACATTATCAGAAAAATACCAAAAAATTACCCAAAGTAAATTTTGATAATATGATTCTAAATATAAATTTTATTTTGTTAAATGGATCCAATAAATGTGAGAAAATATATTTAAAAGGGTTTTTTCCATCAAAATGTCGGAAAACTACCTTTTAAACGTATTATATTATTTATGATTACGATTGGATTCATTATCATTTTAAGACTATAAATATTTATTGGATAAATGTAAAAACATTTAAAAACATGGTTAATCATAATATGGTAAGTTCTAGTCATTCCCTCGAATAAAACATCTAGGTTTTTACTACAATTTATAATAATAATTTTATGTTATTATTTTTCAGTTTGATATAGCATTGTGTGCCACATATTATTTTAGCGAAACTCATTGTTGTGTGTCCGGTACTCCATCAAACATAGAATCCAATTTAATGTAAAATTAATATCTTATTCATAATTATTAAATTATTATTCTACAAATACCTGGGTTGTTACATATAATGTTATTTTTTATCAAAACCACAATGAATTTTTATTCTTACATCTCATCAATAATAATTCATTGTGATTGGTAGGGTATCATTATCAAAAAAAATATGTATGTTAGCGTACATTGATGTGAACAAAAAATTAGCATTAGTGAATTTATTCATGAATAATTTATCATTGCATAGAAGTACCTTGAAGATGGTTTTATCTATTACACATTGTTATTCAAGCATTGACATCATCATTAACAACTTCCTCTTTCTATCTGTACATCACTTCAATAGGGTTCATCTTTTTCTCCTCTTTTTCATCATGTATTCTAAAAATTTATTATTGTTATTCTTATACATCAAATGTATCTTGATAATTTATATATTATTGAAATATTTTTCATGATTTAGTAGATAAAGTACCATTTTATTATATTTGGTTCTATATATTTTGAATACTTTATTTTATCAATTACCACCATCCCAATAATTGGGGAGGGTCCTCTAAAACAACATGGAAATCAACATATTTTTTATTTTCATGATCATGAAATCAAACTTTTCTTTATTATCCTAATACCATATAAACATTAAATTATTTCCATTTAACTATGCTGAATTTTAGAAATTTATGAACTCCTACTGACTAAATTAAAGTGGAAATTAGGATCAAACCCAATAGTAGGGAAAAAATTGTGTTAACTGAGGATGATTTCAAAATAATCCCTGTAACATCCTAGATAAATATAGAATAAGAAATTTTCAAATTTATTAAATTTTGAGAATTAAATAGTAATTTTAATTTAAAGGGGAATCTATGTTTTATGGCATACCTAGAACGCCACAATGGGTTTCTCCAAAGTCTAATGTTGAACACAATGCTGAGTCATATTAAAAAATAATAATATAATATTATTCTAAATGGTAATTAATGCCTAGACATTATAATAGTGGGAATGAACAGATGTAAATACAATATGGTTATACATGTGTTTTAAATTTTTTAACATTTATCCAAAAAAGTGAGAGGCTTAAAATGTGAGTGAATCTAATTTGAAGTATAAATACTTTAATATTATTTAAATGGTCGATTTACCTCATTTTGATAGAGAACTCTCATTAAATCTATTTTTCGTCATTTTTGAATGCTTTATTTGAAATAATAAAATTAATTTTTAGAATAGGGACATAAAAATTTACTTTGGGTAAATATTTGGTATTTTACTAATAAAATTCATTTTTTAATGAATAGTGAAAAATATTGTATTTTAATTCAAAACATCCTTTTAATATAAATAATTAACGTTGATATATTTTCTTTTTAATTGGTTTGAATTTTTGAATAGATTATATCTTTTCCTCATAATCTAATGTTGGTCATTGGATGTAATTTCACTTTCAAATTGGACAAAAAAAGTGTCAATCTTTTGATAGTTATTATTTCTTAAAAAATGAGTTTTATATTGACAATGGGAATTAAATTTATATTAATTAATGACACTTCTATGTTTTTAATTTGGTAAAATAATCATCATTTTATTAATTTGGAATATATAATATATCTCAGGATAATGGTTTTGTATTTTTCTGAAAACCGTCAATTTTTTTATGAATAGTGAAAACACTAAGTAGTTGTGAAAAAAATGACATTTTCATTTAAATGAAATACTAAAACTTCTGTGAATTTAATTTAGAAAATCCTATATACATGGTATTTTTCATTAAGTAAAATTTTGTTCCATAAGACGACAATAATTTTTGGTTAATAGTATCTTTTTACTTTTCTTTACTGCTATTAAAGATAAATTGGGTAATTCAAGGTAAAAATAATATTATAATTACATTAAATTACTCTAACCTGTGTCTTGATCCTTTTTGTTGATAAATTTCCAACCATGGGCAACATTGGTTAGATTTTGGGACCCTTTTATTCCACTTAGGAGTGATAATGACACTTTATATCACCAAATTTAAAGTAAAGAAAAAAATGACATAAACATATATCTTTTAGTGAATCAAATTTTATAATGGGTTATATAAGTTATCTCATTTACTATAAATATTAATTTGAAATCTAAAAAATTTTCCTATATCATGGTATATTTTTATAATTTTTAGACATCATATAAATAAAAAAATTTATGACACAATAATGATGCAATGTTTACATCATTAATAAATGATTTAAATATATAGGATTATACAAATAAAAATAATATTCAAAACCTATCCAATTATTGTTGGTTGATTTTATTGAAAACATGAATTATCCTATATTATACTTTAATAAGTTCTGGATTTTTATAAACTGAAAATAATTATATAATAAAATAATATTTTCAAAACATTCTTCAAGAGCCACTCCCCCCTTATAAAAATAAATCAACTCTTACCCTTACTCACACCTCTAAATCCCCCTTGGAGTTCCCAAAATACAACCAAATAAGCTCTAAAGATACCTATATTACACTTAGACTGCTTACATTAGGAATAAATAACTTCAAGAAATCATTTTGGTTCAAAACAAACGGAGTTACCTAATATAAAGTTTACGTCTTCCCTTAAGTTCTTTTCTTGTATTTTACTTCTCCAAACCCATAAACTATTTTTAATCATATATTTTGTAAAAACACTATTATCATAAATATTATAGTTTTCTCTTATGATAAGGATTCTAACTACACTTACAGACACTGTAACACCTCAATCTTCCATGGTACGCTTCTCTTTGAATAATACAATAGCATGTGTTGTACGTAACTTTGAGTTCTAATAGACACCACAACCAATCAAACTAACAGTTATGAATAGTAATACCCACTTTTTTAAATTTTATACATTTTTTCTTTCAAAATGGACTTAATTTTTGGATTCATAATAACTAAATTATCTTAGGATGAATTTTTGGTACATTTCTGATAACATTCATATTTTGATGAATAGTGAAAATTAGAAAATTTTAATTAAATTTTTTTTTAATAAAAATAATTAATAGTGATAAATTATGAATTTGAGTGGTTTTAAATTATATTTATAATATATTTTTACCATTTAATACAATTTTGGTCATTGGACATAATTTTACATTTAAACTCGACATAAGGAAGTGCCAATCTTTTGATAGTTATTATTTCTTAAAAACACGCTTTTTGTTTTGACGACGAGAATAAATTTTAAATTAATTTATGCTACTTATGTGTTTTTATTTTAGAAAAATGGATTACATATTTAGGATCAGGAGTTCTATATTTTTTAAATATGTAACTTTTATTTTCATACATTTAAATAATTACTTCGGTAAATATTTTATTTACCACTGTTAAAGGGTAAATAAGGTAAACAGGGGTAAAACAATAATAATATAATAAAAATAAATTAACCTAAAACATGTTCTGACCCTATTGGTTGATATATGTCCTACCATGGGCATCTTTGGGTAGATTTTAGGACCCCATGGATTTACTTGTAAGTGATAATGACAGTTTATATTAATTAAGTTAAAGTAAATACAAAAATGACTTAAGCATATATCTTTTATAAAAAAATTCACATCAGGTTATATATATTATATTTTCTACTATAAATATTCATTATAAATCTAAAAATATTTCCTAGGAAATTTTATTTTATTTATAATTTTTATACATTGAATAATTCAATTTATTTATGACACAATAATGATGCAATATTTCCTTTATTAATGAATGAATCAATTAATTAGTACTATAAATGTTAAAATAAATTTAATTTGAATGTTCTGATTCCATCCACTAATTTTTTTGGTTAATATCACATGTCAGGATTTCCAAAATTAATTTTGTTTTAATTAATAATGTTGTTAAGACTTTTAAAAAATCAATTATTTAATATTGTCAAAATTGACATAAATGAGTTTTTACAAAAAAATATTATATTACGAACTGATATTATATTCCTAAAAATATAAGGTTATGCCAATGGATTTATAAATAATATGTGTATTATTAATCGACAACATGGCATGTTGCTTGGAAGTTTATAGTATGTTTATTAACTATATAATATAAAAATACAAAGAGACATAGGAAATGTCAAACTATTTAACAAAGAGTTAAATCAAAAGGAAAATGTTAATATAGTGACCCAAACCTATATAAAACCTCTTGGTTGAGTGGTTTTCTAATTATCCCCACGTTAACCTTTAAATAATTAAATTTGGAGCTATTTTGAACCTGAATATGATTTTATTATAAAATAATATTTCTAGCTTTTCCTAAGATGCCCATCACCCCTCTTATAAATGTGCACTTCTCGTTCCCTCTAATTCACACCATTAAAGCATTTTGGCTCGGCCAAACCCTACCCAAATATTATCTAGACATATATCAATTCAATCTGGAGGCCTTAATTTGATCATAAAGCCAAACAATGAATCCCTTTTGATCAAATCAATAAGAAGAACCCGAAGAAGAGGTAATGTCTTCACCATCCTATTTCAAGTTCCTTTCTTCTTCAACTTCATCTTTCATTGTTATTTCCATTCTAAAATAATAACTAAACATATAATTATTACTATGATGATATTATAAATATTTTCCAACTGTATTCAATATTCCATCAATACTTTGAATGACATGTCACCATATGTGTGTACGTACGGCTTACCGTCTGCACATCGTGGTGTATTTTTTATTCAAAACATTATAATTTGGATGGTTGTGATAATGATGTGTAATTTATGTAAATAATAAATATATAATGATAATTATTCTGTATATATGATATAACATACAATTATATATTATTTTAATATAAAAGGAATGATATTGTCGGTCATGCGTACGTATGGACTACCGTCTCCACGAATGCGATGAGATTCATTCCTCATCGTATCCATTTAAGAATAATTTTAATTTGTTGTTTAAAAATAATGTTTAGGGTCTTTATATCATTCTTTATATGAATATGATACAACCAATATATAACAAAAATGACTCATGTAACTAAACATACAAAAGAAAATGAGTAAATGAACACCCAAAACGACGATAATACTAAAATATTATAATCAAAGCAATATTAAAATATGAAATATGATATCATATTTATGTATATGATTCTTGTATAATTTAATAAAAATGATTTAAATATTATAAATGAGGTTAACCAACCCACTACCATGTAAATGTATAAGGTAAGGATTTATTTCACAATCTCTTCATTATCCGAGGTTGTTTAAACGTAATTATCTACTGGGACCTCTTTATCACCCACATCCAAGTTTCATAAAAATATATTTCAAAAAATTATTACCATTTTATATAATATGGGTTAAATTCATTTATAACCTTTTTTAAAATTTTATATGACATTTATAAAGGAATCATTCTTTCGTTTTCCAAACAAGGTCCTTTTTAACCTTTTCGAAAGAATTAAGGTAAGACTGTCTTTTTTTAACTTATACGGAGTGTGCAACTATTATCCACCATTATAAAATTGTCGAAGCATCCCTTACAAGCTTATGTGAATATTTTTAAATGAAATGTTTTATTTTATAATTATCTGACTTTTAAATGATTTTTAAAAAGAGTTATTTATCTCAAATAGTTTGGATTTCATCTATGTCAACATACTTTGATGGATTTTAATCTTATTTGAAGTTGATTTATTATGATACAAAAATTCCATATAGTATTGAAGTTTTTGTGATATATTTTAATGAGAATGTGTTATTTTTATAACATTCAGGGTTTATGGAGAGAGTATTGAGGATTAGTATATCACAAAAACTAGTGTATGTCATAAAATATTTCAAAAAATATATTTGAACAATTATAATATAATATATTTAAATCATTCATTAACAAGGTAATCACTACATCACCATTGTGTCATAATTAAATTTATTTATTTGTTGTGTAAATATTTTTACTAAAATACCATGATGTATTATATTGTTTTATTTATAATATGGATATTTATAGTTTAAATATTTACATTTATAACCCCACATAAAAAATGGTTTACTAAAAGATATATGTTAATATTACATTTTCTTTAACATTAAATTAATTTTTATAAAATTTCATTTTCACTTACATGTGGCTCCATGGGGTCCCAAAATCGACCTATGTATGACCATGGTTGGATATGTATCATCTAAATGGTTATGAGAAGTATTAGGGAAATTTAATATTATTATCATATTGTTTTTTACCCTTTTTTATCAGATTTTCCCTTTACCCATTGTAAATAAAATATTTACAGAAGTTACTATTCATAATGTCTAAAAATAAATGATACCAATTTACACAATTTGGAACCCTTGATTACAAATATGTAATTCATTTATCTAAATTCAAAACACATAAGTGTTATAAAATAAATTAAAATTAATTTTTGTTGTCAAAACCAAAAGGCGTGTTTTTAAGAAATAAATCTATTAATCTTCGATCATGATAATTATATAATATATTATATGAAATACATGAAAATACATCATTACCAATATAGCTCACCAGAAAAAATAAATATCCTCATTCAATATCTAATAATCATATTCCATTTTTGGAGAGAATATAATTTGAGAGAAGAAGATATTAATTTCTATACCTCAGATATCAATTTATACGATTATTTTAACACAAGTGCACCATCCTCCACCATAATATGAGTGATTGGTTCTACCATCAAGGAAAAATATTTGATTTTGTGATTCTAGAATCTTGTATCCCTAGAATAATTATAATCCCATATACCATGGTTGTTTTTGGAACCTACTACATCAAAATATTATGCGTAGGATGAACATAATTTACCTTACTTCAAATTAATTTAGAGAATATAATTCTCCATTGTACTATGATGTTTAAATTCTCTCAATTAACAAATAAACACTTATTTCAAATATTTAAAACACTAAAAACAAATTTCATAACAAAATATCAACTGATCTTCATATACTAAAAAGTCATCATGAATGTTTTTATGATTTATTCCATTATATCATAGAATATATGTGTTATGCACCATTTTAAATTCATTATTGTATTTGATATTCCATATTATTTTACATAATAGGTTAAATTACCAAATAGTCATGTGAACATGGTTTTATATTAATTTTAAATTCCCATTAGTATTTTTTATAGACATAGTATCTATCTAAAACACAATGGAACTCATTTTTGACAAATGTTTTCAACATCATGTTTATATATGGATGTTGGAAGACATCCTACCTTAAAGATAAAATCGAATTTATATAATACATGAAGTATTTCATTCTTGTAATATAACAATTTGGTATGGGATAATTTTTTCATTCATCACCTCTATGAGGCCTCATTTTTAAGAAAAAAATTAAGTACATTCTAATTAACCATATGTGATAGAATATTTTATCCATACGTTGAATAGTTCCCATGCCTCCTACATGAACACGTCATTCATCTATTTTTAAAGAACATCTGGGGTTAATTTCATTGATTTTTTCACAACCTCCAAAATACATTTTTTTATACACTATGATATTTGTGTTTCACAAAAGAATATAATATAAGGCCCCACATTAAACCATACACAATCTTTAATTATGTTAATAATTTACATTGAGGATATTTTCTGGTTTAGAGCTTTAAAAAACTAGGTTATAATGTATACATAACTACTTGAATATTACATGTAGACACTTATACTACGTATCCATTTTTTCATAAAATAAAAACCCTTCAAATAAAAGAAACATGTTTAGTTCAATGTTTTAAAAAACATGACTTTTCCTTGATCCCATCCTTAATGATTATCCACCTTAATTCTTGTAAAAAACATTTCAAAACATGGAATGAGAATGTGGAGATCGATATGGGACACATAAAAAAATAAAACATTAGTCCATTAGTACATACAGAAGATAATACCTTTAACAAACCTTGTGAAATCATATGATTTATGAATAACACATAGAAATAATAAATCAAAACGATAGGATTTGGAATCCATATCATACATAGATTATAGCTTCCACAACTACATAGTGAGTAACGATTGGAATACCCATCACAATATATTCCCTAAATTTCTGAGGAGATACATTAACATTTTTCTATGTAACATTAACCAATGTATTGGACATCTGTCTCGGGCTCACCTGCCATTGGACTATCATGGAACCACCTGTATGTGTACACAATAACATGAAAAGCATAAAGGTAGGATACAATTTCTATATTGTAGTCATAATATAAAATTTTAATGTATTGACATAATCAATCCAATCGCAAAACCATTTTCAATACCAAAATATGTAAAAAGGAGTGTATGTTATTAATTTAAAAAAAGGTACGACTTGTTAAGGAAGATAAATACAAATAATTCTCTTTGCGATAGAGATGTCGTTGTCACTGCGTACATTAAAAAGAAACATTATTTTTTTGTTTAGTAAAGCAATTTGTAAAAAATGTTTACTTTTAAATAAAAATAAATTCCAAATGGATTTATATACCTATTATAAAATAATGTCATGTATAAATCGAATTATGCCTCAAATAAATAACATTGAGATGAAGTCCCTTACCTCATGTCCAACTTGACTCATTCATTATTTAATCTCATAAATTATAAAATAAAGTTAACTTATAATTTCTTCACAAATTTATAAAAAATTATTATTCCTTTTATATCACTTTTTACCACATTATAATCATTAAATAATCATTTATGTCAATAATGGCCTTTTTTTATATTTGTTACTAGATTAAAAAAGTAACGTCTTATAATGACATGTTTTACATGTTTCAAAATGTCCATTAACTCCAGAATAATATTCATTATTTAGATATAATATATATCATATATTTCCATTATATTTATATATATTTATAATAGTACATAAAATTTGTAGATAACAATTGAAATTCACTGTTCAGGGAGATGGTAAGACATACATACGTATAAATGATACTTTAATTTTTATTTTGTATTTAATGGAATGAAAAAATAATTATAAATAGTTATAATATAATTTCAGTATAATAAAAAATATAATTTCATTAACTCTATCCTTATTATGTTCCACGTATGGAATGAGCATCATATCACTATGAGGGGGGCAGTAGTCCGCACTTCCTCAAATGAAATTATCGCCTTAACCCAATATGGAAGCCACAAAGGTATGATAGAAATGAAAATTACAGAAAAATAAAGGCAATATAAATAAAATATATATCACATATAAATACAGTACAATCATAATGGCCACCATTATTGGTGGTACAGAAAAATTTTACAATCATCGTTTCGTGAGACAATAGTTCACTATCCACAGAAATAGTATGTTTGCATCACTTAGATGGAGGTGTGCAGAAGTGTACATATAATCCTTCTCATAAGAAATTATTATATTGAGTATACTGGTGGTTTTATTTAATAAATTAATACTAATAGAATGGGGGAGTGAAGAATTAAAATAAAAGAAGAGAACTTAAGGGAAGGCAATACCTCTTAAACGGGTAGCTCCCATTAGTTTGATCCAAAAGGATTTCATAAAGTGTCTTCTTCCTAAGGTAAAGTGTCTTGGAGGAATAAAGGGATGTAAAGGCTTATTTGGTAAGATGGTGGATGAGCCAAGGGTCTTGAGAGGAGTAATTAAATGGGTTTTGGTGAAGACCTTTTATAAGAGGGGGGAGGAACTATTTAGAAGAGTCTAGAAATATTATTTTATTATAATATCATTTTCAGTTTATGAAGGATCCAAATAATGTTCTGTGAAATATAAGATGAATATGGGTTGAAAAAAACTCAACCAATTGGTTCTAGGAATGGTTAGGTCATAAAAGTAACCGAATATTTTAGATTGAACCCTTATTTACCTAATTTTGCAATGTCTTCTTGTATATTCATATTATATAGTTTTTATAGAGACAATAAAATTACAAACGAACCTAAAGTGGTTCATTAAGGAAATTTTTAACATTATATAAGTCGCTTGTCCCAATATTAGACTTTAGTATTATTATATCATTTAATAAAATAATATTTGTTTTAAAAACACATTTATGTAAATTTTGACACTATTTAGTAATTGACTTCTTATAAAGTGAAAACAAATTGATTAATTAGAATAAAATGATTTTAATCAAAACTAATATGACATATTTATCCATAAAATTAGTGGATGGAATAAAAAGTTTCAAAACATATTTATTTTACCATTTACAATATAATATATTTAAATATTTGATTAAAAAGGTGATAAATACATCAACATTTTATCATAATTAAATTTATTTATTTAATGTCTAAAAATTAAAACTAAAATATAATGATGTATTAAAACCTTTTATCTTTATAATTAATATTTTTATTTAAAATTAAAACTTATATAACACTATATAATTTTTTTACTGAAAGATATGTGTTGTTTTTACATTTTCCTTAACTCTAAATACATTTTTTAAGATGACATTTTCACATACAAGTTCCTCCATAGGGTTCCAAAAAAGATCCAAATATGACCATGGTCATACATGTACCATCCAATAGGTTTGAGACATGTTTTAGGGTAATTTAATATTATTATAATAAAATTGTTTACCCATATTTACAATATTAATCCTTTAACCATGGTAAATAAAATATTTTTTGAAGTTGATATTCATAATATCTAAAAAAATAGTTGCCTATTTAGACAATTTGGTGTTCTAGATTCCATATATGAAATAAATTTCTTCAAAATAAAAATACTAAAGTGGTAGAAATTAATTTATAATTAATTCTTGTTGTCAAAACCAAAAAGCATGTTTTTATGAAATAATAACCATCAAAAGAATTACATGTGATTATGTCTAATTAAAAAATTAAATTACTTACAATGGGAAAATTTTGATAAATTGGAAAAGCAGAATATAAATACACTTTAAATCCAATTAAAAATAAAATCTATCTATATAAGTAAATCAGATTAACAGATATTTCCCACATAAAATGAAGTATTTATCATTATTCATTAAAAAAAGAACATTATCAGAAAATACAAAAAATTTAACCATAGAAAATGTTAATGTCCTAAATCGGAAGAAGATATATATTTTGTCAATTGTAACATAAAAAGATACAAAAACTAGATTTAAAATATGTTCACCATCAAAATGTGGTAAAACTATATTTAAAAAATATTATACTATTTATGCATAAAATTGGACTCATTATAATTTTGAGCCTCTAAATTTTTATTCGATAAATGTAAAAAATTAACAAAAATATATATCATAATATGGTTAGTTCTGTTCATTCCCACCAATAAAACAGATAGGGTTTAACATCCATTTAAAATTATAATATTATATTATTATTTTTTAGAATGACTCAGCCTTGTGTCCAATATAATATTTTGTAGAAACCCATTGTTGTGTGTCAGGTATGCCATCAAATGTATAATCCCAATTAAAATAATATTAATATCTTATTAATAAGTATTAAAGTATTATCCTATAAATACAAGGGTCGATACATCCTTCCCCCTTTTAGGAATTTTGTCTCCTCAATTCAATTCAGTTATCAAATTAGTGGGGGTATTTATAACTCCTAAAATTTTTAGATTCCAACGTTGCCTCATCATCCATATGGTATTTCAAAAAACCATTTCCAGATGAATTACCTTATTCCCAAAACTTGTTCTCATTGCTCAAGAATCTGGGCTGGTTCTTTCTCATATAATAAATTCTCTTCCAACTGAACTACCTCTGGACTCAAAACATACGATAGATCCAACATATAATTTCTCATCATTGACACATGAAAAACATTTTGTACGTAGGATAAACATAGAGGTAAAGACTCTATGTAGGCATCTAATGCAACTTTTTCTAGTATTTCATAGGGTCCAATGATCCTCCCACTCATCTTTATCTTTTTACAAAAATGAATCAAACTCTTTCAAGGATAAACTTTGATAAAGACATTACCAGCTACCTAAAAAAAATGTTCTTTCCTCTAGTTATCCTCAAAACTTTTTTACCTACTTTGTGTTGTTCTCATGTGATTCGGAATTTACAAAAATTTCTTGCCATCTATTATACCAATTAAGGTCGCATCGGTTTTCATTCACCAACATCATCCCAAATATATGGAGTTCCACATCACTTTCTATATAATTCTTCAAATGGGACAATTTTTATACGGTAATGAAATCTGTTATTATGTAAAAACTCAAAGAGATAAATTCATTGGTCTCAACTTCCTTGGTAATCCATTGAAGAAGCATGTAGAATATCCTCGAAAGTATGAATTTTTCATTTTGACTACCCATCTTATTGTGGATGATAAATTGTAATAAAATTTAATTCAGTACCAAATTACATCTAAAGTCCTTTCTAAAAGATATAAGTAAACCTAAGATCTTGATTAGATACAACAGGGATGAGAAATCCATGTAACCTGACTATCTCTTTAACATAAAACTGATAAATATTATCTAGAGATAGAGTATATTAAATAGGAAGGAAATTATCAGATTTTTTCAATCAATCAACATTAACTCGGATTCCATTATTATCTCAAGTTGTTTTTTTGTAATCCCACTATAAAATTCATCGAAACATTTTCCTATTTCAACTCAAGCACCGATAATAGATGAATAATCCCTTTAAGTAACCACCACTCTACTTTAACCTATTGACAAGTAAAACACTTCCTAGTATTGTTAGAATTATCTCTTTTCATTTCATGCCACTAGTAACACTTCTGAATATCTCAGTATATTTTAGTACTGCCAAGATAAATTGAAAATGGATAACTATTAGCATTACATAAGTACTCTTTCTTCATATGTGAATCACAAGGCACAAATAATCTATTTCCAATCCTCAATACATAGTATTTATATATTTTAAACTCAGGTAACTGACCCTTCTAAATAAATTCTACCCTTTTTCAACTCACACTCAACTTTCTTCACATGCTTTATTTTAACTACTAAGGACAGTTGTACTGAATCATGAAAGAAAACAGGGAAATTTCTGTCACTAACAACATAATATCCATGTTTCATCAAATCCTTAAACAAAGGATCTTATTCCAAACATGATATGGTTAAGGTTTCATTACTCTTTCATCTCAATGTAGCATCCACATTATTTTTCATTATTTTATGGTAATTGATTGGGAAAACTTAATACTTGATTAATTCTAACCATCTAATCTATCTCATGGTTAATTTCTTCTATGTGAATATATACTTCAAGCTTTGATTATCAGTATATATTTCACACATTTTACCAAAAAAATGATGCATCCAAATTTTTGACGCAAAAAATAACAACAGATATTTCTGGAACATGTGTAGGGTTATTAAACTCATAAGGTTTCAACTGATGTGAAGCATAAAAAATTTCTTGATCATTCTGCACTAATTCACAACCAATTCCTTTCAACAAAGCATCACTATATATAAAAAATTCACCATATCTGAAATTTAATGACAAAACTGAAGCATTCACCAATCTTTTATTCGATTCCTGAAAACAATTATCACATTTTTATGTCCAGATGAACTTAACACCTTTTCATGTTAACTTATCAGTGGGAATGATAACCGTGAAAAATTATCATAAAACCTTATTTAATAGCCTACTAAACCATGAATACTATTATTCTCAATTATATATATGGGCCTTTTCATTTCTTTGACATCATTTTTAGCAAGATCAACAGTTATTCCATTTTTTGTAACAATGTGACAAGGAATGAAATTTTTTTGTATCCAAAACTCAAGCATTCTAAATTTTCCATACGATTTATTTTATTTTCATGATTCCAATAAAAACCTATAATGACTTTCATGATCCCCTTTACATTTTAGGATAAACCAAAATGGAATCTATGAACACAACAAAAAACTTATCTAAGAAGTCACAGAAAATTCTATTCATAAGATCCATTGATACATCAGGTGCATTTGTTAACCCAAAGGGAAAAACAAAAAATTCATAATAGCCACATCTAGTACGAAACGAAGTCCTAATAATTTCTATTTACATTACATCTAACTGATGGTACCCCAAACACAATTCAATATTTGAAAAATTCTGATCACATTGGAGCAGTCAAACAAATCATCCATATGAGGAAAATGATACTTTTTCAAAATAGTGATATTATTAAAGGCTCTATAATCAATGAAAAGTCTTATTGAACCACCTTTATATTTAACAAACAAGACAGTATCACCCCATGGTGATGTGCTAGGTCAAATAAAACATTTATCTCATTACTCTGGTAATTGATTCATTAACTCTAACAGATCAATTTGTGCCATTCAATAATGGGGTTATGAAATTGGATTACCATCATGAACTAAGTTAATAGTAAATTCAACTTCCTCATGAGGTATAATACTAGAAAACTCATCTGGTGAAACACCAAGATAGTTATTTACTACTAACACGTCCTTAATATGAAATGTTTCTTTATTTTCATCAATATGTTCAAGGTAACATTCATTTCTATCATTCACTAGTTTCTTAGCTTCCTAACATGTTATCAAAATAAATGGTTCATGCTTGTACACAAATTGAAATTCTTCTAAAATGAAACCTCTTTAGCTATGCATTCAATCTTATCATGATAAAGAGAAATCCAATCAACACACTAAATAAAATCAAACTATACTAGAGGTAGAATAATAATGTTTTCAGGTAGATTCTTTTATCACACAAGGAAATGACGTTTCTTATAATTTATTTCTGCCTGAAATATTTCTTGGTGTTTTTACTATAACATCATGATTCATATCATCAGATTTAATTACCAATTTACTAGAATATTTCTACGAAATGAAAAAATGTTTAAACTATTAATCAATCAACAAATTGGCACAATCTGAATAAACAAACATTTTACCTAATAGTACTTAATTTGATGGCCCAACATCTGATGAAGTAGTTGCAAAGTATTTCACCACCCATTTTGGATTGTAGTCCGGATGCTTTCCCTCAGTTGATTTCTTAGTTGGAAACTAATTTGCATAATTAACCATTTAATTACACTTAGATCATTTTACTGACTATAAATCAGATTTTTTCTTACCATTAACCTAATATTTTTTAGTTTATTGTTGAGCCTTATGTCCCCTTTTTTCACATAAAAGGAACATACCAGAATTGAAAAGGAATTCCCCATTGTGGTTTCTTCCACAATTTTCACAATCTGTATATTTAAGATTCTTTCCATATTAGTTTTTTTAAGAATTATTCTCTTTCTTCTACCACCACGACCTCTTATTCTATTGTCTTTTAATGAACAACTAATCATCGAAAAAATCCACTTCCACCATCTCCACACATCAATCAATTTCTTCATCACATTCAAACTCACATGAAGCTAAAGCCCTTTGATAATTAGTATTTAACACATTGTAAACACAATCTATTTTACTATTAGGATCTCTTATGAAATTTGGTGCAAACGTTTCCTATCGGGTGAATTGTTGTCCTTAAGTATCCATTAATTCATCCACATTCCTCAAGTACCATATTTTTTTCATCCTATGATGAACCACCATAGAAATATATTTCTCAATAATGATACCTTTGAATTCATCCCACCAAAGAGAATCAATCTCCTAATATCCTTGATATTTTGAACCATAGACCACCACTAATCAGATTCACCTACAAAATGGTAATCAACAAGACTATCCATTTGATGATCTAGTCACCCCATGACATGAATAATATTTTCAAGTAAATTAATCCACCCATCACCTAGCACATGTCCAGATGATCCCCTTAATGATAGGGGATGCTGCCTCATGAAAAGTTCTACTACTGACATGTTCCTCTGTGGTTGATCTGGATGACCTCATGCATTGATACCACCACCATTTATTTCCTTGGTCAATTGTTCCATCACTAAAACAAACTGTTCAATTCTTATTCCGACCATCTCAGGTTGCTGATTTGAAAGTCGGTTTTCCACTTTATGTTGTCCCATCAGAGTTAGATTGTTTCCTCTATGGAAAACCATTCGGAACAAATAAATATCATAGGTGAAGCAACATGGTAATTTTCAAATTCAATATCATTTCAATCATTACATAAAGTGAGAAATAATTTATAGATATTAATTTAACCATAACCTATCTTTTAAATTTTTCTAATCGAACCTCTACTACCAACTATAAGGCCCCAAAATTAAACATAAATAATAAAGAAATAAAATAATATTTTACATTGAGGATCTTTTCAGGTTTATATATTTATATAATTAGTTCATAAAATACACAAAACAACTTGAATATTACATGTAGACAGTTCATCTTAGTATCCATTTATCACATAAAATATTATCTCTTATAATAAAAAAATCATGTTTAGTTCCCTATTTTAATCAAGATGACTTTTCCTTGATCTAATCCATGACCATTTTCCACCTTTTGTCCTGTGAGAAGCATTTCAAAACATGAGATGTGCATAAAAAGATTAGTAAGGGATACATATGGAAATAAAAAATTAGGCCATCAATACAAATAAAAGATAATATATTTAACATTCATCATGAATTCTTAAGATTAGTGAATAACTCATAGAAATAATAAATCATAAAGGTAAATAGTTGCATCTATTTCATACTTATATTGTATCTTTCACAGCTACATAGGGATTTGTATTCGAAATACAAATCATAGTATATTACCTAAATCTCTTTGGAGAATTATTAACATTTACCACCATAACATTACTCAATGAATTGAAAAGAGATCTCATGCTCACCCACCTTAGGTTTATCGCAGAACCACTCATATGTATACCCAATAACATTAACACGCTTAAAATAAAGAGAAAATCTCCACATTACAATCACAATATAACATTTCATTATTTTGACATAAATTGTCCTTTCAGAAAACCATTTTTAGTACCGCAATATGTAAAAAGAGTATATGGTATTTATTTTTCCTTTAAAAACATTATGGCTTGTTAAGGAATACAAATATTAAATAATTTTTGCGGTGATGAAATGGTCATTGTCACCATGTACATTAAAAATAAAAATTATTCTTGTTGTTTAGGAAAACACTTTGTAAAAAAACATTCCTTCTGAATAAAAGTAAATTTTAAAGGGGTTTATTATATATTTTATAAAATAAATTTGTCTATACATCTATGTATGCCTCAATTAATGGATATTTAGATGATGTCCCTTACCGCATATCCGATATGACTCTCTCCTTCATTAATATCCAGAATAATAAATTAATGTTAGTTTATAAATTTCTCAAAACCTTTTTAAATTTTATTATTCATTTTATATCACTTATTCACACATTAAGAATAGTATATAATCATTTATGTTATTAACGGTCATTTTGTCGGTATTTGGTACTTGAGTAAAAAATGAACTTCTTATAATTAAAAGTTGTCCATGTTGCCAAAATTTCACTATATCCAGAAAATTATTCAGGATTTAGATATCTAATATATCATATATATAAAGTATATATATATATATGTATTTATAATATTATATAACATTCGGAGATAAGAAATCAAATGCACTGTTCATGGAGTCGTTAAGCCATATGTAAGCATGAATGATTCATTCATTTCTATTTCCTATTTAATGGAATGAAAAAATAATTATACATATGTATAAAAAAATCCATTTTATCATCATATATAATATCATTAACTCCGTCTTTTATATGTTCCATGAATGTCATGAACGGGTCATATCACTTTGAGGGGGCGGTAGTCCGCACTTCCTCAAATGAAATTATCATATTTACCCGTTATTGAAACCATAAAGGTATGATATAAATGACAAATCAAGAGACACAGAGACAATTTAAATATAATACATATCACATATAAATATGGTACCATCATAATGGCCACCATGAGAGGTGGTACGGAAAAATCAATGAATCGTCATTTCGTGACGCAGTTGTTCTTCGTTCACAGAAATAGTATGTTCATATCAATTAACTGGAGGCATGTGGAAGATTAGAATGATTCCATATCATAACCATAACCTAGTATGTTGAGTATACTTTTTTTGTTATGTAATTAATGAATAAGAATATAATAGGGAGTGAATAAGTAAAATAAAATAAGAGAACTTGATGGAAGACGTTACCTCTAAATTGGGTAACTCCCTTTGGTTTGAACCAAAAGGATTTTGTAAAGCGACTTTGGCCTATTCTAAGGATTCTATGAGAAATATAGGGATGTTGGTATATTATTTGGAAACATGGTGGACGATCCAACGGTATTGGAAGGAGTGGCTAAATAGGTTGGGGTGTATACCTTTTAGAAGAGGGAGGATGTACTATTTAGAAGAGTATACATATATAATTTTATTTTAATTTATCTTAGTTTTATAAAGGCTCAAAAGTTAGGTAAGTATATTTTATGATGAGGGTGGATCTAAATCATCTCAACCAATATGTTTTATATGAGGTTAGGTAATAAAAGTAACCTTATCTTTTAGCATTAATCCTCAGTTATCTAATTTAACTTTTACCATATCTTCTTGTATACTCATATTATATGGATAATATAATTCTATAAAACACAAAACTAACTTCATGATGTTCATTATTGATATTTGTAACATTATCTATGTCATTTTGTCTATTATTTGTTTTTAATATTATTATATCAGTTACAAAAATAATATTTGTTTTAAAAACTCACTTATGCTAATTTTGAGAGTATTTAGTAATTGATTTTTTAAAGAACGATAACAACTTTAGTAATTTGAATAAAATTATTTAAATAAAAAACAATATGTAATAGGTATCCTTAAAATTAGTGTATGGCATAAAATATTTCAACAAATATATTTGAACATTTATAATATAATATATTTAAATCAGTCATTAACAAGATAATCACTACATCACCATTGTTTCATAATTAAATTTATTTATTTGTTGTGTAAATATTATTACTAAAATACCATTATGTATTATATCGTTTTATTTCTAATATGGATATTTATTGTGTAAATATTAACATATATAACCCCATATAAAAAATGGTTTACTAAAAGATATATGTTAATATAAAAGTTTCTTTAACAATAAATTAATTTTTATAAAATTTCAGTTTCACTTACATGTGGCTCCATGGGGTCCCAAAATCGACCTATGTATGACCATGGTTGGACATGTATCATATAATAAGATATAATAAGTGTTAGGGAAATTTAATATCATTATCATATATTTTTTACCCTTTTTTATCAGGTTTTCCCTTTATCCATTGTAAATAAAATATTTAGTGAAGTTACTATTCATAATGTCTAAAAATAAAAGATACCAATTTACACAATTTGGAACTCCTGATTACAAATATGTAATCCATTTATCCAAATTCAAGACACATAAGTGTTATAAAATAAATTAAAATTAATTTTTGTTTTCAAAACCAAAAAGCCTGTTTTTAAGAAATAATAACTATCAACAGATTGTCATGTGTTAATGTCCAATAAAAAAGAGAAATGACTTCCTATAAAAACATTTGATTAAATGGTATTAAAATAATCTAATTATACTTTAAAACAATTTAAAAAGAATATATAACCATTAAAATAAATCAAATAGAAAGAATGTTTTGACAGAAAATGCAATATGTTTTACTATTCATTACAAACTGCACTTTATCAGAAAAATACCAAAAAATTACCCAAAGTAAATTTTGATAATATGATTGTAAATGAGAAGTTTGTTTTGTTAAATGGATCCAAAAAATGTGAAAAAATATATTTAAAAGGTGTTTTTCATTCAAAATGTCGTAAAACTACCTTTTAAAAGTATTATATTATTTATGATTAAGATTGGATTCATTATCATTTTAAGCCTATAAATATTTATTGGATAAATGTAAAAACATTTAAAAAACATGTTTAACCATAATATGGTAAGTTATGGTCATTCCCTCGAAAAAAAAATCATGGTCTTTACTATAATTTAAAATAATAATGTTATGTTATTATTTTTCAGTTTGATATAGCATTGTGTGCCACATATGATTTTAGCGAAACTCATTGTTGTGTGTCAGGTACTCCATCAAAAATAGCATCCAATTTAATGTAAAATTAATATCTTATTCATAATTATTAAATTATTATTCTATAAATACCTGGGTTGTTTCATATAATGTCTTTTTATTATCAAAACCACAATCAATTTTTATTCTTACATCTCATGAATAATAATTAATTGTGATTGGTAGGGTCTCATTATCAAAAACAATTATGTATGTTAGCGTACATTGATGTGACCTAAAAATTATTATTAGAGAATTTATTCATGAATAATTTATCCTTGCATAGGAGTCCCTTGAAGATGGTTTTATCTATTATACATTGTTATTCAAGCATTGACAACATCATTAACAACCTCCTCTTTCTATCTGAACATCTATCCAATAGGGTTCATCTTTTTCTCCTCTTTTTCATCATGTATTCAAAAACATTATTATTGTCATTCTTATACATCAAATATATCTTGATAATTTAATATATTATTGAAATATTTTTCATAATTTAGTAGATAAAGTACCATTTTATTGTATTTGGTTCTATATATTTTAAATACGTTATTTTTATCAATTACCACTTTCCCAATAGTTGGGGAGGGTCCTCTATAACAACATGAAAATCACCATATTTTTTATTTTCATGATCATGAAATCAAAATTTTCTTTATTATCCTAATATCATATATACATTAAATTATATCTTTTAAACTATGCCGAATTTTAGAAATTTATGAACTCCTACTGACTAAATTAGAGTAGAAATTAGGATAAAACCCAATAGTAGGGAAAAAACTGTGTTAATTGAGGATGATTTCAAAATAAACCGTGTAACATCCAAGATAAATAAAGAATATGAAATTTTCAAATTTATTAAATTTTGTGAATTAAATATTAATTTTAATTTAATTGGGAATCTATGTTTTATGGAATACCATGCACGCCACAATGAGTTTCTCCAAAGTCTAATGTTGAACACAATGCTGAGTCATATTGAAAAATAATAATATAATATTATTATAAATGGTAATTAATGCCTAAAAATTTTAATAGTGGGAATGAACATATGTAAATACAATATGATTATACAAGTTTTTTTTAAGAAAATTACATTTATCCAAAAAAAGTGAGAGGCTTAAAATGTGAGTAAATATAATTTTAAGTATAAATAATCTAATATTCTTTAAATGGTCGATTAAACTAATTTTGATAGAGAACTCTCATTAAATATATTTTTGGTCAGTTTTAAATGCTTTATTTGAAATAATAAAATTATATTTTAGAATAGGGACATAAAAATTTACATTGGGTAAATATTTGGTATTTTACAAATAAAATTCATTTTTAATGAATAGTGAAAAATATTGTATTTCAATTCAAAACATCCTTTTAATATAAATAATTAACGTTGATATAATTTCTTTTTAATTGGTTTTAATTTTTAAATAGATTATATCTTTTCCTCATAATCTAATGTTTGTCATTGGATGTAATTTCACTTTCAAATTGGACATAAACAAGTGTCAATCTTTTGATAGTTATTATTTCTTAAAAAACGATTTTTAAATTGACAATGGGAATTAAAATTCAAATAATTAATGAAACTTCTATGTTTTTAATTTGGTAAAATAAACATCATTTTTTAATTTGGAATATCTAATATATCTTAGGCTGATGGTTTTGTATTTTTCTGAAAACCATTAATTTTTTGATGAGTAGTGAAAACACTAAGTAGTTGTGAAAAAATGACATTTTCATTTAAATGAAATACTAACACTTCTATGAATTGAATTTAGAAAATCCTACAAACATGGAATGTTTCATTAAGTAAAATTTTGTTCCATAAGACGACAATAATTTTTGGTTAATAGTATCTTTTGACTTTTCTTTACTGCTGTTAAAGATAAATTGTGGAATTCAAGGTAAAAATAATATTATAATTACATTAAATTACCCTAACTTGTGTCTTGATCCTTTTTCTTGATACATTTCCAACCATGGGAATCATTGGGTCGATTTTGGGACCCCTTGGATCCACTTAATAGTGACAATGACACTTTATATAACCAAATTTAAAGTAAAGACAAAAATGACATAAACATATATCTTTTAGTGAATCAAATTTTATAATGGGTTATATAAGTTATCTCATTTACTATAAATATTAATTTGAAATCTAAATTTTGTTCCTATATCATTTTATATTTTTATAATTTTTAGACATCATATAAATAAAATTATTTATGTCACAATAATGATGCAATGTTTACCTCATTAATAAATGATTTAAATATATAAGATTATACAAATAAAAATAATATTCAAAACCTATCCAATTATTGTAGGTTGAATTTATTTAAAACATGAATTATCATATATTCTACTTTAATAAGTTTTGGATTTTTATAAACTGAAAATAATTATATAATAAAATAATATCTTCAAAACATTCTTCAAGAGCCACTCCCCCCTTATAAAAATAAATCAACTCTTACCCGTTCTCACACCTCTAAATCCCCTTTGGTGTGCCCAAAATACAACCCAATAAGCTCTCGAGATACCTATATTACACTTAGATTCCTTACATTAGGAATAAGGAACTTCAAGAAATCATTTTTGTTCAAACCAAACGGAGTTACCTGATATAAATTTATCATCTTCCCTTAAGTTCTTTTCTTGTATTTTACTTCTCCAAACCCATAAACTATTTTTAATCATATATTTTATAAAAAAACAATTATAAAAAATATTCTAGTTTTATGTTATGAGAAGGATTATAACTACACATACAAACACTTTAACACCTCAATATTCCATGGTATGCTTCTCTTTGAATAATACAATAGCGTGTGTTGTACGTAATATCGAGTTCTAACACACACCACAACCAATCAAACTAACCATTATGAATAGTAATACCCACATTTTGAAATTTTATACATTTTTTCGTTTAAAATGGACTTTATTTTTGGATTCATAATATCGAAATTATCTTAGGATGAATTTTTGGTACATTTCTGATAACTTTCATATTTTGATGAATAGTGAAAATTAGAATATTTTAATAAAAAACTTTTTTAATCAAAATAATTAATAGTGATAAATTATCAATTTGAGTGGTTTTAAATTATATTTATAATATATTTTTACCATTTAATAAAATTTTGGTCATTGGACATATTTTTACATTTAAACTCGACATAAGGAAGTGCCAATCTTTTGATATTTATTATTTCATAAAAATACGCTTTTTGTTTTCACAACGAGAATAAATTTTAAATTAATTTATGCTACTTATGTGTTTTTAATTTAGAGAAATGGATTCCATATTTAGAATAATAAGGTCCAAATTGTGTAAATACGTAACTTTTATTTTTATACATTTAAATAATTACTTCGGTAAATATTTTATTTACTATGGTTAAAGGGTAAATCAGGTAAACAAGGGTAAAAAAATTATATAATAAAAATAAATTACCCTAAAACATGTTCTGACCCTATTGGTTGATTCATTTCCTACCATGCCCATCTTTGGGTAGATTTTGGGACCCCATTGATCCACTTTTAAGTGATAATGAGACTTTATATTAATTAAGTTAAAGTAAATACAAAAATGACTTAAGCATATATCTTTTATAAAAAAATTCACATAGGGTTATATATATAATATTTTCGACTATAAATATTCATTATTAATCTAAAAATATTTCCTATGTAATTTTATTTTATTTATAATTTTTATACATTGAATAATTAAATTTATTTATTACACAATAATGATGCAATATTTCCCTTATTAATGAATGAATAAGATAATTAGTATTATAAATGTTAAAATAAATTTAATTTGAATGTTTTGATTCCATCCACTAATTTAATTGGTTAATATGACATGTTATGATTTCCAAAATGAATTTGGTTTTAATTAATAATGTTGTTAAGACTTTTAAAAAATCGATTATTTAATATTGTCAAAATTGACATAAATGAGTTTTTAAAACAAATATTATATTATTAACTGATATTCTATTCCTAAAAATATAAGGTTCTGCCAAAGGATTTATAAATGATATGTGTATTATTAATAGACCACATGTGAGGTCTCTTGGATGTTTATAGTAAGTTTATTAACTATATAATATAAAAATACAAAGAGACAATTGAAATGTCAAACTATTTAACGAAGAGTTAAATCAAAAGGAAAATGTTAATATAGTGACCCAAACCTGTATAAAACCTATTGGTTGAGTGGTTTTATAATTATCCCCACGTTAACCTTTAAATAATCCACTTTCGATCTATTTTGAAACTGAATATGATTTTATTATAAAATAATATTTCTAGCTTTTCCTAAGATACCCATCACCCTCTTATAAAAGTGCGCTTCTCGTTACCTCTAATTCACACCATCAAAGCATTTTGGCTCAGCCAAACCCTACCCAAATATTATCTAGACATATATAAATTCAATCTGGAGGCCTTAATTTGATCATAAATCCAAACAATGAAGCCCTTTTGATCAAATCAAAAGGATGAACCCGAAGAAGAGGTAATGTTTTCACCACCCTCTTTCAAGTTCCTTTCATCTTCAACTTCTTCTTTCATTGTTATTTCCATTCTAAATTAATAAGTCAAGTATATCATTATTACTATGATGTTATTATAAATATTTTAAAACCGTATTAAATATTCCATCAATCATTTGATGACATGTCACCATATGTGTGTACGTACGGCTTACCGTCTCCACATCGTGGTGTATTTTTTATTCAAAACATTATAATTTGGATGGTTGTGATAATGATGTTTAATTGATGTAAATAACAAATATATAATGATAATTATTCTGTATATATTATATAACATACAATTATATATTATTTTAATATCATAGAAATGATATTGTCGGTCGTGCGTACGTACGGACTACCGTCTCCACGAATGCGATGAGATTCATTCCCCATCGTATCCATTTAAGAATAATTTTAATTTGATGTTTAAAAATAATATTTAGGGACTTTATTTAATTGTTTATATGAATATGATACAACCTATATATTACAAACATGACTCGTGTAACTAAACATACAAAAGAAAATGAGTAAATGAACACCCAAAACGACGATAATACTAAAATATTATTATCAAAGAAATATTAAAATATCACATGTGATATCATATTTATGTATATGATTCTTGTATAATTTAATAAAAATGATTTAACTATTATAAAAGAGGTTAACTAACCCCCTTCCATGAAAATGTATAAAGTAAGGGTTTATTTCACAATCTGTTCATTATCCGAGGTTGTTTAAACGTAATTATCTACTGGGACCTCTTTATCACTCAAATCCAAGTTTCATAAAAATATATTTCAAAAAATTCTTACCATTTTATATAATATGGGTTAAATTCATTTTTACCGTTGTTTTAATTTTTATATGACGTTTATAAAGGAATCTTTCTGTCGTTTTCCAAACAAGGTCCTTTTTAATCTTTTCGAAAGAATTAAGGTAAGAATGTCTTTTTTTTACTTATACGGCGTGTGCGACTATTATCCACCATTATAAAATTGTCGAAGCATCCCTTACAATATTATATGAATATTTTGAAATGAAATGTTTTATTTTATAATCACCTGACATTTAAATTATTTTTAAAAAGAGATATTTATCTCAAATAGTTTTGATTTCATCTATGTCAACATACTTTGATGGATTTTAATCTTATTTGATGTTGATTTTTATGATAAAAAACTTCCATATAGTATTGATGTTTTTGTGATATATTTTAATGGCAATGTGTTATTTTTATAACATTCAGGGTTTATGGAGAATGTATTGGACTTATTAAGTGACAGGTGGATCCCGCTATTTCTCCACGATGCATTGGTAGGTCTCATGAGACAAACTAGTGTCTTGACACAAGGCCATGACAAAATCTTATTTGTATTCATGGAACAAGGCCTCGAAAATGTGGTTATGATAGTCTAGCATTATGCATTCCTTCATTGTGAATGTGGTTATTGATATTTCATGTGATTATTCGACAAGTAGAATACCCATGTGAATAAGTAAATGGAATTATTTCATTTTATCTTTTCCATATTATTTTGACGTTCATGTTTAAAACGGTTTTGTTTTAGTTATACATTCCCTTAAATGTTTATTTTTATTTATGAAGGTTTCAGCTATATTGTTATCCTTACTGAGCATCTGAGATCTCACCTTTCAATGTTTTATTTTTCTAGGATCTGAATAAGTATTTTATGACTGACCTATAGGAATAGTCAGAGGGGATATGAGTGTGGACTATGGAGACTACGTTGTTGTAGTTTTTAACTTTATGATGTAATGTAAGACATATGAATTAGCCTAGTGTTTCCAAGGATACTATACTAATCAGTCTTTCAAGACATGATCTTTTGTGATCATGCCAATGTTATGTAATAATGCACTTACTCTGGGTAACTAGGGTTAAGGAATTAGATTTGGTATCATAGGAATTTTATTATTATCCTTGGGAGATAAATTTAGATAAACTCTAATTAGAGCACATAGACCTAAGATGGACTTTGAGGATTAGTATAGAAGAACTTCCTAGAATTTTGGAATTGTAGAGATTTTGTGAGTTTTCTGAGCAATAAATCCATGTCTGGATATGAGCATGTAGAGGCATCTCCCGCACAGATGTACCTAGGGGTAAAACCCAAATACACCGCTTTGAGCTAGACTCGAACAGGAACTGGTGCACGAGAATGGGCCTTGCTTCACTATTGGTTACGACACTCCCGAGGTATATGCATAGGATAATTATAATTTTCATTACAAACCATTATAAAGGGTTTATGAGTATATACTTCCTCAAAGAATTTTTTTTATGATTATGGATTATATCCATAAACTGTTTAATTTATGTTAAGTGTTTTACATGTTTTTAATTATGTATTTTGATTCATAAACTAATATAGTTTATTCCATTGTTTAGAAATGGAACCTAGTGGAAGGAATAGATACCGTATCAATTTTCACACTCCATGTAGGGATTTCCCTCTTTCCAAAGATAATTATAGTGTAGCTGGTGATACAACTGGTGCTGATCAGCTTATCACCAAAGTAGGACAACTCACTCAGGTTATGCATAATAACCATGCCTATATGGATCCCCCCGATCCTTAGTGTTGAGGATCAATGTTAGATCGCTTCATGAGGAAACAACCACCAACATTCAGTCGGGGTACAAATCCACTAGTAGCTGAGCAATGGATAAATTCTATAGAAAATATATTCCACACCTTGGGGAGTAGCAAAAGGGAAAATGTTGTCATAGCAGTTTACCGCCTCACTATCGATGCTGATGAATGGTGGTCATTGATTCAAAACACAAAGGAAGATTATTGTAACATCCCAAGTAAGTAATGAATAATAGATATTTTGTCTATGTATATTAATGAATTAGATAGTGTTTTAGAGGCTTAAAATGAAAATAAATCCAATATTATGCATGGAATACACTAATATTCTTAAAAGAATGTTTTACTGCCTTTTGATGGAAAAACCTTTTTAAATATATCTTTTGACAATTTTATAATCTATGTTTTTCAAAATAAAATTATTATTTATGATTGGGACATCAAAATTACTTTGTGTGAATTTTTGGTATTTTTCCGAGAAAGTTCATTTTTTAATGAATAGTGAAAAATGTTGTATTTTAATTCAAAAACTCTTTTTAATCTAATTTATTTATATGAATAGATTATATTTTGAATTGGTTTTGAAGTGAAATTAGATTATATTTTTACCATTTTATCCAATGGTGGTCATTGGAATCAATTTCACTTTGAAATTGGACTTAAACTAGTGTCAATCTTTTGATACTTATTATTTCATAAAAACACGCTATTTGTCATGACAGCGGGAATTAATTATTAAATTAATTAATGTGACTTATATGTTTTGAATTTTGTAAAATAGACTTCATTTTTGAGTTCTGAATATCAAATATTGCTTAGGGTGATTTTTTGGTAATTTTCTAAAAAACTCAAATTTTTTATGAATAGTGAAATCACTAAGTGGTACATATAAAAACCGATTTTCCATTTAAATGAAATTTTTCCACCTTTATGTATTGAATTTCAAAAATCCGACATACATGGTTCTCATTACGAAGTAAAATTTGGTTCAATGAGATTAAAATAATTTTTTGGTGAATAGTAACTTATTATGTTTTTAATCACGATTAGATGTAATTAGTGTAATTTAAGGTAAAAATGATATTATAAAAATGTGAAAACACCATGACACTTGTCCTACACCTATTGGGTGAGTCATGGCCGACCAATACAACCCATGGGTCGATTTAGGGGACCCCATGGAGCCACATGGGTGAGATAATGACTTTAATGCCTTTTTTTAAATAAAGGTGAAAATGACACTAACATAAATTGTTTTACTAAAACAATTTTTAGAAGGGGTTATACTAATCATATTTTTGTCTATAAATATTAATTGAAAATATAAAAAGATTTCCTACATCATAGTAGTTTTTTTATAATTGTTGGACATTAAATAAATTAAATTATTTATGACATAATAATGATGCAGTGATGACATCATTATTTGACGATTTAAATAAAATAGAATGATAATGTAAAATCTATGAACTACACATGTCCAAAACTTATTGGATGGGTGGATTTAGAACCCTTATCACCATATCCACGAATTATATAAATGTCGGACCTTTTAAAACTGAAACACATTTTCAAATAAAAAAATAGTTTCATGATTTCCAAAAGTGCCCCTCCTCTCCTCTTATAAAAGGCCCCCAACTCTACCTCATTTCACACACTCCTCAAGCCTTTGGCTCGGCCAACCCCTTCCCATTTACTCTCTCCACATCCCGCTCCTCATCCTAGAGGATTCCCTTTGGGAATAATCCTTTAAAAGGAAGCCTTTAGGCTCAAATAACAATGGTTACACTTTTAAAGGTAATTCATTCTCTCATGTTCATTTGTTTTATTTTGCTTCTCCAACCCCCAAATCTATTTTTATTTACTTATTTTGTAACAAAACCAGTATCTTCAATATAATAGGATGTTGTTATAAGATTTATTCGAGCTACACTCACACACAACTACATCAAATGGTTAAAGAACATACAGTTTCCGTGGATGGCGAAATTCTGCCTCCCGAAACGATGATTGTTCAATACTCATTTAAAACCTTCAAATGTGGCCATTATGATGCCATTTTTTTATATATGATATATAATATGTTTATTCTTTCCTTAATATTCTGTATTTTTCATTTATGGCATAGCATTATTGTTTCCATTATGGTTAAACACGATATCTTCATTTTAGGAAGTGCGGACTACCGCCCCCTGAAAGTGATTTGATTCGTTAATACCATATGTGGGATGTGTAATGGATAAATTTAATGATATTATATATGTTATTATACTGGAATTATAATATAATCTTATATCATTATGATTCCATTCCAGAAAGTACGAAATAGAAATGGAAGTAGTGTTCATGCGTACGTACGGCTTACCGTCTCCATGAACGGTGCATTTAATTTCTTACCTCTGAATGTGATGTAATATTATAAATACATGTATATGATGAATATATATGATATATATGCTATCCAAATCATTAATATCATTCTGGATATAACGAACCTTTGACCAAATTAACAACATGTATGTGTAAGAAGTCTATTTTTAACTTAAGAACCAAATACCGACAAAATGAACATTATTAACTTAAATGATTACATGATGTTCATAACATGGTATAAAAGGAATAATTAACTTGAAAGAGGTTCTTAATAAAGCAGAGATTATCTCAAGTTTATTATTCAGGAGATTAAAGAACGGCCTGGTTGTAACACCCCAAGCTTCCTCGGTATGTTTCCTTTCGAATAATGCAATGACGTGCATTGTACGCAACTTCGAGATTTTAACACACCACAACCAATCAAACTAGCCGTTATGGATAGTAATACCTAAATTTTGAAATTATGTATATTTTATATTTTAAAATGGACTTCATTTTTGGATTCGGAATATCAAATTTAGCCTAAGGTGAAATTTTGGTACTTTTCGGATAACTTTCATATTTTGATGAATAGTGAAAATTACTAAATTTTAATTAAAAACAACTTTTTTAATCAAAATAATTAATAGTGATAAATTATGAATTTGAGTGGTTTTAAAGTATATTTAGAATATATTTTTACCATTCAATTTAATGTTTATCATTGGACATAATTTTACAATTAAACCGAACATAAACAAGTGTCAATCTTTTGATAGTTATTATCTCTTAAAAACACGCTTTTTGTTTTGACAGCGGGATTTAATTTTAAATTAATTTCTGCCACTTCTGTGTTTTGAATTTAGGAAAATGGATTCCATATTTGGAATCAGGATGTTCAAATTGTGTAAATAGGTAACTTTTATTTTTAGACATTTTTGAATAATTACTGCGGTAAATATTTTATTTACCATGGTTAAAGGGTAAATCCGGTAAATAAGGGTTAAAAAATAATATTATAATAATACAAAATTACCCTAAAACGTGTCCTAACCTTATTGGTGGACACATACCCGACCATGGGAATCCTTGGGTCAATTTGGGGACCCCTTGGAGCCACTTGTATGTGGTAGGGACACATTATATTAATAAAGTTAAAATAAAAATAAAAATGGCATAAGCTTACATCTTTTATAAGAACAATTTTTACATAGGGTTATACATGTTGTATTTTCTATTATAAATATTCATTAGAACGCTAAAAAGATTTCCTACATAAGAATGTTTTATTTATAATTTTTAGACATTAAATAATTTATTTTATTTATGACACAATGATGATGCAGTAATTACTAAAATAGTAAAAAAATTAACATAATTGATATTATAAATACCCAAATAAATATAATATGAAACTTTTAATGAATTAAACTAATTTTATTGGCTAATATGATATATTAGGATTGATTTAATGGACTTTTTTCGAAGTAATCAATCTGTTATGAGTTTCACAAAAATCAACTATTGAATAGTGTCAAAATTGACATAAAAGAGTTCTTAAAACAAATATTATATTATTAATTGATATTAAATTCCTAAAAATCTAAGGTTCGGCCAAGAGACTTATATTATGATAGGTTAATCATTAATGGACCACTTGGGGGTCGCTTGTATGTATTTAGTAAGTTTATAAACCATATTATATAAAAATACAAAGAGACATTGTAAAAGTGAAACTAATTAACTTAGAGTTAATACTTAAAGATAAGGTTAATATAAGTACCCAAACCTGTCTAAATTCTATTGGTTGAGTGGTTTTCGACCTATCCCCACCTTAACCTTTGAATAGTCAACTTTTGAGCCATTAGAAACCGAATATGAATTTATTATAAATTAATATTTCTAGCTTTTCCAAAGGTGCCCCTCACCCCTCTTATAAAAGGGCACTCCTCCTTCTCTTTTCCTCACACCTCTCAAGCCACTTGGCTCATCCAAACTCTGCCCAACTAAGCTCCCCACATCCCTCTCCTCCTCCTTTAAGCTTACCCTTAGGCAGAAAGCATTTCAAGAACTCACTTTGGTTCCAACCAAAGTGAGTTACCTAAATTAAAGGTAACGATTTCTCTTAAATTATTTTCATTTATTTTGCTTCTTCAACCCCCAAACTCTTTTTATTTCCCCTATTTTGTAACAACACCAGTATCCTCAATATACTAGGATGTTGTTATAAGAAGTATTCAAACTACACATACACACAACTCCATCTAATGGATGATGAACATAATGTTTCTGTGGATGGCAAACTAACGCCTCACGAAACGATGATTGTTCAAAAACATCTTACCGCCCCTCATGGTGGCCATTATGATGGAACTGTAATTAAATATGATATTAATGATATATATTTTATATATAAGAATCTGTAATTCCATTTTATTTCATACCATTATTCGTTTCATGTTGTATATACATACGATAATTTCATTTGAGGATGTGCGGACTACCGCCCCCTTAAAATGATATGACTCGTTCATACCACACATGGAACGTATAAAGGATGGTGTTAATGAACTTAAGTAACATATATAAAATATTATATTATACTGGAATAGTAATATACCTATGTATCATTTGGATTCGATTCTTTTAAAATAAAAAATTAAATGGAAGTAGCGTTCGTGTGTACGTACGGACTACCGTCTCCACGAACGCGATGAGATTCATTCTCCATCGTATCCATTCAAGTATAATTATCATTTAATGATTTAAAAATGATGTTTAAGGACTTGATATCATTCTGGATTTGAATAAGATACAACAAACATGACTTATGTAACAAAACATATAAAAGAAAATGAGTAAGTTAACACCCGAAACGACGTTAATACTAAGATATTATTAACAAATCAATGTTAAAAGATCATATATGATATCATATTAAAGTAAAAGATTCTTGTATTATTCAATAACAATTATTTCACCATTATACAGGAGGTAAACCTACCATCGACCAAGGAAAAAGTACAAAGTAAGGGATTCTCTTATCTCACTTTCAATTCCGTGAGATTTCCATTGTTCGCCACTAAATTATTAAAAGTGGTGTATTGTGTACTGCCATTTGATATATATATTATCATGATTGTCTTTATATTCATGTTATTCTGTAAATAATTTGGTGGTTATTAACTTTTGGCCATACGACTCAGTTGATTAACGTGGTAAGGAGTTCCTTATCTCACTTTTAATTTCGTGAGATTTCCATTGATCACCACTTAATTATTGCATGTGGTGTATGTGTACTACCCATGATTGTATTCATTGTGTAATATACTTTATTTTATGGGTATTTACATCATAAAGGTATGATCTTTCTTTCATGGTTGTTTGTTTCTTAAGTTACCTAATCAATAAGGGAATTTGAGATTTCAATTTCCCACTCATTTGGCTTTACGCATATTTCATTGATTATATTACTCCATGATTATGTGTGGAATCACTATTCATTTGATTATGTCATAATTTCAACTCCCCTTCCTGTGGATATAAGTTTGATACACATAATCACTCATTGGTAATTCTCAAGTCATTGATATGAATTTGATAAGAGTAATTTTAACTCATTCACCATTTGTTGAGTTAAACATCCAATTCGTTGGTGTTATTTTTACAAGAATATGTGTGAATATCCTTTGATTGTTTTACACTGAATATCCAATCATATTTAGTGTATTTATATTTGTCACACATAATTATGTCGTTGATTTATCCTTAACCTAAGGATATAGCCTTTATGAGAGATTTCATCTCAATTTACATTCCATTGAGACTTCTTTGTTGATATACACCAAATCACTTTTATGTGGTGTATATAATGTACTTTGAAGTAGTATATCATGAATCCCTTTATTCTCATGATATTACAAAGTTCTGATTACCTTAATTATTTGTATTCAATTGTCTCTCTTTTGGTTAGAATCTCTAACTAAAATACCATTTTTAAATGTTTTAAAGACTTATTCATATAAATCTTTCTCATTAATGTCCATGTTTTAAAAATGGTTTCAAGGATTTATTTATATGGACATTAAATTTTAGAAACTAAAACTCCTTTTAAAAAAAGTTTCAAAGTGGTATGGGACACTTTGATTCAAAAATCTATTTTTAAATGGCTTCTTGACAAATAGTGTGACTTTTAAATGATTTCAAGAAAAAGGGGGATATTTCTCTCAAATAGTTTTGATGATTAATTTCATCTATGTCAACATCCTTCATTATTCGTGATTGAGGTTAATGTGATACAATACAATCTTCCATATTGTATCGAATGAGTTATGTTTGACTATGGATGTGCTATTTTTATACCATTCATGGTTTGTGGTTAAAGTATTGACATTTCGTATGCTAGTTTTAATACGAATGTTTATGTTATGTTTAAACCTGTTCATATGAGGAATGCATTGGACTTAATAAGTGACGGGTGGAGCCCGCTATAGCTCCTCGATGCATCCGTAGGTCTCATGAGACAAACTAGTGTCTTGGCACAAGGCCATGGCAAAATCTTATTTGTAGTCTTGGCACGAGGCCTTGGCTATGTGGTTATGATAGTCTGGCATTATGCATTCCATCATTATTAAAGTGGTTATTGATATTGCATGTGATCATTCGACTAGTAGAATATCCATGTGAGTAAGTAAATGGCATTATTTCATTTTACCTTCGCCATTTTATGCTGAAGTTTAAATTTAAAAGGCTTTTGTTTTAGTTATAAATTGCCTTAAGTGTTTATGCTTATTTATGAAAGCTTTTGCTATAATGTTCTCCTTACTGAGCATCCGATCTCACCCCTTTCAATGTTTTATTTTTCCCAGGATTATGAAGAAGTAATTTATGAATGACCTGCAGGGATAGTATGAGGGGATATGAAGACAAGATGTTTTTTTTATGATGTAATGTAAAAATTTATGGATGTATCTAGTTATTCCAAGGCTACTAAACTAATCGGTCTTTCGAGACTTGATCTTTCTCATGATCATGCCAATGTTATGTAATAATGCACCGACTCTAGGTAATTAGGGTCGGGGCGTTACAGTTGGTATCAGAGGAAGTTTAGTACAAACCTTGGTAGCTAGATTTATATAAACTCTGATTAGATCACGTAGACCTAAGATGAACTTTGAGGATTAGTATAAAAGAACTTCCTAGAATTTTGGTATTGTAGAGATTTTGTGAGTTTTCCGAGAAATACATCCCTGTCTGGATATGAGCAGGTAGAGGTGGCTCTGGCACAGATGTACCTAGGGGTAAAACCCGAAAACACCGCTTTGAGCTAGACTCGAACGGGAACTGGTGCACGACAACGGGCCTTGCTGCACTCTTGGTTACGACACTCCCGGGGGATATGCTTAGGATAATTTACATTTTCTTTACAAACCAATTAAAGTAATATATATATAAGATGAGAGTAAATGACCTTGGTTAATCCTAATATGTTTCAAATTGAGAATATGGTGACATTTTAATCTCTAAATTATTTTACGACTACTATTACTCACACAATGCTTTATGGTTTTAGTCAATGGCTGGATTCCAAGGAAGTCTTAGTGACTTTGAGAATGATGTACAAGATGGGAACGGTGGTGGCAATGAGCAACAAAATGGAATGTTGACAGGCGTAAAAGATATCGTCTTTATGCCAAATCAGTTTTCCAAAAATATGATCAACAACATATATATTAACCAACTCCCAGACTCAACAAGGAAGAGAAAGGTGATAAATGATAAGAGCTCCAGCAATGGAGACCATGGAGAAAAGAACCCTCAATTTTCATCATGCAGGAAATGTGGAAAGAGACACCCAGGAAAGTGTCTCAATGGGACAACGAAATGTTTTACGTGCGGGAAGGAAGGACATAAAGTAAAGAATTGCCGAAGAAAAATGAAGAGTACTATGGAAGAAGATAAAAATGGTCCCAAGAGTCCATTTACAGTCATTTGCCGTAAATGTAGGGGACCTGGCCATTACCCGAGTGAATGTCCTATTCTATAGGATATTTTCTTGGTCAAAGAAGAAGCTATGTGGGAATAAATGGTTGGAGAAATGTTTAAAAAGTATTAGCACTCCTTGTTGATGGGTTTACTATGGAATAATTTTCTCTTGTATTTGTAACCCCGCAGTTTTCCATGTGAGAATGATATTTGAGGAAGAATTGTCTCTTCTCTTGTGGATATAGGTATAAATAACCATTTGGATTTATATGATCATTGGGGTTTGAGAGAATTATAAGTTATTCTAATTTGGGATGAAGATTCAAGGTATGATATAACATTTGTGGTTAAATTTATGATAAAGTATTTTGAAGAATTTATCTCATTTTGGCAATATTATAAAATATAGTTTTTGAAAAAGGACAACACGTAGACCGTGTGACAACCCGTCGCGTCGGACAAAGCTATGGGAATCGAACCCACAACCAAAGTGCGATTGGGATTTATCGACTACCACTGGACTAAGTGAAGTCCCTGGTCAGTATGACTTGTTTTTTTTAGTTAAATGATTTTATTGATCAATAATAAGTTGATTTGGGTTCTTATTTCATATCAAAAGAATACCCTTGGTATAGGAAAATGATTTGGTGATTAAGTGATAAATGTTATTTTGGAAGATGTTCGCTTTGTTGGGAACACTATATGCCCAAGGAAAATAGAATACTATGGGGTTTCATTTGTGGAGTAATGATAGATTTTTATATACGTTTTTATTGTGGATTTATAGTGATTTGGGTTATTTATGGAAATGATTAACCTATAATAGAGAATATGTGATTAGGTTAATTACTTTTGAATATGTGACTTTAAGAGTATCTGATGTCATTTGGAGATAAAATTTAACATGGGAGACTACATAATCAAATTCTTCTATGTTTTGGGTTTCAATATTAGTTTGGATTATATTAAAGGATTTTAAGGACAATTGGTTATTGAATGGTATCTATTTAACTTTGGGGTATTGTTGGTTTAATTTTAGAAATTAAGATTAGTGCATATTTATCTCAATGAATATTCTTTTGGGGAATCATTAGATCATTCACTGACCATTTTGGTTTTGATTAATCTTCATAGACAATGTAAATATATGGTTTATCCTTCATGGATCATGTGATTCTATAGAAGTTTATTCTATCTCTTCCAGTGTGACCAAGCCTTCTTGAATACTCATCGTTTAAAAAAAATGAGTTAGTGGTGGAAATTTATTAAAGAATGAAAATCTACTTAAAATGTAAGTATATCTCATAATGTTCTTAGTCAATATCATAAATGAATTCCTCTTCCTTATGTAATGTAACTTAAAAAAAATGTTGTCCGTTTACTTTCCTACTAGGAGACTAATGGTCGTTTGTCCCAACACAAGTTTGTGGTTTTCTCATTGTTAACTTCCTCCTGATCATGATTTCTATCCCTCTCCATCAGAACTTGACACTTAGTTTATCATCCATATCCATGTTTTCTTACATGGAATCCTAGTATGGGTTATCTTGGATGACCCTTATACCTCTCTTTCTTTCTTTTAAAGTGATAGTTTTATTGACTCTTTTCCCGATGTGGGACTTTCCATTATATTCCCAAGCAAAATTTTAAAAATTGCGAGGACGCAATTTATTGAAGGAGGGGAGAATGTAACACCCCAAGCTTCCTCGGTATGTTTCCTTTCGAATAATGCAATGACGTGCATTGTACGCAACTTCGAGATTTTAACACACCACAACCAATCAAACTAGCCGTTATGGATAGTAATACCTAAATTTTGAAATTATGTATATTTTATATTTTAAAATGGACTTCATTTTTGGATTCGGAATATCGAATTTAGCCTAAGGTGAAATTTTGGTACTTTTCGGATAACTTTCATATTTTGATGAATAGTGAAAATTACTAAATTTTATTTAAAAACAACTTTTTTAATCAAAATAATTAATAGTGATAAATTTTGAATTTGAGTGGTTTTAAAGTATATTTGGAATATATTTTTACCATTCAATTTAATGTTTATCATTGGACATAATTTTACAATTAAACCGAACATAAACAAGTGTCAATCTTTTGATAGTTATTATCTCTTAAAAACACGCTTTTTGTTTTGACAGCGGGATTTAATTTTAAATTAATTTCTGCCACTTCTGTGTTTTGAATTTAGGAAAATGGATTCTATATTTGGAATCAGGATGTTCAAATTGTGTAAATAGGTAACTTTTATTTTTAGACATTTTTGAATAATTACTGCGGTAAATATTTTATTTACCATGGTTAAACGGTAAATCCGGTAAATAAGGGTTAAAAAATAATATTATAATAATACAAAATTACCCTAAAACGTGTCCTAACCTTATTGGTGGACAAATACCCGACCATGGGCATCCTTGGGTCAATTTGGGGACCCCTTGGAGCCACTTGTATGTGGTAGGGACACATTATATTAATAAAGTTAAAATAAAAATAAAAATGGCATAAGCTTACATCTTTTATAAGAACAATTTTAACATAGGGTTATACATGTTGGATTTTCGATTATAAATATTCATTAGAACTCTAAAAATATTTCCTACATAAGAATGTTTTATTTATAATTTTTAGACATTAAATAATTTATTTTATTTATGACACAATGATGATGCAGTAATTACTAAAATAGTAAAAAATTAACATAATTGATATTATAAATACCCAAATAAATATAATATGAAACTTTTAATGAATTAAACTAATTTTCTAGGCTAATATGATATATTAGGATTGATTTAATGGACTTTTTTCGAAGTAATCAATCTGTTATGAGTTTCACAAAAATCAACTATTGAATAGTGTCAAAATTGACATAAAAGAGTTCTTAAAACAAATATTATATTATTAATTGATATTAAATTCCTAAAAATCTAAGGTTCGGCCAAGAGACTTATATTATGATAGGTCAATCATTAATGGACCACTTGGGGGTCGATTGGATGTATATAGTAAGTTTATTAACCATATTATATAAAAATACAAAGAGACATTGTAAAAGTGAAACTAATTAACTTAGAGTTAATACTTAAAGATAAGGTTAATATAAGTACCCAAACCTGTCTAAATTCTATTGGTTGAGTGGTTTTCGACCTATCCCCACCTTAACCTTTGAATAGTCAACTTTGGAGCCATTAGAAACCGAATATGAATTTATTATAAATTAATATTTCTAGCTTTTCCAAAGGTGCCCCTCACCCCTCTTATAAAAGGGCACTCCTCCTTCTCTTTTCCTCACACCTCTCAAGCCACTTGGCTCATCCAAACTCTGCCCAACTAAGCTCCCCACATCCCTATCCTCCTCCTTGAAGCTTCCCCTTAGGCAGAAAGCAATTCAAGAAGTCCTCTGGTTCCAACCAAAGTGAGTTACCTAAATTAAAGGTAACGATTTCTCTTAAATTATTTTCATTTATTTTGCTTCTTCAACCCCCAAACTCTTTTTATTTCCCTTCTTTTGTAACAACACCAGTATCCTTAATATACTAGGATGTTGTTATAAGAAGTATTCAAACTACACATACACACAACTCCATCTAATGGATGATAAACATAATGTTTCTGTGGATGGAAAACTAACGCCTCACGAAACGATGATTGTTCAAAAACATCTTACCGCCTCTCATGGTGGCCATTATGATGGCACTGTAATTAAATATGATATTAATGATATATATTTTATATATAAGCTTCTGTAATTCCATTTTATTTCATACCATTATTCGTTTCATGTTGTATATACATACGATAATTTCATTTGAGGATGTGCGGACTACCGCCCCCTTAAAATGATATGACTCGTTCATACCACACATGGAACGTATAAAGGATGGTGTTAATGAACTTAAGTAACATATATAAAATATTATATTATACTGGAATAGTAATATACCTATGTATCATTTGGATTCGATT